>CM039596.1:50225481-50829788 GCA_022457205.1 Saccharum spontaneum
TACCCTTATATTTGATTTTAAATTTATAAAATTATTCTTATTCTAAAGTTGCATGCTTCACAGAAATAAATATAAAAACCATATTTTCCCTATTTTTCTTTTCTTCAAAATTTAGGGTGTTACAATTCTACCCCCCTTAAACTGAATCTCGTCCCGAGATTCGACCGGTGCTTACTCAAACAGTTGCGGGTAGGTTTTTCTCAGATCCTCTTCTCGTTCCCAAGTAGCCTCTTCTGCAGTATACCGATTCCATTGTACTTTACACATCTTGATTGTTCTACTTCTTGTGACTCTGTCCGCAGTCTCCAAAATCTTAACCGGAAACTCCTCATATGTAAGATCCTCCTTAACAGTGAGTTCCTCTATCGGAATCTGTTCTTCTGGTACTCGCAAACATTTCTTCAATTGTGATACATGGAACACATCATGTACACCTGCCAGACTCTCGGGTAATTCCAATTGATATGCCACTTCACCACGTCTCTCTATAATCTTGAAAGGTCCAATATATCTTGGTGCTAGTTTACCCTTCATGTTAAATCTCTTCACACTTCTCATGGGTGACACTTTCAAGTAGACATAATCTCCTACCTCAAATGTCAACTCTCTTCTGCGAGTATCAGCATAACTTTTCTGTCTAGACTGAGCTATTTTTAGATTATCTCTAATCATTCTTACTTTCTTTTCAGCATCCTTTAATACATCAGGTCCAAACACTTGACTTTCCCCTGTCTGATTCCAGAACAACGGGGTCCTACACTTTCGTCCATACAGAGCCTCAAACGGTGCCATTTGAAGACTCTTCTGATAACTATTGTTATAAGAGAACTCTGCGTATGGCAAACTCTTATCCCAGCTGGTACCATATTGTAGGGCACAAGCTCTCAACATATCTTCCAATATCTGATTAATTCTCTCTGTTTGACCATCTGTCTGAGGATGATAAGCTGTACTGAAATTTAGTTTGGTCCCCAATGATTCATGTATCTTTTGCCAATAGTGAGATGTAAATTGAGTACCTCGATCAGACACAATCTTCTTAGGAACTCCGTGTAAACTCACTATTCTTTCCATATACAATTCTGCCAGTTTCGCACTGCTATATGTAGTCTTCACAGGCAGAAAATGAGCAACCTTAGTCAGACGATCCACTATCACCCAAATTGAATCATATCCTCGTTGAGTCCGTGGTAACCCAACTATAAAATCCATACCGACCTCTTCCCATTTCCACTCGGGTATCTGCATAGGTTGTAACAATCCTGCAGGCCTTTGATGTTCCGCTTTCACCCTTTGACATGTGTCACACAAAGCAACGTACTCAGCTACGTCTCTCTTTAAACCATACCACCAATATTTCTCTTTCAGATCTAAATACATCTTAGTACTACCCGGATGTATGGAATAAGCTGACTCATGAGCTTCACGCAGAATTGCCATTCGTATTTCCCTATCTTCGGGCACACATAGCCTTTTTCCGAACCAAAGCGTACCATTCTCATCCTTATGGAATCCTGGAGATTTTCCTTTCGCTATGTTCTCAGCTATCTCTTTCAACTTTTCATCCTTCTGCTGACCTTTACGGATTTCTTGCTCCAAAGTAGGCTCCAATACTAGTTCCACTGCATTAGTAGTAAATCCTAAGTTCAGATGCTTACACTCAGCACACAATTCCTTTGGCATAGGCATTACTTGTATTTCATTTGCATAACTCTTCCTACTAAGAGCATCAGCGACCACGTTGGCCTTTCCGGGATGATAATGTACCTCTAGATCATAGTCTTTTATCAACTCCAACCATCTACGCTGCCTCAAGTTCAGATCTGTTTGAGTGAAAATATACTTGAGACTCTTGTGATCAGTGTATATATCACTTTTATGTCCAATCAAATAATGCCTCCATATCTTTAATGCATGAACCACTGCAGCTAATTCCAAATCATGAGTAGGGTAATTTAACTCATGCTTCCTTAACTGCCTTGATGCATATGCCACAACTCTACCTTCTTGCATCAGAACACATCCCAATCCCAATCGAGATGCATCACAATAGATAGAGAAAGGTTTATTCAGGTCTGGCAAAACTAAGACAGGTGCAGTAGTCAATCTTTTCTTTAATTCCTCAAAATTAGCCTGACACTTCTCGGACCACACAAACTTAGCATTCTTTTCCAACAATGCAGTCATTGGTTTTGCAAGCTTGGAAAATCCCTCTATAAACCTTCTATAATAACCAGCCAATCCCAAAAAGCTACGGATCTCACTTGCATTGGTAGGTGGTTTCCAATTCAATACATCCTTCACCTTGCCAGGATCTACTGATATTCCTCCATTTGAAACGATGTGACCCAGAAAAGAAACTTCCTTAAGCCAAAACTCACATTTACTCCTTTTTGCATATAGTTGGTGTTCTCTGAGCTTCTGCAAGACCAACCTCAAATGTTCAGCATGTTCTTCCTCCGTCTTGGAAAACACTAGTATATCATCAATGAATACCACTACAAACTTATCCAATATTCCATGAACACCTTATTCATTAAATACATGAAGTATGCAGGAGCATTAGTCAAACCAAAGGACATCACTGTATACTCATATAACCCATAACGTGTAGTAAATGCTGTCTTGGGTATATCCCTGGCACGAATCTTCAATTGATGATATCCAGAGCGAAGGTCAATCTTGGAAAATACACAAGCTCCTCTCAACTGATCAAACAGGTCATCAATTCTAGGCAATGGGTACTTGTTCTTAATGGTAACCTCATTAAGAGACCGATAATCTACACACATTCTCTGAGTCCCATCTTTCTTATCCACAAAAATTACTGGTGCACCCCATGGTGACGAACTAGGACGAATAAAACCCTTATCCTGTAATTCCTTAATTTGTTTCTTAAGTTCTTCTAGTTCATTTACTCCCATTCTATATGGTCGCTTAGCTATAGGTGCAGTTCCAGGTAATAATTCAATAATAAATTCAATATCACGGTCTGGTGGCATACCTGGCAAATCCTCCGGAAACACATCTGGAAATTCCTCCACAACTGGGTCCTCCTGATTAGCACCATTATTGAGCTGGTTCACTGTAGCGGTCGCTTGTTTTTGCACTTTGACTTCAACCTTGATCCTATCCCCCTTTGGTGTAGTCAGCACAACCGATTTATCCTTACACTGAATCTCTGCTCGTTGTTGGGTCATCCAATCCATTCCCAGTATAAGATCAATCCCAGCTGTTCTCAAAACTATAGGGCTAACTGAAAACTCTACCCCCCTTAAGTTGAGACTAATGGGAAGACAGCGATAAGATGCTGGCATGCTTCCACCCGGTGAGTTTACTAAGATAGGGTTCTTCATAGCACACAAATGGATTCTATGTATTCTAACAAATGATTGTGATATGAAAGAATGTGATGCTCCAGAATCAAAAAGAACAGTGGCGGGAGTAGAGTGGACATCGAACGTACCAAGCATAACTTCTGGCTCCTCCACTGCAGTTTCCTGGGACAAATGATTCACCCTTCCCGAGTTAAGTGCGAGCTTCTGGTGGCTGCCCTGTCTCTGGGGAGTCTGCTGGTTAGGCTTCTCTGGGCAGTTGAAAGACAAGTGACCTTCTTTTCCACAACGGAAACACCTGTTGGGAGTGTTGGGAGCACTGGTCTTTGTAGGAGTGTTGTTGGAAGGACCCTGGCGCTGCACTTGATTCCCATTCTGCTGTGGTGGACGTTGGTTGCTACTCTGTGGCTGAAATGGGGGACGTTGAGGGAACTGTCCACGAAATGGGGTCTGACCACGGTTCCACTGTCCAGTAGGAGGTCTCTGCTGAGTATTCTGTTGGAAGCCAGTGCGTGGACGGGTGTTGCTATTGGAGGCTTGTCCCTGTAACCTCTTCCTCTTAGCATCCATTTCTTTGCGCTTGTTATCCACCACAATAGCGCGGTTCACAAGCGTCTGAAAATTGGGATAGGTATTGGACATCAACTGCAACTGTAGTCCATCATATAATCCCTTCAAGAAGCGGCGCTGCTTATCATTGTCATTGGGCACCTCATGTGGAGCATATCGTGACAGTTGAGCAAACTTGTCACGGTACTCAGCTACAGACATTGACCCTTGGGTCAGGTTCCGGAATTCCTCCGCCTTTAATTCTATCATCCCTTCAGGTATATGGTAAGCCCTGAAGTTTTCTCTAAACTCCTGCCAGGTGACTGCAGGAGCATTAGCAGGACGGCCATACTCATATGACTCCCACCAATCTTGAGCTTCTCCCTGAAGTTGCCCAGAAGCGAACAACACCTTCTGTCGGTCATCACATTGTGCAATGGTGAGTTGTTTCTCCACTGCACGAAGCCAATCATCAGCCTCCATAGGATCAGCAGCATGTGTGAACACTGGGGGACGACCCTTCAAAAATTCACCACGCTTATCACGTGGTTGCACTCCAGCAACTGGCTGATTCTGCTGATTCTGCACCAGTTGTTGCATCAACTGCGTCTGTACTGCCAGCAACTGCTCGATAGTTGGTGGCGGTGGTGGTGGTGGATTCGGGGGAATGTTTCCACGACCTCTGCCTCTTCCTCTTCCGGCCATCTGCCACCCATAAACATGCAAATTTTAAGAAATCCAGTTTATCAACCACTTATAAGATTAAGAATGAGATCTGAAAATTTTCTGGACGAGTAGCAATATTGACAGTTCAGTATTTCAATCATATCTCGGGCTACAGAAGTCCAAAAGAGGCGTGCTTTATATGGTTGGAAAGCTTATGAAATTATCCACAATTTCTATTCAGACCTCAAGACCAGATTATGTCGTTAAGTCCATGAAAAATAAGGCGCAACAGAAACTGTTCCAGATTCCAGACTGTGCAGAAACTCTAACTTGTGAAAATTATATCTCTCGAACCAGATTAGATAAAAAGGTGATTCCAGTGGCATTTGAAAGATGCTTGAGTCTAGTTTCTCTCATAAAAATTTCATAAATGTTGCACGAACCATTTTTAAACTATAACAGAAACACCAGAGACTGCTCCAGAAAACAGCAAGGACAGAAACGAGATACTATCAAACCCAACTATTATTCCTTGACTATTAAACTTATTATTCTTAATAATGGAACTTGTAGACATGCCTACAAGTCCAGACACTCAAACAAAGATCCAACTCACACATAAGCATAATAATAAAGCAACTAACACACCAAAGTTCAAACCACACGACAGACTCGACTGACTCAACTGACGTTACTAAGAACGTTCTTATTACATAAAAGGACTCCTACTTCCTAAGGAAGTGGCTCATGCTCTAACTCCTCGTAGATCTTGGGCAAGCCTTGGTTTGCTCGGAGCTCATCAATGGTTGCTTGGCATCTCTTGATAGTCTTCCCTTGTGTCCTTACCATCTCTTCTAGTTGCAGCTTCCTGTCCATCATGTCATAGACAAAGTTCACCATCACCCGAGGTAGTGGCTCTAACTGCACTGGATCTGTCATAGCCCATCCAAGCTCGGGGTGTGCACGAGGAAGGAAGCGATGGATGTCATGCTTCATGAGGTTAAAGCGAAGATAGCGAAGACCCATACATGCTTCGAAAGCAGCATCTTCAATGCTATCCTCAATGGTGGCTCGATGTCCCACATGAGAGAACATCCTGTCCAGCTGATATGCCCCCTTGTCTTGCTTGTGTGTAAAGATGCTTGCCCTTGCCTTCCAGTACGTGCTCTCTAGTGGATGAGTGTACTCCCAGCAGACGTACTCCACAGCTGGATGCCAATCCGCGAAGTAAGCAGTGAGCATCGCCACTAGGCGAACATGAGAGACAGCATCTCCTCCATTCCTATGGTAGATCCTCACAGTCCACCCCATTGGGGGAGGTGGCATATCTTCAGGAGCTTCATGTGGTGGAGACGGGGGTTGTTCTCCTCCATTATCCTCCTCCTCACCATCTTCAACCTCAACTATTTCTGGATCTTCTTCAGGCTTAATCTCTTCCTGGGGAGGTGCTGGTGCTTGGACTGGTACTACAGGGGTCTTCTCTTGCTCCTGAGGTTCTGGCTCTTGTGGCTCTTCAGTTGCAAACAGGGCACGAGGTGGGTAGTATCCTCCAACGCTGATGCGGGCAGTCTTACGGTCACGAGTCATCTACAGAATTTTTAGATGAAGTTAGAATAGAGGCAAAATTTCGTAATAGAATAAGACATAAGAAGCATAAAAATTTATCAAATAACAAGAGCAAGATAGTGAGCATAAAAATAGTGTAAAGATGACACTACTTCGACCATTGCTAACTAGGCTTGCGTCCTACAGTCAACAAGAGCTCTGATACCAATTTGTCACACCCATTTATCGACCAAATGGAATGCTTACCCTTATGTGCGCCCAGAGATCAATCACACATAAGTTCACAAATTATAACGGAAGTATCATGGCAAATGTTATTACATCACGATATTTAAACACATAGTCTTAACACAAATGTAGCGGAAGTATAAATAAAAATCTCTCTCGTGGTAGCTCCAGTCACAGGTACATTGACTGGTTGACAGCAAGACTAGTAATCCTCAGGGAAGTAGGCGTAGTAGTCGCTATTACCTCCATCTGTTACCCATCCGGGATTTTTATCCAAATAAGAAGAATAAACAAGCGTAAGTACATCTCGTACTCAACAAGTGTAACATGGGGTTCATGAGGCTCAAATAGGCATAATCATGGGTTTATCAGCATGTAGCTTTTAGTTAACATGATTTTAGCATATCAATAGCATCAATAGGTCTCAATGTAAACAATAAACATATGATCCATGTGAAATGATTAATGAATAGCAAAAACATAATCATAAACAATTAATCAACTATTCCATAAGGGTCCAAGGCCACTCGTGACCGTGAGCACGGCTGTTATAACAGTTCTACACTCTGCAGAGGTTGTACACTTTCACTGTGAGTCGTGTTACCCATATGCCCGGGTTAATTACTCCCAAAACACTTCCAAGGTGAGCAGGCAGGGAATCACTATGAAGCCTTTCAAAGGTTCGTCTAACAAGTTAGGGCCGCTAGGTTTCAGAAGTCAGTCCGTGTGATACACACGCAGAGATCCACGGTCTGCTTTACCCCATTTGCGCCACAAGGGTAACCTCTAACAAGCTAGAAAAGGTCCTCATACTGAGCTAAAGCCAGAGCCATATAGCCCTCACAGTTGTACTGTAAATCCCGGATTGTCGCTTATAGATGAGTCCTTATGGAGAGCAATTAGAGCAACAAAACAACACACATGCTCTAATCCCCTTAATACAAGAATCAAAATCATATTTTAAATGTTTATTGCATATTCCTTTAATCAATTTTACATGATCATAGTCCATGTTTAAGCACTAGCCATACTAATCAATGCATCATAATAGGTACCAAGGTATAGGATCAATCTCTAAGTCATCCTTAACAAGGAATAAATGCATAATGATTTTAATTGCATAAGGTGAATAGGACAACAAGGATAATCCCATGCTATACTTGCCTTGCTCAAACTGGTCCTGAAGATCTTGCTCGAAGTAAGGCTCTTGATTTCCAACGAATTGCTCACCGTCTATACTCGATCAACCATTATCAACAACACACATCCAGAGGCAATCATGCATAGACAAACAAGACTATAATTAGAACAATACACCAACAGTAAGAAAATAAAATAAAAAGTCTTTAAAATGAATCTACAACTCGCTAGGATCACACAGACGCGAAGATCACGAAAAACGGATCTAAAACGACAAAGTTATGAATTTCTGAAGATTTCCTATAGAAAAATAAATACTTTAATTAAATCTCGAAAATAAATTAGTCTAAACCTACTGTACAGTTACACCATTAGATAGATCTCGCGAATATGAATCTAACGCAATTTGAATGGATCAAATCGGAGTTAAAACGAAGATTCTACGGCTAAAACAATATCAGTGGCAAAACTGTAATTAACAGAAAGCGTATTTTTCTTTTTCCGAAACGAATTACGTTTTCTTTTATTAAAAACGTATTTTACCGAATACGCCTTGGACCGCGGGTTCTATTCTTGAAAACGACAGGGACTCTTTAGCAAAAAGACACGCGAACCGTTATCTTCTAATTAGATCCGTCCGATCCAGATCCAACGGTCCAGATTTGCTCAGAGGAAAAGACGGCGGCGCTCCGGCCGGACTTCACCCGCCGGCGACTTCCCGCGGCGGCGCCATCGCCGGAGAAGGCTAGAACACGGCTCCGACCACCATTTGACGAAAGGAAAGCTTCGGGAGCAAGCGTGGAGCATGGCGAACTCACCCCGCGTGAAGAGAGGGCCGGAGAATGACCGGAAGACGGCGGTTAGCTCGGTATGGCGGACGGCGGCGGCGGAACTCGCGGCGAGGCAAACCTAGATGGTTTTTGCTGCGGCTTTGGGTGGGATGAGGAGCGGACGGGTGCGGGGGTCGCATTTTATAGCCCGGATGCGCTGCTAACTAAGGAAAGGAGGAGATTTGATCCACCGATTCGATTCGGTTTGAGAAAGGAAGGAAGAACACCGACGTCGGGAGGAAGAAGGAAAGGGAGATGGCAGCCGCTGACCAGTGGGTCCCGCACGTCAGTGGCTCAAAGCGAAAACGAGCGGCGCGCGTCTGGGCCTGTTTCGCTGGGCTCGGCCGGCCCAAGGAGAGGCGGCGCGCGGCTCGCGGGGAGGAGAAGATGGGCCGCTGCTGGCGCTGGGCCGCGAGAAGGAGCGGGCCAAAAACCGAGTGAACAGCATTTCTATTTTCTCTTTTCTTTTCCAAATTTTCAAATCCATTTTTCAAATGATTTTCAAATCAAATTTGAATTTGATTTAAGCCACTCAATCCAAAACTCCAAATGCAGCAGCATGAATGCTCAAACATGTTCCTACCCTTATATTTGATTTTAAATTTATAAAATTATTCTTATTCTAAAGTTGCATGCTTCACAGAAATAAATATAAAAACCATATTTTCCCTATTTTTCTTTTCTTCAAAATTTAGGGTGTTACAATGGCAATCCCGGTGGATCTTTGGCGCAAAGGAGAACAATCGCCCGAAGGAGGAGACCGCGCGGGGAAAAGAAGATAAGAGCATCTCGAAGACTAACATATTTCCCTTTCCAATCCTTAGTTTTTAGCAAAATAAGAAAAAAAAACCCTCTCCAACAACTCCTAATCCATGCTCCTAAAATTTACACACTTAGGAAATCCTCCCCCGTCTCGCGTAACTTTGTGCATAGTCACAGTCACGCGGATACTGTTTTCCCATGCGTATCGGTCGGTCAATCTAAAGGGGGAAGGGTGTAGGAATGAATAAGGAGTAGGAAAGGGTTCGTGATGCAAATGTACGAGAGAGAAAGAATATATAAAATTGGTTACGATAATTTAGAAATAGGATAGGATTCCTGATGTAAAATTGTCTTCTATATTTTAGGAGTGGATTATTGGAAACTCTTGGAGATGATCTTTTTTTCCTTCCAATACCTTTTTGGGTGTTGCAAAACTACAAGTTTTTAGAGGAAAAAATATGATACTCTTGGAGAGGCTCTAAGCACGACCTGGAGTCCACGCAACTTTACGCGCAAGGGGGTTTTAAAGTATCAAAAGATTGGGAGGTGAGTTTGGGAGTCGTTGGAGATGGATTTTTTTTCATTTTTCTCCAAAAAACATGGATTGGGAATTATTATTGAGTTATCTTGGAGATGCTGTAAGAGTACGGGAACACTTGCTTTTAATTGACACAGACCTGTAACATCGTTTCATCCCAAGCATGATTCTGGAATTGAAATTGTTGAATGGAGCAACTAACACGGTCTTCATCGGCCTTCAAAGGTATAGGCTCTCTGTTGAGTGTTGTCCCACCAGTACCTCCCAAGTACTGCCAGCCCAGTACACGGATGCACAGTAGGTCTTTGTGCGACAGCGTGTGGGACAGGAAAAGTTGACGGACCGGCGGAGACATAGCTAGCGTTTGGTGACACAGGTGACAGGTGTGATAGTAGCCGACGTAGCTAGCGTTTGGTGGCGACGACAACCATGGCTGTCATAGTGGGGGCACAGATGGCGATGGATGGCAGTGTGGTAAGGCAGAGCATGCACGGGGTTAGGCATGGGTAAGACGTGGCTGCACTGGCATGGCTTGCGGGTGGTACAACTCGGCAGAGGCCAAGCGGCGGTGACAACAATGATGTGGTGGTGCTTAGGCTATCCACACTCATGGACCTCTATATTCATCCTCTATACGTCCTAGTCAGCAAAATTCTCTCCTCTATACTCAATTCTTTCGCACTCATCCATCCTCTATATCATCCTCTATCCACTCTATCCACTGTGGGACCCACTTGTCACTTTATCTAAATATATCCATGTGTGATCTAGTTTTGAAGGATTTATTGAGACAAATTTAATGGTGCAATCGTAATTTAATTTGGATTTTTTGTTTGTGAGTTATATCATTTTTTCCTTTGTTTAGATAGTGGGGCCCGCCACTGCCCACTATAGAGTAAGCACTGTACCACTCTAAATATAGAGTGAGAAAAAGGATAGAGTATTGTTTTAGAGTACCCAGTGCAGCAGTTTTTACTCTATATTCATACTCTAAAGCTTTAGAGTATCCTTTAAAGTACCCACTGCGGATAGTCTTAGGGCGGAAGGGGTGCTGGCTTTGGCGGTGGTGCGTAGGGCCAACATGGCCTCACCAATAAGGTCGGCTAGAACGGAGGCCAACCCAAGATGAAGTAACTCTCATAAGCCCTTTGCCCCGTGTTCCCGCGTCCCTTGTCATCTTCACGCAACGCTTGCACCTATCACCCTTGCCCTTGCTAATGACCAGCGCAGACGCCATCACATGTCCCCTTGACGCCAACACCGCTCGCACCATCTCCCCCTTCCTGAATGGCCAACGAGCACCATGGGCCAACCAACCATGGCCATGAAATGAGGTGGGAGGGAAGAGATGGAGGTGACTTGTATGTCAAGTCTCTATGCCAGCATCCTCTTAGCAGGCCACATCGGTGCGTGGGCATGTGCCTAGGCCTGTTTGAATGACCACCACCAAACATAGATTAAAGGCTGAAAACATGCAATTTGTGAGTAAGAGAGTCGGAATGACATACTCAAACAAGTTTGGAGACCGAAACGACACAATTTGTGAGTACAAGGACCAGATCTGAGCGCGGCCGGGAAAGTATATTAGATCCAGATATCTTACTATTACTAATTAGAGGCTCCAATGGAGACTCTACGTTAATTCTCACGCGCTAGGAAAAAAAAGATAAATGCTAGAAATTCTTACGTTAATCAGAAACATCTGACCATTAATTGGAAGACTCTAACTATTCATAACCGTTAGATCTATTTTATTTTTTAAAAAAGTTACTCACCTCCATTGTTACAAATAGAAAATCGCCTAAAATATCATTGCTTAAAAAAACCTAGGCACACGGAGAAAATGTTGATGTGCCGTTGGTTAATAAAATATCTAAAATAATAGGTACTAGCCACCATGTTAAATGTTGGTTAATATATACTAGCAAAACATGCCCGTGCGTTGCAACGGGACTACAGTTTGATATGCTACCAGAAGAACATGCGTAGCTACACAACAGAGCCCGATGCGGATGAAGCGACCACAACAATACAGTATGTTGAATTGGCAACACGGCGGCCACAAAATGCAGCACGTTTGCATAGTGCCACCAGCCACGGCCAGGCATGTCCAAACGGTGCAGTGGCACCATCACGCAGCTCTTGTGGTTGCTGAGTGGCCACTTGAATTGGCAATGCGGCGGCCACAACAGCATGCTACGCGGAATAAAATTCAGTGGACCTTGGGTCCAAACCCGTTGTTATACAAGCCCCGCACGGATGGCTGCCACGTAGCGTTGTAAAAAATCAGACGTCACCCAACTGACGAATCCTCGACACATGCAGTCGGTCACACGTCCGTGCGGATTCTGCATTCACTTGATCCAACCACCTTCAGCCATGTGATTTTCTCCCCACGACACGTGTCATCCATCCATGGTAGGAGTCCATGGGAGAGAATTGGACTCTGGGTCCATACAATTTTATTTCGCTCGGACAGTGTCACCAGCTACGACCGAGCAGTACCAGTGTCATTGGTTTCATTGGGGAGCAACAAGTATGACCTTGGTAGATGTTTCGCTGCAGCAAGCCAACGACACAGATAAACACAAACTCATCTAATGTGATTGAGTCGACTGTTGCAGCTAGCTACCTTATATTTGCACAATCTAAACGGTTGGACCATAGCCATCTAGCCGAGTGCCCGTAGTGCACACGCTTGGCTTTGGCGTAATGCCCACAGGCAGCTGGGGCTAGCAGGAGGTAACAGGCTCCGGCAGCCCAACGCGATGGACGCTCGGACTGTCCAACATAACGCTTCTTTGTCGTCCATCGCCAGCTGCACAGTTGCAGCCACTAACGTTAGCCGCCTCCTCCGCCTACCGTTCTTCAAGCAGCTCCTACGATGCCACCATCGTTGTACGACCTGCTGCATGCGCCACCACCGGTCTTCTCCAACATGTGCTGCCACAGGGGCTGAGGCTTTGATGGGTGGCCATGCAGCAAGTTAGAGCAGCGGCTCTGGTTGCGTGGGCGGCTCTAAGATTTTGTGAGTTCCAATCACTTTTACTTGATGATGCACCGAAACAAATAATTGTTTGTAGATATATATATTCATGACATGACTCGGACAGGAGGCAAACGTGTTTGACCGAGTCTCTTTTCACATGGACGGAAAAAATATTAAAATTAACGGATTAAAACTAACGGAAGAAGTACCATGGCTGCTTTTTCTATCCGTTTTCATGTAGACGTGGTCTAGCTTGTTGACATTATGTTGGAATAGCGATACGGAAGCATGGCTCACGAAGTTATGGCTGCCGCAAGTTTTTTGGGGAAAAAATTTGGTAAGCTACAATACCAGTAAACAGTGCAAGGTGGGGTGGAGTAGAGTTCAAACTTTTTTCCGGCTCTTCTTGTTACCGTGACCGGCCAGAGCTCTGGCTTGCGTGGCCTTTTTACTTTTTTTTCATGTTTTCCCCTCATGATCTCATCTCATTAGGCCTTATCTTTTTCCAAAACCATGGCCGCCAGCTCTAGGTCCTTTTTTCCCCTCTTCCACTCGGGAAAGGCATAGGTAAAATAGGCAAAAGAAATATACAGAAACATCCTTTCCTATTTAGTTTAGAATTTTTATTAAGATTCATGATAGAAGAGATCTATTTGGATTAGAATTTCTATCTATCCAGATCGGACTCCGTATCGCCCTACACGAGAACTATTCTAACTCGTATAAGCACGGATTATATATGTATAAGTCCGGACAAAATAAACTCTCCATCGTCTGATGGTTATAGGGAGGCGGACGAAACAAATGGATAGACGAAAAAAAGAGCCTGAAATTTTGTCTCTTTATTATTAGGTATAGAAGATATAGATAGGTATAGATTTGGATTAATATCAACCTAGTCTTACATGCAATCTTAGTTGAGTAGGAGTCTTACTCGAGTTGGAGTTTGATATATTTGAATTAGTATCAACCTAGTCTTACATGTAATCTTAGTTGAGTAGGAGTCTTACTTACATCTTACGCGGAAATTTTGCCTCTTTATTATTAGGTATAGATATAGATTATAAAATATTAGTCCTTACGTCAACAGTTAGCCAAAAATATTTGCCCGAAAAAAATCTGGCGGCACGGAGGAAATACCATTCAGCCGTTGATTTAATAAAATATCTAATAGGTAGTACCAATCACGTAAGGGTTGGTTAATATATGAATAAAATATATGTGTAACAGGATATCAGCCTATGATGTTTGCGGTGGTTAATCTTTGAATAAAAAACTATAAATAGAAATAAATGTCCATTGATATCAACCCAACAAAAAATACACACTTGCGCTCGACGGCCAGTAAAAGAGGTGCGACGGTCTAAAAAACGAGACAGTTTTTTTCAACCCCGGCCCACAGAAAAAAATAAACCATTTGTTTGGTGTTTGTTTTGTTGTTTTCATTGTTCATCGGTTGAAGATAATTCAACATAACTCTTAAATTTGCAAATAAATCAACCACGTCTGCAATTAAGAATGACACTTCAAACTAACCCTCTAAATTGTACCTAAACTATCCATCTCAACCATTATGAAAAATAATTTAAAATAATCTCCTAATATTTTATATATTACTCGCATCTACCATTATGAAAGATAATGTAAAATAATTGCTAAGTTAGCATCCAAATTGTCACATATGCCATTATTAAAGGTAATATAAACTAATTATCAACATCAAGCCATTGTAAGAAAGTAAATAGAAATATATAATTAATAAATATATATATTATGAAATGTCATCCATTATAAAGTACTATATGTATATGTTAAGTTAAATATTTGTTTTAATAACTTATGAAATGTTACCTTAATAACATATAGCAATGACAATGATAATTCACTTAAAGTTATATTGACACTCTACAATAATAAATTCCTAATTCATTACTTTAAGTAAGTTTATATATTTTTACTAATATACTAATATTCCTAATTTAATTTTAAATAGTCTATATTACATAAAATAATAATATTACACATAATGTTTTGATATAACAAAATCCAACATCTTAAGTGTGGTGGTGCAAGTTGACATGACCATACATGCCATTGTCAAATTAATGGGTAGCCTCGGATCTAGATTTTTTTAAATAAAATAAAAAACCAAAAATTTGAATAAAAGTTACAATATGAACTAGAGTTTTTGCTTAAAAATGTTTATATATTACGCTATTGTATTAATATAAATATATTAAAATTTGATTAAAGTAAATATGGCTATTGTTCCATCAATCATGTGGATCAAATATAATACATGTATAAAAACAACTATATATTATGTCCTATAAATCATGAAAATATTTTATTATCGACTCATATACTTATGATGCTAATAAGTTATTTGAAATTATATTAATGACCATGACATATAATTTATAAAAGTTTTTGCCTGTGATATTTATACATTCTAACTAAAACGCTCGATATGTCTATATTGATTATATAAGCATTATTGCAATGACAATTTCTAGATATATAATTTAAACATCTTGAGAAGTGGGGGAGGTCACTGCATAACACATGTACCTATATCTTATTGATATTTGGGATTCTTTCGAAGTAAACAATCATTATAAGACTTTGATATTAGTGTTCTCTCCAAGTTAGCACATCTACGCCATCCATGATCTCATATGAGGCTCTACCATGGATCTTAATTGACGGAGTGCCAGTTTTAAATGTTGTTTATGCCATCAAAATCCTTAATAGTGTAGTTTGCGGCCTAAAATAACCTTATTTTAAAAATTACAAACGAGAGTTAATAAAATATACAATAAGAAGAAGAGTTTTGATTTGACTTGAGAATATAAAATAAGTAGCAATTAAACTTAGATTCATTGCGTCATAAGATAAGTGCCACAACAACAGCCATGATAGTTTAATCTAATATTTCAAATAAATGTTTATTAAAAATAAAAGGTGCCATAACAACTAGATAGAGAGTACAAAGTCTCTATTATGTTTGAAAATGATTATTAGTTTGAGATAAGTATAGCATAAAATGTGTTATTTAATATAAGTAATGTTTATATAACTAATCCTTACGTCTCCTCAGATTCTGTCCCATGCGAGAGCATGGGTTGGAGGACTAATTTACAGGTGAATTAACCTTCTAATTTATTAAATATCCACACAAGTCAATTCATAGAGAGGGACATCCAACATGCCCATATACTAGACAAAGTTAGTCATACTAGGACACAAAACAAAGAAAAAGAAAACACACAACTATAGAATCAAATTGATGTTACACATACTTCAAAAAACAATTAATGTTTCATTATTACCTATGCCGCACAACGATCTAAATCTAGATTCAAATAAAAGTTAATTGTATGAAGTAATTTTTATTAGTTAATATATATTAAACAAATAGTGTTTTCTATTGCTTAAGTATCTCAAAGTTAGCCCGTGCGGAGCACGGGTTGATGGACTAGTGCATACTAATTAACAAGTAACTACATTGGATCCAGTCCATTGTTTATATTAGCTTCTTCCTGTTTTTCCGCTATATAAATTACTTACAATAACAACAAAGCCTCTAGTCACAACCACCTCTCCCAACGACCCTCCCTCTCCCCCTCCCCCCTCTAGCCCTAGAGCCGCCGCCGCCGAAGGTCTGGGTGGCGGCTAGGAGGGCGGCCACGAGGCCTATTTGCCAGAGTGTCGATGGCAGGGAGTTGAGGGCGGCCACATCTGAGCGCGGCTGGGGCCTGGTCAGGCGTGGCCTGCCTGCCCGCTAAAAGTCCCTAGTTTGGTTTTGGCTAATTGATGAAACCTAGGACTAACCTTTGTATCTAAGTGGATGATTTAGATAAAGGTGGTCATTGAATATGAGACATAACATTGACTCATATGACCAAAAATGGTGAAGACCAAGATGAGGCTTGGCTCGATGGACCGGTTGTGAAGGTGAAGGGCAAGTCGAGACTTCGAAGTGAAGGACCATGCAATGGTGAAGCTTGAGCAAGACTTGGCGCCGACGGACCGATGCAACGGTGAAGGGCAAGTGAAGTCAAGGTCGATGGATAAAGACGGTCATGTGATGATATGAAGTGGATCATATCATTTGGAGAAACAAAATGGGCTCAAGGCAAAGGTATAACCATAGGGCCATTTTGTTTTACACTCAAGACACCATAGAGGGTGTGAGTGGTTTAGGGTCGATAGCCGAACTATTAAGAGGGGAAGTCTTATCGGTTATTCGACGCACGGGTGCCACTAGGTGAATTCATGAAGTGCATTGCATGTAGGGCCTAGTGAGCTAACTGGAAAACCTTTGAAAATGATTGAGAAAAAGCTAACACACAAGCACATGGAGATGCACACTTGATGGTGTTGGCACATTTGCATAGGTGGCGTTGGTCGCGCTGTGGTTTGCGGGTAGAGAGGGGTTTGGGTTCCTCTCTCCCTCCCGCCGAGTGTGCAAGCGCGGGATTCAGGCGTTTTTGGGGAAATGAAATGCCTATTTTCCACTACGCCGGAAGTCAGAAAAGAAACGGAGGCTCAAATTGTGTTCAATCATGTTGGGGGCAAGCCACCGTTCTTTGATGGTGTTAGTTCTTTTGCTCATTGGAAGAGAAAAATGACAATGTACCTTGGTTCTATTCATGAGAGAGTATTGCAAGTCACCGAGAATGATTTTGCTATCATTGATCCTGATCATCTCACCGATGAAGATAGAGCAAATAGAACATGCAATAGAATGGCTCTCAATACACTTTACAATGGTATTGACACAAAAGTATTTGAGGGTATCAAGGATTTAGAATTGGCAAATGAAGTATGGACAAGGTTGAGTGAAACATATGAGGGCACTAAGGTTGTGAAGAGTGCCAAGCTATATGGGCTCAAGAGTGAGTTTGAGAACTTCAAGATGAAAGAAGAAGAAACAATCTTAGAGATGTTTCATAGATTGTAAGTCGTTGTGAATGATCTCAAGAGTTTATGGCACAAGACACAAGACCAAGATTTTTGCCACAAGTTCTTATTGAGCTTACCAAGAAGATTCAAAATGTTGATCATGATGCTACAAAGAGATGGGCTTGATGCAATGAAGCCCAATGATTTGCTTGGAGACGTTTTGACCTTTGACAAGTATGATCAAGATGTTGATGAGAAGGAGAAGGAGGAAGAAAAGAAGAAGAAGACCGTGGCATTCAAGGCCACCTCCTCCAAGGGCAAAGCTTCAATCCAAGAAGAAGATGACAATGAAGAAGATGAAGAATTGGAAATTAATGATGAGGCACTTGCTTTAGTTGTCAAGAATATTGGCAAGATGTTTATCAAAAGAAGAGGCTTCAAAAAGTGAAATGACAATTTCAAGAGCAATGAGCAACAAAGGAAGTGCTTCAATTGTGATAGCACTGAAGATCTTCAAGCCAAATGTCCCTATGACAAGAAGAAGAACAACAAGAGGAGCAAGTTTGAGAAGAAAAAGAGAGAAGCCAAGATGACTTTCAAGAAGGGCAAGAATGGAGCCTATGTGGTCACTTGGGAAAGTCATGATGAAGAAGAAGAAGAATCATCATCCAACAAGGCTCTTTCTTCCATTGCTATCAACAAGAAGCCATCACTATTCGGTTCATCCTCTTCATGCTTTATGGCCAAGGAAACTAAGGTATTATATGATGAGAGTGATAACGAAAGTGAAATGGAATATGCTTATGATAGTGATAATGATAATGAAAATGATGATGATGAACCAACTAAAGAACAACTATATGACTTGATTGAACAAACTAGAGACATAGCTATTGCCAAGGACAAGGAGTGTAAGAAGCTTTCAATGAAAGTAGCAATACTTGAGAAAGTCCTTAGTGAGCTTAAGACCACTCATGAGAGTCTAGTGGAAGACCATGAGAATCTTGGTAAGGCTCATTCCAAGCTTGAAAAGGCTCACTCATTGCTACTTGGGCAACAAGCAAAGAAGGAGGTTGTTGTATCATGTGATATAGGCGTTACATGTGATATAATTGATGAATCCTTTTATGAACCTATCATCATGTCAAATGCTAACCCTTCTTGTAGCTCTTCATCCACCTCCACCGACTCTACCTTCACTACTAGTGATGGTTTCACTTGTGATGCCTCACTAATGGTTGAGAATGAGACTCTCAAGAAAGAGGTGGATGAGCTCACTCACGCCCTAGGCAAGGCCTATGGTGGTGAGGCCCGCTTGCTTAAGTGCTTAGGTAGCCAAATGTTCTCTCTTAACAAAGAGGGATTGGGCTACACCTCCAAGAAAGACAAGTCGGCCTTTGCAACTCCAAAGCCTAGCTTTGTGAAGGGCAATGGTCGATTTTGCAATAGATGCAAGCAAGTTGGGCACCTAGAGCATAATTGCAATAAAAAGAACCAAAGCAAGAACCTTGTTAATGCTATACCTTTTGATTCTTGCTATGTGCTTACCAAGAGTGTGAAGGGTGTGCAAGCTAAGTTTATTAGTACACCAATTGTGGGCCCAAAGAAGAAGGCTATTTGGGTACCAAAGAGCTTAGTTACTAACCTACAAGGACCCAAGCAAAAGTGGGTACCTAAGCTTCATTGACTTGCTTATAGGTCAATTACAAAGCCGGAGGAAGGCATTGGATTATTGATAGTGGGTGCACTCAACACATGACCGGTACATCAAGAATGTTTGACTCAATCAATGACAATGATAGTGGTGTTGATTCTATCACATTTGGCAATAACAAGAAAGGCAAGGTTATTGGCTTAGGAAAGATTGCAATATCAAATGACATGAGTATCTCTAATGTGTTGCTAGTTGAAAGCTTGGATTTCAATCTTCTATCCGTGGCACAAATATGTGATCTAGGCTACAAATGCATTTTTGAGGTTGATGATGTGGAAGTTATTAGTGTGGATGGTTCAAATGTGGCATTCAAGGGTTTTAGATATGAGAATCTCTACCTAGTTGACTTCAATGCTAGAGAAACTTCTTTGACAACTTGCTTAATCTTCAAATCAAGCATGGGTTGGCTTTGGCATAGAAGGCTTGGTCATGTTGTCATGAAACAATTGAAGAAGCTTACAACTCACAATCTTGTCAATGGTTTGAAAGATGTTGAATTTGAGAAGAATAAACTTTGTAGTGCATGTCAAGCCGGAAAGCAAGTTGGAAGCTCACATCCAAAGAAGAGTACAATGAGCACATGCAAAGCATTTGATTTGATGCACATGGATCTATTTGGACCAACAACATACACAAGCATAGGCGGCAACAAGTATGGCTTTGTCATAGTGGATGACTTCACAAGATTCACATGGGTATTCTTTCTTAATGACAAAAGTGAAGTGTTTGACACCTTCAAGACATTTCTCACTTGAGTTCATAATGAGTTTGAGATTAGAATCAAGAAAGTGAGAAGTGACAATGGAAGTGAGTTCAAGAATACAAGAATTGAAGAACTTTGTGATCACTATGGCATTGGACATCAATTCTTGGCCAAGTACACTCCACAATCAAATGGCCTAGTTGAGAGGAAGAATAGAACATTGCTTGATATGGCTAGATCAATGCTTCATGAGTACAATGTGAGTCAATCATTTTGGGATGAAGCAATCAATACCGCTTGCTACTACATCAATAGACTATATTGTCATCCATTGCTAGAGAAGACCCCATATGAGCTACTTCATGGAAGAAAGCCCAATATTTCTTACTTTAGGGTGTTTTGTTGCAAATGCTATATCTTGAAGAAGGGCACTAGATTGGGGAAGTTTGACAAGAGATGTGATGAGGGGTTCCTACTTGGTTACTCAACTACAAGCAAAGCTTATAGAGTTTGGAACAACTCAAGTGGCATTCTAGAAGAAGTCCATGATGTGCAATTTGATGAAACCAATAGGTCACAAGATGAAGAAGAGAATCTAGATGATGTTGGTGGAACTCAATTAGTGGAAGCAATGAAGAACATGGACATTGGGGACATTAGAGCAAAGCAAGTAATTGATATTCAAGATGATGATAAAGATCAAGTGCTAAATTCTCCATTCAAGCTAGCTAGTGACTCTCAAGTGCAAGATCATGGTGCTAGTTCATCTCATCGAGATACATCAAGTGATCAACCAAGCTCAAGCAATCAAGTGCAAGTACTCCAACCACAACATGTTGCAAGAGATCACCCCATTGATAGTGTTATTGGTGATATTAGAAGTGGTGTATAAACAAGATCAAGATTAGCTATATTTTGTGAGCATGCATCATTTGTATCAACCATAGAACCAAAGAAGATAGAAGAAGCTTTGAGGGATGCCGATTGGATCATGGCTATGTAAGAAGAGCTTAATAATTTCACAAGAAATGATGTTTGGGAGTTGGTAGAAAGGCCAAATGACTACAATGTGATTGAAACCAAGTGGGTGTTTAAAAACAAATAAGATCAAGATGGCATTGTAGTGAGAAACAAAGCAAGACTAGTTGCTCAAGGTTACACTCAAGTTGAAGGTCTTGACTATGATGAGACATATGCTCTCGTGGCAAGATTGGAGGCAATAAGGATTCTATTGGCATATGCTTGTGCACACAACATCAAACTATATCAAATGGATGTCAAAAGTGCATTTCTCAATGGGATCATCAATGAGTTAGTCTTCATTGAGCAACAGCCCAGATTTGAAGATGACAAGAAACCCAACCATGTGTACAAGTTGAAGAAGGCTTTATATGGCTTAAAGCAAGCACCTAGAGCATGGTATGAGAGGCTAAGGGATTTTCTTCTCTCTAAGGGATTCAAGATGGGCAAGGTTGATACAACGCTATTCACCAAGAAGATTGGGAATAATCTATTCATAGTGCAAATATATATTGATGACATCATCTTTGGATCAACCAATCAAGCTTATTGTGAAGAATTTGGTGCTATGATGGCCAAAGAGTTTGAAATGTCTATGATTGGTGAACTTAGCTACTTCCTTGGTCTCCAAGTCAAGCAATTGAAGAATGAGACATTTGTGAGTCAAGGGAAATACATAAGGGACATGTTGAAGAAGTTTGGAATGCAAGATGCAAAGCCAATTTCAACTCCAATGGGTACAAATGGCAATTTGGATAGTGATCTTGATGGCAAAATGGTGAATCAAAAGGAATATCGGTCCTTGATTGGAAATCTACTCTATGTCACCGCATCAAGGCTGGATGTCATGTTTAGTGTTTGCATGTGTGCTAGATATCAAGCCTCACCTAGAGAAAGTCATCTCACGGCCACAAAGAGAATATTAAGGTACTTAAAGCAAACAAGAGATGTTGGACTATGGTTTCCCAAGGGGTCAAAGTTTGAATTGATTGGATATTCAGACTCTGACTATGGGGGTTGCAAGATCAATAGAAAGAGCACAAGTGGCACGTGTCAATTACTTAGAAAATCACTTGTGTCATGGTCCTCAAAGAAACAAAATAGTGTGGCAATCTCTACCGCTGAAGCCGAATATGTGAGTGCGGGGAGTTGTTGTGCACAATTACTATGGATGAAATCAACTTTGAAGGATTATGGCCTCAACTTCAAGAATGTGCCATTGCTATGTGATAATGAAAGTGCAATCAAAATGACACAAAACCCGGTTCAACATGGAAGAACAAAGCATATTGACATAAGGCATCATTTCATTAGAGATCATCAACAAAAGGGAGATATTGCCATTGAAAGTGTTGGCACCGATGATCAACTTGCCGATATTCTCACTAAGCCACTTGATGAAAAGAGGTTTTGCAAGCTAAGGAATGAGTTGAACATTCTTGATTTCTCAAACATGAGTTGAATGCACCCCACCCACTTATTGACATGCCTCTCCTTCGACATTGCAAGGTAAAGTTGATTGACATGTCATTCATCCTATGCTAAGGACTTGCTAGAGCATGTAGACATAATAAGTGGTATGCATAAGCATTCATGATAAATCAAATGAATTTGATGGATATATGTTACCACTATTGCCTCTATGTTTGTTTTGATCTAGTGGTGGCATATGACATGTTTGTGAGCTTGCACACCTAGTGTTGAATCTAGAAGATTTGCTATAAGTGTTTAATTCAACATAGGCAAGATAACCCTTATTATGAGGTGTGAAGAAGCTTGTCTTTGGTTCAAATCGAATTAAATATCTTTGGCAAGTGTTCTAGGTTGAACCAAATTTGATAAATTTTAACCTACTCCATCAAACATTTTTCTTCTCTCCACAATTTGATCTCATTTTTGGGTAAGTTGTTGACAAAGGGGGAGAGAAAAAGATGATTCAACATGATAAAGGGGTAATTAAAATTTTTGATGCACACAAGTAGGGGGAGCAAGCTCATAAACAAAGTTGTTGCATTTGTTTGTGCATTTTCATATGACTTGCTCATTGCACATGTATTTAAATTTAATATACATGCTTGTGTGGTGCAATGCTAGTATAGAACTTGGATGATGAAATGATCTACTAGCATGCATAGGAATAGTTTACATGTGGTATCTAGACATGCCTAAAGTTTTTACAAGTGGTCCAAGAACCTTTACATATAATGTTGATCTCACGGGGTTCTTGAGTTTTGTTGGATGTCTAGTTACCTCATGATGCTAAGGATGGTGTAAAAGGCAACTCTGATTGGTATCACGCTTCAAAGGTCCATTTCTTACACCTTAGCATCATTTTGGTAGAATTACTCTCCCAACACTTCTATCCATGCATATGTGCAAAGCTTTCAATCCAAACTCTATGCACATATGTAGGGGGAGCTAATGCTACCAAAACCGAGCTTGTGATAATTGTCCAAATTTTACTTATGAGCAAAATGATTGGACAAATATGACAAGTTCAAAACTTTTATTATCAAAATCATCTTTCTGAGGGTGGTCATCAATTACCAAAAAGGGGGAGATTGAAAGTCCCTAGTTTGGTTTTGGCTAATTGATGAAACCTAGGACTACCCTTTGTATCTAAGTGGATGATTTAGATAAAGGTGGTCATTGAATATGAGACATAACATTGACTCATATGACCAAAAATGGTGAAGACCAAGATGAGGCTTGGCTCGATGGACCAGTTGTGAAGGTGAAGGGCAAGTCGAGACTTCGAAGCGAAGGACCATGCGATGGTGAAGCTTGAGCAAGACTTGGCGCCGACGGACCGATGCAACGGTGAAGGGCAAGTGAAGTCAAGGTCGATGGATAGAGACGGTCATGTGATGATATGAAGTGGATCATATCATTTGGAGAAACAAAATGGGCTCAAGGCAAAGGTATAACCATAGGGCCATTTTGTTTTACACTCAAGACACCATAGAGGGTGTGAGTGGTTTAGGGTCGATAGCCGAACTATTAAGAGGGGAAGTCTTATCGGTTATTCGACGCACGGGTGCCACTAGGTGAATTCATGAAGTGCATTGCATGTAGGGCCTAGTGAGCTAACTGGAAAACCTTTGAAAATGATTGAGAAAAAGCTAACACACAAGCACATGGAGATGCACACTTGATGGTGTTGGCACATTTGCATAGGTGGCGTTGGTCGCGCTGTGGTTTGCGGGTAGAGAGGGGTTTGGGTTCCTCTCTCCCTCCCGTCGAGTGTGCAAGCGCGGGATTCAGGCGTTCTCGGGGAAATGAAATGCCTATTTTCCACTACGCCGGAAGTCGGAAAAGAAACGGAGGCGAACAGAGGTCACCAGTGTAATCGGACGCTGGACCGGACACGGTCACGGTTTGACCGGACGTGTCCGGTCAGTACAACGCTGTAGTTAGGCGCGCGGGCTAGGGTTTGCAACTGACGCGTCCGGTCCTTCGTAGCGTGGCGCGTCCGGTCACACGCGATCGGACGTGTCCGGTCACGAAGGGTGCTTACTGGACTCCGACCGGACGCTGACACTATCGTGTCCGGTCGTTGCGTGGAGCACGTCCTGTCGATGCGTCACGGGTGCGCGACACTGTGTGTTCGGCGCGTCCGGTCGGTTGAGCAGCGGGTCCAGTCACGCGGTGACTGTTGGTACACTGTGTCGACCGTTGAAATCAGACGACCGCGTTTGAATTCGAGGGACACGTGGACGGCGCAGGGTGACCGGACGCGGTGAAGCGCGTCCGGTCAGTTTCGACCGGCGCGTCCGGTCGCTCGCGAAAAACGCCCAGTGGATTGCTAACGGCTCTATTTGTTTGGGGTGCTTATAAATACTTGTTGGCCGGCCCTTGGGGAGGCCTCTTTGCATTTCTAACACTCTTGTGCATCCTTTGAGCTAAAGCTTCTCCTCCCACTCATCTCTCTTGCTTGATTGCAAATCAAAAGTGAGATTGAGTGATCCCAAAGTGCATTTGCATAGCTTGAGGGCATCTAGTGGCACTTGTGGGTGGTTTAGCCGGTGGATTTCTTGTTACTCTTGGAGAGTACCGCTCCTAGCCGGCTTGGAGATTGTTGGAGGCGTTGGCAAGAGAAGGTGTTTGTTCTTGGCCACCACCGGTTGATTGTGAGAGGTTCTTGTGCTTTCCTCGGCGGGACGCCAAAAGCAATTCTAGTGGAATGCGTGTGTCATTGAGTTACCTCACTTGAGAGTGGTGTCTTGCGGTGCCTTGCGGGGCGTGCCTTGAGGGGCAAGTGACTTGAGGGTCACACCGGGAAACCATCTAAGTGTTGGTCGACACAACCGGTGACGTAGCTTGTCGGTGCACAAGTGAACACCGGGTGAACAAAAATATTGTGTCTCTTGTCTCTCGGTGATTGGTCTTCATATTGTGTTGTTGTCAATATTGATTGATTGTATATCATCTTGGTGATTGGCAACATCTTCACTCCACCGTTGGTATAAGAATCACAATCCTCTCTCTTGCACTTACTTTTACTAGATTATCTTGTGTAGCTCTAGTGGTAGCTTTGCTAGTAGTGTTGTTAGCTTGCTCTCTAGTGTAAAATTAGTGACATAGCTCTTGCGTGAACTAGAGATCATAATCTACTAGACTTGTGGATAGGAGGCTTGCATCACAACCCTTGGCTAAGCAAAACTCGCTTCACGCCCATTTGTAGAATTTTTTTATAGGCTATTCGCCCCCCTCTAGCCATCTAGGACCTTACACCCGCGGTGGCAATGACCAAGCCTGCGGCTGCTCACGGTGGCAGCGGCTAGGCCCACGCCTACATGTGTGGTGATGGCCAGTTGTGGTCTGTCCGCAGTGGCCGACCATAGGGCCTAGTGCCCGCACCTAGGGCAGTCAGTGGTGGATGCTAGGGCTAGCCAGGGCCCGTGCAATGGTGGTCAGGTGACACCCTGCTTGGGACAGCCCGATCTGTGGTCGCTTGCCCATCTTCAAGACAGTGGTCGCCGATCTGCACGAAGAAGGAAGCCGCGACGAGGCGTCTGCGGCATCATCCCTTTGGGCAGCAGTGGGTGTGGTGGAGGACGGTGGCAATCTAAGCGTCGACGACCAATCCTAGGCAAGGAGAAGGCAGATCCAACGAAGGTGGTTTCATAGGCAGCTGTGCCCTAGGAGCGGCGACAACCTGGGAGTCTGATCGACCTCCTCGCTCGGCGGCTGTGGCAACCCTAGGGGTGGTGGCAGCCTGAGCATTGGTGAAGATCTCGGTGAGGAGGAGGTAGATTCTGTTTGTAGCGGCGGCCCTAGGGGCGGCGGAGGCCTGGGAGTTCCGGTGGAAGAGGACATTCTTGGCAGTAGCGAGAAAGGACTCCAGCAGAGGCGACGACCATGATCCCAATGACGGTGGCTGCCCTATGGCCAAAGGAGGCCTTGGAATCTAGCGAAGCGGATCTTATCGTCTTGCGTCTGATTGCCTGGTTGTAACTAGATGACGACGAAATGAAGGTGGGCTAACCGGCGACAGATGGCGTCACCTCACTTGAAGCGGATGAAGATGGCACCAGCGGAGGTTCACAGCGATAGCGACTAGGGGCGTTGGTGACTTGACGACTTCCACTCGCCGAATCTGGCTATTTCAGGAGAGGATGTCGGGAATCAGGGATGTGCCAAGGTCATAGTTTTTCCTTTTTTTTGGTTGTTTGTTCTCCTCTTTATTGAGGTCTGAGTCTAAGTACTCTTGTATCCTTTCGGTTGTGTATATCATTCATGGATATAGAGGCCAAATTGATAAATCCATTATCTAAAAAATACAGAAGCCATAGGCTACAAACAAAACCTAACAACAGATGCATGTTCCAAAATTAAAGGAGAAAATTATCAATACATGAATTCTAAATTATACTAGAAGCATACCCCGCTCATTGCTGCAGAGATCGCAAATAAATTTTAGTGAATTGTGTGATATAGTGACATGGACAAATAAATGCATATTAGTGGCTCAGGTGGCTTGCTGACTTGGATAGCTTGCATGAATAGAAATGTAACATAATTGCATATGCTACTGGCTGCTGATGTGGATGACTCACATATCGTGATTGACTTCTAATAGGGTTTAGGATTATAAGAGATATAGATAGATTAAAAAGTATGTGCCATTATATAAAGTTCGTGCCTTTGAATATAAATAAAAAGGGAATTAATATTGTGCCATTATATATGCGTTCCTATTCGCAGAACCACTAGGGAACCATCCTTTCTTAGTTCTACATATACATACTGCAATTACAAATGCCACAGCAAACTGGACATACCCAGTTGGGATTCATTTCAGCTTGTAACACATTCTCACCGTACCTGCATCGGTTATAAAGTGAAACAACATGCTGTCCAGTACACACACAGAGAGAAAATAAGAAAACAGAGCTCAATTCCCATTCAGATGCATGTAGACTTTCAACATTTTTCTACTATATACTAAGATAAGAATAAGGGACACTGGATGCTTTTTAATTGGCACATACATGTAACTTCGTTTAATCGCAAGTATGATTCTCGAATTGCAATTGTTGAATGGAGCGACTACTGGCACGGTCTTCATCGACCTTCAAAGCCCTCCCTGTTGAGTGTTGTCCCACCACACCACCCCAATACTGGCATTGGCCAAAAGGGTTAGTTTTAAAAAAATTGTTAAGACGTGTTAGATTTAAAAATAGTGTTAAAAATTATTTTCGGGCATAGACCTCCTAACTGGCACCGCAATTTGAGTTGATTTACGTCCAATGTAATACATAGCTTGCACTACACTAGCAGGGAGGGTTCGAGAGCGTTCATATACAACTTATTGAGCACCTAGAGCACAGCTAAGGCGTGTTGTATTGGACATTTTCTCTGTCTTAATACAAAGACGCACAAACCTTTTGTGTGTTCAAGAAAAAAAACATTTTTCTACTATATAATAAGAGTAAGGGAACACTGAATGCTTCTAATTGGCACAGACCAGTAACTTCGTTTAATCCCTAGTATGATTCTGCAATTGCAATTGTTGAACGTAGCGACTGGCTCACTGGCACGGTCTTCATCGGCCTTCCAAGCTCTCCCTGTTGAGTGTTGTCCCACCACCCCAGCACTGGTAGTGGCAGTACACGGATGCAATAAGTAGGGTCTTTGTGCAACAGTGTGTGGGACAGGACGACGTTGACGGACCGGCGGCGACGACTGGACGACGACCGTGACTTGGCCGCAGACTGAAGCAGCTATCTTAGCTTATATAATCACGATCCATCAGATGGAGATGGCCACACCAGCGCATCCACTCTCACTTCGATCTCAGAGTACCACAGAACCACTAGGAACCATTCTTTCTTAATTTGTTCTGCATACTACTCCGTCCCATAAAAAGAGTCGCCGTGGGAAGCGTGCTGATCAAACTTTCTCAACTTTGACTACGTTTGTAGAAAATGCGTGCAACATTTATATCTTTAAATAAATTTATTATGAAAGTATATTCAAAGATCTACCTAATGATACTAATTATATACCATAAATATTAATATTTTGTTAAATATATTTGGTCAAAGTTAAAAGCTGTTGACTTTTTAGGAAGCGAGAATGACTCTTTTTTTTGGACGGAGGGAGTATACTGCAATTACAAATGCCACGGCATACCGGACATATCCAGTGGATTCTTTTCAGCTTGTAACACATTCTCACCAATTCCCATTCAGATGCATGCATGTAGCCTTTCAACATTTTTCTACTATATAATATACTCTGAATGCTTTTAATTGGAGCAGTGTTAAAAAAATTGGAGCAGTGCACGGCCCGGCCTCGATATGGGCCAATGCTAGTTAACATAGGCCACACTAATTCCAGTTGTATCGTGACCGGTGTCAAAACTCAAGTAACACCTCATTTGATGTGTAATTTTATGAACTCGTTGAACCTTTTTTTTAGCGTAGAAAGTCACTAAGCAAAATTAGATTGAAGTGAAGTCCTAGAGCACTTAATTAGACAATGCGACTGGCCATACCCAAATAAACATTAATGTTATCAGGCCACTAATCACCTCAAATCCATTCCAATTTGGTTTTGTTTTATTAACTATAAATGATGATTTTTTTGGGTATACACGATGGCAGCTTTTCATGTTTAGAATGAAAAAAATGACAAATGCACATAGGCAGCATGCTATTGAATACATAGGGAAAGATGTATGAAGCAAAATACAAACACCTTGTGTATCTACTTGCACAATGATAAACCTAATCGCCTTGGATTTGGAACTAACCACACTGGGGCTGGCCAGTTGGACCAAAGCTGAGGAGATACTATTTCCTCGCTGCTACTACATTCCAAGTCAAATACCCCAATATCACGACGTATATTCTTGAAAGCCGCATTATCTGGCCCATCATCAGTGAAGTAGACATGATTTGCCTTCAGCTGCGGATATTCTTCTGCATGGAGGCAAAGTGATTGGTTGTGCCCAAGAAACAGCACATTCGCACCCAAGCTACTTATTCCAACAAGGTTTTTTGATGTTGGTTCCACTTTATGAACTTTGATCATGGAGGTAACGTACACAAGTGACTCAGGATCCAACTCAGGTTGAAAATCTGCATCATATTCATCTTCTTCGTCCCCTTGTGGTGTAGTGTCGTCGTCAGACCTCCATAGTTGCAGCAGCTCACCACATGAAGATTGAACAATGTAAATCGTCTCGTCATAGATTTCTTTAACCCTATCCAAAAATATCCTGTGTGTGACTGCAGGGGTACCAAGATCAAATTCATGGATTTCTCCTACTTTAGTGCAGGCATACAGCAACTGCCCATTGAATAAGCAATCTTCATACCAATTGCCTGTTGGCAACCAAGTCCACTTATCATCCCCTGCCCTTGCAAACGAAAGCTGGAAAAGTGGGTTATGGATGAGCACCACAAAATAGTCTCCTGTGGATGGATCCGAAGACAGAAAGGCCTTGTAAAAGAGTGAGTCACGCGGCTCACTGAGATCATCAACGATGTCTGGTGGTTCCCAAAGTACGTCCTCTCCACTGTCGTATGAGTCGTACTCATAACAGCAAACGGCTCCATTATCATCCAAGATTAGCTTCACCGGCTCAATGGTGGTGACCGATGGCAAGGCAATCTGGTCGCCAGTGATGGGGTTGACAATGTGCAACTCAGACCTCTCGTCAGCGGTGACAATCCAACCGTATGATGAGCCAGGCCTTGTTTAGATGGCAAACTTTGGAGGCAAAGTTTGCATAGTAAGTGTCCCGTCACACTGTAGCAATTTTGTTTTTATTTGATAATAATTGTCCAAATATTGATTAATTAGACTTAAAATGTTCGTCTCGTAAAGTACAACAAAACTGTGTAATTAGTTTTTGATTTCATCTATATTTAGTACTTCATATATATGCCGGCATTTTGATGTGACGGGGAATAGGAATTTTGTATAGTAAATTTGGGAGGCAAACTTTAGAATCTAAACAAGGCCCCAATGATATACCTGCTACAAACAGGTGGGTCCGGCAGTGTCAATGTGTAGGCCTTCTTCTCTGCAAGGCTGTACAGACACATTGCTCTTGCGCCGGCAGATTCAGAGGTGTAGAGAAGGCATGGTGTCTGCTGCGGTTTGCAAGACCCACTGTTGCATAGGCTGGTGTATGCGGCACGCCATGCGGAGCAGACTGATCCAGCGCGCACAAGGTCAGGTACCTCCAGGGTAGCAAAGTTGGATGCAACAGTGTGTGGGACAGGACGACGTTGACCGACCGGCGGTGACGACTGGACGACGACCGTGACTTGGCCGCAGACTGAAGCAGCTATCTAGCTTTATATAATCACGATCAGATGGAGATGGCCACACCACCAGCGCATCCACGTCTCGTTTCGATCTCACAGAGTGCTCCTCGTGTCGTGTCTGTTTCAACAATCAACAAACCAATAATCATCAACTGAGCTGAAGCCATGCATACGCATCCCTCCGCCGTCTTGCACTTGCTTCTCCTTCTCGCAGCCGCGGCCGCCTCACAGTCGCAGGCACTGCAGGCTCCACCAGCTGCTGCTGGTCGCCATGGCACTGGTGCCGCCTGCATACCCAGCGAGAGGGACGCCCTGCTGGCTTTCAAGCGAGGCATCACCGGCGACCCGGCTGGGCGCCTTGCCTCGTGGCACGAAGGTGACGAAGACTGCTGCCGGTGGAGCGGCGTCCGGTGCAGCAACCGCACCGGCCATGCCATCGGCCTCCGTCTTGGCAATGGCAACAACTTGTACACCGATGATCCACGGCTTCTTCTTAGCAACACAGCTTTGTCGGGCCAGATAAGTCCCTCCTTGCTCTCCTTGCATCATCTTGAGAGCCTTGATCTCAGCGCGAATAACCTTTCGGGGCCAGCCGGACGTGTGCCAGAGTTCTTGGGCCTTTTCAAGAACTTGAGGTACCTCAACCTCTCTGGCATGCCGTTTTCTGGGAAGGTGCCACCACAGCTCGGCAATCTCTCAAACTTACACTACCTTGACCTCTCACCTACAACTCGTGATGACTTCCTATTCCCATGGGGTCGTCTAGAATACTTGTACTCCACGGATATCTCTTGGTTATCAAATTTGCCTCTAATGTACCTCAACATGGACTCCGTCATCCTCAACGGGACAGTTGATTGGGCTCATGTCGTGAACATGATTCCTTCTTTGAAGGTCCTTCGTCTTTCCAATTGTTGGCTTACAAGTGCAAACCAATCTCTCCCGCATCTTAATCTTACACACCTTGTGGAGCTCAGTCTCTCTGGGAACCGCTTTGATCACCCAGTTGCATCATGTTGGTTCTGGAATTTGACCAGCCTCCAGCATCTTGGCCTTGCAGCAACTTACTTATACGGTCAAATTCCTGATGCGCTCGGAGGTATGATGTTCCTCCAAGCCCTTGATTTTAGCCAAGGTTACGGAGGCATAGACATCATGACAGCAAACATGACAAATCTGTGCAGTTTGGAAAGCATAGACTTAGGGGACAACTCTTTTATGGCAATATAAGAGATTTTTTTCAAAGATTACCACAATGTTACCCGAGCAAGCTGAAGGAAATGAATCTGGTGTTCAACAATTTCAGTGGAGTACTACCAAATTGGATAGGGAGATGGACCACCTTACGCATTCTTGATCTCTATGGCAACTATCTCAGTGGACCTGTGCCTTCTGTGCTCGGTGCACTCGATAATTTGGAGTACCTGGACCTAACCAACAATAATCTCGATGGTGTGATCACCCAACAACATTTTGCTGGCCTAAAAAAATTGAAGCATATTGCCTTGTCACGTAATTCGTTGAAGATTGCACTGGATCCTGATTGGCTACCTCCCTTCAGACTCGAAAGGGCATATTTTGCATCTTGCCAGATGGGTCCTCTATTCCCTACCTGGTTACAGTCCCAGGTTAATATTCTTGAGCTAGACATCTCCAACACATCTATATTTGACAGGCTTCCCGACTGGTTTGCTACTACCTTTTCAAAGGCATCTGCATTGGACATTTCCAATAACGGAATCAGTGGCACACTGCCAACAAGTTTGAAAAATATGATATCATTACAGGAGCTCTACTTGGATTCAAACCAGCTAACCGGTCCAATACCTCTGCTGCCTGTATATCTCCATGCATTGGGCATCTCCAGGAACCATTTGTCAGGGCAACTACCATCAAACATTTGCGACCTGAATGTGGATGCATTGAATTTAGCCAACAATCATTTGGAGGGAAAATTGCCTGTGTGTAATCAGCAAAGGAGGGCCACAGTACTAATATTACGTAACAATAAGTTGTCGGGAAAGCTACAACTGATTTTAGAAACATACACAGAACTGCAGGTCCTTGATCTAGCATGGAATAATTTCACAGGAAGCATTCCAGCCACTATTACCCGTCTTGGAGGCCTATTTCATCTAAATTTGGCAGGGAATAGTATATCAGGTAACTTACCCTATGATTTGTCAAATTTAATAGTGATGAAAACAGGGTATACTATAGATGACTATTACCCTGATACGGATAACATGTCTATGACCATGAAGGGGCAAGAACTTTATTACTATAGTTCAGCATTTTCTCACATGGTGGTCATTGACTTGTCATCAAATCACTTGACCGGTGGAATTCCAGAAGAAATAGCCTCTCTATATGCAGTTATAAATTTGAATCTATCAAGGAATAATTTGACTGGAAAAATCCCAGAAAGGATTGGGGTTATGCAATCACTAGAATCGCTTGACCTCTCAAGAAACAATCTTTATGGAGAAATTCCACAAAGTCTGTCAAATATAACATATTTAGGCTTCATGGACTTGTCGCACAACAATCTCACGGGAAGAATCCCATCAGGGACACAGCTTGACACCCTCTATGCACAGAATCCTCTTATATATGATGGCAACGTCGGTCTTTGCGGATATCCTCTTCACAAGAATTGCACTGACGACAACAGAGAGCCAAAGCATGGCGATCAAGAGAGAGATGAACATGTGGTACTTACATTTTCCTTTGGACTTGGCATAGGATATGTGGTAGGTCTCTGGGTGGTATTCTGTCTCATCTTATTCAATAAATCATGGAGGATTGCTCAGTTTCATCTATTCGACAAAGCATTTGACAAGGTCTATGTGTTTGCCGTTGTTACATGGGCAAGATGGGCCAAACAGACAACTACACAGTAAGCCAATTGGTAAGATTGGTCAAAGCAACCACATGTATACTACAAATAAAGGTGTCCAGTCTGATGTTTGTTTGTATATTGTTTTCTTTGAAGTCATACATCTTGAATGTTGTTCAATTCCTGTTATGTACGTGTGCACTGGCCAGGCAAAGTAAATGATTGCTGTCAATTTAGTTTCAACTAGTCTGTCAATATGACCATATTTAATATGATGAGCAGCTATGTATAAAATATTGATTTTGCATTGTAACCATATTTCACCTAGTTTGTAACACAAGATATTATTTTGCACTGTAACCATATTTCAGCAGCTCGGACAGCTCTGATCTGCTCTAATGGCAGTCATGCCATGAGAAAGTCAAGTGTTTTTGCATCAATACATCTGAACCAGAACAATAGATCCATGAGACAGGTATTTCTAGGTTTAAACTAGAAACAAATCAGCTGAAAATCATCTTCACTAAAATAACATGAATTGTACAATAAACTTCAGGCTACCACAACACCTCACATTAGAGAGGTTAGCACAACAAATCCACAATCAACTATTGGCACTAATGCCACAAATACAGCCGATTTCATTACACATGGCTGCAGAGATAGTTTTAAGCTGTAACATAGCTCTGCAAAAGACTGCTGCAACAATCACTTGTTGAAACTGAACATCTTCATCTTCATCGCTAAAGGGACTGAGCCTGCAGTCAGGCAGCAAAATTGATCCATGATCCTGATCACTGTTCATGGACCACGACATGTTGAGCCGAGACCGCAGCCTGTTTGCAATGCAGTAAGGGCTTCGTTCAACGTACTTCCTCTACCTTGACATTGCCTTAGACGATGGAGTGACACACCCAGCATCCCTGTTTGAGTGTTGTCCCACCACCCCACTACTGGCAGTATACACGGATGCAAAAAAAAATAAAAGTATACGGTCTTTGTGCCCGGTGCGTGGGACACGATTTTGACGGACCTACGGCGACGACGACCGTGACTTGGCCGCAGACTGAAGCCGCTAGCTAGCTTTATACAATCACGATCGATCAGATGGGGACGGCCACACACCAGCGCATACACGTTTCATTTCGTTCTCACCCGACCCAGAACATAGAGTGCTCCTCGTGTATCCCTCAAGTTTATGAAAAAACTAGCTGACCACGCTATTTGCGCGGATCACACACACACACACACACACACACACACACACAGATATATATATATATATATATATATATATATATATATATATATATATATATATATATATATATATATATATATATATATATATATATATATATACGGCAGCGCTATTCTACACCCTAGGTGTAGAATATTATTCTACACCACAAGCCAAAACTGATCTGAAAAAATACTGAGTACTACTGAATCATGTTCAGTATCAGTCAGTACTACACCCAGCACCTCGAAAATACTGAACAATACTGAAATGTGAGTACTGAACAGTACTGAATTTTGTTCAGTATAACCGTTTGGTGTAGAATAGTATTCTACACCTAGGGTGTAGAATAGCACATGTATATATATATATATATATATATATATATATATATATATATATATATATATATATATATATATATATATATATATATATATATATATATATATATAGTAGTATAGTAGAGATAGAGATAAAGATAAAGAGTACTTTAGTTATCCCAACTACTAAGCTAATGCTACCTCCATTAAAAAAAAGGATGGTCAGTTGGATGGTAGAGGCTGAAATTATGTTCCTTTATCCCAAAAAAAATAAAAAAGATGCAAGCCTAGTGTCTTATTAAGTCAAACTATTTCAAGTTTAACCAAATTTATACAAACAACAACAAACACTTATGTTACCAAATAAAGATAAGTATATTCATCATAGAATATATTTTCATATATAATATACTCCCTCCATGTTGAAATATAATGTGTGCACCTATTTCAAAATGTAAAGTTTGTTATCTTTGACTAACCATTACTCTAATCACATAAAAAGTTTATAATATAAGAGTTGTTACATTATATTTGTATTTAGAAATACTTTATAATGGTCAAATATTTGTTGCCACAAATAATATATAATCCCTCCAGGTTTGTAAAAGAAGTCGTTTTTTTAATAAGGTTTGGGTCAAACATTGGGAATATAAATCATGATTGCCAATTGTTGAATGGCTCTCAGTTGAGTGGTGTCCCCACCACCCCCAATACTGGCAGTATACACGGATGCAAAAAGTAGGGTGTTTGTGCGACGGTGCGTGCCTGCGTGGGACGGCGCGTTGACGGACCGGCGACGACCAGCATCCCTGTTGAGTGTTGTCCCACCACCCCACTACTGGCAGTATACACGATGAAAAAAGAACGGTATTTGTGCCTCTGCGGCGGTGCGTGGGACACGATTTTGACGGACCTAGGGCGACGACGACCCAACGACGACCGTGACTTGGCCTCAGACTGAAGCAGCTAGCTAGCTTTATACAATCTCGATCGATCAGATGGAGACGGGGACACACTAGCGCATCCACGTTTCATTTCGATCTCACCCGACCCAGAACACAGAGTGCTCCTCGTGTATCTCTCAAGTTTATGAAAAAAACTAGCTGACCACGCTATTTGCGCAGATCACCTTGCTAGTTATATGTAGTAGAGATAGAGATAAAAATAAAAATAAAAATAAAAATAAAAATAAAAATAAAAATAAAAATAAAAATAAAGAGTACTTTAGTTATCGGAACTACTAAGCTAATGGTACCTCCATTAAAAAAAGATGGTCAGTTGGATGGTAGAGGCTGGAATTTCGTTCCTTTATCTAAAAAATAAAAAATGCAAGCATAGAGTCTTATTAAGTCAAGCTATTTCAAGTTTAACCAAATTTATACAAACAACTACAAACATTTATGTTACCAAATAAAGATAAGTATATTCATCATAGAATATATTTTCATATATAATATACTCCCTCCATGTTGAAATATAATGTGTGCACCTATTTCAAAATGTGAAGTTTGTTATCTTTGACTAACCATTAGTGTACTCACATAAAAGTTTATAATATAGAAGAGTTGTTACATTAGATTTGTATTTAGAAATACTTTATAGTGGTCAAACATTTGTTGCCACAAATAATATATATACAATATAGGAAAAATTAGCGGTTGAATTATTCTCTTGGAAACCACACCAGGTCAAACCGCATCTTCTATTTTGAGATGGAGTAACTATTTGGAGTCATAGGTGTTGTCCTCTTTTCTATAAATTTGGTTTACCAAGGACTGACTAGAATTACATCTTTTTAGGATGAATATAGTACTGAGGTCTTACGAGCAACTCCAGCATACCCCCTACTTAAGTCCCTACCCTACTTTGAGGACTGGTAAGAAAGAATCCACTCTAGTAGAGCCGCTACTCAGGCCCTCAAAAGTAGGAGGCCCTCAAATTCCATCCTCAAGCTCTCATTTCTGGGGGCTCTAGAGGGGCCTCCTACCTTTCTGTTGTCACCGTTTCACTTCCTCCTTTCCGTCAGCACCTTTCATGAGCCACTTGAAAGCTCTAGTTTGGTTTTGATGAATTGATGGCACCCACAGTGCTAACCTAGTTTATCAAGTGATCATGAGATTGGTCACACTATTCCAAGTGGTGGAGCAATGGTGAAGGTCATGATGATGGTGTAGTGACCATGGTGATCAAGTGCTCAGCTTGAAAAAGAAGAAAGAGAAAAACAAAAAGCTCAAGGCAAAGGTGAAACTTAATAGGAGCTTTTTGGTTTGCACTTAAGACACCATAGAAGGTATGAGTGATTTAGGATTGATAGCCGTACTATTAAGAGGGGTGAAACTCGTATCGAAATACGGTTATCAAAGTGTCACGAGATGTTCTAACTCATTGCATAAGCATTTAAATTCTAGTGAGTGCTAACACCCTTGAAAATATTTATGAAAATATGCTAACACACATGCACAAGGTGATACACTTGGTGGTTGGCACATTTGATCAAGGGTGGCAAAGTTGGTGAAGTCGAGGGGCTGTTTTCCCTCGATCGGACACTGGATCGGACTCAGCACCGGTGCGTACGATCAGTTGGTGCGCAGTGGAGTGACTTTGGCGTGTGACCGGACGCTGGCGAAGGAACGCGATCAGACGCGCTGAGCTTGAGTCCGGTCGTGTGTGACGTTGGGTGACATGGCGCTGGAGCGTGGCTTGGGTGAAGACCTGGCTCTGGGCGAGTCCGGTCGGTGGAGATAGGACGCGTCAGGTCACGAGAAAAGAGCTCGAGGAGCTCTCTAGAAGTGACCGGACATCATGTTGGTGGCGCGTCCGATCATTCCATCTGAGCGTCAGGTCGCCTGTTGGCTGCCTCGGGCGCGCGCGACCGGACTCCGCACTGGTGGGTCAGGTCGACTGTGCCTGCGTCCGGTCGTGGCTTGTGCAGCTGGCACAATCACTTTGACAGTTGGAGATCGGCGGTGGAAGTCAAACACATTGACACGTGGCACGAATCAATGGACCGGACGCTGGGCATCGCGCGTCTGGTCAGATTGACCGATGCGTCCGGTCAGCATGAGGCAGACTGCTTCTTGAGCCCAACGGCTCTATTCGTGGGGGCTCTCTATTTAAGCCCCTTGGCCGGCTCAAGCTCACTTACTTGGCCATTTGCATTGACATAGTAAACTTTTGAGTTTAGCCAAATCCCTCCAACTCATCTCCATCATTGATTCATCATCCTTGTGAGATTGGGAGTGAATCCAAGTGCATTACTTGAGTGATTGCATCTAGAGGCACTTGGTGTCCGTGTTTCACTGCGGAATTCGCTCGTTACTCTTGGTGGTTGCCACCACCTAGACAGCTTGGAGCAACGAGGATCGTCGAGCGGAGAAAGGTGCTTGTCTCCGGCTCTGATCGTGGTGATTATAAGGGGTTCTTGAGCCTTTCCCGTAAGAGATTACGAAAGGCATCTCTAGTAGATTGCTCGTGGCTTGTGGATCCCCATCTTATGTTGGTTGTGTGGCACCCGGTTGCAGGTTAGGCGTGTGAAGCCTATTAGCGCGTGAACCTCCAAGTGGGTGAATCACCATAACGAGGAGCTTGCCAGCAAGCAAGTGAACCTCGGTAAAAAATCATTGTGTCATCATTTGATTCCGAGGTGATTGGTCTTCATTAGTATTCATTCTTGTGATTGATGGACTCCATTGGTGATTGGCTCATTCCTCTATACGATGGTATAACACTCTATCCATCCCGTGTATTTACATTTCATAGTGTAGCTAGTTTTGAGGGCAAGCAAGTGTCGTGTCTAGTGGTTAGTGAGGCTCTTTAGTTAGTCTTTGAGAGCTCACTAACTTAGTGTAGTGACATAGCCTTTCTGTGCTTAGAGATTATAGTAACTAGAATTGTGGTAGGTGGCTTGCATTTTTAGTAGGCTAGCGCAACATTCGCTTCGCCGCATATTTGTCTAACCGGCTTGTTTAATGTTGTTGTAGAAATTTTTATAGGCTATTCACCCCCCCTCTAGTCATTAGGACCTTTCACCGCCTCTCCTGACGTGTCCTTCTCCCTTAGCACGGTCGCTTCCTCCCCAATGCGTCCTCCTCCTGGCGTGGCACCCACCTGGTGACCTTCTCCCTCGATGTGGCAGCCTCCTTGTTGGCGCGGCACCCACTCGGCGGCCTTCTCCCTCGGCACTGCAGCCTCCTCTCTGGCACGGCACCCACCCGGTGGCCTTCTCCCTCGGTGTCACGGCCTCTCTGACTCCCCTGCCTGACTCCCCTGGTGGCTCCACCGATTTCAGGGCAGGCGCGACTACCCTACACAACTTCCTAGGCGGGCAGGACTCCCATGCCCATCTTCACTGGCATCAGTCACGACCCCGCAATTGCCCGCGCTCTTCCCCCGGCGGTGAGGCTGCAACTGCCCCTGCTCTTCCTCTTTGGGCCAGTAAGTTAATGACACATGCATCCTAGGTGTCATTCTTCATTATAATGAGTTTGAGAATTCTATTTTGAGAGCTATTACTAGAGTATAGCTCAAAAAACAGGGCTCTCAAAAGTTGGTGGATCCCTCAAACTAAAAGTATAGATCCTATTTTGGGGCTATGTCGCACCCAATTTTGTATAGCAAAACCAAGCACTCATACATGTGTGCCCACGATATCCAAACACACATATAATCTCAAATTGCATAATATCAAAGTAAAGCACTTTATTACATCAATATTTCATTACATTATTGTCATAGTCTTGCTCAACAGCAATATAGAACAAAAGTGAACTAGCCCTTGCCGCGACAGGGACTCCAACTAGTGGACATCAGCCTAGAACTCCTGGACATCTTCAGGAAACTCCTCTCATTAGGCATCTGGTACCCATCCGGGATTTTCAGTGAATATAAAGCAAGCATAAGCGCACCATGCTTAACAAGTATAACAAAGGAATCTATGAGGCTCAAGCACTTGACACGGTTTGACTGTGGTTAGCAAGTTATTTGATCATATTTTATTAAACTTGTATCACTACTTTAGTGAATAAAGCATCCTAAATGAAAGTAATAATCAATTAATCAAGATTAAGTCATTCCCAACCATCCGAAAACGAGAACCACTAATCAAGAAGGATCCAGGCTACTCGTGTCCGTGAGCCCGGCTGTTATAACAGGTTAAAGAATTATGCAGAATTTGTACAACTTTACCCATCGAGCTATGATTCCCAACACCGGGGTTTGAAAGGCCCACATCACCTCTACCGAGAAAGTGTGGTAGGGTTTCACTACTTAATCTTTCACTAGACACCCTAACAAGTTAGTAGCTGCTAAGATTCAGATTGACCAAGCAGATATAGATGCTCTCCTCTGAGAGTGGCACACTAATGACTTGCATCCCACACACACCGCGTTAGGACAAGATCCATACCCAACTTGGGACCCCCATCTTGCGTCTTTCGGCAACCACTAACAAGCTAGAGACGTACTAGTGATATGATTAAGGTCAGGGCCATTTGACACTCAGGGTTGTACGGAACCTCCTGGGTGGCCGCTTCAGGATAAAGTCCTTATGGAGAGGAATCTAGAGCACTCAAAACCTATTATTCTAGCCCCTTAGCTAAACAGTTGCTAAAAAAGCACAATTTTAACATATTCCATATACCATTAGTCAAGTTTATTATTTATTTTGGTTATGCGCGGCAGCAACTATCCAAATATGCATCCCAAACCATAGGTAACAAGGATATATGGTACAAAAATAATCTAGGTAAAGTCCTTATAGGCAATTCAAATTTAGATACATGCATATGTTTGAATTATATAATGTTCATAGGTACAAGGAGTCTTTGTTACACTTGCCTTCCCCAAAGTTGTTTTATTGGCACTGCTGGTCACCAACTTGCTCCTCAACAAACTCGAATTGCTCAGCTTCTAAACGTATTCCACATCACCATACAAGCATCCACATCAAGTAATACATGCAAACAAATATATTTCTATTAGAATGGTACATCAAACAATATAAACAAAGACTAAAATGCTTATAAAACTAATCTATGTGCTGCTACGAACACATGAGCGAAAGAATCATTCTAATCATATTTAAAACGTGAAAGTTACGCATAAAACAAGATTCAATGGCATTTCTGTAAATAAGCTGCACTCAAATTTGAATTTAAATAAATAAAATCTGATTTTTTTAACGTGGTCCGGATGGTGCTTCCTATTTTCCAAAAAGACAGGGCTAAAACAGATAAAAATAGAATTAAACTGAATTAATTTTATACTAAAAATGACTACGGGTTGATTTTGGAAAAATCGGGCCGAACTGGCCTCCACGCGGCGCATGCCAATTGGGTGTGCTCATGGACCACGGCGTGAACCGGGGGCAAGCGCCCAGTCCATGGGTCCACGGGGCGGCGGGACGCCATGGGAGCGGGCCGAGCTCGCCGGCGAGCAGCCAGAGCGGCGCTCCCGACCTCAGTTTGCGACGTGGGCTGCACCAGGGGAAAGCAGAGGTCATTGTGAACTCAACAGGGGGCTCGGCGCTGGCGGAGGGGCTCACCACGACGACGGCAACTGCGGCGGCGATCTACAGAGAGAGAGAGCTCCGGTGAGTGAAAGCTCGCGCGAAACAGAAAGGGAGGACACGGGAACTTCAGGCGAACGCGGCATCACCTTCCGAAGCTCAGTGACGAAGAAATAGCGGCGGCGGGTCACCGGAGATGGCAACCGAGTGGTTGGTGGTGGTGTGCAGCGAAGTGAGAAAGGGGGAGCTCAGAGCCTCGCAGGCCTTGGATTTATAGGCCGAGGAGGGGCGATGAAGGGCCCTAGGTGCTCCACTCGACCGGTGGAGGCGAGTGGAGTGGCCATTATGGCCACTCGCGACAGTTACCGGCAGGAGGAAATGGCTGCGGCCGCTTTGGCTAGAGGAAGAAGAAGGGGCGCGGGGTTGCTGCCAGGCGGGGCCAAGGCAGCAACAGCTACGGGTGCGCTGGCGAGCGGGGCCGGGCCGTCAGCGGCTGTGGGCGCGCTGGCAAGCGAGGCTGCTGGCGTGGGCTCCTCTGCGGGTGAGATGGGCCGCGGCGGCCCAAGAGCGGGGTGGCGGGGGCGCTGGCGGCTGCGAGCCTTAGGTGGGCTACTGCACATGCGTGGGAAAGAGAAAGGGAGAGGGAAGGGCTAGGCCGGCTTTGGCTGCAGGCTGAAAGAGAGCGGGAGGGAGAGAAGAAAAAGAAATCTTTTTTTCTGTTTTTGCAAACCTTGAATTTAAAGCGACTCAACTCTAGCCCTACACTCAAACAAAAATTGTGCACCAGCGTGAATGCATCAGAAGTGTTTCTATAGCCTTATAGTTAATTTTAAGTAACCAAAATTATTATTTGACCTAGGTTAGGATGCACAAAATTAATTAAATGTTCAATTTTAATTACTAAATTGTAAATGAAATTTTAAGGTGTATTGGTGGAGATGCCCTTAGTAGAAAATAAATGGCTGAAAAATTGATAAGCAAATAAAGCTACTATCTTATCGGGTCAGTGACAGCGGCCCTATACTGATTTTCTTTTACCAACTTTTGCGGTCTTGTAGATATGTCTTTGTTCGTATGCAAAAAGTAACGTGTTTTGCAGGAATTTCGACTTCTTCCTTTCATGTTTCATCCCAAGCATGATTCTGGAACTGCAATTGTTGAATGGCTCCCTGTTGAGTGTTGTCTCCACCCCAATACTGGCAGTATACACGGATGCAAAAAGTACGGTCTTTGGGCGACGGTGCGTGCCTGCGTGGGACAGGGCGTTGACGGACCGGCGACGACGACGACGACCGTGGTTTAGCAGCTAGCGCTTATATAATCACGATCAGATGGAGATGGCCACACCAGCCGCTGCGGCCCAGAACACAGAGTGCTCCCCATGTATCCCTCCGCCGTCTTGCTTCTCCTTGTCGCAGCCACCGCCGCCACCTCGCAGTCGCAAGCACTGCGGCTTCCGCCAGCTGCTGCTGGTCGCCATGCCACTGGCGCCGCCTGCATAGCCACCGAGAGGGACGCCCTGCTGGCCTTCAAGCGAGGCATCACCGGCGACCCAGCGGGGCGCCTTGCCTCGTGGCACCAAGGCGACGAAGACTGCTGCCAGTGGAGCGGCGTCCGGTGCAGCAACCGGACCGGCCATGTCATCAGCCTCCGTCTTGGCAACGACATGTACACTGATGATCCACGGCTTCATCCCAATGACACGGCTTTGTCGGGCCAGATAAGTCCCTCCTTGATTTCCTTGCATCATCTTGAGAGCCTTGATCTCAGCGTGAACAACCTTTCGGGGCCAGCCGGATGTGTGCCGGAGTTCTTGGGCCGTTTTAGCAACTTGAGATATCTCAACCTCTCTGGCATGCCCTTGGCCGGGAGGGTGCCACCACAGCTCGGCAATCTCTCAAACTTACACTACCTTGACCTCTCACGTAGTACTTATGACAACTTCTTCGTACCACCATGGGGTGCTCCAGAATTGTACACTGATATCTCTTGGTTATCGAATTTGCCTCTGATGTACCTCGACATGGACTCTGTGATCCTCAATGGGACAGTTGATTGGGCTCATGTTGTGAACATGATTCCTTCTTTGAAGGTCCTTAGTCTTTCCAATTGTTGGCTTACAAGTGCAAACCAGTCTCTCCCGCATCTTAATCTTACAGACCTTGAGGAGCTCAGTCTCTCTGGGAACACCTTTGACCACCCAGTAGCATCATGTTGGTTCTGGAACTTGACCAGCCTCCAGCATCTCGACCTTGCAAGAACTTACTTATACGGTCAAATTCCTGATGCGCTGGGAGGTATGATGTCCCTCCAAGCCCTTGATTTTAGAATGGGTTATGGAGGCATAGACATCATGACTGCAAATATGACAAATCTGTGCAATTTGGAAAGCTTAGACATGTGGGCCAACCTTTTTTATGGCAACATAAGAGATTTATTCCAAAGGTTACCACAGTGTTACCCGAGCAAGCTGAAGGAACTGCATCTGGCGTTAAACAATTTCAGTGGAGTACTACCAAATTGGATAGGGAGATGGACCACCTTACGCGTTCTTGATCTCTTAGATAACCAGCTCAGTGGACCTGTGCCTTCTGAGCTTGGTGCACTCAATAATTTGGAGTACCTGCACCTCAGCTACAATAATCTCAATGGTGTAATCACCCAACAACATTTTGCTGGCCTAAAAACATTGAAGCGTATTGACTTGTCACATAATTCGTTGAAGATTGCAATGGATCCTGAGTGGCAGCCTCCCTTCAGACTCGAAAGTGCATATTTTGCATCTTGCCAGATGGGTCCTCTATTCCCTACCTGGTTACAGTCCCAGGTTAATATTCTTGAGCTAGACATCTCCAACACATCTATATTTGACAGACTTCCCGACTGGTTTGCTACTACCTTTTCAAAGGCAACATTATTGTCCTTTTCGAACAATGGAATCAATGGCACATTGCCAACAAATTTGGAAAATATGATATCATTACAGAATCTCTACTTGGATTCGAACCAGCTAACCGGTCCAATACCTCTGCTGCCTGTAAATCTCTATGTATTGGACATCTCCAGGAACCATTTGTCAGGACAACTACCATCAAACATTTGTGATCTGAATGTGGATGCTTTGAATTTAGCCAACAATCATTTGGAGGGAAAATTGCCAGTGTGTAATCAGCGAAGGAGGGCCACCATACTAATATTAGGTAACAATATGCTATCGGGAAAGCTAGAATTGATTTTAGAAACATACACAGAACTACAGGTCCTTGATCTAGCATGGAATAATTTCACAGGAAGCATTCCTGCCACTATTACCCGTCTTGGATGCCTATTTCATCTAAATTTGGCAGGCAATGGTATATCAGGTACCTTACCCCATGATTTGTCAAATTTAAGGGGGATGAAAACAGGGGATACTACATTTGACCCTTACTATAATAACGTTAACATGTCTATGACCATGAAGGGGCAAGAACTTGATTACTATAGTTCAGCATTTTCTGACATGGTGATCATTGACTTGTCATCAAATCACTTGACCGGCAGAATTCCAGAAGAAATAGCCTCTCTATATGCAGTTGTAAATTTGAATCTATCAAGGAATAATTTGACTGGAAAAATTCCAGAAAGGATTGGGGTTATGCAATCACTAGAATCGCTCGACCTCTCAAGAAACAATCTTTATGGAGAAATTCCACAAAGTCTGTCAAACATAACATATTTAAGCTCCATGGACTTGTCGCACAACAATCTCACAGGAAGAATCCCATCAGGGGCACAGCTTGACACCCTTTACGCACAGAATCCTCTAATGTATGATGGCAACACAGGTCTTTGTGGATATCCTCTCCACAAGAATTGCACCGACAACAAAAGAGAACCAAAGCATGGCGATCAAAAGAGAGATGATGAACATGTGGTACTTACATTTTCCTTTGGACTTGGCATAGGATATGCGGTTGGTCTCTGGGTGGTGTTCTGTCTCATCTTATTCAATAAATCATGGAGGATTGCTCAGTTTCGTCTATTGGACAAAGCATTTGACAAGGTCTTTGTGTTTGCCGTTGTTACATGGGCAAGATGTGCCAAACAGACAACTACACAGTAAGCCAGTTGGTAAGATTGGGCAAAGCGACCACATGTATACTACAAATAAAGGTGTCCAGTCTGATGTCTGGTTGTATATTGTTTTCTTTGAAGTCATACATCTTGAATGTTGTTCAATTCCTGTTATGTACGTGTGCTGGCCAGGCAATGGAAATGATTGCTGTCAATATGACCAGGTTTAATTTCAACTAGTCTGTCAATATGACCATTTTTAATGTGATAATGATTTTTGCAATGTGACCATATTTCAACTAGTGTGTAATGCAAAATATAGGGCTCACCTCAGCAGCTCGGACAACTCTGATCTGCTCCAATGGCTGTCAGGCCATGAGAAGTTAAAGGGTTTAGCATCTCAACCAGAACAATAGATCCATGAGTTCTATGTTTAAACCAGAACAAGACAGTCTACATTTAAAAATCTTCACTCAAAACAACATGAATTGTACATTAAACTGCAGGCTACCGCAACACCTCACATCAGAGAGGTTAGCACGACAAATCCACAATCAACTATTGGCACTAATGCCACAAATACAGCCGATTTCATTACACATGGCTGCAGAGATAGTTTTAAGCTCTAACATAGCTCTGCAAAAGACTGCCGCAACAATCACCTGCTGAAACTTAACATCTTCACCCTACATACCATGAACACTGCTTGTCAGTGAAAAGAGCCAGAACTTCATCGCAAAAGGGGCTGAGCCTGCAGCAGGGCAGCAAAAGAGATCCATGATCTGTTCATGGGCTTATGGCATGTTGAGCCGAGACCGCAGCCTGCTTGCAACGCAGTCAGGGCTTCGTTCAATGTACTTCCTCCTTCTTGACATTGGTTTAGAAGATGGAGTGACACACCCAACATCCTTGTTGGCTTGATCATCCTGGCAATCAGATGTCACCACGGACTCGCTTCTGCTATCATCTTTGTCGCCATCAGAACTCTTCTTCACTTGGCAGCGAGTTGCTTTGTTCAGCTTAGCTTTGCTGCTCGTTTCTCCATCCTCTGGGCTCCCATTGGCATCCAGGCCATCATGATCAGAAATGCATGAGGTTTCAGATTTAGCAGACAGCAACTTCTTTTTGTCAGCTGAGCTAGAATCCTCTGAGTTAACTGATGAGGCTCGATGTGTAGCAATTAAAAAGTGTGCCACAGATTTGTACCCAAGTCCAACCACCTGCATGAAGGAAGATGCAGGATTGTCAGAATTATTGGATCATTGACAAATTGGTATATGCATACTACCAACATTAGATCCAAATATGCATATTACCTACATTGGATCCATTACCCAGCTTTTTCCTAACATAAATTAATACAGTAACAACAAAAACAAAGCCTCTAGCCACAACCAAGTAGGTTAGACATAGCATACACATGGAACCTAACAAGAGACGCATGATCCAGAAACAAAGGAGATATTATTTAAGTAATTTCCGCTTCAGTTAGCAGTTTGTGCCTTTCAAAGGTAACAGGGTATTCTTTTTTCAAAAAAATTATCCTTTTTTCCAAAAAAAAGGTAAGAGGGAATATATTAGCTATTAAATATACCTTCCTATACGCAGCACCAGTAGGGAACCACCCTTTCTTAGTTCTGCATATACTGCAATTACAGATGCCACGGCAAACTGGACATATCCAGTTAGGATTCTTTTTAACTTCTAACACATTCTCACCATACCTGCATCAGCAACAAAGTGTCAATCCAGAAACAAACTAACTGTCAAGTACAGCCTTGCATGGAGAAAAGAAAACAGAGTGCAATTCACATTCAGATGCATGTAGTGTTTCAACATTTTTCAACTAAGCATAGGGAACACATGGAATGCTTTTAAGACCTGCAACTGAAAATTTCTAACAAAATTAAGTCAGTTAAGTACTTTCTATATATATTGCAACCCAAATGCTAGAGGTGTGCAAAAAATTTAAAGAAACAAACGTACAACTTCAGCATCAGTAATTTTTTTTAATGTGTGAACCCAAAGTTCAAGAAGGCGCTAGGCGGTTTCTAGGCGACGACCCACGGCCTAGAGCCTAGGCGAGCCTAGGCTAGCCTAGGCGTTTCAAGGCGTTTTTCTAGGCGAGGGCTAATACATGCATAAATACTTAAAAGAAAAGACAAAATAGGAGATCAGTGGTAACTGGGAGAAAATGAAGAAGGCCCATTTAAGGGCCCAACTCTCCCACGGTCATCTTACCCCCTCCCCTCCCCTCCCAGCCTCTTTGTTCCCGTCTCTCTCTCTCCCTCCCAAACTCTGCCCGCGCGGCCGTGCCCGTCGCTCGCCCGCGCCGCTGCCAGCGCCCAACATCGCCTCCTTCCCCACCGGCCGTCGCCGCCCCGGCCGACGTTACCTCCTCCCCCACCGCCGCGCGACGTCCGCGCCGCCCCCACGCGTCCTTGCCTTGGCGGATCTGCCCGCCGCCACCGCCTCTTCCCACCGGCCGCTGCTTTCCCAATCGTCGCCCGACCTCCACGCCGCCCCCACGCCCGCCTTTAGCCTCCTGGCGCGCTCGCCGCCTCCCGTCGACCCTCCCGCAGCCCTGGATAGGGCACACCGCCTAACCTCCGCCTACCCCCTTAGGCGAGGCGGTGCTCCTCCGCCTAGCGTTGAAGCGCGCCCAGGCGAGCCTAGGCGAGCGCCTTTTTGAACATTGTGTGAACCATAAAATTGGAAGTCTGTTATATTTTGTGGACCATAAATTGGAAAGTCTGTTATATTTTTGTACTCACAAATAAGTCCATCTAGGTTTGTCCTAAATTGAAAATTAACTTTGACTAACAATGTCTACGAAAATATAGCTTTTCAAATTAAAAGAGTTGTGATATATAGTTTTTATTGTAAAGTCTAAATAATGTCAGTCTTGTGTGGGCAATCTTGTTGGAGTATATGTCTGTGGCCCATGTGGCTAGGCCCATGAGGCCCATGTATGCTACACTATATAGCTACCCTTCTAGGCTTAGCCTAATCAATCAAGTCCACTCATTCCAACAACAACATGGTATCGAGAGCCTAACTTTTCCCCTTCTCCCTCCCTCTCTCTTCCTCCAGCAGCTAGGCTGCCAGGGGCCGCCGCCGCCCTCACTGGCCGGCCATGGCTGAGCCTCCCCCTCCCTCCTTCCTCAACTTCCCTCCCCTCTCCCACCCCACCTCCTGGGCCCGGATTGCAGCTTCCCCCCTGCGCCGCGCCCTGTGGACCCGCTAGCCGCCGCCGCCTTTCCTGGCGCCGCCAGCACAGGCAGCTCTGCGCCGCGCCTGGCCCTCTCTGCCGCGGTTTGGCCGGCGCCTGGAGGGCCGCCAGCCAGCTCTGCGCCGCGCCTGGCCCTCGCCCTCGCGTCCGATGGAGCTCCCGCCTCTGCGCCCTTCCCGGTCGCCGCGGCCGATGTCGCCGACGCCGTCGGCCCCGATCTTCCAGCGGACGCCGCCGCCGCCGCCGCAGCCGCTGCTGCTGCAGTCGGCCTGGGACTACCTGGGGGGGATGGGGCGGCATCGCCAACCCGCAGGGGACAGCCATGGGCTGCGGAACCCTTCCCGCTCCATCTTCGGCCGTCCTCTCCGCCCCCCAGCCCGTCTCCGCCCTCGCCGCCGCCCTCGTTTCCGCCCGTGCCGCGGCCGCCGCTAGTCAGGAGCGCGTCCGTGCGGCTACCCTTCTGTGGCAACGGGAGCGGGAGGCCGCCGACACTCTCGCCGAGGCGGAGCAGCTTCTCGCCCAGGACAGGGGGCCACCTCTTCCGGCTCGACGGGACACCTCACCTCCACCACTACGGCCCTCCGTCACGACCCGGCCGACCCCCTCGTCTCGCAGCTCCACTACCAGGCCGGCGGTGTTCAGAACATCCGGCTCCTCGTCCCGGTCGTTCTCGACCCCGAGTCGCCCTCGTACGCTCGTTGGAGGGATCTGGTGGTCCTCACTCTTCACCGCTACGCCCTCGACGACCACGTCCTCGACGAGCCTACGCCCATGGTCCAGACTCCGTCGTGGCTGCGTCTGGACAGCATCGTGCTTTCCTGGATCCTCGGCACGATCTCCTTCAACCTCCACGACCTCGTCCGCACCTCCACCTCTGCTCGACAGGCCTGGCTGGCACTCGAGGGCCAGTTTCTGGGCAATGCTGAGGCCCGAGCTCAGCGACTCGACGCGAGCTTCCGGACCTTCGTCCAGGGACCTTGCCATTGGCGAGTTCTGCCAGAAGATGAAGACCATGGCAGATTCCCTCGGCGACCTAGGCTGGCCCGTGGAGGATCGCATCCTCGTCCTCAACGTCCTCCGCGGGCTCAGCGACCGCTACGCCCACCTCCGGACGTGGATCACCCGTCAGCGACCCTTCCCCACCTTCCTGCAGGTCCGTGACGACCTCGTCATGGAGGAGCTCACTCAGGGCCTCCAGCCGGGGTCCACCGCCACTCCGGGGTCCTCGTCCTCCTCGACAGCCCTGGCTGCTACTCCGCCGCGCACGACTGCTCCCCCTCGTCCGTCTGCTCCACCACCGTCGTCCCTTCTTGGTCCTCCTCCCTCCGGACCAAGCGGAGGTGGGGGGGCCGTGGCGGTCGTCGCCGACGTGGTGGGGGCGGTGGGGGTCGTGGGGGAGGCCGTGGTGGTGTCACCCCGCCTGCTGGCCCACCGGGGGGGCACCATGGCCTTCTTTCCACAACACGTGGTCAGGGCGCATTTCTATGTGGCCCTACCATGCTCCCGGGGGTGAGACTCGGCCACCGGTGGCCATGTTTACTGGTCCTCCACCTCCCGGCTCCACTTCACCGTCGTGGGCTACTCCCCCCCGGCACCCCTCCCAGGTCTGCCGGCTGGGACCAGGCGGCCTTGGCACGGTCGTTCAGCACCTTGGGCTTGACACCTCCGGTCGGACCTGAGTGGATTGCCGACTCAGGTGCTACCTACCACACCACCCCTAACCCTGGTATACTTTCTTCCGTCCATTCTCCTTCTTCTCTCCCCTCGTCCATTATGGTCGCAAATGGTTCATGTCTTCCTGTCACCTCTATGGGTACCGCCAGTGCTCATGGGTCCTTTCGTCTTCCCGATGTTCTTGTTGCTCCCTCTATGGTTCATAACCTTATTTCTATTCGTCGTTTTACAGCTGACAATTCGTGTTCTATGGAGTTTGACTCTTGTGGTCTTACTGTGAAGGATTTGGCTACCCGGCGTCCTCTGCTCCGATGTGACAGTACGGGGCCCCTTTACACTCTCCGTTTTCCAGCGTCTGCCTCGCCATCTTCGCTTTTGTCAGCTGCCTTCGCCACCACCTCTTCTACCACTTGGCACCGGCGCCTCGGCCACCCTGGACGTGATGCCCTGATGCAGCTTAGTCATAGCTCAGACATTCGTTGTACTCGAGCTCATGATGAGCATTTGTGTCATGCGTGCCAAATGGACCGTCATGTTCGTCTTCCTTTTTCTAGTTCTTCACATGCGGCTCGCATTTTTGATCTTGTACATTGCGACCTATGGACGTCTCATGTACTCAGCATTTCTAGCTATAAGTACTATCTGGTGGTGGTTGATGATTTTTCTCACTATTCGTGGACTTTTCCCTTACGTGCCAAGTCTGAGACATTCCCTGCGCTTCAACATTTTTTCGCCTGGGTTTCCACTCAGTTCGGCCTCACCATCAATGCCGTCCAGTGTGACAATGGCCGTGAGTTCGATAACTCCACATCCCGGGCCTTCTTTCTCTCTCGCGGTGTCCAGTTGCACATGTCTTGCCCATACACCTCTCAGAACGGCAAGGCGGAGCGCATGATTCGGACTACCAATGACATCGTGCGTACCCTCCTTCAGGCCTCACTCCCCGCTCGCTTCTGGGCAGAGAGCCTGCACACCTCCACCTATCTTCTTAACCGCCTTCCTTCCGCTGCTTGCCCGGCTCCTACGCCACACCACGCTCTTTTCGGTACCCCTCCGAGGTATGAACACCTTCGAGTCTTCGGGTGTGCGTGTTACCCTAACACCACAGCCACTGCTCCACACAAGCTGGCTCCCCGATCCACTCTCTGTGTCTTCCTTGGATACTCCCCGGACCACAAGGGGTACCGCTGCTACGACCTCACCTCTCGTCGGGTCCTCATCTCACGCCATGTGGTGTTTGATGAGTCTGTCTTCCCCTTTTCCACCACCACCACCCCTTCCACCTCCGCGCTTGACCTCTCCTCTTTGTTTCCCACTGATGCGGTGGTCGAGCCACCTTTGCCGTTGTTTCCTGCAGGTTCTACGGCCCCGTGCCCCAGCTCGCTGTCGGCCAGTGCTTCCCCCGACCCCTGCTCCTAGTTCAAGCATGGACGGGGACCCTTCCGGGCCGGCCCCTGTCATTCCGACTGACGGGGGTCCCCGGCCGTCACCTCCGGCTCCGACTGCGCGCTTCGCCCGGCCGATCCTCGTGTACCAGCGCCGAGCACGACCTGCAGCGGCCCTTTCGCCGCCGCCGCTGGCCCCTCCTTCGCCGGCGTCACCACCGGAGTCATCCTCCTCTCCGCCGGGTACACCGAGGCCGTCACCGCCGCCCCACACAGCTCGCGTTGAGCCCCCGGTGTATCACCCGCCGCTCCTTCACTGCCACCCGCGTCATGTTCATCCTATGGTGACACGACACGCGGCCGGGACCCTGCAGCCCCGGGCTCTTGCGGCGATGCCTGTGGACTCGCAGGTCTCTCCAGTATCCTCTTCCGTCCGCGAGGCCTTGCTGGACCCTCACTGGCGCGACGCGATGGAAGAGGAGTACGCGGCTCTCCTCGCCAACCGGACCTGGGATCTGGTGCCACGTCCACCCGGCTCCAATGTCGTCACCGGCAAGTGGATCTGGACACAAGCGCCGGGCTGATGGCACTCTCGAGAGGTACAAGGCTTGTTGGGTTCTCAGGGGTTTCACTCAGCGGCCTGGTGTTGACTATGATGAGACTTTCAGTCCAGTGGTGAAGCCGGCTACCGTCCGCACAGTGCTCTCCCTCGCACTCACTCGCTCTTGACCCGTGCATCAGCTGGATGTCAAGAATGCCTTCCTGCATGGTCTTCTCACTGAGACAGTTTACTGCAGTCAACCGGCCGGGTTTGTTGACTCCTCGTGTCCCGACATGGTCTGCAGGCTCAACAGATCTCTCTACGGCCTCAAGCAGGCCCCCCGAGCATGGAACCATCGCTTTGCTGCCTTTCTGCGATCACTGGGGTTTGTGGAGGCCAAGTCCGATACGTCACTGTTCATCTTCCACCATGGATGCGTATCTACTGCTGTATGTTGATGACATTGTCCTCACCGCCTCCAGTGAGTCACTCCTTCACCACATCTTCACCTCTCTCCGGCGGGAATTTGCTATGAAGGATCTGGGTGTGCTCCACCACTTCCTTGGGGTCACTGTTGCGCCTCATCCTGCTGGACTTCTTCTTCACCAGCGGCAGTACACTCTTGGCATCCTTGAGCGAGCGGGGATGACAGGCTGCAACCCCTGCTCCACTCCAGTTGACACGCAGGGCAAGATGTCTGAGGCCGAGGGGAACCCGGTGTCTGATCCCACCGCGTACCGGAGTTTTGCTGGTGCTCTCCAGTACCTCACCTTCACTCGACCGGACATCACTTATGCGGTTCAGCAGCTGTGCCTTCATATGCATGATCCGCGGGAGCCCCACCTCACTGCCCTCAAGCGCCTCCTCCGCTACCTCCGAGGCACTGTGGGCTACGGCCTGCTCCTTCACCGGCGGTCCTCCTCCACTAAGATGGTTGTCTACACTGACGCTGACTGGGCCGGATGTCCGGACACTCGGCGCTCCACCTCCGGCTACGCTGTCTTCTTGGGCGGCAACCTGATGTCCTGGTCGTCCAAGCGTCAGCAGGTGGCCTCCCGCTCCAGTGCCGAGGCGGAGTACCGCGCCGTGGCCAATGGCGTGGCCAAGGCTTCTTGGCTCCGACAGCTCCTGGCCGAGCTCCATAACCCTCTTCTCCGGAGCAGGTGGCCTCCCGCTCCAGTGCCGAAGCGGAGTACCACGCCGTGGCCAATGGCGTGGCCGAGGCTTCTTGGCTCCGACAGCTCCTGGCCGAGCTCCATAACCCTCTTCTCCGGAGCACGCTTGTCTACTGCGACAACGTCAGTGCAGTCTACGTCTCCACCAACCCCGTGCAGCACCAGCGGACCAAGCATGTGAAGATCGACCTTCACTTCGTCCGTGATCGGGTGACCATCGGCGAGGTGCGAGTCCTACATGTATCTACGATGTCCCAGTTCGCCGACATCTTCACCAAGGGCCTCCCATCGTCGACCTTCACCGCCTTTCGCTCCAGCCTCAACGTCACCAGTGGCTAGTTGTGTCTGTGGGGGGGCTCGTGTGTATTTTCTTTTCCTAGTGTACAATCTAACTCCGCTGCGTCGGTAGTTCAGGCTGCGGGAGGTGCTAGTATATGTCTGTGGCCCATGTGGCTAGGCCCATGAGGCCCATGTATGCTACACTATATAGCTACCCTTCTAGGGTTAGCCTAATCAATCAAGTCCACTCATTCCAACAAATCTATTAAAATATTTGATATTAATTGTCCAAGTAAAAAGGGTTTGACTTGGGATAAACCAGACATATTTTATTTGTAACCAAAAGAAGTATATAGCTAAACTTTTAGAGCTAAAATTATCCTTTTGTTTTCAGGTGTATATGCTATATGCAGAAGAGGGAATTCGTTGCAAGTCATAAATTGCATCTAACACATGTTCTTAAGAAAATGACAGAGATGAAACAGGTCATGAATGTACAATTGATAATTCTATGCTTAATTTTGTCTAGCAGCAGAGCAGGTCAACATTTAACCAAAATAATGAGAAATTACTATTACTATAAAGAAATGCTCACCTCATGTACAAACAATCTCCACAAAACTGCCCTTGGACAATCTGGCATTTACAGCAGCTTGTATGATGACCAAGAGTTTTCTGTCTGTAACATGAAAGCATTATGCCATTATACCAAAGGTGAAGAAAACTAATACAGTAAATATGCTACAAGATTATACACATCAGACATCCTCCAGATCATTAACCATAAAAACCTCTGAACAAGGAAATTAACTTGCCATTTATACAATATAGAAAAAACGAACTTGAGCAAATATTAAAATTCGCCTCTACACTTCAGTGTGCACATTGATGTTTATCTAAAATACACAAACCACATCATATTAGAAAAGAGGTAGTAAAAAATATTTATCAGTGCACTAGCAGAAGATTGTCATTGTATACACACCCACCCCCCACCTCTCCCATATCAAAATATGGGAACTGCACTATTGTTAATTAATGTTATTGAAGTTGTAAATGTTTTGTTCATTTTTCTATATAGAATAGTATCACACTGTAGGTTACTAGGTTCACCCTTCAACAACAACAAAAAATAAACATTACAACATACGGCAAAGGCAACTGATTCAAACATAGAGAATTCTCAAATAGTTATTCCAGTAGAAACTTACCGGCACTGATGACAGGTTTGGCCCCTCACTTGATCATAGATGCGCTTTCCATCTTTGCCATAGCCATCGACAAAGAGAGTCCAAGGAGTGTTGCATGTACCCAAGAGCTTGTCATGCTCTTCAGTGTATATTTCTTCCTTGGCCCCTATCTCTATTACCGCTGTTTTGCCATCTTCAGAGTGTTTCTCTTTCTTTGGCTCAGTTTCACAATAGCTAACTGGTTCCACATCCTTCAACCTAAAAAAACAAAACAAGGGTTTCGAGAAGATTACTGCTAATGTCATGAAAGATCCAATGAGATACAGGTCCAAGAATGCAGGACATCTACATCCAGTGTTTCTTAGACCTATATAGTTGACATGTGGCAAACAATTGGAGCAGGAAACATAACTGAAAATTTGTAATAACTCAGGGAAAGGCATTAGCAGTAAACGCCATTAGGACAAGATTGTGCACATGTTATTGACAGGACCGTTATGGTAAAAAGAAAGGACAGCCACATCCATTCAGATCCATACACACTGAAACTACGATGACGAGATGAAATAGACAGCGATACTTATCCTAAAACGTGTTGGGCTAAGGTGTAAAGGGGGAAAGAATAGTAAAACATTCCACAAACAGGAACTGCAGGTAGATCCGTCAGATGATAAACAATAAACGACTATAATCGCTATATTACGTGCTGAACAAAAAAAACAGATCTTTGCACATTCCACAGCCTCGCGCAGCCCCAGCGTTCGGGAGGCAACCACAAGAAAGTAATCATCAGGACGCGCATCCACCACCCCCAGAGAAGACGATTGGGCCCGTACCTGAGCGACCTCCGCGAGGGCGCCGGCGGCGCGGGCTTCACCCTGGCCGCGTCAACGGACCCCGGCTCCACGGGCTTCCGTCGCCGCCGGCCGCTGCCGGGACCCCGACCCGAGGCGGCGGACTGGCTGAGGTTGTGCGCGAGGTCGAGGATGCCGAGCTTCTGCATCCGCTCCATGTTCTCCCGGATCCTCGTGGCCCTCTGCCGCTCGTACTCCGCGCCCGCCTCGGCTTCCGACGCCGCCGCCAGCGGGGACACTGGGGTGGTGCCCGGCGCCTCAGCGGGGGCCGGGTTCTTCGGCGGCCGGCCCCGCCGTCTCGGTGCCGGCGACAGGTCCGCGGGGGTGGAAACGGCGGTGGCCATGGCTCTCCGGGAACGGCGGGAAGCGAGGGACGGGGATTGGGATTGGGGGATTTCTCCGGTGCGGGCCGTGCGGCGGGGCTTATACTTTATAGGGAAGGGAACCGCGCCGGCGCGCCCAATAGGAAGGAGGCGGAGTGGAGGGGAACGAGGAGGGCGAAGCGGCAAGCACAACGGTCACATGGGGGGCGGCCGTGCGGGGTGGCGGGCGTGTGGGTTTATGGGCGGGCTGCGGCGAGTCGACCGCCACCCGCCGCGCTCCATCCCGTGCGGATGACTCGTGGGACCAGGAGACACTGACGTGAATCGGGGCCACACGTCAGTGGAAGGGAGTAGGACTCTCGTCACCGCGTCGTGAGGTGCCCGGGGTGGGCGGGCGTCGGGGCACGCGCGACGACGGGACGGGAGCGCGGGATCGACCAGCGGGTTTCCCGCGCTATTCTTCCGTCACTGACACGTGGGACCTGCGTGGCGGAGGGGGGTGGCGTGACGCGGATACGCGCCTGGTTCGTGGGTAAGTCGATGACAGGTGGGGCTGTAGCGGAGGTCACGGCGTCGGGACTGAGAGGGAGGGTCGGGTTTCGTGTGAGTGTAGGAAAGGTGGTGGTCGTGCGAGGCGGGAACGGGAGAGAGAGAGCGCGCGCCCTGCCGCGCTCGGCGCTCGAGAGTACCAGACCTGCCGCTTGTTTAGATTCCAAATTTTGGAACTAAAATTTGCATAATAGATGTCTCGTTACACTGTAGCAATTTTGTTTTTAATAATTGTTCAAATATTGATTAATTAGGCTTAAAATATTCGTCTCGCAAAGTATAACAAAATTGTGCAATTAGTTTTTTATTTTATCTACATTTAGTACTCCATATATGTGCCGACATTTTGATGTGATGGGGAATCTTCTTTTTGCATAGTAGAATTTGGAGTGAATTTGAGTATCTAAACAAGCCCGGCACCGGGACGCCACGGCCCAGCGGGCTGCAGAGAAGAGGGAGTGGCCTAAGACTACCCGCACTCATGAACCTTTATATTCATCCTCTATACGTCCTAGTCAGCAAGATTCTCTCCTCTATACTTAATTCTCCCGCACTCATCCATCCTCTATATCATCCTCTATCCACTCTATCCATCGTAAGACCTACTTGTCACTTTATCTAAATATATTCATGTGTGATCTAGTTTTGAAGGATTTATTGTGACGAATTTAATGTGCAATCAAAATTTAATTTGGATTTTTGGTTTATGAGTTATAGCATTTTTTCCCTTTGTTTAGCTAATAGGGCCCGCCACTATAGAGTATAGAGTAAGCACTATACTACTCTAAATATAGAGTGAGAGAAAAGATAGAGTATCGTTTTAGAGTACCCAGTGCAGCAGTTTTTACTCTATATTCATACTCTAAAGCTTTAGAGTATCGTTTTAGAGTATCCACTGCGACTAGTCTAACTGGGCTAGCTGAGCTTTAGAGTATCGTTTTAGAGTATCCACTGCGACTAGTCTAACTGGGCTAGCTGGCTGCAGCGGAGTAGTAGGCTGCGGCATGTGTTTCCTTTTTTTTTTTTTTGTGTGTGTGGAAATCGTCGATTGGGGATTGACGGACCATAAATCCCGTCAAATGGAAAGCGAATGGACCTACGGACGGGCAAAGATAGCCGTGACTCGAACGTTTGGATTTGGGTCTTGCTTACTCCCTCTCTAAAACTTTACGTCCTATTACATCGGATGTTTTGATATATATATATATATATATATAAAGTATTAAATATAGACTAAAAAATAACTAATTACACAGATCGTATGTATTTTGCGAGACGAATTTTTTAAACTTAATTAGTCAATGATTAGACAATGTCGTGCTACAGTAACATGTGCTAACGATGGATTAATTAGACTTAATAAATATGTCTCACAGTTTACAGGCGAGTTCTGTAATTAATTTTTTTATTAGTATCCAAATATCCCTTCTGATATTTCATAAAACATCCGATGTGACACCTCAATTTTATGCCCCTGAAACTAAGGCCATGTTTAGTTCCCAAAAATTTTTAAGATCCCCCGTCGCATCGAATGTTTGGACACATGCTTGGAGTATTAAATGTAGAAAAAAAAAACTAATTACACAGTTTGGTAGAAAACCACGAGACGAATCTTTTGAGCCTAATTAGTCTATGATTGGACACTAATTGACAAATACAAAAGAAAGTGCTATAGTAGCTAAAGCCAAAAATTTTCGCAAACTAACACAACCTAAATAGGGCCTTGGATTTCAAATGGGAAGATTGTTTTTTTTGACCGTTTCCATCTGTGTTGGTGGCCTCGAGTCGTGGTAGGGAGTTTGGGAACTTGAGGGTTGTTCGGTGGAATTGCAATTGCAATGCCACGCCACGTTAGAAAGTGGCGAGATGGATAATCAGATATTTAGTTCATTCTATGTACTGTGCACGCAGGTATTCCCTATTTTCATTCGATTTTTTGAAACACGTCCACTCGGATGAAACTATGACAAAACGGGATTGGAGCAACCTAGCATTCATTTTTGTAGGGGTGGTAACCAAAACTAGTTGTTTAACTGTATGTGATTAGAATCCCGACTCTTTGCACATTCTTTGGCCTACGTGGGCAATTCTCTCCACATTTGCGTACGCTCTAGTTTCTATGTCTCGATTCGAGTTTTCCTGTTGCATATTTGTTTGCTCGGGGCGGATCTATAGAGGCCCCGAGTGAGGGTCCACACCGCCGCTCAATGTCAAAGTCTAGTTCTATGTTCTATTTTTTTTACTTTCGTTCGAACGTGACTTATCCTCATCTACCCATCCAAGCTTGCTCTGTGCTGTGCGTCCCCGCTCGTGGGACGGACTTCGCCCATGCTGCTTGCCGATGCCACCCCTGCCCACACCACACGCCCCTGCCCGGAGTCGTGCTTCTCGTCGCGGCCAGGTCCGTGCCACCAATGTGCCCCACACTGGCGACCTCCACGCACTCCGTGGCATCGAGCCCCCCCTGACGACGAGCTCCACAATAACAAGCTCCATTCGTCCAAGCAGCGAGGTGACATTGAGCGAAAAGAATGTTTCAAGTGTTTCAGGTATTTCAGAGGTACGTTACAAGTGTTTTGTATGGATGTTGCAAAAATAGAACAAAATGTTGGGTATGCTGCAATGGTTGTACATGTATATTGCATTTCATCTTTTTTCAGACGTATGTTGCAAGTGTGTTTACCTGGATATTGCATATGTTTCACACATATGTTGCAAAGTGTTTTATCTGGATGTTACTTACGTATTGCAATGGTTTTCAAGTGTTTCATATGTTTTTTTGCAAGTGTTCCAGACGTATGTTACAAATATTGTATCTGGATGTTTTAAAAGTAGATTTGGTGTTGCATCTTCCTCCTCACCTTCTGCTGCCTCGCCTTATGTCTCATTTTTGCCTTCTATTGCCTTGCATCCTCCTCAGACTACGGCGGGGACGATGGAGGGGCGCATCGAGGGATGGCAGCATGGACGCGAGCGCACGCTCTCCCTTTCTATTATGCAGGCATCTTCTGTTATGCGGGACAGGTAGCGCTTCGGTCCCTTCAGTTTTTCTGTTACGCGGGATGCTAAGATGGGACGGTCCTGTTGGTGGGCCGTGACGGCAGCGCACGGTTCGGTTGGCTGAGCTGCGTCCAAACACGTTGTTGGCGCCAGATGTCTGGGCACTGGTGCCTCTTTTACTACTAGTGCCACACTCAGCCCAACTAAAATAAATTTAAGCTGGTTTTATATTTTTATGATCTAAAAAAATTTCTACAGATTTTCTAAGATTAAACCATATTTTAGATTTTAGCTTCATATTTTTGTTAAAAACTTAGGTAGTTTCTTGGAAATTTATTTCCATATTTTTTCTGGTAAAATCTATTTGATCTGACTATCAATGTAGTTTGTTTCATTTTCCTCTTGGCTGACTAGGGCCTTATTTATAGGTATTGTTCTCCTAAACACTTGTTTAGCATGTTTACACACCGTGTACGTGCTATATTGTGATACACTGTTCTCATTTAATTGGTCAATTTGTCTATTTAAACGGTTGTTCTACTCATTTCAAATAATGGCTAAATGATAAGTAACTAACTTTTTAGGGTCTGACATGATGCCATATTTAGATTAAGACGCCTTGAAAACCATTTAGGAGGAAAAACAACTGCTCCATATGTTGTAAATTATAGGTTGTTTTGACTTTTTTTTCATCCATTTTGTTATATATCTAGACATATTATTTATCTAGATATATAGTAAAATAGATTTAAAAAAAATTAAAGTGACTTATAATTTGGAACGGAGGGAGTAGTTTCATTAGTTATTTTTTGATTTTTTTAGCAGAATTAGTTATTTTTTGATAGGTAGTTTGATTAGTTATTAAGAGTCAAAACATCGACTTTTCTAGTCTGCGGAGGTAAATTGGACCACAACCATAATCGTATGGTGTTTGACAATTGACATAGGCCTGCTGTTATTAACTGCTGGGCTTATTTTTGTTTGTTGGGCCGTCAGCTGTGAAATCACAGGCTCAAAACAAAACCTTCTTAACAGACCAGTCTACCTCCTTCGACAGTTCCACCTCTTCCGTTCTTCCCCATCCCACCCGCGACGGCCGCCCGACTCCTTCCGCCGTTCCGCGCCGCCTAGGCGTGTCCCGCCACTTGAAGGAGTTCTTCTCCTCCGACTCAGGGCTTCCCTCTCCATCCGAGCTGGATCGCTGCTTCTTTTCCTGGTAAGCAACCCGTTGGATCGACTGCCTTGACAGCGAGTTCCGTTCTATAGGATCTATTTCGCTATCCCGAGCACCCAAACTGAGATTTTTTTCCCCTGAGCTGTCCATCTATCTAGTTTGTTACGTATTTGTGTGCTGCGGCCGTATTAGTGTAGCAGTTTATGGCCTTGTTCAGTTCCCGAATTGGGAACCCGAATTCGCTACGGTGCGCATTAAATGCGCACGGTAGCAATTCGTTTGTATTCGGTAAAAATTGTCTAAATTTTGACTAATTAGGCTCAAAATATTCGTCTCGCAAAGTACAATAAAACTGTGTAATTAGTTTTTAATTTTATCTACATTTAGTACTTCATACATGTGCCGACATTTCGATGTGACGGGGAATTTTCTTTTTGCACAGTGGAATTTGGGTGAGAAGTTGGGAACTAAGGGCTATGTTCAAGTTATTTTCGGCGGCTACAGTTAGATTTTCTTCTTTCAACTGTTGCTAGTTTTTTCAGCGCTTCAATAGTGTAGCAGTTTTGCCACCAGCCGAATTCTCATATCTTATGTCCTATGCCTTGTCCAACTAGCATGAAGGCAAAGTTCGAAAAAGCGCTAAGCGCTAAGCGAGCGGTAACCCGCCGCTTAGAGCATAAGCCGGCTTAAGCGTACAAAGCGTCCGCTTAAGCTCCGAAGCGTACAAAGCGGCAGCCTCCCGCTTAGCGCTTCAGTGCGCTTAAGCGGCCCCTAAGCGATGCTTTTTGGAACTATATTGAAGGGAACTACTGAAGATGAATTATAAGGGTATAAATTGTGCTCTTCTTTTTTCGGTGTAATCTTACCAAGTTACCATCAGCAAGAGTCAAAGGTTAACATATTTGAATCCCATGTTTCTCTTCCTTCTTACTGAAACCATTCTGAAAAAAAATTTAGGGGTCTATATACTTGTTTCTTACTGTAAGTCTGAAACCATTCTGGGAATTTTGGAGGCTCCTATATTTCTTTCTTACTGAACAACCATCCTGAGAAATCTGTGTCCCAAAATTAACTATTGACATTTCACACTTGTGCATCTAGAATCCCGTATTGAGGTGATGCTATAGTTCTTGTGTTTGGGAGGAAGCATCTTTTTATCCAGATCATCGTGTGCGCACAGAATGGTGCTAGTAGGTGGTAGGCTAATGAGTGGCTCTGCTATGCAAGTTCTTTCTCTCTTTGCCAGTTGGTTATAGTATTTTCCTTACTATTTTTATTATCTATTTCTGTGCTCACTTAACATGAAATATGTTATTCTATTTCTGGGATCTGCTGAACTCATTAAATGTTGATGTTAGTGAACTATCCTTTCCAGTAGGTTATTCTTTCATCATTTCCGTGAGAGCACGGAGCATGAAGTCTGTGTTTCCAATAATTCATATACTGTTATAGTCATAAAAAGGGTGACAGCTTGGATGTGCATTGCTAACTAATACCGTATTCCTCCTTTAAGTTTTAAACAAAACTGTCAACTTACTCAGTGAATAGGCAAGACCGTATTTAATTCTGCACGGCCAAATATAGCCTATGAGAAATGAGGCAAGACCGTATTTAATTCTGAACATATTATGAGATGTACGTAAGCAAGATTACTCAGTAGTTGATAGTTTGCCTTGCACCCTGGTGTGATGGTTTGCCTGGCTGGTCATAGGAACTGCTGCACACATTACTTCGAGCAGCATAGGCATAACATACAAAAGCTGTAGAAAACCTCCACCACACCCCCCCTCTTGTGGCTCATGTTTTCTTAAAACGTAACAAAAAAAACTGTCTTATCTTTTTGGTTACTGCTTGTTCAACTATATTGATTGCTTGGTAACAATTATGATAGATTTTTATTTAGTGTTACAGAAATGTGTTTCTTCTATGCCTATGTGTTTAACTTTGCAATGTAACATTATATCTTTGATTTTTTTCTTCATTTAGTTCTCTTCATAGTAACTGTTTTATTATGTGCCTCAGATGCTGGGATGAACTCTGAGTTGGTGCCCTGTGCTTAAAAGATACCTTTTCTCTCTGTAGGTCTTGTCATCTGTGATTTCGTACTCCAGTGATCTACATCACAAGGGAAATGGCAAGCAAAGCAGGTGGTGATGGCAAAGAAGCCATAAACGAGCAAGTAATTGCCAACACTTACGCCAACATGCGTACTGAAATGAACCAGCTCTACACCAAGATCACAGAGCTGGAGATGGAGGTCAGTGAGCCTTGTGAGCGGCGCAATCGAGCCGCTGGACCCCTCAAGGCGCTGCTACAGGATGATTGGCGGCGTGCTGGTCGAAAGGACCATCAGGGAGGTCCTGCCTGCTGTGAAGCGCAACAAGGAGGGCCTCGAAGAGGTGATTGCTCGCATGCACGAGGCGCTGGAGAGGAAGAAGAAGGAGATCACCGAGTTCGAGCTTAAGTACAAGATCAGGATCCGGAAGGCTGACAATGACGCTGAGGACGATGGTGGCAAGAAGGAAGGCACTGCGCAGGGAGTCCTTGTTGGTCCTGCCTGACTGTAAAACTTAATTAGAGAGACCTGCAGCGCCGCCGCAATCCCCACGGGCCCCAAAACCCTACGGCCACCTCGCCATCCCCCAACGGAACCCCGGACCACGTGATGGCCCCCGGTGGAGAGGGCAAGCCAAACATGGCCGCCGCCGCCGGCGGTGGCGCCAAGGGTGGGGGGAGGAAGCACAAGTTCCTTCCCCACGGCAAGCCGGTCCGGAAGGGGGCCTACCCGCTGCGCCCCAGCGTGCAGGGCTTCTTCATCACCTGCGACGGCGGCCGCGAGGCGCTCTCCCTCCTTGACTCCGTAAGCTGCTCCCCAGTATTCCGCTTCTCCGTGCGTGTCATTGGCCGGCGTGTAGTGTGGCTGTTCCTTGCGATGCACGCTCGCTAGGTGTTCGTCAAATTTCCCGCGCCTGCCTGGTCTGGTTGAGGGCGGTGTGAGTCGCAGCGGACTCGTCGCCGCTTTCGCTGGTGATTTTCCTGCTGATGAGTTCGCGCCATGCCATGCTCGGTGTTCTGTGGCAACACACATATTGCATGTTTTGCTGTGCACCTTTTCGATTTACTGGCCAAAAGCCTGAAATGTGGAAAGCAGCTAATGATGTAGATCGGTACCCTTAGCTCCCTGAATTTTAGATTGTGTGTTGGTTGAAATTGGATTCCTCGTTTTGGCATTAGTAGGGTTTTATGTGCACAATTCCACAAAGACGATTATACCTGGTTTATACAACAGTTGTAAGTTGTGCAATGTGATGGAATTGCTGGCCATTATGCCTTGTTATTGCAAGTTTTAGTTACCATGCTTTCTGTCCAGGGAAATGATGTTACGATCAATCTTGCTAATATGCTTTTGGCTCATTACGATGTGTACTGCACTCTTGTTTCTGAAGTTCTACGAAAACCTAGTGGATGGGAAAGGATCTGATGAGAATCCTAAAAACATTCCAGACAAGCCACAGAACAAAAAGATAAAGTTTGAGGACTCTGATTCCTCAGATGACGAGGATGAAGACCACTCTGGCGAGGAAGCTGACAATGGGAATGGGAATGATGTGGAGAAAGGTGAAACCACTCCATCTGAGAAGCAACAGGAGGTGATTGATACCACTGATACCGTGAGCAAGGACAATGAGGAACAAGCAGTCACTGTTGATGAACCAAGAGAAAAGAAGCAACGTGTGGAAGACCCTCCAGTTTCTGAGCAGTCTGTGCAAAAAGAGACTGCTGATGAACCAAAGGAGTCCACTGATAAACCAAAAGAGTCCAGTGAAAAAAATATTGACGATTTAATTGACGAGGACCTGAAAGAAATAGGGGACAGGAAAAAGGTATGTTTGCTTTCTGGTGTAGTTATACAGCAAGATATCTGCTACAGTGCTCCCTCTGTTATGGTATAGTGCATATAATTTATACCAAAGAATAAACTGAAGTTTCTAGCATTTTCTGTAGGAAGAAGACAAGAAATACTCCATAGTTGAGGATTGCAGGGGCTTTAGCATAGGAACTTAGGCATGCTCTTAAATTAGTGTAGACTTGTCCATCCTTTTAAAGTTATCATACAAATTTATACTGTAGATCAAACTCCCATAGTGACCCTTAGAATACTGCAATCATATATTCTCCTGCTTAATAATCTTTTCTGGCTCAGATTCAAAATTTAAATTTAGGTTGTATAGGATAACTTTTTTCAGGCATGAACTAACTTTGGAGGTTGATTATTGTTATATATAACTAATCACTTGATACTAGATTTAATCTTGTTGCAACATCGCTGGGTGTTCATGTTAAGTAGTTCAATACACTTACGCTTAAACAATTTGTTGTGGGATGAAGATCATGTAGGAAATCTTGACTAATGAAGTGGTGAAAATTGGTATTATATGCACCTTTTTAGCAACTGTTTGTTTGAACCCTGAGCTGAGGCATCATCCCAGGTCTTATCTGCTTGTGCGTTTCATTGTTCAGTTCTATTGGAAATTTTTTTGGCAACCACTTTATATTATATGCAAAAACAACACATATTGACTAAGCTATGTATCTGTTTTCTTAAAAAAGTTCTACTATGGTTTATGGAATTATATGCTAACTTATATGACTTTTTGTATTATGAACAGAGGCTCTTTGCAAGCCTTGAGTCTGGCTGCAATGGATGCATATTCATTCAAATGCATAAAAGAGCAGGAGACCCTGGTCCTGTTGAGATTGTACAAAACATGATGTCATCTGCTGCTTCGACTCGCAAACATATGTCAAGGTTCAGATTTGGTGCTATTGCAGCCCATCTTCCCTTGTCATCGTTAATTCTCATTTTTAAAGATGCAGTTTTTCTTTGCTGATACAGATTATTGAGTTGCTTTTGCACTTATAAACTCCCCATCTGAATGCATGCTAGATTTATTCTGCGAGTTTTGCCTGCTGAGGTGGCATGCTATGCATCCGAAGAGGAAATAACAAAGGCAATTAGTCCCCTTGTTGAAAAATACTTCCCAAAAGAATGCCCTTCAGGCCGTAAGGCAAGTTGCCTACCTCATTGCTTCACCATTTTTCTTGTAATCCTTTTGTAGTTTTGTTAGGGAGGAATTGTCAATGGTCTGGTGACAGCTGAAACATTGCTGAGTTTTTCCCACAGCACCTCACAGTCAGTGTCTTTATTACTTTGTTGAAGTCCTAGAATTAATATAGGAACATTAAAATGCCATTATCTTTTTAGTCATAGAAGTTTTTGGCTCTCTACATGAAAATGATGTCTAGTATTTTTGCTTCATGTCCTACCATTAAATATTCTGTTCATTGTATTAAAAAGATCGTAGGGTTTTTTCGGGTAGGCTAAGATGGATTTGGACTTTGAATGATATATAGTTTATCCCATGGTAGCCAGGTCTGAAGTTTGCAAAAAAAGACTATTTTACTTTTCTTGGTACTAACTATTAATTTTTGTGGAGGTTGTGTGTTAGATCATATATGTTCATGTTATGAATGGATTAGGTACAGTTTTGATTTTGCGATGACAGTGCTACTCTTAGATAAGTTTGATTTAGTTCAGTGAATCAGTTTGTAAGTGTCATGCTCCTTAATATGAATCACCTGGCAATTATACTTCTGTGTTTTCTCATCCAAGGACGTGCGTGAAACATAACCAGATAAACTATAACGTCCATACATATATTCTGAACAAGTATTTTCTTCTCTTTGTTCATTACCTGGAATTGGACATGGTTTCTAACTCGGAACTTTAATCATATACAGTTTGCAGTGTTATATGAAGCAAGGTCTAACGCAGGAATTGATAGAATGAAAATCATAAATGCAGTAGCGAAATCTGTACCACAACCTCATAAAGTTGACCTGAGCAACCTAGACAAGACTATTGTTGTCCAGATTGCAAAGGTAAATGCTTTTATTTATAATATGCTTGTGGACTGATACATTGTGCCCTTTTTCTAGTGATAGCTGGTTATGGTGATGTGCATGTGGTAATAGAGGGAATAATGACTGAACATTTATTAAATAAAGAGAGAACATGTCAAACTCTGCAGTTACTTATTTTACTTCATGTTTCCTAATTAATTTTTGAATTTCAAATATTGCCTTCATATCCTTGTATAGCATAGTTTCTACAGCTCAGGTTTTATTTGAGTTTTGAAATTATTCTCTTGAAATAACTAATTCCATTATATTATTTGGGGTTTACAAACTCCCAAGGTATTTTTCCTGGTGCCCTTGTTTTATCTGTATATGTTGGTGGCATGGTGTTCAGAGTTAAGATCCTACTTGCCATTTCTACTCTATTCATATAAATTAGTCAATAATAGCAGGCTAAAGGGTTTAGTGATGAGCTTTTCCAGCTACTATAGTGCTGCTTTTCCATTCAGCAGATTATTAAAAGACAAAAGAAAAGAGCATCTTGCTTCCTGGCTGCTGCACACGCACATGACCATACTCACCGCAAAGTTGCTATCGCCTTGCAATTACTCTCCAGTGCAGCAAGCTCTGGCAGCCATGTAGGCTGAGACTCGCATTGTGCTCCTCCAAAAACCGTCCAAAACTGCTGGTAGCGATCATGCACATGTCACTCTGCTATTGGGCTGTAATCCAATCTATACCCACACCAATCCACATCTCTGCACTGCAGTTTTTGTCACCAAACTAAACTAATGCAAACGTGGTGGGAACCAAACTACTGCTAAAAGCAGAAGGCGGTAAGCAGTACGCAGTAAGCAGAGCCTGTGCGTTCCTATCCATTTGACAACCCACAGAGCAGTGCAGAGGAGATCAGGTCTTAATAAATCCTTCAAAACTAGATCACAATGCCACGGCTAATCTTCTCCAGCCACAAGTCATGGAAGATTAGCCATGAGCGTGATCATGATCCAATGCCACGGAACATGGTTCGCAAAGCTGACGGTGGCGACAGCTCCGACTCGGAGACTGCATGGCAGATGCTGCAGAGCATCGTCACGCCGGCGCTGGAGCACAAGTTGTCGGCGGCGAAGCCCTCCGACGTCATCACGTCGAGCTACATCACAATGCTACAGGTTTGCTTTTCGCTTTAGGCCGTGGCGATTCGTTTCGTGCATGTCTCGTTCTAACCTGGTCTCGCGTCGTGGTCGTGGGCGACGCCGCGACGCGCGCACAGGCCGCGAACTACGCGTCGTTCTCGCTGGGCTACGCGAGGAGAAGCTGGCGGTGAGGGAGCGTGAGGCGTTTGCGGTGCGGCAGGAGCTGTCTCAGGCATAGACGGATTTGGTGGAAGATGGTCGCGGCGGACGGCGAGGGCGCCCAGCCAGAGGCTCAGGTCGTCGGCGATAGCAGTGTCGACGGCGACGGCAGCGGCGACAGCTTAGGCCAACATATCAGCGCAAGTAGAGTAGGGGGCTCGGGAAAAGGCTCTGGCGACGTGCTCTTCCTCGGGTAAAGGCGGCGGCGGAGTTAGAAGCGGCGCGGACTGGCGGACTCAGGGGAGACGAAGAACATGACTTTGACGAGGTCTGAGGCTCTGAGCCAATGGGAAGCGGAGCCGAGCCGTGATTCCTTCGTTCGGCGAGTTTCGAGACTGCTTTTTTTAGGCGCTTCCAACTCACGCGGGCACGCTCACGGAGGCCCAACGGGTAGAGGTCCTCACGTCGGTCTTCTTCCACTGCTCAGCCAAGTTCACAACCCACAACCGCAGCGATGAGCTTGGCCCCCACCTCCCCAACACACTCAGACTGTTGTCGGTGTGTCTCCCTAGCACCTTGCCCAACCATCCTCGAAACAATCACAGTGAATGGCCGCCCGGTCATGTGCCTCTCCACACCCAAGACGATGGAGCGGTCTTTTACAATTGTAACGACAAGTTCAGCTGTGGCCACAACAAGGTGTGTGGAATACAGGGAGCCCCACATAACCCTCCACACCATTGTGGACATTCACACCAGCATGATAATGCGCGTCTCTGCAGCTGGAACGCCATGATAACATGAAGGTGAACGTAGCCAATGGCGAGGGCATGCCTTGTCTGGCCGTGTTCTGCAGGACGCCCATCTCTATCGACAGCAAAGCATTCCAGGCGAACCTCTTCGTGCTTCCCATGCTGGCTTTGTCATTGGGCCCAATAATCCTAAAGGATTTCGTCACCCTCACCATGTCATTCTGGTTTCAGGATCACCGCGTGGCAGGTCCGCCTTGCCCATCTTTACAGGCCTGCACCAGCAACAACCTCTTGGAGGCCGTGCTCACTGAGTTCTCCACCATTTTCGCCGAGCCACATGGCCTGGCGCCTCCTCACTCCCGGCACCTTGGTGCTGGGCTTGTAGCCGGTGTATGTCTGGCCATACCACTAGTAAAAAAATGATTTTCACATATGCCTCCCTTTTCTAACATAGGTGGTTTTCTTAGCACGCCGTCTCTAACCTTCGTGGAAGACACTGTAGCTTCATGCCCGTTGCTGGAAATCAATTTTTAGGGGTGGTTCTGTTAAGAAAACCACCCCTAAATATATGATTTTCAAGGACGGTTGCTTATGTCAACCATCTCTGAAAATGAGTGATTTCTAGAGATGGTTTTGTTTAGTCCACCATCTCTAAAATCAAATTTCAAGTGCAATTGACTAAGTTAACCATCCTTAAAAATAGCTGTAGCAAAAACAAATTCATATCTTTTTGAAACGAAGTCGGATGAAGACAAAATTGTAGAGCTCAATGAGATCTAAAACTTTGTAGTTGATAAAGTTTTTGTTTGAGATCATTTAGGGTTCCAAATATAAATTAAGTCTCATATTTTGAATTTCAAATTTTTGAATTTTTCAAATGACCTTTATGGAGAAATGAACTGTATCAAAGTGGTAGTGCTCGACGAGATCTAAAACTTTGTAGTTGAAAGTTTTCTCATTTATCATTGATTATGAGCCAAAATATTGATTACAAGACTCGTATGTATTAGTACAAATAGGCAGCAGTATAACTAGTCACAAGTGACTGTGTGGTGCGGTGGTAGGGGATGAAACACACTAGGCTAAAGGTTGTGGATTCGAATCCTGGTGTCTGCACTTGTTCAAAACAAGTGAAAAAAATCTTGTGAGCTGTGGTTGTTTCTCAGCTCTTCGGCTACATTAATTTTTTTTCTTATTTCTATTAGACTCTAAATGATTTTTAAAAAATTATGAAAATTATTTTTTAGGGACGGTTGACTTAAGACAATCGCCCTTGGTAATTGATTTTTAGGACGGTTGTCTTACGGGAACGATTCTGGAAAATCGATTTTTAGTGACGGTTTTAAAACCGCCTCTGAAAACCGATTTTAACCACATCTAAAAATCTTTTTTCTGTACTAGTGTACCGATACTCGGCGGCTTACAAGGATGAGTTGGAGCGCTAGTGTTCGGCCATGCAAGGTTGCAAAACTATTAGAGTATGTATTTTTGACACTTTGGACAAAAACTAATTTTACAAATGGTTTGAAGTAATTCTTGGAGATGTCTAGTATATATGCTTACTAATGCTCCTTTATTAGAAGTGGAAAGCATGTAGGTAGGCACTAAGCAGTGACACCCATCATTAATGGTTATAAAAAAGTGCTTCATATATATTATATGCATCTCGTTCCTTTTTATTAATCATGTCTAAGAATGGATGTCCATGAATAGGAGGATTGGATCAAAAGCTGCTGCGGCATTATATCAATCCATGATCAGGATGCTCCATGCCAATATTGGGAACCATCCACACAAGTGTGTCATGTATTGCTCGCCGATTTATCATGACATAATTGCGCCTGAAAGGACTATATATAAATACTTCACCGGACATATGTTACTCAACACAAGACATCTCATTGTTTATTATTCAATATATTGAGTAGGACTCTACTCAGTAGATTCATCACAGACACGTACATATATGAAATAAACCATAAAAGGAACCTGAGCTGTGGCACTCGCTCGCATTATTCAATTTATGATTCTTGCCTTTCATATATCAAGGCATAAAAAAGTATAAAGGTAGCCTTTGCTATGCAACCTAGCCAATATACGGAGGTGGGTAAGCAACCTCAAATACATCTTCGTATACACCAGTCGGGTCTTGGACGATCTCGTAGAAGATAACAAGACGTACAACTCCTTCTGGGCATGAAGATGGCAACTTGTTATCAGCAATGTTTAGCTCCAATCTTTCTGTTATATCAGGCCGCTGTCGATAGATAATGTCAAGAGCGCCATTAAGCTCGTCGCCAATCAAATCACCCCACGCTTCCATCCCCGGAACAGCGGGCATAGGGGGAGCCATGCTCACCCACCCCGGAACAGCAGGAGGGGCAGCCATGATCACGTACTATCCTTAGCTTTTCTCTCTTTTGAAACTGTTATAATACAAATAAGAATCAATAATCAAGCAACATTGACATAATCAATAGAAATTAACATAACATGTTGTTTCAAACTAATGCTATCATCTTTAATTTGGCAAGAATAAACTTGATACTGCGATAGACATCCTACTTTCATACTAAGCAGATGTCTTAATGGATTGCTCCAGGCCGTATACCAACCAAGCAGCAAACAATCCACAAAAATGTTAAAAGGAACATCTTTTAAAGCAATAACTAACAAAGAAATAGATGACAACCTCCAGAGAAGAAGAAGAACGCAGTAGCCTATGGCAATGATGCGGACTCTATGTATATGCGTGTTTATATACACACACAGACATTTGTATAGTAGCTTGCCTCTTCTCGGTGAAAACAATGCAAGCATTTTGTCGACCATAACAATGCACGCAGTCTGCCTCTTCTCGGTGCTACTAATTGTCTATTCTTCTTGTTCCTAAGGAGACAGCTGAATGCCCTTAGTTTACACCGAACTATGCACGTGAGCACAAACGTGAGCACGAGCCTCTTATCGGTGCTACTAATTGTCTATTATTCTCCTTGTTCCTAAGGAGACAGCTAGCTGAATGCCCATAGTTTACACTGAACTATGTGCGTGAGCACATACGTGAGCACAAACCATGTACGTGAGCAAAAAAGTGATATAAGGCTTTAATTTAATAACTGAAAATTTTACAGTAAATTCATCCAGCACAAAAAAATATATTTCTTGCACCAAAAACTTACTATTACTAATTACAAGCTCCAACGTTATGCATATGATTATCGACCTATGATCCCACCCAACCCTAAAAAACGACTCATGGTAGAAAAACATAAAAGCCCAAGCAATAATAGCCCTACCCGCCAATGCATCTAGTCATGCTCGAGCTAAAGATTTTGACCCCACAATTTTTTGAAATTGACCCAAATTTCGTCATGGTGGCCAGTGAGACCGCGTCATCGTAGTAGAGGGCGTTGGTCACCCTAAGCGACGGCCACATCGCCATAGTGGGGAGGACTAACTTGACGCCCTCTGACTTGGCAATTTTGATTGAGAACTTGGGATCCTTGGCATTGGGGCCAAATCTTGTTGTCTACAAGATAGGTAACCATTTGTAGAGGCATCATGGATCCTGATTTGTACCCTTTTGAAGAACATGTTCTTCATCGTTAATATGATATTGACCTTTGTTGACTCCGAGTTGACTTCGATTGACTCGAGAGGCTAAGAGAGTTTGGGTGGTGAACTTGGAGTCGTCTTTCTTGTACTCCCTCCATCCAGGAAAATATACAATTCTAGCATAGTGTCATGGTTTAGTGTCTTAAGTTTGACCAATTATAGATAAAAAAGTATCAATATTTATGATATCAAATAAATATGACTAGATTAATTACAAAATGCATTTCTATAATAAATTGATTTGGAGCCATAAATATGAATATTATTCACTAGAAATTTGGTCAAACTTGAACTACTTTTTTTAGCACGTAGCCCATAGTTGCATGTTTTCCTGGACAGAGGGAGTACAAAGCACCCGGGATCCGCACAAGAGGAAGGATGAACATTTCCAAGGTTTCAGTGAGGAGTTCACGGTGACATGTTTGGGGGTTGTAGTTGGAACGACCTTGGGTCGTCACCTCCATGATGCTGATCGCCTCCACCTACTCCACCGTAGAAGCCGAGCCCAACACCGCCCCTCTCGGCCTCCTCCTCCTAGGTGCCGTAACTATCAGAATGGACGGTGGTGCGTGGGCCGGCAACATCGCAGAGCTGGAGGCGCAGTCAGACGACGCGTGGCGCGGCAGTGGGTGGTGCCGGCGAGGTGGCCGTCCCTTAGGGCGACCTACGCCCTCTGCTACGATGACGTGGTTTCACGGGCCTCCACAACGAAATTTGGGTCAAGTTCGAAAAATTGTGGGGTCAAAATCTTTAGCTCAAGCATGACGAGATGCATTGGGCGGGTAGGGCTATTACTGTTCAGGCTTTTTATATTTTTCTACCATGGGTCATTTTTTAGGGTTGGGCAGGATCATAGGTCGATAATTATATGCATAACGTTGGAGCTTGTTATTAGTAATAGTAAGTTTTTGGTGCAAGAAACATATTTTTTTGAGCTGGGATGAATTTACTGTAAATTTTTAGTTATTAAATTAAAGCCTTATATCACGTTTTTGCTCACGTACATAGTTCAGTGTAAACTATGGGCATTCAGCTGTCTCCTTAGGAACAAGGAGAAGAATACACAATTAGTAGCACCGAGAAGAGACGGACTTGTGCTCACACTTGTGCTCACATACATTACTTAGGGTAAACTATGGGCATTCAGCTGTCTCCTTTGGAACAAGTAGAAGAATAGACAATTAGTAGCACCGAAAGAGGCAGACTGCGTGCATTGTTATGATCAACAAAAGGCTTGCATTGTTTTCACCCAGAAGTGAAGCACCTAGTTTTAAGAACAAAACAAGGTACACACCATACGTGAGCCTAGAAAATGAAATCACACATATGACTACAAATAGGGGTAATATCATAAGACAATGCTTAATATACGACATACTTAGTTTAAAAGATATAACATTAGACACCAAAAAGCGGAAAGACAACTCCGTCCTTCAGGCGAAGGCTCCAACACCACAGGGATATATGACTAGCTGATCATAAACCTAACTCCTCCAAACTCTAGCAAACCGGTACATATCATAAAGCAATTGAAAAGTAAAGCAAGCTTAAGTATATATCATACCCAACAAATATAACATAGGGTACATGAGGCTCAAAAAGTTGACACTGGTTTACTGCGATTAGGTTTTAATAAGTCACAATTTTAGTAATTGTAGCAACAAGTTTAGCAATGCCCCCAATTAATCAAATGAAACTAATAATATGAATAATGAATAGCATTTAAAAACATGGGTGATCATTTGTCATTATTCCATAATAAGTCCAAGGCCGCTCATGATCATGAGCATGACTGTTATGATAGTTTTACGCTCTGTAGAGGTTGTACACTTTCAACAAAAAAAACATTACAACATATGGCAAAGGCAACTGATTCAAACATAGAGAATTCCCAAATAGTTATTCCGGTAGACTTACCGGCACTGATGACAGGTTTGGCCCCTCACTTGATCATAGATGCGCTTTCCATCTTTTGCCATAACCATCGACAAAGAGAGTCCAAGGAGTGTTGCATGTACCCAAGAGCTTGGCGTGCTCTTCAGTATATATTTCTTCCTTGGCTCCTACCTCTATTACCACTGTTTTGCCATCTTCACAGTGTTTCTCTTTCTTTGGCTCAGTTTCACAATAGCTTACTGGTTCCACGTCCTTCAACCTAAAAAACAAAAAAAAAAGGTTTCAAGAAGATCCAATGAGGTAACAATTGCAGGACATCTACATCCAGTGTTTATTAAACCTATTTTATTTAGTTGATATGTGGCAAACAAATTTGGAGCAGAAAACATAACTGAAAATTTTGTAGTGCCTCGTGGAAAGGCATTAGCAGTAAACGACATTAGGACAAGATTGTGCACATGTTATTGACAGGACCGCTACGGAAAAAAGAAAGGACAGCCACATCCATTCAGATCCGTACACACTGAAACTACAAGCACGAGATATAGACAGCAATACTTATATCCTGAAACGTGTTGAGCTACGGAGTAAAGGGGAAAGAATAGTAAAACATTCCAAAAACAGGAACTGCAGGTAGATCCGTTCATATGACGAAAAATAAACGACTATCATCGCTATACTAGATTCACGAAGACACAGGACACGCTGAACAAAAAAAAAAGATCTTTGCACATTCCACGGACTCGCAACCCCAGCGTTCCGGAGGCAAGAACCAGCAGGCATCCCACGAAAGTAATAATCATGACACGCACCCACCACCCCCAAGAAGACGATTGGGTCTACCTGAGCGACCTACGCGAGGGTGGCGGCGGCGCGGGTTTCACTCTGGCCCCGTCAACGGACCCTGGTTCCACGGGCTTCCGTTGCCACCGCTTGCGACCTGAGGCGGCGGCGGCGGACTAGCTGAGGGTGTGCGCGAGGTCGAGGATGCCGAGCTTCTGCATCCGCTCCATGTTCTCCCGGATCCTCGCGGCCCTCTTGCGCTCGTAGTCCCCAATCACCTCCTCCGCCGGCGCGGCCAGCGGGGACGCTGGGTCGGCGGGGGCCGGGGCCGGCGACAGGTCTGCGGGGGTGGAAACGGCGGCGGCCATAGATCTCGGGGAACGGCGGGAAGCGAGGGATGGGGATTGGGGGATTTCTCCGGTGCGGGCCGTGCGGCGGGGTTTATAGGGGAAGGGAACCGCGCCGGCGCGCCCGATAGGAAGGAGGCGCGGAGTGGAGGGGAACGAGGGGGAAGCGGCAAGCACAACGGTCACATGGGGGGCGGCCGTGCGGGGGGCGTGGGTTTATGGGCGGGCTGGAGTGAGTCCACCGCCACCCGCCGCGCTTCATCCCATGCGGATGACTCGTGGGACCAAGGGACACTGGCGTCATCCGGGGCCACCCGCCAGTGGAATGGAGGGAGTAGGGTGCCCGTGACCGCGGTGCCCGTGGTGGCGGGTACGGGGGCGGGCGTCACGCGTCGGGGCACGCGCAATGACGGGACGGGAGCGCGGGATCGACCAGGGGGTTTCCCGCGCAATTGTTGCGTCACTGACGCGTGGGACCTTACACGGGGCCCGGCAGGGGCGGGGTGGCGTTCGTGGCGGAGGGGAGTGGTGTGGTGTGGGTACGCACCTGGTTTTTGGGTGGGTAAATGACAGATGGGGTCGGTGCGGAGGTCACGGCGTCTGGACTGAGAGGGTGCGTCGGGTTTCGTGTGACTGTAGGAAGGGTGGTGATCGTGCAAGGCGGGAACGGGCGAGAGAGTGCGCGCGCTGCCGCGCTCGGCGCTCGGCGCTCGAGAGTCCAGCAGATTGCACCTGCTGTTCGGCACGCCACGGCCCAATGGGCTAGCCGGGCTAGGGGCTAATTTTTTAATAAGACGAACCGTCAAACACGATGTCTGAAAAACCTAAAACGACACTTTTTCTGGGACGGAGGGAGTAGCTGTATAGCTGGCTGCAGCTGAGTAGTAGTAGGCTGTGGCATGTTTTTATTTTTATTTCGGGAAACCGTCGATTGGATTTGACGACCATAAATCCCGTGAAATCGAAAGCCATGGATACACTATGAATATAGAGTAAAAACTATTACACTGGGTAGTACTTTAAAACGATACTCTATCCTTTCTCTCACTCTATATTTAGAGTAGTACAGTGCTTACTCTATAGTGGGCAGTGGCGGGCCCCACTAGCTAAACAAAGGGAAAAAAATGTTATAACTCACAAAGCAAAAATCCAAATTAAATTTCGATTGCACCATTAAATTCGTCTCAATAAATCCTTTAAAACTAGATCACACATGGATATATTTAGATAAAGTGACAAGTAGGTCCCACAGTGGATAGAGTGGATAGAGGATGATATAGAGAATGGATGGGTACGGAAGAATTGAGTATAGAGGAGAGAATCTCGCTAACTAGGACGTATAGAGGATGAATATAGAGGTTCATAAGTGCGGATAGCCTAAGACCTTTTTTTTTAATTGAGGTGAGAAGTTGAAAATTTTTTACTCTCTCCATCACATTAATCTTTATACGCATGCATAAAGTATTAAATATACATAAAAATAACTAATTGCACAGTTTAGTTATAAATCACGAGACAAATCTTTTAAGCCTAGTTAGTCCATGATCAGACACTAATTGTCAAATACAAACGAAAATGCTACCTTTAAAAAAACTCTAACTTTTCACGATCTAAACGAGGCCTAAGAGAACCGTTGAATTTGAGCATTTGAATTTTGATTCCGAATGGGAAGATTGCTTCTTGACCGTTTCCGTTTGTGTTGGCGGCCTCTGAGTCGTGGTTGGAATTTTAGGAACTTGGGTGACTAGTAATTTGCACGCGCCCATGCGCGCGTGATAATTTTGCAATTTTATTTGGCAAATAGAATAATCTTGACATACATATGACAATAAATACGGCTCAAAGACACAATATTTGGTAACAGCCCATTATATTAAAATAATAGGTTGATATAATGATATGTACATAACACATTACAGGAGACACTTGTTCTCAAAATGGCAACATAGACAGGCTACTGTTCTTGATAAGGTAGCCCGTGGACACAAAAATTTGAATGTAAGCACAGAAAGTTTGTCCAATGACGTAATTCATGAGTTGTGTAAACCAAGGTAACCAATGCACTAATAAACTTTGTCTACCAATCTCTCACCCCTACAACCTTCGCAGCCAGCCTGGTAGGATCCGTAATCCTATCAATTTGGTATCAGAGACCTTGCCAATCATGGCCACCCATGCAGCCTCTGCATCCGCGTCGTCGCCGGCGATCCCCGCCAGCGCCCACCCCTCTACCACTGCGCCCCCGATGACGTCCGGCGGGGTGGTGCCCTCTGGAGCGCTGGTGATCCCATCGCTGCCGCTGGGCTCGGTGACCGCGCCGAACCGGGTCTTCACGCCCGATCATACGACAGCGGCGATCGTGGACCTCAACCACTGCATGCGCGAGGTCTAGGAGACGCTTCGGACTCTCCTCCAAAGGCAGCTGCTCCTCACGCCGCCGCCGTCCTCACAGCCACCACTGCTGCCCTCGCCGCCTCCACTAGCCGCGTCCGACCCGGCTGTCTCGTACCCCTACGGGATGCCTAGCGGCGCGCTGCCCTCGCCGTCTGCCTCCGCACCGCTGCCGACCCACTTGATTTGTTTTCCTCCATCACCGTCGCCGCTTCCTGCTTGGGCGCTCGCCTCCACCGCGCCGGCGTCGCAGACGTCTATACCACTGGCGCCGACGACGTCCGCGAGCACGCTGTTCCACGGCAGAAGCCTCTAGCCGTACCTGCTGCCGCTCCCGACCACCAGGGCTGTCATGGCGCATGGCGGCGTTCTGGCCTCGGGCGTCATCTACGGCGGGGTGGACGATCCCCTATTCCACGGCGACAGTCTGATGTCGACGCTCTCCGCCGCGCCGCCCTCGCTGGACAGCATGGGCTCGGCGCCCTCGGCCGCCGCACAGGACCCGCCGCCACCAAAGTTCTATAAGTTGGAGTTTGCCACCTACGACGGCTCCGTTGACCCCCTGAATTGGCTCAACCAGTGTGACCAGTTCTTTCGGGGTCAGCGCATGCTCGCCTCTAACCGTACCTGGCTCGCCTCCTATCATCTCCGGGGGGCGGCCCAGACCTGGTACTACGCCCTCGAGCAGGACGAGGGCATATCGCCGTGGGAACACTTCAAGGAGCTCTGCAATCTTCGTTTCGGACCCGCGATTCATGGCTCCCGGCTGGCCGAGCTTGGCCGGCTCCCCTTCCTGTCAACGGTCCAGGACTACTCCGACCGCTTCACCGCCATCTTGTGCCACGCCCGCAATCTATCAGCACCCCAAAAGGCGGACCTGTTTGTTGGGGGTCTTCCTGAACACATCAAGGTGGATGTCGAGCTGCGTGAGCCTCCGGACCTTCAGACAGCTATGCACCTTGCTCATGCCTTTGAGCGCCGAGCAGATGCTATGCAGCCAGCTGCAGACTCGTTCGTAGCGCCTTCCCTTCCACGTCCGGGTCTGCCGATGCCACGCCACCCGGTTGCGGATCCCTCGGTGACTACAGGCGCTACACTGGCTGTTCCCGCGCCACAACCCGCTCCAGCTCCCTCGTTTCATCGTCTCACACCGGAGGAGCTGTTGGAGCGCCGTCGTCAAGGGCTTTGTTACAATTGTGATGAGCCCTAAGTCCGCGGCCATCAGTGTAAGCGACTGTTCTACTTGGAGTCGGTTGACTTCCTCGACGACGACGTACCAGCTGCGGTGGCGACGGATGCAGTGTTCCAGCATGAGCCCGGTGTTGGTTGACGATGCTTCTACCAGGTTTCAGCTCGAGGACGAGCTGTTTCTCCAGGCGGGGAGAGATGTTATGTCGGGCTCAGCATCAGGCCTGTTAGTGGGCGCTAGGCCCGTTAGTGGGCTGATTATCTATTTATATATTTCCTTAAAATAGTTTAGTTATTTCCCTAAATTAGGATCTCATAGGCTATATATTTGTAACGTTGGTTGAGAAATAATTAAGCAAGAGCAATCTATTATTGCTCGGCTTCCCTTAGGGAGCCGGGAGTTTCCAAACCCTAGCCACCACCCTCCTTCAGCCCTAATCTCGTGAACAGTAAACGCAGCACTGTAGCGCCGCCACGGCGCCGATCCGCCGTTCTCGCTCATTCAGACCTCGCCCACCAATCTCTCACCCTTACAACCTTCGCAGCCAGCCCGGTAGGATCCGTAATCCTATCAGAACCCCATTACATAACTGAAATGCATGGTCTGGTATACAAATTTTCATCCGACCGAAAAGTTTTAAAGTGGTGGCTACGTTTAGATTATTGGCCTTTACCTACTATTTTCTACCTTCCTCAGAAATCAGCTGGATTAAAATGCATGTATGAATACTTTAAATGACGACACACTTTGCGGCTTACTTTTAAAGCTTAATTTAGAAATCGTGAAGGCAGTAAACCCCAGTTAAATGCATAAAGTTTAATGGAAAACATAAGACGAAGAAGCAATGCAAGTAATTTTTGGCACTAATTATGTATACCATACATACACCATTTCTGTAACACTGAAGTTTTGCTACCTTTCGGGCTCGCTCTCTTCGACTCTCTCCACAGACATTTAAAAAACCAGGAAAAAGAGAAGTTGCTATGTCTAATCTTTTATTAGTAGGGAAAACATGTCATATAATGCAAACTAATTTTACTGGTAGGTAGGCAATATTGATGAAATAAATTTCAGATATGCTTCAGTAAAATAACCAAAGTTTCAAGTTTTCTTTTCTTATAGCAACAATACCAAAACTAATTGTTTTCCATCTAAACCAATAATTAACCATGAATTGTATTCTTAATTCAACATGTATCAGGATGTGTCATTGAAGAGTTTGAGCAAAAGGATGTGTCATAAAAGGTCCCTGACTTTTTTTAACTGCACAACACACCTAGGATCCTAAATTATAAAAGCAAAAGGTTGAACCAAGGAGCTACACCAAAAAAGTGAGGAAATATGAGCAGATCCACGCTTACCCAATCCATGTATCAGGAAGAGGACAGTGCGCAGTGCCCCGGAGGGAAGGCGTTCTTCTATTGGCTTCTGGCTTCTGCTCCTACGACTTGCGATGACAGGGAGTCATGCAGCAAAGAGAGAGCTCTCACCCCCTCATTTCCTGACCCTTTTGGCACTTCACTTCCTTCTGGCCGACTAACATGCTCAACATCTTTTTGTCAGTGTACAGTTTTTCCAATTCCTTCAAGTAGCTCATTTGTCTTGTCTAGGAGCAATTTCAGATGTTCGTTCTTGCTCTCCTCGGCCATCTTCATATATGCTACCCGATCACCAATTTTCAGAAGATTCAACCTATTTTTCTCTTGTCATGAGATACATTGACATGCCCGAACCTGCCATGCCTGCAATTCGCAAGTGAAAAAGGCTCTCAAGCACTGAAGTGGCACATCCAGAACATGAGTATCTATAGGAATAAAATCATATTACACAGGAATATGGTCTACTGTGGAAAAAAATGCAACAATGTGCTAACAAAGTAGAAATTAGAAAACAAGATGGTGCACATACTTTCTAAATATTTCAATTTTCTGTTGAAATTTGACCTTCCATAATCACAAGAGGCAAGCTATAGTCTACTGACGAGGCTAGACAGATTGCTGGTTTAGACTGTGGGCCTTAGCCTTGTGGGTGTGCAGGACATAGGACCATACCTGAATTCCATCATTCAGCTGCTTTCTTTGCTTGAATGTAGTAGCTACTTGCACCTGGTGTTTCCCTAGAAGCATTTAGAATTTCTGCAAAGAACTTCCACTTCCTGATATCTGCCTGATTTTTTTCTTCCTCTTTGAGTCTTGACATCCTCTGAAGTCCGACAGCACCAACATTGGGATCATGGTTTCAACTAAATATAAATTGCCACAAATATACGAAGATATATTGCACAAACCTCTGTAAATCTCTTTTTGCGGTGAACATCGTCAGCATCCATTGAAAGGATCTCCTATTCTATACATGGAAAGAGGATACTGTATTCGCATCAGTCCCCAATCAAAAAGTTGCCTCTCCGGATATGCACATTTCTTGTGTAGCCAATATTCTGCACTGATATAAACATACGCATCAATGGTTATCAAACGTGCTTCATAGTTTCACAGCTGGTACCATCAATGGTTGGCACATTGAGTATGTACAAAGGCGGCACCAACGAAAAGAAGACAAAATCATCAATAGCTTCATAGGTGAAAGAATCAGATGCTCACCTGAAATTTGCAGCACTAAGATGTACAAAGAAGGCACTGAGGAGATAATGGTGCAAAAGGTGTTTCTGAATCACTAAAGAATAACCAGCATATGCAGTAAGCACAAATGTAATGTGCCAGCGCCATTGACCAAAAGTATCCTATCAAAATAAACTATAGACGGGGAGGAGGAAGAAGGGAGAGAGCCCATCACCTGGATCTGGTCACGCCGGTGGCCTGGCCCACGCCAGCGACGGGCCCGTCGCTGGAGACTGCCCGCGCCGGGGCTTTGCGCCTCCGCCGTTCGCGCACGCCGGCGCTGGTGTGCCACCACCTCGCGCCGCCTGAGCGAGGGGGTGGAGCGCAGGGTGCCGGAAGGGGCGGAGGCCGTCGCAGAGGGCGAGTGAGAGATGGCGGAGCGGTAGCCTCGTGGCGTCGGGCCCCATGGCCGCGTATAGTGTGGGGATCTAGCCGTGCTCGAGTCCGCCCGCTGCGCCGCCACATCGGAGGAGAGGGAGAGGGAGAGGGAGAGGGAGTGGAAGGGGAGGCCTGAGCGAGGGCGGAAGCTGTAGCGTGCTGCCGGAGGAGCCACCTCGGGCCTAGGAGAGAGGAGGGAGAGGGAGGAGAGGCGGCTGCGGATGCGCACGAGAGAGGTAGGGTTAGGGTTGGAGCCGCCTATATTCAACATGAAGGAGACAGGAGGACCATCGATCTCTAGATCGAACGCACCAAAATATTTTTGCTAACGTGGCCACTGTGTGCGCTCGTCGTGGCCAAACGTTCTCTTGTCTTTAAATGTTCGGTGGAATTGCAATTGCAATGCCACGTCATCGTTACAAAGTGGCGAGATGGGTAATCAGATATTTAGGCCCTGTTCACCCGGCTTATAATCCGTCTTTTTCAGCTTGTTTTTTTAGCTAGAACAGTGTTTTTCTCTCACAACAAATCTGCCAACAGTGTTTTTCAGCCGGCTTATTAGTACAGCCGAACGGGGGTATTTCCTATTTTCGTACACTCTAATTTCTATGTCTCAAATTGAGTTTTCGTGTTGTATATTTGTTTGCTCGTGCTGTGGGGCGGATCTATAGAGGCCCCGAGTGAGGGTCCAGACCGCCACTTAATTTCAAAATCTAGTTCTATATTCTATTTTTTTACTCTCCTCCGGACGTGGCTCATCCTCATCCACCATCCGCAGACCCAGGGTCACTCTGCGCTGCATGCCCCCGCTCATGGGACGGACTCTGCCTGCGCCGCTTGCCGGCGCCACCCCTTCTCAGACTTGCGCTTCCCGTTGTGGCCATACTCCATCCGTATGCCGCAGCCTCTGCCGAGGTCCATGGCACCGACGTGCTCCACACCGGCGACCTCCATGCACTCTGTGGCATCGAGCTCTGCGTCGGCATTGAGCTCTACAACAACGAGCTCTATTCGTCCAAGCAGCAAGGTGACATTGCGGAAAAAAGAATGTTACAAGTGTTTCAGATGTTTTAGAGGTATGTTGTAAGTGTTTCGTATGGATATTGCAAAACTAGAACAAGACGTTGCACATGCTGCAATGGTTGTACATGGATGTTGCATTTCATTTGTTTCTCAGACATATGTTGCAAGTGTGTTTACCTGGATGTTGTATATGTTTTACACATACATTGCAAGTGTTTTATCTGGATGTTGCTTATGTGTTGTAATGGTTTTCAAGTGTTTCATATGTTTTTTGCAAGTGTTTCAGACGTATGTTGCAAGTGTTGTATCTGAATGTTTCAAAAGTAGATCTGGTGTTGCATCTTCATTCTCACCTTCTGCTATCTCGTCTTGGTGTCTCCTTTTCGCCTTGTGTTGCCTTGCATCCCTTCTCAGACGGTGACGGGGGACGATGGAGGGGCGCATGAGGGGATGGCAGTGTGGACGCGAGCGCACGCTCTCCCTTTCTATTACACGGGCATCTTCTGTTACGCGGGGCAGGTAGCACTTCGGTCCCTCTAGTTTTTTTGTTACACGGGATGCTGAGATGGGACGGTCTTGTTGGTGGGCCATGACGGCAGCCCACAGTTCGGTTGGCTGAGCTGTATCCGAACACGTTGCTGGCGCCGGATGTCTGGGCGCTAGTACCCCCTTTTACTACTAGCGCTACACTCAGCCCAACTAAAATAAATTTAAGCTGGTTTTATATTTTTATGATCTAAAATAATTTTCTACAAATTTTCCAAGATTAAACCATATTTTAGATTTTAGCTTCATATTTTTGTTAAAAAATTAGGTAGTTTCTTGGAATTTTATTTCCATATTTTTTCTGGTAAAATCTATTTGATCCGACTATCAAGGTAGTTTGTTTCATTTTCCTCTTGGCTGAATAGCGCCTTATTTATAGGTATTGTTCTCCTAAACACTTGTTTAGGATGTTTACATACCGCTTACATGCTATATTGTGATGCACTATGATGAGCACATAGCTCCTCAAATTATTCAGCTTGGGTCATTTATATTTGATGCAAATAAAACTATTATGATGAAAGAGGGAGCTCTAGCTAATACTGCAACGTTGGGGACCAAGCTTATTTTTGGAGGAAATAATTTGCACAAGGAAGAAAAGAAGCAAGAAACACAGTGGCCGTTGGCGGATATTTTATTAATCGAAAGAAAAAGCTACGCAAGATTAATAATTCATAATTCTTGATGGAAGAGGAGGAGCATGCATCTTTGCCAGATTATTTAATAGTATTTATATACTTAAGTCAGGTTACTATTTTTATTACGTGCCTGCGTGCACTTGTAGTTTAGTACAGGTCAACGCTATTTGGTTGAGTCGGACCTTGTTGGCCAAGCGTTTTGAGTCTTGCGCATGCGTGCGTATAAAGGGCCGGTAACTGATCATGTATTATATTAGATTGGATTTTATTCGTGGAGTTATTCCCGTCGAGCCGCCGCTCGTGAAACCCTAGAGGTTTATTGTTCCGGATCCCTGCGTGGATTTGTGCTGGTGTGTGACCGAGGATTGATCCTTGGACTCGTGCTGGAATTGAATCAATTCCCCATCTTCTGATCGTGGTTCGTCGTGGCTGTGGGTGGAAGAAGTTATCTAGGGTTTGGTTTGCATCATCGTATTGTAAGCCGATTCCCATCTATCTATTGCTGCTACTGTTTAGTTTGGTTGATAATTTGCCGTGAGATTATCTGTGCTATTTACTGTTGTTCGGCCAATTCATCTTGATTAATTCATAAGTTCGTGCCGTGCTGTGCTGGTTGACTAGCGGCCGTGGTCAAGTGTTCTGCTTCTTGCTGTTCACGTGCTGGTGTCAGGTGTGAGGATAAATTGATATTGCTATCTGATTGTGTTCCTATTGGAAGTCTGAATTGCTGCTAGTCTGTTCATTACGAGACTCATCCATACTACTGTCACCTACTATCCAATATCTGACAATTGTTCAGTTGTCATTCGTGCGGGATAAGAACAACAGAATTTCTATTGTGCTAGTTATTTAGAACAAAAATTCAGATCATTTTAATTCTTATATTTTGTACCGTGAAAGATTGGGCAAATTATTATTGGACATCGTAGGCGTGTCCTTATCAGTTGGTATCGGCTTCTGGGTTGCTCACGGTGCATTTAGATTTTCTTTTTCAATGGCTGATTTAAAATTGCTCAAGGAAGTTAAATCTTTGCCAAAGCTATCTCTAGCATGTAGTCCCTTGGAGTATTTTGAATGGGAAGAAAGTCTAGATGATTTCTTCTATGGTCGTCGACTCCCAGAGATATATTATGCTGAAGAGACTTTAGCTAATGATGTTTTTTATTGGTGGGTTGACTATGACAAAGAATTTCCTTGTCGGACATGGAGTGATATGAAGGTTGTGCTACAACGCCTATTTCTTTCTCCATTTTATTCAAGGAAAATGGTCGCTGAAGCTTATGGTTCAAAACCCCAAACCACCAAGCCAATTGGTAGTTCTTTTAAGAAACTGAAGAAGTTGCCGAAGGTTGCAGTGCCCGAACCGCCAGCCAGTTATACATGGGAGTGCTAATGTTTCTTCTACATCGGGGCTGCATAGTAGTGCTTCGGCTTGTGATCCTCAGTGTGAGCATAAAGTTGATGATACAGATGATGTGTCAGATGGATTATCTATGATGGCAAGTGAATACACTAAAGTTGATGATACAGATGATGTGTCAGATGGATTATCTATGATGGCAAGTGAAATACACAGTAATGGTACTGTTGCTACTATGAAGGGGCAACGCTCCAGCATATTTCAGTCGGAGTGCACAATAAGGATAAGGTATGCAAACTAATTATTGCCGGTGGCAGTTTTGTTAATGTCATTAGTTCAGATGTTGTTCATGCTTTGTCTTTGTCTACGCGGAGGCTTCCAATGCCGCGTTATATCCAATGGATGAATCAAAGTGGTACACTCAAAATTACTCATAAGGCACGTGTTAAATTCTCCATTGGAAATTATGTTGATACAGTGGACTGTGATATTGCACCGATGAGTGCTTGCCCATTTGTTGTTGGGTCGACCATGGCAGTTTGATCTTGATGGTACTCATGGTGGTCGTTCTAATAATTTTTCGTTTTTGCATAAGGGAGTTCATCATGTGCTCAAACCGATGCTAGAGAGTTCTCTATTAAGCCCACGGTGTTTGCTACTGTGAAACTGAAGAAAAAGGCTGCTGGAATTAGCACAAAGCCGAGGACGGCTTTGCTTCAAGAGGGAGAGAATGGATGTGAATATTCCTACTCATGCTTCTGCTAGTGAGTCTGTGAATTCGCTGCAAGGGGCCAATTAAATCATCAATCCAATTTGGTTCTATCTCCAATAATATTTTTGGGAAACAATGTGGCGATGACAAAAGGCACTCTTGCTGTAAAGAAGGTTCCCGAGATCAATGTTCAACGTAATGAGCCATCAAAACATGATATAACCATCAAGGGGAATTCTTTTGTGATTATTAATTCTTTGTGTGAATCCTCTGATAGTCATTGCAAGGAGTTGAAAAATGCAGGTACTGTTGCTAATAAATCTCCTATACAGTTTGGCTCTATATCTAATTTCGTGGAACACAAAGACAGCAAGAAAGAAGGAAATATAATAGTTACAAAGATGAACAAGCCAGTTGAGATTATGCCAAAGCCGAGGACGGCTTTGTTTCAAGGGAGAGAGGATGATGAGCACATAGCTCCTCAAATTATTCAGCTTGGGTCATTTATATTTGATGCAAATAAAACTATTATGATGAAAGAGGGAGCTCTAGCTAATACTGCAACGTTGGGGACCAAGCTTATTTTTGGAGGAAATAATTTGCACAAGGAAGAAAAGAAGCAAGAAACACAGTGGCCGTTGGCGGATATTTTATTAATCGAAAGAAAAAGCTACGAAAGATTAATAATTCATAATTTTTGATGGAAGAGGAGGAGCATGCATCTTTGCCAGATTATTTAATAGTATTTATATACTTAAGTCAGGTTACTATTTTTATTACGTGCCTGCGTGCACTTGTAGTTTAGTACAGGTCAACGCTATTTGGTTGAGTCGGACCTTGTTGGCCAAGCGTTTTGAGTCTTGCGCCTGCGTGCGTATAAAGGGCCGGTAACTGATCATGTATTAGATTAGATTGGATTTTATTCGTGGAGTTATTCCCGTCGAGCCGCCGCTCGTGAAACCCTAGAGGTTTATTGTTCCGGATCCCTGCGTGGATTTGTGCTGGTGTGTGACCGAGGATTGATCCTTGGACTCGTGCTGGAATTGAATCAATTCCCCATCTTCTGATCGTGGTTCGTCGTGGCTGCGGGTGGAAGAAGTTATCTAGGGTTTGGTTTGCATCATCGTATTGTAAGCCGATTCCCATCTATCTATTGCTGCTACTGTTTAGTTTGGTGATAATTTGCCGTGAGATTATCTGTGCTATTTACTGTTGTTCGGCCAATTCATCTTGATTAATTCATAAGTTCGTGCCGTGCTATGCTGGTTGACTAGCGGCCGTGGTCAAGTGTTCTGCTTCTTGCTGTTCACGTGCTGGTGTCAGGTGTGAGGATAAATTGATATTGCTATCTGATTGTGTTCCTATTGGAAGTCTGAATTGCTGCTAGTCTGTTCATTACGAGACTCATCCATACTACTGTCACCTACTATCCAATATCTGACAATTGTTCAGTTGTCATTCGTGCGGATAAGCAACAACAGAAAATTCATTTTGTGCTAGTTATTTAGAACAAAATTCAGATCATTTTAATACTTATATTTTTGTACCGTGAAAGATCGGGCAATTATTATTGGACATCGTAGGCGTGTCCTTATCACACTATTTTCATTTTAATTGGTCAATTTGTCTATTTAAAACGGCTGTTCTACTCGTTTTATATCATCCGTTTTGTCCAAATAATGGCTAAATGATAAGTAACTAACTTTTTAGGTCACATGATGCCATATTTTAAATTAAGCCGCCTTGAAAAACCATATATGTAGACATATTATTTATCTAGATGCATAGTAAAATAGATGTAAAAAGAGTTAATGTAACTTATAATTTGGAACGGATGGAGTAATTTCATCAGTTATTAAGAGTCAAAACATCGACTTTTCTAGTCTGCGGAGGTAAATTGGACCACAACCATAATCGTATGGTGTTTGACAATTGACATAGGCCTGCTGTTATTAACTGCTGGGCTTATTTTTGTTTGTTGGGCCGTCAGCTGTGAAATCACAGGCTCAAAACAAAACCTTCTTAACAGACCAGTCTACCTCCTTCGACAGTTCCACCTCTTCCGTTCTTCCCCATCCCACCCGCGACGGCCGCCCGACTCCTTCCGCCGTTCCGCGCCGCCTAGGCGTGTCCCGCCACTTGAAGGAGTTCTTCTCCTCCGACTCAGGGCTTCCCTCTCCATCCGAGCTGGATCGCTGCTTCTTTTCCTGGTAAGCAACCCGTTGGATCGACTGCCTTGACAGCGAGTTCCGTTCTATAGGATCTATTTCGCTATCCCGAGCACCCAAACTGAGATTTTTTTTCCCCTGAGCTGTCCATCTATCTAGTTTGTTACGTATTTGTGTGCTGCGGCCGTATTAGTGTAGCAGTTTATGGCCTTGTTCAGTTCCCGAATTGGGAACCCGAATTCGCTACAGTGCGCATTAAATGCGCACGGTAGCAATTCGTTTGTATTTGGTAAAAATTGTCTAAATTTTGACTAATTAGGCTCAAAATATTCGTCTCGCAAAGTACAATAAAACTGTGTAATTAGTTTTTAATTTTATCTACATTTAGTACTTCATACATGTGCCGACATTTCGATGTGACGGGGAATTTTCTTTTTGCACGGTGGAATTTGGGGGGAGAAGTTGGGAACTAAACAAGGGCTATGTTCAAGTTATTTTCGGCGGCTACAGTTAGATTTTCTTCTTTCAACTGTTACTAGTTTTTTCAGCGCTTCAATAGTGTAGCAGTTTTGCCACCAGCCGAATTCTCATATCTTATGTCCTATGCCTTGTCCAACTAGCATGAAGGCAAAGTTCGAAAAAGCGCTAAGCTCTAAGCGAGCGGTAACCCGCCGCTTAGAGCATAAGCCGGCTTAAGCGTACAAAGCGTCCGCTTAAGCTCCGAAGCGTACAAAGCGGCAGCCTCCCGCTTAGCGCTTCAGTGCGCTTAAGCGGCCCCTAAGCGATGCTTTTTGGAACTATATTGAAGGGAACTACTGAAGATGAATTATAAGGGTATAAATTGTGCTCTTCTTTTTTCGGTGTAATCTTACCAAGTTACCATCAGCAAGAGTCAAAGGTTAACATATTTGAATCCCATGTTTCTCTTCCTTCTTACTGAAACCATTCTGAAAAAAAAATTAGGGGTCTATATACTTGTTTCTTACTGTAAGTCTGAAACCATTCTGGGAATTTTGGAGGCTCCTATATTTCTTTCTTACTGAACAACCATCCTGAGAAATCTGTGTCCCAAAATTAACTATTGACATTTCACACTTGTGCATCTAGAATCCCGTATTGAGGTGATGCTATAGTTCTTGTGTTTGGGAGGAAGCATCTTTTTATCCAGATCATCATGTGCGCACAGAATGGTGCTAGTAGGTGGTAGGCTAATGAGTGGCTCTGCTATGCAAGTTCTTTCTCTCTTTGCCAGTTGGTTATAGTATTTTCCTTACTATTTTTATTATCTATTTCTGTGCTCACTTAACATGAAATATGTTATTCTATTTCTGGGATCTGCTGAACTCATTAAATGTTGATGTTAGTGAACTATCCTTTCCAGTAGGTTATTCTTTCATCATTTCCGTGAGAGCACGGAGCATGAAGTCTGTGTTTCCAATAATTCATATACTGTTATAGTCATAAAAAGGGTGACAGCTTGGATGTGCATTGCTAACTAATACCGTATTCCTCCTTTAAGTTTTAAACAAAACTGTCAACTTACTCAGTGAATAGGCAAGACCGTATTTAATTCTGCACGGCCAAATATAGCCTATGAGAAATGAGGCAAGACCGTATTTAATTCTGAACATGTTATGAGATGTACGTAAGCAAGATTACTCAGTAGTTGATAGTTTGCCTTGCACCCTGGTGTGATGGTTTGCCTGGCTGGTCATAGTAACTGCTGCACACATTACTTCGGGCAGCATAGGCATAACATACAAAAGCTGTAGAAAACCTCCACCACCCCCCCCCCCCCCTCTTGTGGCTCATGTTTTCTTAAAACGAAACAAAAAAAACTGTCTTATCTTTTTGGTTACTGCTTGTTCAACTATATTGATTGCTTGGTAACAATTATGATAGATTTTTATTTAGTGTTACAGAAATGTGTTTCTTCTATGCCGATGTGTTTACCTTTGCAATGTAACATTATATCTTTGATTTTTTTCTTCATTTAGTTCTCTTCATAGTAACTGTTTTATTATGTGCCTCAGATGCTGGGATGAACTCTGAGTTGGTGCCCTGTGCTTAAAAGATACATTTTCTCTCTGTAGGTCTTGTCATCTGTGATTTCGTACTCCAGTGATCTAAATCACAAGGGAAATGGCAAGCAAAGCAGGTGGTGATGGCAAAGAAGCCATAAACGAGCAAGTAATTGCCAACACTTACGCCAACATGCGTACTGAAATGAACCAGCTCTACACCAAGATCACAGAGCTGGAGATGGAGGTCAGTGAGCACTCCCTTGTGATCGGCGCGATCGAGCCTCTGGACCCCTCGAGGCGCTGCTACAGGATGATCGGCGGCGTCCTGGTCGAGAGGACCATCAGGGAGGTCCTGCCTGCGGTGAAGCGCAACAAGGAGGGCCTCGAAGAGGTGATTGCTCGCATGCACGAGGCGCTGGAGAGGAAGAAGAAGGAGATCACCGAGTTCGAGCTTAAGTACAAGATCAGGATCCGGAAGGCTGACAATGACGCCGAGGACGATGGCGGCAAGAAGGAAGGCACTGCGCAGGGAGTCCTTGTTGGTCCTGCCTGACAGTAAAACTTAATTAGAGAGACCTGCATGCTACTAGTTCTTTATATGGTGCCCAGGATACTCTTTGCTACTCAGGGAGTAGATGTGTGTGTTTTGGGGTGACATGCTTCTGTAGAACCAGCGATTTTGTGTAAAAGATGAGGACTGATGTGAACTGAAATAGTTTGGCAAGTTGAGTCACGTTTTGTTTCTTTATCTGTTCTTCGGGTTGCTGTGGCAATCCAAGTATTTTCTGTTTGTTGATGACTCATCCCAAATTTCCCAGGACTACAATTTCTGTCCAGGACTCCTTTTGCCATCTATTATTTAAGATAATTGTGGATTAGCCATCTGTATGACTTCATTTCAACTGATGGTGAACTATTGTGGTGCTTGGCGGCGGGTAAATTCCTGATAATTGAGCTGTTTCAATGGTATACCAACTTCTTGTTGGTTCTTGAGATTCGATGAAAAAACTGAGTACTTTGTTTGAGTTTTCCTGAACTTGGTTACTTGGGAATATTTCTGATTTGACGGAATCATGAAAATGTTGATTTATTTTCTTTAGATTAGATCTACCCTGCTGTCAAATAAACTGGCCCAAAAATTTCTTATAATTTGTTCAGTAGCAATTTTCCCCCTACCTATGTGATCCGACGGTGGTGATCTGGCGCTCGACCAACCTCGTCCTCCGCTTCAACGGCCTCACTTCACCAGTTCCCCTTCCCCGCAGCGCCGCCGCAATCCCCACGGGCCCCAAAACCCTACGGCCACCTCGCCATCCCCCAACGGAACCCCGGACCACGTGATGGCCCCCGGTGGAGAGGGCAAGCCAAACACGGCCGCCGGCGGCGGCGGCGGTGGCGTCAAGGGTGGTGGGAGGAAGCGCAAGTTCCTTCCCCACGGCAAGCCGGTCCGGAAGGGGGCCTACCCGCTGCGCCCCGGCGTGCAGGGCTTCTTCATCACCTGCGACGGCGGCCGCGAGCGCCAGGCCACCCGCGAGGCGCTCTCCCTCCTTGACTCCGTAAGCTGCTCCCCAGTATTCCGCTTCTCCGTGCGTGTCACTGGCCGGCGTGTAGTGTGGCCGTTCCTTGCGATGCACGCTCGCTAGGTGTTCGTCAAATTTCCCGCGCCTGCCTGGTCTGGTTGAGGGCGGTGTGAGTCGCAGCCGACTCGTCGCCGCTTTCGCTGGTGATTTTCCTGCTGATGAGTTCGCGCCATGCCATGCTCGGTGTTGCTGTGGCAACACACATATTGCATGTTTTGCTGTGCACCTTTTCGATTTACTGGCCAAAAGCCTGAAATGTGGAAAGCAGCTAGTGATGTAGATCGGTACCCTTAGCTCCCTGAATTTTAGACTGTGTGTTGGTTGAAATTGGATTCCTGGTTTTGGCATTAGTAGGGTTTTATGTGCACAATTCCGCAAAGACAATTATACCTGGTTTATACAACAGTTGTAAGTTGTGCAATGTGATGGAACTGCTGGCCATTATGCCTTGTTATGGAAAGTTTAGTTACCATGCTTTCTGTCAAGGGAAATGATGTTATTTTGCTTGTTGCTTTACTTTGTACGATCAATCTTGCTAATATGCTTTTGGCTCATTACGATGTGTACTGCACTCTTGTTTCTGAAGTTCTACGAAAACCTAGTGGATGGGAAAGGATCTGATGAGAAGCCTAAAAACATTCCAGACAAGCCACAGAACAAAAAGATAAAGTTTGAGGACTCTGATTCCTCAGATGACGAGGATGAAGACCACTCTGGCGAGGAAGCTGACAATGGGAATGGGAATGATGTGGAGAAAGGTGAAACCGCTCCATCTGAGAAGCAACAGGAGGTGATTGATACCACTGATACCGTGAGCAAGGACAATGAGGAACAAGCAGTCACTGTTGATGAACCAAGAGAAAAGAAGCAACGTGTGGAAGACCCTCCAGTTTCTGAGCAGTCTGTGCAAAAAGAGACTGCTGATGAACCAAAGGAGTCCACTGATAAACCAAAAGAGTCCAGTGAAAAAAATATTGACGATTTAATTGACGAGGACCTGAAAGAAATAGGGGACAGGAAAAAGGTATGTTTGCTTTCTGGTGTAGTTATACAGCAAGATATCTGCTACAGTGCTCCCTCTGTTATGGTATAGTGCATATAATTTATACCAAAGAATAAACTGAAGTTTCTAGCATTTTCTGTAGGAAGAAGACAAGAAATACTCCATAGTTGAGGATTGATCAGTGCCATTTATCTTCTCTAAATTTGGTTCTTATTAAGCAGGGGCTTTAGCATAGGAACTTAGGCATGCTCTTAAATTAGTGTAGACTTGTCCATCCTTTTAAAGTTATCATACAAATTTATACTGTAGATCGAACTCCCATAGTGACCCTTAGAATACTGCAATCATATATTCTCCTGCTTAATAATCTTTTCTGGCTCAGATTCAAAATTTAAATTTAGGTTGTACAGGATAAATTTTTTCAGGCATGAACTAACTTTGGAGGTTGATTATTGTTATATATAACTAATCACTTGATACTAGATTTAATCTTGTTGCAACATCGCTGGGTGTTCATGTTAAGTAGTTCAATACACTTACGCTTAAACAATTTGTTGTGGGATGAAGATCATGTAGGAAATCTTGACTAATGAAGTGGTGAAAATTGGTATTATATGCACCTTTTTAGCAACTGTTTGTTTGAACCCTGAGCTGAGGCATCATCCCAGGTCTTATCTGCTTGTGCGTTTCATTGTTCAGTTCTATTGGAAATTTTTTTGGCAACCACTTTATATTATATGCAAAAACAACACATATTGACTAAGCTATGTATCTGTTTTCTTAAAAAAGTTCTACTATGGTTTATGGAATTATATGCTAACTTATATGACCTTTTGTATTATGAACAGAGGCTCTTTGCAAGCCTTGAGTCTGGCTGCAATGGATGCATATTCATTCAAATGCATAAAAGAGCAGGAGACCCTGGTCCAGTTGAGATTGTACAGAACATGATGTCATCTGCTGCTTCGAGTCGCAAACATATGTCAAGGTTCAGATTTGGTGCTATTGCAGCCCATCTTCCCTTGTCATCGTTGATTCTCATTTTTAAAGATGCTGTTTTTCTTTGCTGATACAGATTATTGAGTTGCTTTTGCACTTATAAACTCCCCATCTGAATGCATGCTAGATTTATTCTGCGAGTTTTGCCTGCTGAGGTGGCATGCTATGCATCCGAAGAGGAAATAACAAAGGCAATTAGTCCCCTTGTTGAAAAATACTTCCCAAAAGAATGCCCTTCAGGCCGTAAGGCAAGTTGCCTACCTCATTGCTTCACCATTTTTCTTGTAATCCTTTTGTTAGGGAGGAATGGTCAATGGTCTGGTGACAGCTGAAACATTGCTGACTGAGTTTTTCCTACAGCACCTCACAGTCAGTGTCTTTATTACTTTGTTGAAGTCCTAGAATTAATATAGGAACATTAAAATGCCATTATCTTTTTAGTCATAGAAGTTTTTGGCTCTCTACATGAAAATGATGTCTACTATTTTTGTTTCATGTCCTACCATTAAATGTTCTGTTCATTGTACTAAAATGATCGTAGGGTTTTTTCGGGTAGGCTAAGATGGATTTGGACTTTGAATGATATATAGTTTATCCCATGGTAGCCAGGTCTGAAGTTTGCAAAAAAGACTATTTTACCTTTTCTTGGTACTGACTATTAATTTTTGTGGAGGTTGTGTGTTAGATCATATATGTTCATGCTATGAATGGATTAGGTACAGTTTGATTTTGCGATGACAGTGCTACTCTTAGATAAGTTTGATTTAGTTCAGTGAATCAGTTTATAAGTGTCATGCTCCTTAATATAATCACCTGGCAATTATACTTCTGTGTTTTCTCATCCAAGGAAGTGCGTGAAACATAACCAGACAATACATATATTATGAACAAGTATTTTCTTCTCTTTGTTCATTACCTGGAATTGGACATGGTTTCTAACTCGGAACTTTAATCATATACAGTTTGCAGTGTTATATGAAGCAAGGTCTAACACAGGAATTGATAGAATGAAAATCATAAATGCAGTAGCGAAATCTGTACCACAACCTCATAAAGTTGACCTGAGCAACCCAGACAAGACTATTGTTGTCCAGATTGCAAAGGTAAATGCTTTTATTTATAATATGCTTGTGGACTGATACATTGTGCCCTTTTTCTAGTGATAGCTGGTTATGGTGATGTGCATGTGGTAATAGAGGGAATAATGACTGAACATTTATTAAATAAAGAGAGAACATGTCAAACTCTGCAGTTACTTATTTTACTTCATGTTTCCTAATTAATTTTTGAATTTCAAATATTGCCTTCATATCCTTATATAGCATAGTTTCTACAGCTCAGGTTTTATTTGAGTTTTAAAATTATTCTCTTGAAATAACTAATTCCATTATATTATTTGGGGTTTACAAACTCCCAAGGTATTTTTCCTGGTGCCCTTGTTTTATCTGTATATGTTGGTGGCATGGTGTTCAGAGTTAAGATCCTACTTGCCATTTCTACTCTATTCATATAAATTAGTCAATAATAGCAGGCTAAAGGGTTTAGTGATGAGCTTTTCCAGCTACTATAGTGCTGCTTTTCCATTCAGCAGATTATTAAAAGACAAAAGAAAAGAGCATCTTGCTTCCTGGCTGCTGCACACACACATGACCATACTCACCGCAAAGTTGCTATCGCCTTGCAATTACTCTCCAGTGCAGCAAGCTCTGGTTGCCATGTAGGCTGAGACTTGCATTGTGCTCCTCCAAAAACCGTCCAAAACTGCTGGTAGCGATCATGCACATGTCACTCTGCTATTGTGCTGTAATCCAATCTATACCCACACCAATCCACATCTCTGCACTGCAGTTTTTGTCACCAAACTAAACTAATGCAAACGTGGTGGGAACCAAACTACTGCTAAAAGCAGAAGGCGGTAAGCAGTACGCAGTAAGCAGAGCCTGTGCGTTCCTATCCATTTGACAACCCACAGAGCAGTGCAGAGCAGATCAGGTCTCGCCCTGAGCCGAGCACGCCACTTGATCGTGCCCGTGCCTCGCCGTTCTCGGGCGCGTGTTCACCTTCCCCACTGAGCTTCTCCAGCCACAAGTCATGGAAGATTAGCCGTGAGCGTGATCATGATCCAATGCCACGGAACATGGTTCACAAAGCTGACGGTGGTGACAGCTCCGACTGGGAGACCGCATGGCAGATGCTGCAGAGCATCGTCACGCCGGCGCTGGAGCACAAGTTGTCGGCGGCGAAGCCCTCCGACGTCATCGCGTCGAGCTTCATCACAATGCTACAGGTTCGCTTTTCGCTTTAGGCCGTGGCGATTCGTTTCGTGCATGTCTCGTTCTAACCCGGTCTCGCGTCGTGGTCATGGGCGACGCCGCGACGCGCGCACAGGCCGCGAACTACGCGTCGTCTCGCTGGGCTCGAGGAGAAGCCGGCGGCGAGGGAGCGTGAGGCGTTTGCGCTGCGGCAGGAGCTGTCTCAGGCCAAGGCCGAGCTCGCCGGCGCGAAGAAGGCGGCCGCAGAGGAGGTGAGGAGCGCCAGGGAGGCCGCGGTGCTCGATTTCCGGGGCTCCATGGAGCAGGTGCTCCGATTCGCCAATCATGCGCCGGGGACGGGGACGGGGACGGGGACGGCCGCGATTCCGCGACGGCGATGTACTCGTTAACTCGTGGGTTTGCCTCTGGTCTCGATCTCGACTCCAACCAAACCAGAGCCCAATCCACTAGCTCCTTGATACCAAGCCAATCCAGCCCACGAGTCATTTGAAGCCTGTTGTCCCCAGCCCAAAGTCAATTTGGGTAAGATCCAAATTGTTGAACCCATTTGAGCCCAATCCACTAGCAGGGCGATGTACATGTGCCCCAGCATCGATGCGCGCCCATGTCCTAGAGGTTCCTGCTGGGCGCGACGACCTGTTCTGCTCACTGAGTTTGCACTGCACGGGCAGTGCGGAGCCCTTGCCCTGCTGGGCCTGTGTGTGACTGGGCATATCATGCTCCACGAGCTGGCGCTGGTGTAGGGCTGCAGGTTCATGTGAGGAGCTTGTCGAGCAGACAGCCAACGACGAGGCAGCGCTTGCCTGTGTCTGTAGGACCAAATTAGTGCTGCTAAAATAACATTGCTGCTATGCTGATTAGCACCGCAATTGCCTGCAATATCAGTAGTAGCTGCATGCCTGCATTAGCGTCAATATACTGCATATCCTAGTGGCAACCCTCTAGAAACACTATAGTGGTGCTATAGCCCGCTATTTGAAACCTTGAAATTAGTGAGTGAAGTTTGTCCTTTTAGACTTGAGTTCTTGAAGGCATGATAAGCTCCAACCATTTTTCTTCGAATTTACATGACAGTTAAAGCTTTGGGACCAACACTATTACGCTTTTGAATTAGTTGTTATGTCACATCTTATTTAGTTGTAGTGGCAACTAAGTTTGGTCCCACATAGATCCCATTTAATGCACCCGCATTGATCTGATTTAATTGATAGCACAATCTGTTGCGCATGTGGCAACCATTCCTGTGGTATTTACAATGCCTAGTAGATAGGGGAACTCATTCTCTACCTTATGTTCCTTTTCTCCTCATGGTTGCTTTAGAATTGCCACATTAGTGTGATGTGTACCCATTCTTACTTGAAATGTTGACTCGCAGGATGCTTTAGTTTGCCATTTAGAAATGACCAAATGTTGCTCCTGGATGTTTATGCAGGCAGCAATCTGCACTGTCACTTATATAGCGCATTTGTAGGTGCTGGACATGTGTGCCTCTGGCAAGCAAAAATGATAGATGCATCACTACAAGCAAATGACCAAATTTTAATACAGATTGACTAACTTGTATGTTCCTAAGTGTCCCAAGATCACTTGGTACACCAGGCTTTTATGTATAATCCCATTATTAGTATTTTCCTGCTTTCTGTTCTGTGTGTTTCATCCTGTCATATCATTATGTTAGCATGAATTTTCATAAAGTTGAGTGCAAGTTCTGATGGGCTATCATTGTTTGACACTCGAGCAGACCATATGCATGATTGGAGTCGTGGAAAGGTACAAAGAGCTCTCAAAGTTCAACCTAAGGCAGCTGACCTCACCGGAGTCGGAGAAGTAGCCTTTGGGCCGGTGACAAAATCTTCCAGGCTACACGTGGACCAACTTAAATCAGCTGCAGCGACTTCAGGTGGTTAGGCGCTCGGCTGAACCTCACTGTCTGAAAGATTCAGATGTACTCATTTTTAATGCTTCATTCATATAGGTCAAGATGTAGAGTCATACGATGATGCGCTCGCTACCACTAGTGGTTAGTGGTTGCTAGTCGATCCACCTTCATGCTTCCCTGGTTAGAGTTATGAAATTTTTGAGGCTATATAGAAAGATCAGGCGATCTTCATGCTTCCCTGAACAACTTTATAGCTTAAATAAATTTGTGTGCAAGTTTCTCTAATCTCTATGCATGGGACCTAGAAATTACGAAAAATGAGGATCTGTCATTTTCTTTGATTCGAACTCACGAAGTGTCTTCTATTTGTGACAGTAAAAATGTCAATCGTTTCGGTGGTATTTTGTTCTTGTTTTCCTCAAAGCCAAGGATTGACAGTTAGACGGATGACCGTGCTGCCGCCGGATGGATTTGGCCCACACGGAGCGGAGTGTCAAAACACTAGTATAACAGCTCCGATCCGCCAGCTGAAACCTACCACCTGTACTGTACCAGTTCAACGGCGGCTGGGATTGATGGCCGGCTGACGCTCTGGTCCATGTGGTTATTAGGCAGCCAGCACCATTGCTGGACCCATTTTGCTTCCAGCGTTGTAAAGGTCAGCCGGCACAGCACGCCGAGATGACCGAATTAATAAATCGGCTGCAGCTAATAATGTTTCGTTCAAGGAGAAGGCGTATTTTATTTACGAGAAGACATCAAAATTGTATGTTTTGACCAATATACGCCTTGTCCTTGAATGAAACACTATTATAGTGGCACTATCGACGTGGGAAGGCTGATGCGTTGACAGAGATGTAATTGTTGTTTGGTCTCCAACCATGCCAATTTGTTGCGTTGCCAACAGGGAAATGGTAGTAGTTTATTTGGACGGGAACCATATAAAAGTTCGCGAAGAGAAAAAATAAAGAAAGAATAAAAACTTGAGTATGGCCCATGGAGTCAGCATGTCGTAGCCTTTTCTCTTTATTAAAAATAAAAATGAAGTTGAACTCATACCATCCAGTATTGCTCATGGAGTCAGCTAATAGCGAAGTTGGACGACTACGTAAAGCCAATGCGGAAGCGTATCTTATTATAGCATGTTAAGATTACTTAGAGCCTTCTTTGCTATAGCTTATGTTGCCTTCAGCTTGTCATTGTTGTGGCACTCTACCAATAGCTTCCGTGAGCCCGTGAAGTCTCTTGACAGTGGCTTCATCAGCTTCCAGTTGTTTTATTTGGGTGGAAAATAACTAGCTCAATGAACAATGATGCTACAATACATAAACAATCGCCTTGTTCGGCTGGCTGGCAGCTAGCCAGCAGTGCTTTTCTCTCACATCAATTTAGCACTAGCCATCAGCCACCTGTTAGCCAGTATATTTTTCTCTCACAACAAATTAGCACCGGCCACCGGCCAGCCGAACGAGGCAAATGCCAATATCAGAGAAGTCGAAGCTACTGTTAACTGTAACGCTGTCGGTAGCCCTCGGAATAATTGACCCATCATCAATTTGTGGGACCGGGAATCCCCATCTCTCTTGATTTTCTTCTCGTTGATTTCGACGTGAGCTCGCGAGAGTAGGCAAAGCATTCCCCCCAACCCCCAGCGTGAATTGTGCCTGAATCAGCAAGGCAACGAAACGGCCGGGGTGCCATACCAAAACGTAGACAACACGAGTGGCACTGGCATATATAGCATAATAAAACAAACCAAAAGAAAGCATCTTTGGTAGGACTTCATTAGCTCTCTGCTAGGGGAACGGAGAAGAGACAGCCAGAGAAGTTAAAATAGTGGTTCTATCGACTCTTAATTGATTTTGAGAAAAAAAGACTAAAAAATTCTCTCCGCAAAGTTTGTTTTTGTTATTTTCCTTCACACAAAGCGAAGCAAAACTAGCCAGAAGGCGGGGACAACAGTGTTAGGTGTACGGATGCAAATGGACAGAAAAAACCTCTCTCCCATTTCCGTTTTCATTTTTTTATGGAATGGGACCTGAAAGGATCAAGATGCCCAAGAGGGGGGGTGAATTGGGCTTTTCTAAAAATTAATTGCAAGAATTAAATCCTATAAGCCGGAATTCACCCCTAGTGCCTACTTGTGTTCCTAGAGAGTCTACCGTTAAAAAGTTTTGCACCCTAGTTTCCAATCCTAGTCTAGCATGGCAATTCTAGGAATGTAAAACAAGCAATGAAAGTAAATACGAGAAAGTAATTGCTTGAATGTAAAAGGGGCAAGGAACACGGCGATGTTTTTCCGAGGTATCGGAGAGTCGCCACTCCCCACTAGTCCTCGTTGGAGCACCCGCGCAAGGGTGTCGCTCCCCCTTGATCCGCGCAAGGATCAAGTGCTCTCTACGGGTTGATTCTTCGACACTCCGTCGCGGCGAATCACCCAAAACCGCTCACAACTTGAGTTGGGTCATCCACAAGCTCCGCCGGATGATCACCAAACTCCCAATCACCACCAAGCCGTCTAGGTGATGGCGATCACCAAGAGTAACAAGCTAGAACTCTCACTTGACCACGACGAGCCTAAATGAGGAGGTGGATGCACACTTGCTACTCTCGAATCACTAGTGAGGAATCACAAATTTTGATTCTCAAATCTCTATCCTCACTAGAGCTCTTGCACTCCCTTGCACTCTAAAGGGTTTTCTCAGATGTTTGAATGAGCAAGAGACCTCTAAAAGAGGTGGAGGGGTTGTATTTATACACCCCTCAAAGAAAACGAACCGTTATTTCTGACACGGGGTCACCGGACGCGCCGGTGCTACGCACCGGACGCGCCGGTCCCCCGTAACGGTCAAAACCCGTTTTTGAAACCGAACCACCGGACGCACCGGTCAGGTAGCACCGGACGCGTCCGACGTGCAAGGAAGCTTACTGGACTCACACCGGACGCAAGGCCGCGTCCGATGCCTGAAGACCGGACGCGTCCGATCCTCTCTGGACCTTACTGGACTCGCACCGGACTCGCCGATCAAGTCCAGTATCGCGTCCGACGGGCGTTCTCTCTCGATGACACGTGTCGGTCGCTGACCACTGCGTCCGGTCCTCGCGAGGACCGCGTCCGGTGATCAGGCCCGAAACCTAGCGCGGTTAAGTACACACCGGACGCGTCCGGTGTTCCCGAAGACCGCGTCCGGTGCCTGGAAAACAGCCCGAAACTCGTCGAAACGCGACGCAACTTCAACCAAGTTGCTTCTAACTGAACCTTGAGCTAATCTAGGGTTGCCTAGCGCCAAGTTTAACAAGTGTGCACCACACCTAAACATAGGACTTGCCTGGGTCAAGCTACCCATTCACGCCCCCCTTTATAGTACGGCCAAAAGAGAAAAACGAAGATCCTAACGACTATTCCGAATGTGTCTCAACACTTCGTCATCCGGAACTAACCGTCCTTAATCTTGACGTCACTCTTTTGAAAAACGAAACGATTTCCATCAAGGGACACGAAGCCACAGTGCTCAAAGCAGTTATCACCTCCATGACCTAACTTACCAATGTTTCTGCAAAACACACGTTAGTCATGGTAATAAAGTGTTGTCATTAATTACCGAAACCAAACCTTGGGGCCTAGATGCTTTCAGGACCAAGTTCGGAAAAACCGGGATCCGAAACATAATAGGGACATGTGCACATGTGAAAACAAAAAAATATAGACGGAGAGCCGAAAAATTAAATTAGGATCATATAACTTAATATTCTCAGGTATGCCTGTATAAAGTCACAATAATATAGATATGTGAAGGTTGGTATAATATTCACTTCATGTCATGTATGTCAACATTTTTACATGGATATTTGGTGACTAGTAGGTGTATTAACATAACACGAGAGCATATAATTGTCACGCGTACTACCGAATTACTATTCCCGGGCGACAGGCACAGATAACAGACGGGCACGTGGACCGTATCAAGCGTATAGGTCCCGTTCGGCTGGAATTATAAGCCGGCTAAAAAACACTGTTGGCTGATTTTTTTGAGAGAAAAATACTGTTCTGGCTGAAAAAACAAGCTAAATAAGACGGATTATAAGCCAGATGAACAGGGCCACATATTCGGCCGGCCGGTGTAAAGTGCCGTCCCGTCCGGTGGCGGTGGCGGTGGCCGGTGGGGATTGATTGATGAATGCCCCGTGCCGCCGCCGACGCCCCGCCCCATGCGCGTCGTGCCTTGGCCGGCAGCCGGCTGGGATGGACCATTCGGCTGCTGCTCTGTTTTCCACTGGTCATCCGGCTCCTTCCAGCACTAGCGAGCTTAGACTGACTCCAACGGCGTACCTATCAGGGAACCCAAACCTGAAAAATGCGTCGTTCACGTTGGTTTAGAAGAAAAAATCATGGCCCAACGGAGTACCCAAACTAGCGACCCAATTTGCGTCAGTGTCCAGAGGAAACCCAAATATGCGTCTGCTCTCCTCTGTCTCTCTCCTCGACCCAAATCAGCACCGCGTCGCTCGTACAACCGTTTCGCGGGAGGGGAAAGAAGAGGAAAGCGCACCCGGCGAGTCGCTGTCGGCGAGATCTGCATTGAGCTAGGCTTCGCAGGTATGGATCCCTCTGCCCCGCCACCACGTCCTCCAGGCTCGCCGCTCGCCGCCATTGCGCGCTCGCGTCGGCCGCCGCGGAGCACTGGCCAGCCCACCCCGCGACGGCGCATCCCTCCCCGGCGGCGCAGCTGCTGCTGCTTGCCCGCTCTACGCTTCGGCTGCTGCCGGCCAGCCAGCTCCTACACGGACAGGAGCTGGTTTCGTTCCTGCCCCCACATTCCCTCCCCCACCTTCTGTCGCTCGTTCAGATTTGGCTCGATCCGCTTCTGATCCTGATCGTTGCTGCTGTTGGTTGTTTGCGAGCAGGGAGGAGCTGCTGCGAGCGCATCGTGCAGTGGACCGAGGTCATCTCGTGGGAGCCCAGGGCTTTCGTCTACCACAACTTCCTGGTAAGCAATGCAATGCCAATGCCACCACCACGGTATCTCTGTCTCTGCATGAGGTCCAAGCTTGAATAATCGAAACATTATTCAGTTACTGTCTCTTATTTTTTTAGGCCAAACAAAAATTAGATTTTGTTTGTATGGTAGATTACCATTTATTAAGTTAGGCTATTTCAATGAACTTGGAAAAAACGGTGATCAGAGCAAAACAGAACCTCAGGAGCTGTCTAATACTCTAATTGCAATCAATCAATGTAGGGCAGTATTTGTTCGTTAGCTCCAAAATCGTTGCTGGACTTGTCTTTTATACTGCTATATATATAAGCGGAAAGCTGCAACTAATAGCTGCAAATTAGCTCTCTTCATTTATTCGTTAGGCGTTGATTCATGCAAATATGTATGGCATAAAGTATGGTACTGTGTCAAATTCACTTGATTATATGTCTCTGTGGTTGTGTGGCTGGCAATATCATTACTTTACAGTATATAGTAGTATGCACTGAAGTTTGTTCAATTTGACTCTGCTGTTAAGATGATCTGCTGCTAAGGTCAGGGTGTTGCTGTGGTGGTGACTAGTGAGCTGTAATTGCCTCAAGGTACTGCTGTGCAGTGACCTTTTTTTCTATTATTGTAAAACACACATTTGCCACTTAAATGTAGCAGGGATGATTTGGCACATTTACCTCTCTTCACCATGTTTAGTGAGACTGCTACAGTCATGTTTGATTGGGTGCCTAAGAAAATTTGTATCCATGTTTGTGCTTATTATTCATGCGAATAGTGATATGGGTAAGGTCATATTAGCATGTTTTTTTCCAGCAATGAGTAGGTTCAGCTTAATGCTGTTCTTGCTATATATGTCTATCTTTTTGGTGTTATTGGTGTACTTATATAACAATTGAAACAATAAAGAGGATGACATTCATGTAAGGTTTAATTAGCAAGTAATGTATTGCTGTTTTTGTTGAATTTTATTACTTTGTATTTACTGTTTGCCAGGCCACGTAGTCTGTGTCAAATGCATGTTCTCATTGTTTCATCAAAATTTTGTAGTCCATTCATGTGTACTTTGTGCCATGTTTAATTGTATCTCTGTTGTATTAGGACAATGGATAACATTTTCAGTGGCTCAAGTGGTCGCCCTGGCGAATCTGAAGAAATCTATGGGGCAGATCAGTGGGCTTTTGGTTATTCTGCCGCTTTGCATTCTTTGGATGTTCCTCCAAACCCCCAGGTTTATTGCAGCCATACATCTGATGGTTTGTTCTATTTACATATCAATACATCGATGATTAACATTTTTCTTTTCATCACTAGTTCAACATGCATGGCTCCTCCCAAATGTCATGCCCACCTATGAATGGGCAACCTAGTCAGGGCTTCTCCATTGACAACAACCATGGCTATGAGGACCCTCCATCATTGAAACCACAAAGGGCCGCAAAGAAGAAAAACGTGGCGAGGAGAGGAACTGCATTCAGCAAAAATGAGGACTTGGTGGTGTGTTCGGCATTTCTGAATATTAGCAAAGACCCTATTACTGGTAACAGTTTGCAACGTCTTTTAAGAAATCTTTGACCCTTTGATGCCCAAATAACATGGTGGCATAACATGTAGGTGTGAATCAGACTTCAGGTGGTTATTACAAGAGGATGCATGATTATTTCAATGAGCATAAGCCTGAAGGGTCCAACCGTAGCCAAGTTGCGGTTCAGCATAGGTGGGCAGTTATTCAAAAAGCGATGAACAAGTTCTGTGGGTACAAAGAAGCTATTGATAGGCTATGATCTCATTGTCGTTTGAGTATGCTGCGGCTGTCCCAAACATTGACATTTTGACGTAACTCCAAGCCATGGCCAAAACAACCGCAGTTGAGGTCTAAAGACAAGTCGATTTAGGGACAAATTAGGCAAAAATCATGGGCTTGAGAGGGATTGGAGGGGATTGAGAGGGATTTGATCCCCTATCCCTTCGATCCTCTCCAATCCACTCGGATTTGGGCAAAATGCACAAGCCCTAAAAGGAAATGTGACATCCAACAAGCAAATTGCCAGAAAATCAGATTACCTGTGTTCTAATTGACTGTGTTGTCCAACGCCAGCCTTGTACGGACGTTTGATTGAACGAGCCCGCGGCAACGGCGGCTACGTCGCTGGCACCTCGAGCCCTTCACGCAGCCAGGGCGGCAAAATAACCCCGCTATCAAGCGAAGCCACGGTACAGCACCCCGCTCGCACAATACTCTCCGTCTCCCACGGAAATTTCAGCGCCGGCCCGCCAAACAAACTGTCCGCTCGGGGAGTTCTTCTTTTGCCTGAGCTGTTGGAGAACGAAGATTTTGGGTGCGTGACCCATATCCTGTGCATGACTCAAATACCAGAATGGGTCTAGTGTTTAGGTAATGACGGTTGGAGATAGTCTTAGGGACAACAATTTCTGTTTTGTTGTTACTACAAACGAAACTCTAAATTTGTACGCAGGCTCCACGTTTTAGCTATTGCTCACATCGGTGAAACCAAATGCTCCCTCTGTATATATGTTCTCCAAAAACTGAGTATATATATTGTTTGAGTGGACAACTGGACATTATTTGGTACTAGTACATCAAAGAGCCAGCTGATTGATTATTAAGGAAAGAGACATTGATTACTACTAGATCTCAATACCGCCCGGAGCCCCGGACGTCGCCGGCTCAGTCGGCTTGTGTTGTTACGTTTGCGCCAAGAACGGAGAGAAACACCACGGAACTGAAACAAACCTCTGTGTTGTCAAAAAAAAAAAAAACTCATGTAGTCCTGTAGCCGAGCACTCCAATTCGCCACCATTCCCGTCGGTGGCCGGCCGGCACGGTGAATTGAACACACGCGAGCACGGCTGTCCTGTTTTTTCCAGCTACCGCAGCTGGGCCGTGTTTAGTTGGCCCAAAGTATTTCGTTTGTATTTGTGAATGTTTGTCCAAACATTGACTAATTAGGCTTAAAAATTCGTCTTGTAAAGTACAACTAAACTGTGCAATTAGTTTTTGATTTTATCTACATTTAGTACTTCATGCATATACCGACATTTTAATACGATTGGAAATCTTCTTTTTCATAATAGAATTTAGGGGAAAACTAGGCCCTGTTCAAAATCATCACTGTGGCTATTGAGTGCACGGGGCACGCGGGCCCCACGCGAGCAGCCGGTCAGCATCAACAACAGACTAGTCCTCCCTCCCTCCCTCCTCCCCCGCCGTCTTATTCTACTGCTACTTCTCTGATCTCTCGGTCTCTCCTCCCCCGTCGCTCGTCTCCGGTTGGTCAGCCAGCCAACCAGCCTCCGTCTCCCGCCCCGGCGCTCTTCCTACATCCCCGACGTCCCCGCCTGCGGTGAGCGACTCCCGCCCCGCCCAACTCGCTGCGGATCTTTCGGTCGGCCGGCCGAAATACCCGCGTTCTTGGGCGCCGAGCGGGTTGCTTCTCTCTTTTTCTTCCGCCGCGGCCTGCGCCCGTCCGGTCAGACGTGGTTAGATTCTTCCGGGATAAGATTCTCCAGGCTCCACGGCCGCCTTTCCTCCCCGGAGGCGGAGGATCATACGCATACGCGTACGCGTACACGCACGAGCATCAGCATAAAGCTCGCGTTTTCTTTCGTATCCGGGACCCCGAAATCCCGAACCTTTTTTTTTGTCGGCGGGGAACAGAACAAAAGGGGGGCGGCGGGGCATCAGTTTCTGCGCCTCACATGCTCGCTCGATCGATCGGGCGATTTTAATTTCTTTGTTCTTTGGACAAATTCCTCGTCTTTATACAGTCGTGGCCTCGTGGGCGTGCTAAGTGGGCGGGGCGGAGGAGGTGGAGGTGGAGGTGGAGGTTCCTGCTATAGCCCGCCGCCGGCCATGGAGAAGAGGAAGCGGGTCCTGGAGCTGCGGGACCGGCTGGACCGGACTCTGGCGATGCCCGACCTCGCGGAGGAGGCCTCGCTCAGGGCGCTGGTCAAGAAGCAGATCCTGGCGTCGTCGCTGTCCGGCTCCGATCAAGGTGCTTCCTTTGCTCTGCTTACTTCCTCCACTCTGCTCACGCGGTTCATCTATTTTTGGAGTGAACATGAGCTTATTAATGGCAGTGATAATTGTACTCTTTTTTTTTCTTATCAATCAATGATCCATTTGGGCTTTTTATGGTTTGATCCGTAAATATCCATCCTAGTACTACTACTAGACAAGGTGTTAAAAAAGGGGTTGCTACCTGAAGGCTTTGATTGTGGGTAGCATATCTGCTGGCCTATATGTACATGGATGAGTGTCTGCTCAGTGTTTCTTGACTAGTGCTTTTTGTGTGTCCTCTTTTAGGCGATATCGATCTGATTGCTGAAACGCGGGCCAGAGAAGTCTCCGAGTTTCTCGAAATGCTGAATACTTCGAGGGATGGGCGATCTTCGAAGGTTCGTGGGGTGCCACAGAAGGAGTGGAAGGTATGCCCCACCGTTTCCCATAATGCAACATTTCACTTCTGTTTGTGATTTCTATATCTTGATATGTTGCTTCAAAATTGTCTGCCTGTTCCTCTCCAATTTTAGGGATTGATTAGTTCCTCTTTTAGGTTTCTAATAAGTAAATGCTTATGAGTGACTGCAGTGATCTTTACCTACTTCTTGTTGGCAGGTGAAGCAAGATACAGACCAATTAAGAGTGATGTACCGCGAGGGTCCAGATGGGACCCCATTTCACACCCTGCTTGCTGAAGGCTTTGCTGATGGACCTATTGATGTTTGTAAGGAATTTTAACCATCAGCCAGTCAGATGTTACAACTTCACATACTCACTAAGGCACACTTTTTTTTTGTCATAGGTACATGTGTGTCGTGGGAATCAGCTCTATACAAAAAATGGTGAGCACAATGTTTTCCTCAAGTTTTGTTAAAAATTTCACATTCTCGGAAACTACATATTAGATTCTCAAATTATGTTCAACTTTATGTTGCAGAATTAACTTTGTACATTAAAACATAGTTTCTTTGTTAATCATGTCATTTAGGAAACAAACCATCTAAATGTTGCAACTCCAGACACATAGGTTTATCATTTTTAGTGGACTCTCTAAGCACAAAGTGAACTCACAGGCTTCCCCTTTTTTCCCTCACTGTAGCCACATAGTCCACACCACCATACCCACTTCTAGTTAGGACCTGAAGGTGTACTGGTACAGCATCTATTTATAGTATTCGATAAAGACAGCTAAAGTTGTCTGTTGCCAATAATTATGGACTGAAGTGATCCCCCACTGACTAAATTTGGAAAAAAAATGGAGGGGTCATGCTAGGGCTTATTAGCTATGCTGAGCATCTCTAACAGTTTGCCATCCGGCTTTTCCATCCTTAATTTTTTGGCAAAATGAGAAAAAACTCTCTCCAATAGTTTGGCATCCTCCCTCCCCATCTTTCCCAACCTCGCAAAAATCTATCCCGAGCGCGCATATATGCGCGCGGCCTAGGAGCGCGCATCCGGAGTTTCCCGGCCCGTCTAGTAAAAAGGAAGAAAGACAGGGTTCTAGGTGAGAAAAGCACAAGAGAGAAAGATCTGGTGGAAGGGCTTAAACGCGTACAGAAACAAATTCAGGGTTTCTGATACAAAACATGAGACCGGGTCGTAGGAAAAAGTGCCGAGAAAAAAAACTTTTGGGATAGAAATATAGGAAACTCTTGGAGATGACTTCTGTTTTTCTTCTCATACTAATTTAGGAGTTGGCAAACACCATATTTTGGGGAACAAAATATGAAGAACTAGTCATCTCCAAGAGTTTCCTATATTTCTATTCCAAAAGTTTTTTTCTCGACTTTTTCCTACGACCCGGTCTCATGTTTTGTATCAGGAACCCTGAATTTGTTTCTGTACGCGTTTAAGCCCTTCCACCAGATCTTTCTCTCTTGCGTTTTTCTCACCTAGAACCCTGTCTTTCTTCCTTTTTACTAGACGGGCCGGGAAACTCTGGATGCGTGCTTCTAGGCCGCGCGTATATATGCGCGCTCGGGATAGATTTTTGCGAGGTTGGGAAAGATGGGGAGGGAGGATGCCAAACTATTGGAGAGGGTTTTTTCTTATTTTACCAAAAAATTAAGGATGGGAAATCCGGATGGCAAACTGTTGGAGATGCTCTTATGACAGTTTCAGTCTCCAACCGTTTCCTTATCTTTTTAGGCATCTTGATTCCTTTTCTGATATTCAACAAGCGCCTGTGTCGTAATTAAGTATTTTGAGTCAACCTGGACAAAATAAAGCCAAAAATATAGTCTTTCATGTACTGATGAGGTTGTTTTTCTCCAGGTTTCCCCAATACAACCTGCCAACTTTTAGGATTGATCAGTCAGGCTGCTTGAAAAAGGTCCGGATTGGTGAAGAGATTTGTATGGTCAGGTTGGTTGCAGACTACTTGCTTGTTACAGTTTTACTTATACTTAGGAACTAAGCCTAGCTTAGTTGGTGGAGGACATAGATGTTTTCACAGACAACCTAAGTTCAAGTCCTCATTAAGCAAATTTGGGTGCCTATTTCTTCGTCTTAATTCTTAATTAAAAGCCACCAAGTTCCTCCTAGGTTGGTCAAGTCTTTTTAGAGTTTTACTTATCCTTCAATTTATGGTGGTTGTAGCTAATTTGTTTATTCGCTATTTGGAAGAAAGGGTGAAGGTTCCATGGCCGGTTTCAGAGAGAGAGGCTCTTCTACACTATTTTGAATTGGAATATCTTAAAGAAGATGTCGTCATTGTGATAATGAAAACTGTGCGTATTTTTTCTTCTGCATTTTAAGTTCTTTTCTGGGAAACTCTCCCTACAACCTTGATGAATTATTGCTATATGCTCTAGTTTATTGAGTGCTTATTGACTTGTTTGCAGCTATCAGACTTGGATGGCATAGATGTACGAACTCATGGATTTAATAGGGATGGAATTCCTGAAGCTGGTGACACAGTTCGAATAGATGTGTTTGGAGGCTTTGTATTGCAAAGGATTACAAAAGAAAGAAGCTTTTTTAGGTGAAGCATTTGATGCTATTTGCATTAATACAGAGTGACATGTTTCATATTATAGACCACTCCCTTGGCTTTTGAGGGCACCATGCATCTTTAGCTTGAGTATAGTTTTACTAGCTTATGTGAAGTAATAGTAATCAAATGCAATTATATTGTTTATCAATTTGTTTTTATAAGCCATCTGTTGCCCAAGAACACAAAATAGATCTCAGATTGGGTAAAGCCCAGAGGGCAGCTTGGCCATAGGCCGCTTGGATTGAATCTGAAATTGCAATGGCTTGGGATACAAGATGGTCTGCCACTGCTTATATAGCAAAGTGGCTTTACCTACTCTAGCATATTCTCTGCATAAAGCAGATACCTAACTTGGGTGCTAAGACACCTGAAATTACTTAGACAGCGAATAGTAAAAGCAGGAAAGTAAGATACAAGCAGCTAGGCTTAACTATCACCATCTAATTTCACCTTACTGCTTGAACACTATCCACAAAAATTTTCTTTTAGGAATATACTGGTAATGCATTTTTTAATTATTTCTTTTTTCATACTAGCATTATTCATTTCTCAGCTTTAAAAATATACTGTATTCATTTTTCTTTAATTAAATCCTTTATCAGGGCAATAGCTAATATGGATATTAAGCTCGATTTTGTTCCACCATGGTTGATCAACTTCATATCAAGGCAACTAATTGGCAGTGGGCATAAGCTGTATCAGAAGGTTAGTGGCTGGTAACATTTTGCACATTTCATATATGTTCTCTACATAGATTCCCTTGGACCACAGTGTGTGGTGGGGGTGGTAAATCAGGGCATCAGAGAAATACTGCGTGCTAATTGATGAGCATGACATTCTAATGTCTAAATAAACACCAATAACCTGCTGAAGCACTTCTATTGGAATGTCATGCAGGCAGTCAGTACTGTGGCCACTCATGATGATGACTACAGGAAAGCTTTGAGAGGACCACTCTATGTCAGGATCCGTGAATACCAGGATTCTGATGACAAGGCAAAGGTGACGACAGCAGAGGAAAATGCTACAGAGGTGCCCCCTGATAATGCCACTATACAAAATCATTTGTCACTAACAAATACCGTATCGAATAGTGAGATTGTTGAGGAGGAGACTGAACAGAACACATCCATCAATGTGGATAATCTTCCAACTAGCCATCCCTATGAACCAGTTGAACAAGCACAACAGATCGAAAATAAACCTTATATCAGTCCTGAGGTAGAGCGTGCATTGTGCATATTGGACACTGCTATTGCAGTTCTTAAAGGCGATAAGGTTGGAAATGTTGCCACTCTACAAAATTTGCTCAGCTATGATTCAACTTTGGAAGAGAGTACTGCTGGTTCCAGAACTTCACAAACAAACATTCTTAATGCAGACAATCTTATGAACCGTCATCCTATTACCACAGCACCACAAGACTCCAGGTCAGCATGAAAGATTATTAACTTCTTTTGTGGTACATTTACGTTCCAGTTAATGCCTCATTTGTGATCCAACTTATGTTTTCCTTGATGCAGAGATATCCGACAAGCACATTCATTGCCCAATGAGAAAATTAACGATAGTGCTGAAGACGCCATCGACAAAAATTTTCTGAAAAATTCGACAGCTTCTACTGTAACAAAGACTATGTCAATGACATTGCGAAGTGCAATAAGGGTGCACGGTGAAGAGAGCCTAGACACTAATGCCTTCCATCAGAATGGTTTGGGCAACAACAAAGAGTCAAAACCAGCAAGGAAGACCAAGAGATGGCTCTGCTGCTTAACCCCTACCACCATTGGATGATGGGACCCATCATAAGACTTCATTCAAGCTAAATTGCTGATTTTTTAGTGTACAATAGATGATAGTTTTTTTAACACCGCCAGGAGCACTGGCATATCACGTAAGACTTGTATTGGACACCTATACTGACCGCATGTTCAAGTACATATGAGACTGCCCGAGAAATCTCAGAACGTGTTTACCAAGCACACGCGCACACACTACTTACACACCCGCTCCCGCTGGGGAAAAATCCCCCATGCAACACCCGTGTTCGACCTAGACTGGGATTCGAACACGAGCAGGCTCCACGACGGGAGGCCGCACCACTGCGCTACGCGCGTGTCTGCAATAGCTGATAGTAAATTATAGAAATTTAGTGCTTCATCGGTTACACGATGTGGGTTCAGATGACAAGTCAGGAGGCCACTTCTTGCTGTTGTAGCTCGTAGATAATATCTTGATAAATGTAAAGTTGTATTGGTGTAAACAATATGTAATTCTTTTCATGAGGGCCCTGATTTGGGTTCCGGGTATGTAAGTACAGATACTACTATCTACACGCAGGGTAAGATTAGTTCCTTCCAGTTAGAGAAGGAATCGCAGTGACATTCAGTGAACTCTCGGAGATGTGCATCATAATTTTCCAACCAACATTGTGCCTTTGTGGCATTTGTTGTGGGCAGTAGTCTATGGTGATTCGAAAAAAAAGTCTCTCGTGCCAATGTGTTTGGATGTTGATGTCAGGCAAATTAAGTAAACCTGCAGTTTTTTTAGTAGTTGGCTAGAAAGGCTACTTCGAATGTTTGGTTTGATAGGTACTGCAATTCTCCAAACAAGTTCATATATGCTACTTTCATATAAATACTAATAGCACAATTTGGGTCAAAACTTTTTATTCTGTTCTAATACCGAAATGGTCATTTTAAATAGTTATACCAGAATGATCTTTAAAATGCAAAATTGACCATCAGTGTACCCTGCAACATAAGATTATTAAAATGAAACTGTGTTTTTAAAACTCATCTTGCCAACCCACATAATTAGTCAAAGCTGGTTAAATTTTAACCGCACTGCAGTTATATATTTTCTTAGATAATACATGGGTTAGATAGACATTGAAGGGTCAAAAAGAAACTCCCCATTGCGAGCGCGGCGGTGGCTTGGCCGCGAGGATAGCCAGCCGCCGGCAGGGACTCTGTTCAGCCGCCTCAAAGTGGTTGATGCTGGGAGGCGGTCTCAACTCTGAAGCCACTGGGTCTGGTGGTTCCTGGCGAAGGTGAGGGGAGATGCCGGGAATGGTGAGCACATTACTCGATACAACGGTTTCCAAAGAATACTTTGTTCCCCGTGGAGACCACTGCTGTAACGTGTTCTTTGTGCCTGAATACTTTGTGTAGGATTTGTGGCAGCAACCTTGAAGGGTTGTCTGACGATTCTCCATCTAACCACCGGGTCTGGAAAGTAAGGGGCTATTTGGATCCCTGCCCTAAAAATTAGGCCATCTTATAAATACGGATTAAGCATGGGCTAATTATGGGCTAATAAACGCTAATGAACTCTAAACCACCATTAGCTCTTATTAGCCCAGAATTAGCATGCATTTATCCTTTCTAATTGGTATTAAAAATAGAGGCTAATTGTTAGCCCCTTGGACCCAAACAAGCTCTAAGATTAATGCAGAATCACGGGCAGACTGACTGATTCTAGTTTTGTGATACCACAGTCATCTAAGCATGCCCTAAGGTGCCGTTTGGATAGTGGAATATGGGGGTTGGTATAGGGAAAGGAAAATGAATGAATGGCTAGGATTAAATGAGGCGTGAAGAATGGATGGCTAAGATGCAATATCTCCCATCTCTATCCCAATCCCTATCCTCATCCAAACGACTCCTCAGGGAGTATTTGGATCCAGGGGGCTAACAATAACCCTTGTTCTTAAGATACCAATTAGAAAGGCTAAATGTTGGCTAATTATGGGATAATAAGAGTTAATGGGGCTAATTGGTGGTTAGAGTTCATTAGAGTTCATTAGCTCTTATTAGCCTAAAATGAGCCCATGTTTAATGTACTTTTACAAAATGGGCTAAGTTTTAGCCCTGGGATCCAGCCTTTTTGTTGCCAACTGCATAGGTGATAGGAATTTATTATGTCACCACTTTCTTCTGACTTTGTTATGTATTCGTCCTAATATGACTAGAGGGGGTGAATAGCCTATTTAAAAACTCTACAAGCACTAGAGCAATTGATCAGTACAACAAATAGCATAATGCAATTTTGCTCTAGCTCTACAAGGGATGTAAGCCACCTATCCCAACAATTCTAGTTGCTATAATCACTAGGCACACACAAGAGCTAGGTTACTACTAACTAAACTAGTGTGCTCTCAAAGACTAACTAAAGAGCCACTATAACCAGACTAACAAGCTCTCAAAGACAAACTACACTATAAAGAGCTTGACAACTAATTTGCAAGAAATGTAAGAGAATGAGTAGGGTGATTATACCGTTGTGTCGAAAAATGAACCAATCACAATATGAAGTCAATCTAATCACCGGGAGAATTCTAATCACACAAGGGACACAAGATTTTTCTCCCGAAGTTCACGTGCTTGCCAGCATGCTAGTCCCCGTTGTGTCGACCAACACTTGGTGGTTCGACGGCTAATAGGTGTTACACAAATCTAGTCCAACAAATGGACATCGCAAGAACCTACCCACAAGTGAGGTAACTCAATGACACAAGTAATTCACTAGAGTTACCTTTCGGCACTCCACCGAGGAAGGTACAAGACCCCTACAATCACCGAAGCCGGCCACGAACAATCACCAACACGTGCCGAAGCTCCTCTGCTGCTCCAAGCCGTCTAGGTGGCGGCAACCACCAAGAGTAACAAGAACTCCGCAGCAACAACGATCCCCAAGTGTCACTAGATGCAATCACTCAAGCAAGTGTACTAGGAATCACTCACAATCTCATTATGATGATGAATCAATGATGGAGATGAGTGGGAGGTGTTTACTTAGACTCACAAGGATGTATCATAGGTGAAAATATCCAAGAGAGTGAGCCCAAACAGTGCCCCTTCTATTTATAGAGCCCCCAAGCCACAGAGAGCTGTTGGGAGCTCGGGGACTGACCGGACGCACCCGGCATCCAGTCGGCCAGAGTCTGGTCGCCCTCGGCCATCCACATGTCCCTGTTTGAATCTCGCGCGTTGATCTCCAATGGTAACTAATCCATTCACATGCGCAGTCAACAGATGACAGGATGCGGCACACAAGCGGCGTCCAATCTGTTCCAGTAAGCATCCAGAGCGTATTTTTCTCGATCGGACGCGTCAGGTCACAGGTGACCGGACACGCCGGTGAATCCGGTCAACACTTCGCTTCACACCATGCCAACGTTAGCGTATGTCAGCCGCAACCTGACGCATCATCGTCGCGTCCGGTCGCGTCCTCCTCTCTACATCCGATCACCGAGCTGTGCTGCTCCTTCTCTGGTCCGCACGACCGGACTCAGCCGCGAGTCAGGTCGCTGCGTTTGGTCGCACAAAGGCCCTCTCGGCCAAGTGCTGCGCCACCCGGGGAACACTGACTGGACATGTCCGGTCAAGCCGAGACCAGCGTCCGGTCACGTGCAGTGACCTCTTTTTCTTTTTCTAACTCCTCAACCTCTTCACCCTTGCTTCCAAGTTGCTAACCAAAGTGTGTACAACTCATGTGCTCATGTGTTAGCATTTTTAAAGCAATTTACAAGGGTCAAGGTTAGCACACTAGGTTCCTAAATGTATATGCAAGAATCATGTCTTCCAGTGACACTCAATAACCGCTTAGCCAAAGATTTTCTCTCTTTATAGTACGACTACCGATCCTAAACCACTCACACCCTCTATGATGTCTTAAGTGCAAACCAAAAATGACTCCTATTAATGCCTTGAGCCTATTTTTGTTTTTCTCTTTCTTCTTTTCTAAATGTGAAGCACTTGATCATCTCTTTTGTGGCCATCATCTTCACCATGACCATCATCTAGCTCCACCACTTGAATTGGATTACCTTATCTAATTCACACATTTAGATCAAAGGTTAGTCCTAAGTTTTATTAATTATCCAAAATCAAACTAGAGCTTTCAATTGCTTTAATTTTCTTAGCCCAACAATAGGCCCATGATGAAAAACTAGTGAAGGAAAAAGCCTATTCTACGTTTGTTAACTACTGACGTGGTCTGGTTTTCTTTCTTAAACTTTAAGAAGATATCACACCCCTTAAACACTTAAAACCATTCAAGTTACCCCCTCAGCCCTAGTTTGAAGGTGGTTTTGTCCGTTTTAGTTAAAATCTAACAAGTACTTGATAAGGTTTTAAAATCATGGAAAAATGTCTATATGATCCTAAAAGTTTGATAAAAATTCTAGATATAGATTTTTAGAGGCGGTTAAAATCGCTTTCTAGAGGCGGTTTGAATAACCGCTACAATGCCACCGACTATAAAAATAAGTGATTTAGTGATTTTCAGAGGCGGTTTTAAAACCGCCTCTAAAAATCAATTTTCAGAGACGGTTTTCTTAAGACAACCGCAACTAAAAATGATTTTCAAAGGCGGTTTTCTTAAGATAACCGCAACTAAAAATGATTTTCAGAGGCGGTAAGTCAACCGGCCCTAAAAATAATTTTAATTTTTTAAAAAAATCATTTAGAGTCTAATAAAAATAAGAAAAAAATATTTTTAATATGGTCGGAAGGCCTGAGGACCGACCCTCGGCTCACAATATTTGTTTTTCACTCGTTTTGAATAAGTGCAGAGACCGGGATTCGAACTCATGATCTCTTCCTCGCGCGTCTCATCCCCTACAACCGCACCACACAATCTCTTGTGTCTTGTTCTACGATGCTGTCTATTTATACTAATATGTACGAATCTTATAAACAATGTTTTAACTCATAAATAATCTTAAATGAGAAAACTTTCAACTACAAAGTTTTAGATCTCGTCGAGCGCTACAACTCTGATATAGAACATTTCTCCATCCAAGGTCATTTGAAAAATTTAAAAAATTAAAATTCAAAATCTGAGATTTAATTTATATATTTAGAACTCTAAATGATCTCAAACAAAAATTTTATCAACTACAAAGTTTTAGATCTCGTCGACCTCTATAATTTTGATATAAAGTTTGTCTTCATCCGACTTCATTTTAAAAAGATATAAATTTATTTGTGCTGCAGCTATTTTTAAGGACAGTTTCGTTAAGAGAACCGCCTCTGAAAATCAATTTTCAGAGGCGGTTGTATTAAAAGAACCGCCTCTGAATATCACTCATTTTCAGAGGTGGTTCTCTTAATACAACCGCCTCTGAAAATCTATTTTCAGAGGCGATTGTCTTAAGAGAATAGTCTCTGAAAATCACTCATTTTTAGAGGCGGTTCTCTTAACGAAACCGCCCCTAGAAATAGATACATTTTTAGAGGCTGATTTCTTAATGGAACCGTCTCTAAAAATTGATTTCTAGCAACGGTTGTATAGCTACAGTGCCTCCCGCGAAGGTTAGTGATGGCGTGCTAAGACCACCGCTTCTGTTAGAAAAGGGAGACGCCTCTAAAAATCATTTCTGTAGTAGTGATTGCGATACAACAATCTAAATCAAATATTTGGAGCTCATGAAAATATTTCTAGAGGCTTTAAAAAATAGATTTAGCTCTAGAAAAATAAGAAAAATGTTTAAGAAAAGGTAAGGAAGTCCCCAAAACATTATAATTGATTTCTAAATGGGTTTTGAAAACTCTCCTTAATAAAAAAACATAAAGCACAACCAGCACAAATGCAACATAATTAAGAAAGTGTTTTTGAATTTATGACAAAAACATAAAACACAACCAGTATGAATGCAACATACATAAGAAAAACATAAGGCACGACCAAAGTTTTAGAAAGCAAACTTGGGCCTTTTTTGGTCTCTTGTTTTGCCTATATTTTCATGATGATTTTTTTTCCAAAAAGATGCATGTTATAACTTAAGAAAGTGGTTTTCAAATTTATGATAAACTATCTCAACTAAATATATTCGTCATCATCAACACTAAACAAAATACGTTTGAGCTTCAGGAAGAAAATGTTGTAGCATTTACTCTAAGAATGTTTTAGCCTAATGGGAAAATTACTATCTTGACAAGAAAAATATTCCATCTTAATGCTTTTTAAAAAAAATCAGATTTATGACTTATGAGGAAATATTTCATAAAAAACTTATAGCTTCTGAAAAAATTGTAGCTTAAGTATTTTTTCTAGAAATATATCTATTCTGTTGGATAAATGTGAAAGATGTTCCCTTGATAAGGATAAATGGTTGTAAGCTTGTAGATTCAAGGTATAATAATCCGGGTTGTTCTAACTTGCATTGGGTCATCGTAATCCGGCCCAGCCCACAGCTTCCCTAACCCTACATGGGCCAACCCCATTCGATGAAGTAAAAAAAAAAAAACTGTACAGGCCATTAGAGTAGAATTCCTTTCCTCGGCAACATGTTATGGAGTTAATATGGACGCAATACCTCAAACCATTGGATCTCTTGTCGTGGTTCTTGGCGAAGATGAGATCGATAGCAGTGACAGTGTGAGCACCAGAACGAACTTCCAGCCGCCGTCTTTTTACCACATATTGCTACGTGCGAAACCTGCTACTTAGTCGTTGCATGCTGCGGTTTCCAAAGAATCTTTGTTCTTTCTTTGGTTTATCATCAAGCGAAGGAACGAAGTTGTTTCCTTTTTTCGGTCAAGTTCTGTCAAGTTCGTTGGTGGGGTCGTCTTTGTCCCGGCCCCCCGTCAATTTGCCGTCCAGAGGCTAGACTAGATGCCGCGATGCGAGACGGTGGTCCTTGGATCCATCCATGTCCAGTGGTCCATTATTGGATACGCAGCTGCTGCAAATACAAACTAGCCAGCCAAACACGGCTGGACCTGGACTGCTAACTAGATATATAGATGACCAGGAACAGGAAGGAAACCCACGAGGCGACGACGTACGACTCCTGTACCCAGTCATGTTTCTACTACTTTCTATAGTGCGAGAAAAGCATCGTCTTGACGTTGACGAGTTGACCGGGGTGAAGAAGGGTGCACTCGATCGGTTCCACACACATGCATGTCTATTCCAACTTGCGACCCCTTTTTTGGTAAAATATAACATTGCTTCTACGTGACTTCTAAGGCCATTCACACTCGGACTTCAGCCGTGCTATTTCAGGGCTTCCTTCTTGATGTTTTGGCAAGGCTTCGAAGTATGTTGTACGGTGACTCAAAATCTAGCTACTTATAACATGATGAGTACGGTGACTCAAAATCTACTTATAACATGAGTACAAGGCTAAAGAGAGGTGTTCTATTAGGACTTCTAGTTTTATTAGGACTTGTGTAGAATCCTAACAAAAGTAAGACTCCTACTAAGAGTAGAATTCCTAGTTGCGTGTGTATGAAGGGTCTGGAGTGAACTATAGTCTTGTTTGGATCCATTAGCTGCTAATAGTTTAACTAGCTAGTAGTTCATAGCTAATATTAGTTGCTATTAACTAGTTTGGTCACCTATACTCATTCATTCATTCATGAATGTGCGAGGCCAAAATGTTTTGTTCCTAAATGGCTAAATCTAATAAACTAGTTTAGACCAACTAGTGAGTAGTTGTTAGTTGGGTATTTGGCTAATAATCCTATTAGCTAGACCTATTTGGATCCAAGGAGCTAATTATTATTAGCTGCTAACTATTACCTCCTTGATCCAAAAAGGGGTAGGGGCCATATGTGTCAACCAAACAAACACAAGAGTCTCATCCAATATTTATAAGAACCCCCTTAGGAAACGACCAAAAAGCTGATGGTTCGTCCAAGCTGATGGTACTCCCTTAGAGCCTATCGCTTCGTGGTTGTGTTGTCTCTCCTCCTGCTTAGCTTACAAGTGCAGCCATCTCCCTTATACAGAGACTGGCCGGATTACTATATCAATCTAACACTTAGCTCTACTTAACCCTCAATTGCTAATTACAACACACAAGTCCATTATAACCCCTTTAATACAAATTAAATATTCGATGCATACACAACAATCTCCATTTTGGTGAATATTTCGCCATCTTGAAGAATGTTATCCAGAAACCACTATGTCCTCCGGACTTGAGTTGTCGACTTTGCCTTTTCACAAAGACCATAGCTCAACCACTTTGACTTGGCCTCAAACACATCGCCTTGAGAGGCCTTGCTATCCTTGTAACTCCATCCCAGTGACTCCAGCTGAAATAATATGCATCTATGCCATCCTCTCTACTGTCTAGAGGAAATTATTGTTAGTGTCTCACTCACAGATGCTGCATAATTAGCATTTGCCTTCTTCTTCCTTGATATGTATAATGGAAGATGCCAACTGGCAACCAAGGTTCACTTTATCGACAGAAAGAAAATATAGGTCACTGATAAACGGACTTCGGAAAATTATTGGACAAAATAAAAAAGGCTAAATTTCTCAAGAAAATTGCATAAGTTGTCTTCATCAAAGCATTTAACACCGAGAACTAGCACATAATAATATTGATTAAGAAAATATAGGTCACTGATAAACGAACTTCGGAAAATTATTGGACAAAATAAAAAAGGCTAAATTTCTCAAGAAAATTGCATAAGTTGTCTTCATCAAAGCATTTAACACCGAGAACTAGCACATAATAATATTGATTAAAGGGAATATCACACTTTCACGTAGGTGGACTAGTAAAATTGTAATTTCAATGATAAATATGTTTGACCAGATCTCAGCAATAAACAGAATGCCCTCCGTGCCAAATTATAAGTTACTTTGACTTTTTTTGGTACATCAATTTTGCTATGTATCTCGATGTAACGTATGTCTAGAACATAGCAAAATCTATGTACAAAAAAAATCAAAATGACTTATAATTTTGAACGGACGGAGTACATGTTTTATCGGAATTTTAATTATTGCCAACAAACTTTTCCCTGGTCACAACTGCAATAGAAACGTGAAATACCACTACGGTTTTCTGAAGAAACTTGGGTAATTTAAGTTACACAGACGCCTCTTTTGAATTTCAGTTTTCAGCTTGGACGACGACCTGATCTGTTCAGCCAATCTAGACTGTGTGAAACGGAACAAGGAATCCTTGCATGCAAAACAGCAATGCTGGATGGTGATTGGTCCAGGTCCAGTAGAATGAGTGCTAGATGCTGCTACGCGTGGAAAGATGGTGTGGTTCTTGGTTCTCGGATGCACCAATAGCAAAAGAACATTGACCAAAGACTTTCCAGCTTCCGGGCTGGGCTTGATGAGCTGACCTGTTTTGGTGTCTTGCACTACTGGAGACGGCTGCTTTGCCGAGGGCCGTCGGCAAAGCCTTTGCCGAGCGCAGCTCTCGGCAAAGCGACCTCGGTAAAAATCCGATCGGCAAAACCTTCTTTGCCGAGAGCCGTTTATCGGACTCTCGGTAAAGGCTTTGCTGAGAGCCCGCGCGGCTCTCGGCAACGAAAAGGCACCGCTAACAGGCCGTTGCCATTGACGCCTTCTTTGCCGAGAGCCCATCTGGCTCGCTCTCGACAAAGAGTTTTCTTTTTTTTTAAAAAAAAAACTCTTTGCCGAGAGTCTTGCTGGCATGGCTCTTGGCAAATATTTTTCCTTTTTTTTTAAAAAAAAACCCTCTTTGCCGAGAGCCAGTCTGGCCAAGCTCTCGGCAAACCCTATTCTTTGTCGAGAGCCCATCTGGCTCGCTCTCGGCAAAGAGTTTTCCTTTTTTTTTAAAATACTCTTTGCCGAGAGCCTTGCTGGCATGGCTCTCGGCAAACATTTTTCCTTTTTTTAAAAACCCTCTTTGCCGAGAGCCAGTCTGGCCAAGCTCTCGGCAAACCCTATCCTTTTCCGAGTGCAACGGTCATTGCGCTCGGCAAAGCTGGGGAACGACTATTCTGCCAACCTTGTTTCTCAGCTTTGCCGAGTGCGATGGCCATTGCGCTCGGCAAAGACACCCTTTGCCGAGAGCAACCCTCGGCAAAGCTTGAATTTTTTCTTTTACTTTTCCATTTCATCACATATACAAATCACATTCATCACATATACAAATCACATTCATCACATATACATATCACATTCATCACATACATGTCACATTCACATACACCACGCAAATATCACATTGATCACAATATTTGAAGCAAACGAAAGTTAACCACCACAAGTTATCATCGAAACATGATAAGTTTTCAATATAAAGTTCACAATCTACTAGAGCCGACACTCTAAACACACTCGTGGCCAACCTTGCCCTAGCCATCCCGGAGAAGTAGTGCCGCCTTGACCCCTGGGCGTGTTCCATCCAGGCGCTTGCGGGTTGTTCGAACCCGTCGATGGAGGCTGCAAAAAGTAGACGTCTATGTCAAACAAGCAAATGTAGAAACGAAACACTAAGGAATCAATACTCATAGGAGTAGCATCCGCGTTCTGAGACGGCGGTGGAGGAGCCATGAGCGCCGCGGGCACCTGCATGCCCTGGGAGGCCATGAACGCGATGAGGTCTGCCATCTGCTTAGCTTGGGCCTCCAACCGGGCCTCCATCTGGGACCGCATCTGGGCCTCCATTTGCTGGCGCTCCTCCCTTTCTCTTTCCAGACGGGCCTGCGATAATACAAAGGGAATGTTAGAACAATGCAAACATTTAAACATCAATGTATGACGAGTAAAACAGAAATAACCTTGAGCTCGGCGATCCGCGACTGCGAAGGCGATGGGCGTGGACATATGGGGACGCTCCCGCTCATGGTCTGTGCTCGGAGCTGGGCCAGAGTGGGAGTGGAGGACGACTCGATGACGCCGTCACCAAGCCAATACCGCTCGTTCTTCTTGCCTCCTCCGACCCTCATCACGATGCTTCCGTCCAGGTCCTCGCTGGCCGGATCAAAGTCGGCCCCATGGACCGCCCTTGTCGCCTCTGTGTAGTCAGTGAGGCGGGTGTGGACGCTGGAGTTGGAGTACGCCTCAGGGGGGTCGTCGGGGTTGTAGGAGGTCTCTGGTGTGGTGGCCTTGCCCTTGTGGGACATGGCGTATGCCGTGAACGTGCTGCAAGGCTGGCCACCGTGCGACGCCGTCTGCGAGGAATACAACAAGATGATTAGTAATCAGGCAACATTTGAGCGTTACAATACATAAAGTGTTTCACGCACCCAAGCTTGTGCGTACTCGGCGAGATTGTGGTTGCCCTGGTGGTGTGGTACACCTGGCATCTGCAGACGTGCCTCCCGGGCCTCGGCGTGCTGGGCAGTCCACTCTTCGGATAGCCACGGTCCACGATCATCTCCCAGCATTCGGGAAACGACAGGCACCATTGGGGGACCATCTGCACATCATCAAGTATTTCACATATAAGCGTCAGATGAAATGAGCATAGCTTACTCTCAAAAGGAATCACTTACCTGAATGTACTGCGCCCGGCTCAGCGTCATGCCTCTCGCCTCGACCTTCAACACCCTCCGTCCTTCGACCGTGGCGATGTAGTTGACGATGGCCTGAAGTCTCGCCTTGTAGATGATGTCGGTGACGAGCTTCTTGCAGGCCCTTGTACTCACCACCTCCGCCTGAGCCTCCTTCCCCTGCTCGCACCTATAGAAGTCCTGCATACATATGCAATACAAACTCTAAGTAATTCAAGAAAAGTACGATGAATGCGATGTTGTGTGACGAAGACTTACCCACAGCTCCGCTCTGACCCTCGCCGCGTTGTTGGGGTAGTCCGGGTCTGGGGCGACGGTGTAGTGGTCAAAGGTGTAGGCCGGCTCTGTCTTCCTGGCATACTGTACTATGCCGGGGTAGTGCTCGCGGCACAGGAGACCCAGGATGCCGTTGGGTTTGCGGCCGTGACCCTCCACAAACTCCCAATGCCTGCACAAGTGATTCAGAAAGATTATTAGTTTATATTTCAATTTTGAACATATCATATGAACGAGTAGTTAGAACATGTACCTTTGTCCAACGGGGCGGATCACTGGGCGTTGGTGATGTGGTATCGGTCACGCCGGGAGGCTGGCGGGACCTCGCAAGTAGGGCGTGGACGCCCCTAAGGCAGCCGAACCCTTGTTTGCCTCGGCCGACGGCTCGTCCTCCTGCTCGGGGTCCTCCTGCCCCTTGTTCGCCTGAGCCTCAGCCTCGGGCGTGGCCGACACCTCGTCCTCGACCGCCTCCTCCTCCGGTGGAGTCGGCTCCCTCCGGTGGAGTTGATGTTGGTCGAACGCCGAATACTTGCCACCCTTCTTCAACCAGATAAATCTCATAGTTGTCTTGCAAACCGGGCATGAGAACTTACCGTGGACACACCAGGCACAGAATATCCCATATGCCAGGTAGTCATGCAGTGAGTACTGGTACCAGATATGCATTGTGAAGTTTGACCTTGAAGCTCGGTCGTATGTCAATACCCCTTCATTCCAAGCAGTTTCCAATTCATCAATCAGAGGCTCCATGTACACACCCATGTTATTCCTCGGGTGTCCAGGAATTATCAACGACAAGAAGACAGTATGACGTTGAATTAGGACGTCGGGAGGAAGATTGAGGGGGATAACGAAGACGGGCCAACAGGTGTAGGGGGCAGCCATGAGTCCATAGGGATTGAAACCGTCTGTTGCAAACACAACACGAACATTACGAGCCTCTCTAGCTTTGTCATGATGAATGCGATCAAAGTGGGCCCATGCTTCACCATCGGCGGGATGTACCATCTTCTCAGGATTGTATCATGTACCCTGTTTGTGCCATCTCATCTGTTTCGCGGATTCCTTGGTCATGTAGAGACGTTGGATCCTCGGTGTGAACGGCAGGTAACGCAGGACTTTCATGGGGATAGAAAGCTGTCTCTTCGGGCCTTCACCATCATCTACCTCCATGTATCTCGATGCTTTACACTTCGGACAGTAACCTGCATCCTTGAGATCTTTCCTAAAGAGGACACACCCATTTGGACATGCATGTATCTGCTCATACGACATCTTTACTGCACGAAGCAGTTTCTGTGACTCGTACAGGCTCTTTGGCAATATGTGACCGTCCGGAAGCATGCTGCCAAATAGGGCCAACATACCATCGAACGCTTCTCGACTCAGGTTGAACTGGGACTTGAACCCCATCACACGGCCAATGGCATCTAGTTGAGAAACCATTGTCCGATCATGAAGGGGTTTCTATGCTGAAGACATCATGTCTAGAACGCCTTTGCGGTCTTCTCCATCTCCTCCTCCGTATGTCCTGCAGCGTACTGTGCTTCTTGGAAGTCATCTAATAGGTCTGCTACCCTAGCATCAACATCAAAGCCCTGCAGACGTGGTCGCACCGCCTCCTCTCTCAAATGATCTACTTCACCATGGTAGATCCACCGGGTGTAGTCCGGTGTGAATCTATGGTTCATAAGATGCTTACCCATGTTCTCCTTGTCTTGCCTTCTCTGGTTCCCACATCTGTTGCATGGGGACAATACTTTCATCTCTCCTCGCCGAGCCGGGCCAAATGCATGGTTCAAGAAAGCATCTGTCTTGTGCAACCATTCATCACTGAAATCACTCTTGCTTCTGCGGCCCGAGTACATCCACTGACGGTCATCCATCCTACTATCATCCATTCGAGTACTTACATCTACATCCGAGTACTTACATCCTATTGTCATCTAATAGGTGAGGATAGGTCCTAATCCCATCAGCGGATGCATAGACGAGGCTAGTTCCCATTGTCTACCCTAACCCAAGACAGAATTTCGGCAGCACCTCCCCATTGTTCTCTCAATACACGTCCCTGTAGGGAGAGTGTGTATCCAGAGAACAACAGGGAGGTGATGCCGAAACTCTGTCTCGAATCAGGGCAGACCATGGGAACTAGCCTCATCTACGCATCCGCGGGCTGTCCAAGTAATGTGGACAATCCGAAACAGATACAGTTATCGACATGCAGAGATCTGCATACCTCCAACCGTATCTCTTTCGGACGGGAGACGCCTAACTGGGTTCATGACCTACGACCCTTATCCGGGAGGAGAGGTTATTTATACCTAAGGTGGCGGTGGAGTCAGGCTAGCGGCGCAGTGACGAGTCGGTGCAGTGGCGAGGCGAAGCGGTGCAGGTAGACCCGCAGTCGGTGCAGAGGGAGAGGGAGGAAGTACCTGAACACGCCGGGTCGCTCCTCCCGTCTAGCCCTCCCTGGCTTCCCCTCCGTGGATGGCGACGGCGGCCGGCGGCGCCGCGGGGGCGGGGGCGCGGTCGTGCGGGGGCAAGGACGCGGCCGAGCGGCGGCGCCGGCGCGGGGGCGGGGGCGCGACCGGGTGGGGGCGGGGGCGGGGGCGCGGCCGGGCGGTGGCGGCGCGGGCGAAGGCGCGTCCGGGCGGGCAGGTGTGAGGCGTGCGTGTGAGGGGTGAGGGGCGCGGGTGGTTGTTTTGTTTGAGATACCCTTTGCTGAGAGCTAGATCAGGAGGCTCTCGGCGAAGAGTTTTTCTTTCTTTTTTATTTTCTTTGCCGAGAGCCCCAGCCCAGGCTCTCGGCAAAGAGGCTCTTTGCCGAGAGCTTTAGGAGGCTCTCAACAAAATATTTTTTTTGGATTTTTGCTCCCAATTTTTTTCTGCAGCCTTGATTCAGTACTAGGAGGCCATGTTTGAAATTTGGTGTATTTTCCATTCCTTTTGCTATATTTCGTGCATTTTCTTCAATTTCTTTATTTTTTCCGCAAGACGCACATTTGAACTGCAGGTGCATGAAATAATGAATCTCAGCGATTCAAAAAATGATATTCATGCTTGTGAGAGTATTTCCACACCGTATCTAGGGACAAACGCGGAAACTCGACCATCTTATGCACGAGACATGCATGGCGACCAAGTTGTGTAAGATTTGATTTAAAATTATATAAAATGTGAACGGAGTCGGAAAATCATGAAAATAGACGGGAGGCCTTGACAGGATATATGGAGTCTATGAAAAAAAAATTTGAGATTGTTTGGAGCAAGTTGTAGTACAACATGGTTGAAACCCTGAGATCTCCACATGTGATAACAAGATATCACATGCGGAGATCTCAGGGTTTCAACCATCTTGCGGCACAACTTGCTTCAAACATTTCCAAAATTTTTTATATCCTCTACATGCGATGTCAAGGTCTCCCGTCCATTTTCATGATTTTCCGACTCCGTTCGCATTTTATATATTTTTAAATCAAATCTCACGCAACTTGGTCGCCATGTCGCGTGCACGAGATGGTGGAGTTTTCGCGTCTGTCCCTGGATACGGCGTCGAAATACCCTCGGAAGAATGAATATCATTTATTGAATCGCTGAGATTTATTATTTTATGCACCTGCAGTTCAAATGTGCGTCTTATGAAAAAAATCAAGAAAATAAAAAAAAATACACGAAATATAGCAAGAGGGGCGAAAAATACACCAAATTTCAAATCTTGGCTTCTAGTACTGTAGCAAGGCTGCAAAAAAAAATTAGGAGCAAAAAATCCGAAAAAAAACTTTTGCCGAGAGCCTTGGCTGAGGCTCTCGGCAAAGAAAAATATTTTGCCGAGAGCCTAACGACTGGCTTTCGGTAAAGATGACGGCGTAAGTGGGCCGTTTGCGGAGCTGAGGCTTTGCCGAGGGTCTGTTTGTACTGAGAGTCGAGCTCTCAGCAAAGCCCGAGAGCCAATCTTTGCCGAGCGCTAGCTCTCGGCAAAGGATTTTTTGCCGAGCGCCCGATATTTGACTTTCAGCAAATAGGTAGGCCCTCGGCGAAGCTCCTCTCTCCGGTAGTGTTGGTCTTGGTTTACTGATGGGTGGCATGTGTGACTGTGAGGGGGACATACCATCCTCCTCTATTTATACCATCCAGTCTATTGTCTTAGTGGCCAACGCAAACTAAACTTTGCATGCTGTTGCTGGTAGCCACTTCTCCTCCTCATGGCCAGAGCAATAAACCTGATCTCCTTGTTGCTGTGCTTCTGTTCCCATGCGCTGCCGTCCCTGGGGAGCAAGAACAACAGCTCCACCTCCACGGACGAGCTTGCTCTCCTCTCCTTCATGTCCATGGCGTCTTCAGGCCAGTCCAGCTTGCTGGCTTCTTGGAACACGTCCAGCCACTACTGCAACTGGCCAGGAGTGGCCTGCGGCAGCCGGCACCCCAGCAGGGTGGTCTCCCTGCGGCTGGCCTCCTCCAACCTCTCCGGCCGGATCAGCCCCTTGCTGGGCAACCTGTCCTTCCTCCGGGAGCTGGTCCTCGACGACAACGAGCTCACCGGGCAGATACCGCCGGAGCTCGGCCATCTTGGCAGGCTTCAGGTGCTGAACATGAGCAAGAATCTTCTGGAAGGAAGCGTTCCCAGGACCCTGGGAGGATGCAGAGAGCTCAAGAGGCTTGATCTACATGACAACCATCTCCGAGGTGAGATCCCACACGAGATAGGTGCCTTGCAAAACCTGGTCTCCTTGAGTCTGAGCAAGAACGGCTTGGCAGGAGAGATACCTCCATCTCTAGCAGGATTGACATCCGTCAGAAATTTATCTCTGTACGCAAACAGATTATCGGGTGACGTACCGCCTTTTCTCGGCAATCTCACCAGCCTCCAGATCCTTGAGCTCCATGAAAACATGCTGTCAGGTACCGTCCCTTCGTCCCTGGGCATGCTGCCCAGTTTGTCTGGGCTCAGCTTAGGCTTCAACAATTTGAGTGGCCTCATCCCAGATTCCATCTGGAACATTTCCTCGCTTGTTCGGCTCTCTGTCAGTCATAACATGCTGAGTGGAGCAATTCCTCGAGAAGCATTCAATAATGTTCCCCGTCTGCAGGAGTTATTCATGGATTTCAACCAGTTCGATGGCCCGATCCCGGCCTCGATATCTAACGCTTCTGACATGGTCATGCTTCAGCTCATCAACAATTCTTTCGGGGGAGTTCTTCCGACAGCTCTTGGAAGACTAAGAAACCTCAGTTTCTTGCAGCTCAGTGTGAATTTTTTTGAAGCCAAAAAACCAAGAGACTGGGAATTCATAACTGCTCTAACGAATTGCTCTCAGTTGCAGGTTATGGAAATGTACTTGAACAGTTTTGAGGGGGTGCTTCCTGATTCACTCTCCAATCTTTCTACTTCGATACAAATTCTTAACTTAGCAGCCAATGACATCTCGGGAAGCATTCCTGATGACATCGGCAACCTCGTCAACCTACAAACTCTGGCTCTCGCTGGGAACAACTTCACAGGATCTCTTCCCTCTTCCTTGTGCAGTCTTAGAAACTTGATCAGGCTTCACCTAGTCGGAAACGGCATATCCGGGACAATCCCACTGGCCATAGGAAATCTTTCAGAACTGTCTTTGCTGGACCTCAGTTTTAATGACATTAGCAGTACAATACCAAGCACGCTTGGAAACCTCACAAAGCTATCGCAGCTGGATCTTTCACATAACTACTTGACTGGCCCAATTCCTAGAGAAATATTCAGCATCTCCACACTTTCCATTGGTTTGGATCTGTCTAACAACAACTTGGAGGGATCACTGCCACAGGAAATTGGGAATCTAAAAAATCTCGTACAGTTCTCTGCAGAATCGAACATCTTATCAGGGGAAATCCCTAGCACCATAGGTGAATGTCAACTTCTCCAGTATATCTTTCTTCAGAACAACACCTTGAATGGCAGTATTCCATCCTCCATGAGCCAAATGAGCGCTCTCGAATTTCTTGACCTCTCCAGGAACAGTTTGTCAGGCCAGATACCCAAGTCCTTAGGGAACCTTACCACGCTCCAACACCTCAACCTTTCATTCAACAACCTAGCTGGACAAGTGCCAGATTTTGGTGTTTTCGCAAACATCACTGCAGTCTCAATCCAAGGCAATCACAAACTTTGTGGTGGCATTCAAGGTCTGCATTTGAAACCATGTCCTGTTCCAGTACAATTACTGCCAAAGAAAAAACATAAATTCCTAGTGATTCCTATCGTTATTTCTGTATTAGTGACAGCACTAGTCATACTCTGTATGTTACTTATTTGGCGCAAGAGAACAAAAAAACCTATTCCATCAGCAGAGTCCAAGCAAGGCCACCCGTTGATCTCTTATTCACAGCTGCTAAGAGCAACAAATGATTTAGCAGAGGCAAACTTATTGGGCTCAGGATCATTTGGATCAGTCTACAAAGGAGAATTGAATTTGCAAGATTGTGAAAGTACAAATCTTGTTGCTGTGAAGGTACTGAAACTTCAAACTCCTAAGGCACTCAAGACTTTCACTGCTGAATGTGAAGCACTACGAAATATGCGACACCGGAATCTTGTCAAGATAATTACAGTTTGCTCTAGCATTGATGTCATGGGGAATGATTTCAAAGCAATCGTGTATGACTTCATGCCCAATGGCAGTTTAGAAAGTTGGCTACATCCAGACAGAAATGTCCTGGAAGAGCAAAGGTACTTGAACCTCTTGGGAAGAGTGACTATACTCCTTGATGTGGCTTATGCGTTGGATCACCTTCATCACCATGGACCCACGCCTACTGTACATTGTGATCTCAAGTCAAGTAATGTGCTCTTGGATGCTGATATGGTAGCTCATGTTGGGGACTTCGGGCTCGCTAAGGTTCTTGATCAGGGCAGCTCATTGTTGCAGCAGTCATCAAGCTCGGTCGGATTTAGAGGGACAATTGGATATGCTGCTCCAGGTTAGCCTATTATATTTTTCATCATTTTTTCTTGTTATATTCAGTTTCCTTCATCGCTGCCAGATGTTTACAGATTGCAGTGAAAAATTATGGTGTTTTTCTAGGGAAAAATACTGCTTTTTTTTATAAAGTTAGAATGTTATGTGTCGCAAAGACTAATATTTTTAAAATACCCAATTGATGCAACAGAGTATGGTGCTGGAAACATGGTGTCGACACATGGAGACATTTACAGCTATGGAATTTTGGTCCTGGAAACAATAACTGGAAATAGGCCTACTGAAAGTAGATACAGACAAGGATTGATGAGCCTCCGTGAACATGTTGATCTAGCCCTCCGTGATAGAACAATGGATGCCGTCGACGAACGCTTGTTTGCGGACCTTGAAAATGAGCTTCACACCATGGGTGATGATTGTTCATACAAGAGGAAGATGGATTGTGTTGCTGCACTTCTGAGTCTTGGGATGTCCTGCACTCAGGAACTGCCATCAAGCAGAATGCCGACGGAAAGTATCATCAAAGAGCTACTTGCAATCAAAGCTTCGCTCCTGGGAGAACACCGAACATGACAGGTGGATGATACACCAATGCCGATATATTTTCGTGTGCAAAAGGTATTTCCATGGAACAGGAAAACACTATTTTTCCCTTTCAAGTGTCTGAAGAAGCTTATTCCACTTTATACAAGGTATACTAAGGTAGAGCGTGGAATGGTTTCTTTTTGGATTTTTTTTAGAAGTTACCACAGCTGAGTTCGTAAGACTGGAGTGAGTAACTTGATGTTACATGGTCGTGTACTAATATATACGTATGCCAGTACGTTGCGCACCTGTTGTGCGATAATGTAATCATATCTGATTCCAATATTCGTCTTAATTTTGTCTATTATGAATGTTTTCAATATATATATTTTTTGAACAACTCGGGGGACAAGGTCCCTACCTACTTTTATATTGAACGAAGCTCAGTGCATCAAGCACACAAAAACCTCTGGCATTGAGCCAGGCAGAGATTACAGGAGAGACAGAGAGGCAGGAAAGCAAAATAGAGGGAGGAGGGACGCAGGGAGGCTGATACCGGGGCTGTCTTTCTTTCCGTCACGAGGATTCAAGATCCTCTTGAGTCGGAAAACCGTGTTTAGGGCTTGTTTGGATGTAGTCGGATTACGTCAATCCACATGTGTTGGGATGGATTAGAGTGAAACCTGAACTAAATTCCATCCCAATCCACTCCAACACATGTGGATTGAAGTGCATCGGATAACATCCAAACAAAGCCTTAATGTATAATTGCTCATAAGGCTAACTATTCGGCTAGTGTGTCGGCCATGATCGTTGCCTGCACGTGTTTAGCTAACTTGTATTTGATCCTTCCCCCTCTTAATGAAACACAGGTCAACAATGTGCCTGTTCGAGAGAAAAAAAATAGAGGGAGGAGGCGATGAAGCTTCGCCAACCTAAAACAAGAGCCCCCCTATTATTCTTGAATCGGGAGCCCTAGGCGTCCAAATCTTTAAGATTGGTGCAAAGAATATCTAGAGGAGAATCTCGCCTCCCATAAAAATGGGGTTAATTGGATTTTAAAGTGGTGAAATTATGTTGCGTTCTTTATGCATATGATGATGATGTGGCCATCTTTGTGATCCACTAAGCCCAGTGTGTAAATAAGGTTCTTTGGAGGCTCGTCATCCCTCAAGACCGTTCCCCAAAAATCTCCCAAAGAAACCCTAACCAAAGGCGCTATAAAAAGGAGAATCGATTATTCTGGCTGAGATTTCGCACTAGTTTGAAATCCAGTGGTGCCACTAGGTTGTGATCTGGGGACCACCGCGGGCGGGAAAATACTCCCTTTGTCCTGTAATATAGTTCCCCATATCCTATAATATAGTGCATACTATGAAGGTTTCGTCTATACATTCCTCAGTTAGCCACATCATCATGGAGCGAGCAATCATGTTGTGCTTCTTCTCAATATTGTTGCTCATCCGTTCCAATAATGCTCTGGTGTCTCCAGGAAGCAGCAGCAATGGCACGGCCGACGAGCTCGCGCTCCTCTCCTTCAAGTCCATGCTGTCAACAACAAGCCCATCCGAGGGTTTGCTGGCATCATGGAACCCCGAGATGTTGACATGTTATGAGCGACGTATAGCAATATGAAGTAAACGAAATCAATCACAGCAGAGACACACGATTTACGTGGAAAACCCCTTCAATGCGAAGGGGGGAAAAACCACGGGCACCAGCCGGCAACAATCTCACTATCTCAAGAGTTTGGGGTTACACGCCTGTGGCGGCTTACAAGAGAATCAAGTCTCCATGAAACCCTAGCAAGGGCATATATACCGTACCGCGGGGGGCTCCGCCCCTCCGCACCCCCGTGTGTGCACTGGGGCGCACCCTAATGGCACAATTTGGGTCAAAACTTTATATTCTGTTCTAATACCGAAATGGTCATTTTAAATAGTTATACCAGAATGATCTTTAAAATGCAAAATTGACCATCAGTGTACCCTGCAACATAAGATTATTAAAATGAAACTGTGTTTTTAAAACTCATCTTGCCAACCCACATAATTAGTCAAAGCTGGTTAAATTTTAACCGCACTGCAGTTATATATTTTCTTAGAGAATACATGGGTTAGATAGACATTGAAGGGTCAAAAAGAAACTCCCCATTGCGAGCGCGGCGGTGGCTTGGCCGCGAGGATAGCCAGCCGCCGGCAGGGACTCTGTTCAGCCGCCTCAGAGTGGTTGATGCTGAGAGGCGGTCTCAACTCTGAAGCCACTGGGTCTGGTGGTTCCTGGCGAAGGTGAGGGGAGATGCCGGGAATGGTGAGCACATTACTCGATACAACGGTTTCCAAAGAATACTTTGTTCCCCGTGGAGACCACTGCTGTAACGTGTTCTCTGTGCCTGAATACTTTGTGTAGGATTTGTGGCAGCAACCTTGAAGGGTTGTCTGACGATTCTCCATCTAACCACCAGGTCTGGAAAGTAAGGGGCTATTTGGATCCCTGCGCTAAAAATTAGGCCATCTTATAAAAACGGATTAAGCATGGGCTAATAAAACGCTAATGAACTCTAAACCACCATTAGCTCTTATTAGCCCAGAATTAGCATGCATTTATCCTTTCTAATTGGTATTAAAAATAGAGGCTAATTGTTAGCCCCTTGGACCCAAACAAGCTCTAAGATTAATGCAGAATCACGGGCAGACTGACTGATTTTAGTTTTGTGATACCACAGTCATCTAAGCATGCCCTAAGGTGCCGTTTGGATAGTGGAATATGGGGGTTGGGATAAGGAAAGGGAAATGAATGAATGACTAGGATTAAATGAGGCATGAAGAATGGATGCCTAGGATGCAATATCTCCCATCCCTATCCCAATCCCTATCCTCATCCAAACAACTCCTCAGGGAGTATTTGGATCCAGGGGGCTAACAATAACCCTTGTTCTTAAGATACCAACTAGAAAGGCTAAATGTTGGTTAATTTTGAGATAATAAGAGTTAATGGGGCTAATTGGTGGTTAGAGTCCATTATCTCCTATTAGCCTAAAATGAGCCCATGTTTAATGTACTTTTACAAAGTGGGCTAAGTTTTAGCCCTGGGATCCAGCCTTTTTGTTGCCAACCGCATAGGTGACAGGAATTTATCATGTCACCACTTCCTCCTGACTTTGTTATGTATTTCTGAAAGGTCCTAATATGACTAGAGGGGGGTGAATAGCCTATTTAAAAACTCTACAAGCACTAGAGCAATTAATTAGTACAACAAATAGCATAATGCAATTTTGCTCTAGCTCTACAAGGGATGTAAGCCACCTATCCCAATAATTCTAGTTGCTATAATAACTAGGCACACACAAGAGCTAGGTTACTACTAACTAAGCTAGTGTGCTCTCAAAAACTAACTAAAGAGCCACACTAACCAGACTAACAAGCTCTCAAAGATAAACTACACTAAAGAGCTTGGCAACTAATTTGCAAGAAATGTAAGAGAGTGAGTAGGGTGATTATACCGCCGTGTCGAGGAATGAACCAATCACAATATGAAGTCAATCCAATCACCGGGAAAATTCCAATCACACAAGGGACACAAGATTTTTTCTCTCAAGGTTTACGTGCTTGCCGGCACGCTAGTCCCCGTTGTGTCAACCAACACTTAGTGGTTCGGCAGCTAATAGGTGTTGCATAAATCTAGTCCAACAAATGGACACCGTAAGAACCTACCCATAAGTGAGGTAACTCAATGACATGAGTAATCCACTAGAGTTATCTTTCGGTGCTCCGCCGGGGAAGGTACAAGACCCCTACAATCACCGGAGCCAGCCACGAACAATCACCAACACGTGCCGAAGCTCCTCCGCTGCTCCAAGCTGTCTAGGTAGCGGCAACCACCAAGAGTAACAAGAACTCTGTAGGCACAACGATCCTCAAGTGTCACTAGATGCAATCACTCAAGCAAGTACACTAGGAATCACTCCCAATCTCACTATGATGATGAATCAATGATCGAGATGAGTGGGAGGTGTTTATTTAGGCTCACAAGGATGTTTCATTGACGAAAATGTGCAAGAGAGTGAGCCCAAGCTATGTCTCTTCTATTTATAGAACCCCCAAGCCACACAGAGCTATTGGGAGCTCGGGGACTGACCGGACGCACCCGGCATCCAGTCAGCCAGAGTCCGGTCGCCCTCGGTCGTCCACGTGTCCCTGTTTGAATCTCGCACGTTGATCTCCAATGATAACTAATCCATTCACATGCGCAGTCAACAGATGACCGGATGCGGCACACAAGTGACCGGACGCACCTCCACGCGGCGTCCGATTCGTTCCAATAAGCATCCAGAGCGTATTTTTCTCGATCGGACACGTCAGGTCATAGGTGACCGGACGCGCCGGTGAATCCGGTCAACACTTTGCTTCACACCGCGCCAACGTTAGCGTACGTCAGCCGCAACCTGACGCATCATCGTCGCGTTCGGTCGCGTCCTCCTCTCTGCGTCCGATCGTCGAGCCGCGCTGCTCCTTCTATGGTCCGCACGACCGGACTCAGCCGCGAGTCAGGTCCTTGCGTTCGGTCGCACAAAGGCCCTCTCGGCCAAGTGCTGCGCCACCCGGGGAACACTGACTGGACGTGTCCGGTCAAGCCAAGACCAGCGTCCGGTCACGTGCAGTAATCCCTTTTTCTTTTTCTAACTCCTCAACCTCTTCACCCTTGCTTCCAAGTTGCTAACCAAAGTGTGTACAATTCATGTGCTCATGTGTTAGCATTTTAAAGCAATTTACAAGGGTCAAGGTTAGCACACTAGGTTCCTAAATATGTATGCAAGAATCATGTCTCCCAGTGGCACTTGATAACCGCTTAGCCAAAGATTTTATCTCTTTATAGTACGACTATTGATCCTAAACCACTTACACCCTCTATGGTGTCTTGAGTGCAAACCAAAAATGGCTCCTATCAATATACCTTTGCCTTGAGCCTATTTTTGTTTTTCTCTTTCTTCTTTTCTAAATGTGAAGCACTTGATCATCTCTTTTGTGGCCATCACCTTCACCATGACCATTATCTAGCTCCACCACTTGGATTGGACTACCTTATCTAATGCACACACTTAGATCAAAGGTTAGTCCTAGGTTTCATCAATTATCCAAAACCAAACTAGAGCTTTCAATTGCTTTAATTTTCTTAGCCCAACAATAGGTCCATGGTGAAAAACTAGTGAAGGAAAAAGCCTATTCTATGTTTGTTAACTACTGACGTGGTCTGGTTTTCTTTCTTAAACTTTAAGAAGATATCTCACCCCTTAAACTCTTAAAACCATTCAAGTTACCCCCTCAGCCCTAGTTTGAAGGTGGTTTTGTCCGTTTTAGTTAAAATCTAACAAGTACTTGATAAGGTTTTAAAATCATGGAAAAATGTCAATATGATCCTAAAAGTTTGATAAAAATTCTAGATATAGATTTTTAGAGGCGGTTAAAATCGCTTTTCAGAGACGGTTTGAATAACCACTACAATGCCACCGACTATAAAAATAAGTGATTTTCAGAGGCGATATTAAAACTGCCTCTAAAAATCAATTTTCAGAGACGGTTTTCTTAAGACAACCGCAAGAGGTGGTTTTCTTAAGATAACCACAACTAAAAATGATTTTCAGAGGTGGTAAGTCAACCGGCCCTAAAAATAATGTTTAGAAATTTTTAAAAATCATTTAGAGTCTAATAAAAATAAGAAAAAATATTTTTAATATGGCCGAAAGGCCTGAGGACCGACCCTCGGCTCACAAGATTTGTTTTTCACTCATTTTGAATAAGTGCAGAGACTGGGATTCGAACTAATGACCTTTTTCTCGCACGTCTCATCCCCTACAACCGCACCACACAATCTCTTGTGTCTTGTTCTACGATGTTGTCTATTTATATTAATATGTACAAATCTTATAAACAATATTTTAACTCATAAATAATCTTAAATGAGAAAACTTTCAACTACAAAGTTTTAGATCTCGTCGAGCGCTACAACTTTGATATAGAACATTTCTCCATCCAAGGTCATTTGAAAAATTCAAAAAATTAAAATTCAAAATCTAAGACTTAATTTATATATTTGGAACCCTAAATGATCTCATACAAAAATTTTATCAAGTACAAAGTTTTAGATCTCGTCGAGCTCTACAATTTTAATATAAAGTTTGTCTTCATCCGACTTCATTTAAAAAAGATATGAATTTATTTGTGCTGCAGCTATATTTTAAGGACGGTTTCGTTAAGAGAACCGCCTCTAAAAATCGATTTTCAGAGATGGTTGTATTAAAAGAACCGCCTCTGAATATCACTCATTTTCAGAGGTGATTCTCTTAATGCAACCACCTCTGAAAATCGATTTTCAGAGGCGGTTTTCTTAAGAGAACAGTCTCTGAAAATCACTCATTTTCAGAGGCGGTTCTCTTAACGAAACCGCCCCTAAAAATGGATACATTTTTAGAGACTGATTTCTTAATGGAACCGCCTCTAAAAATTGATTTCTAGCAACGGTTGTATAGCTACAGTGCCCCCGCAAAGGTTAGTGACGGCGTGCTAAGACAACCGCTTATGTTAGAAAAGGGAGGCGTCTCTAAAAATCATTTCTGTAGTAGTGATTGTGATACAACAATCTAAATCAAATATTTGGAGCTCATGAAAATATTTCTAGAGGCTTTAAAAAATAGATTTAGCTCTAGAAAAATAAGAAAAATGTTTAAGAAAAGGTAAGGAAGTCCCCAAAACATTATAATTGATTTCTAAATGGGTTTTGAAAACTCTCCTTAATAAAAAAACATAAAGCACAACCAGCACAAATGCAACATAATTAAGAAAGTGTTTTTGAATTTATGACAAAAACATAAAACACAACCAGTATGAATGCAACATACTTAAGAAAAACTTAAGGCACGGCCAAAGTTTTAGAAAGCAAACTTGGGCCTTTTTTGGTCTCTTGTTTTGCCTATATTTTCATGATGATTTTTTTCCCAAAAAGATGCATGTTATAACTTAAGAAAGTGGTTTTCAAATTTATAAACTATCTCAACTAAATATATTCGTCATCTTTCGCAAAAAAAATATATTCGTCATCATCAACACTAAACAAAATACGTTTGAGCTTCAGGAAGAAAATGTTGTAGCATTTACTCTAAGAATGTTTTAGCCTAATGGGAAAATTACTATCTTGACAAGAAAAATATTCCATCTTAATGTTTTTTTTAAAAAAATCAGATTTATGACTTATGAGGAAATATTTCATCTTAATACATAAAAAACTTATAGCTTCTGAAAAAATTGTAGCTTAAGTATTTTTTCTAGAAATATATCTATTCTGTTGGATAAATGTGAAAGATGTTCCCTTGATAAGGATAAATGGTTGTAGGCTTGTAGCTTCAAGGTATAATAATCCGGGTTGTTCTAACTTGCATTGGGTCATCGTAATCCGGCCCAGCCCACAGCTTCCCTAACGGGCTCCGAGCCCGTCTTATGTCTCGAAGGAACGGGAGCTGGCCCTCGACCCGGGTTCGACAGCCGCCCTCGAGCAACAGAGTTAGGGACGACCAGGGATGCGCCCGTACATGGCCAGGGCTCGAGCCACGCTCTCGAGGCACCCCAAGACGTATTCGAGGCCAAAGGAGGAGGTCGTCGTAGGAATCCCCTCGGGGGAGGCACCGAGCCCTCGGATCCTGTCGCAGGGAACCGACATCCACACGACCACTCATTGGCATTTTTTGAGAGTGCCTCCGGGCCACGAGCCGACTCCTAACGACTAGAGCACGGATTCTCACTCGAATCTCCCTGCTAGCAGCTCACCGGAGATCGTCGGAACTCGCCCAAACGGGGTAGTACGGCGTTCCCCACCCCTCCTCCTCTCCGCAGGAGGAGCGTGAGGGTCGCATAACAAAAAAGACGGCTGGGACTCCGATCGACCTCGTGCGCACGAGGCTCGGGGGCTCGACCGCATCAAATTACCCCTCGATAAAACACGTAAAAGACCTCGAAGGAGTCTTTAACACTCCACCGAGGCCTCGGGGGCTACACCCGGCGGGTGCGCTCGCGCTCCCCCACCGGAGAAGACAACGGCGCTACGACTCCAGTTCATCAGCAAAAAGCCTCTAGGAGAGTGATCGCACACTCACCCAAAGGCTCGGGGGCTACTGTCGGTACCAATAGTACAGGGTTACCCACATTTAACGATAATAAAAATCAAAACGACTAAGCCACGGCAAAACACAGCCCACTTCAAAACGCGCGTCAGGTCCGCCCCGTACGAGGCCGGCTCGACGGAATGCCTCGACCGCATCCCATCTCCGACTCGTACGAGGCCCCCTCGACGGGAGGCCTCGACCGTTCCCCGTCTCGCGCGACAAAACGTCTCGACCGCACTCCGACTCGCGTGAGCCCGGGTTGAGGCGCTCGAACCCCTCTTTACCTACCCCGGGACAAAAGCCTTGGCATTTAATGCAATTACCTACTACCACCTACCAGTATGGCTGCGAGTATGGTCGATGTGGGAACAATGCCAATATCAGTCTTCACTGTTTTACCGCCCATTCCGTGATGGGAGGTGAAGACTGTTACTATACCCACCTTACCGTGCACTGTGCGTCACTAGTTACCCTCGAGGGAGGATACGACAAAGCCCGTACACCGCGATCCCAGGGATTCGGACTTATCAGTTCGCCCTCGACCCAGCCTCGACCAGGCCTCGACGCCCAGCGCGACTCGACAGGGAAGGGAGGACGGCATGGCGCGGCGTTCCGGGTCATTTCAGCGTCTCGTCCTTTACGTCACCGTGATGTCCAGGGATGGCCTTCCATTCCTAGGGCACGTCGTAACAGTCACCTTAATAGGGATCGACAAAACATCACCTCAAGGCTCTCCGTCGTCTTGGCCTCCTCTCGCCCTATAAAAGGGCTGGCCGGGGCTCTACAACGGGGGGAGGACAACAGACAACAAGTCGTATCCAAGTTAGAGATCAACATCTCAAGCAATCATCTTGTACTTCTTTTTCTCCTTTTGAGACCTGGGCTCACCACCCTCTCTCGCAAGCTTGTAACCCCTACACAAGCACCTCGGTGCAAGGAAATACAAATCTCTCCCCCCCGCTGGACGTAGGGCCTTCTCTTGCCCGAACCAGGATAAACCCCCGTGTCTTCTCCTTGCATCACCGTCCGGAAAAGGGACACGCAGCATTTACTTGTTGGTTTAGGACCCCCTCGGGTCCGAACACTGACACAATATTTTAACTCATAAATAATCTTAAATGAGAAAACTTTCAACTACAAAGTTTTAGATCTTGTCGAGCGCTACAACTTTGATATAGAACATTTCTCCATCCAAGGTCATTTGAAAAATTCAAAAAATTAAAATTCAAAATCTAAGACTTAATTTATATATTTGGAACCCTAAATGATATCAAACAAAAATTTTATCAAGTACAAAGTTTTGGATCTCGTCGAGCTCTACAATTTTAATATAAAGTTTGTATTCATCCGACTTCATTTTAAAAAGATATGAATTTATTTGTGCTGCAGCTATTTTTAAGGACGGTTTCGTTAAGAGAACCGCCTCTGAAAATCGATTTTCAGAGACGGTTGTATTAAAAGAATCGCCTCTGAATATCACTCATTTTCAGAGGTGGTTCTCTTAATGCAACCACCTCTGAAAATCGATTTTCAGAGGCGGTTGTCTTAAGAGAACAGTCTCTGAAAATCACTCATTTTCAGAGGCGTTCTCTTAACAAAACCGCCCCTAAAAATGAATACATTTTTAGAGGCTGATTTCTTAATGGAACCGCCTCTAAAAATTGATTTCTAGCAACGGTTGTATAGCTACAGTGCCTCCTGCAAAGGTTAGTGACGGCGTGCTAAGACAACCACTTATGTTAGAAAAGGGAGGTGTCTCTAAAAATCATTTTTGTAGTAGTGATTGTGATACAACAATCTAAATCAAATATTTGGAGCTCATGCAAATATTTCTAGAGGCTTTAAAAAATAGATTTAGCTCTAGAAAAATAAGAAAAATGTTTAAGAAAAGGTAAGGAAGTCCCCAAGACATTATAATTGATTTCTAAATGGGTTTTGAAAACTCTCCTTAATAAAAAACATAAACACAACCAGCACAAATGCAACATAATCAAGAAAGTGTTTTTGAATTTATGACAAAACCATAAAACACAACTAGTATGAATGCAACATACTTAAGAAAAACATAAGGCACGGCCAAAGTTTTAGAAAGCAAACTTGGGCCTTTTTTGGTCTCTTGTTTTGCCTATATTTTCATGATGATTTTTTTTCCAAAAAGATGCATGTTATAACTTAAGAAAGTGGTTTTCAAATTATAAACTATCTCAACTAAATATATTCGTCATCATCAACACTAAACAAAATACGTTTGAGCTTCAGGAAGAAAATGTTGTAGCATTTACTCTAAGAATGTTTTAGCCTAATGGGAAAATTACTATCTTGACAAGAAAAATATTCCATCTTAATGTTTTTATAAAAAAAATCAGATTTATGACTTATGAGGAAATATTTCATCTTAATACACAAAAAACTTATAGCTTCTGAAAAAATTGTAGCTTAAGTATTTTTTCTAGAAATATATCTATTCTGTTGGATAAATGTGAAAGATGTTCCCTTGATAAGGATAAATGATTGTACGCTTGTAGCTTCAAGGTATAATAATCCGGGTTGTTCTAACTTGCATTGGGTCATCGTAATCTGGCCCAGCCCACAGCTTCCCTAACCCTACATGGGCCAACCCCATTCGTTGAAGTAAAAAAAAAACTGTACTGGCCATTAGAGTAGAATTCCTTTCCTCGGCAACATGTTATGGAGTTAATATGGACGCAATAAAGAAAAGAGGCTCCTTCCTCAAACCATTGGATCTCTTGTCGTGGTTCTTGGCGAAGATGAGATCGATGGCAGTGACAGTGTGAGCACCAGAACGAACTTCCAGCCGCCGTCTTTTTACCACATATTGCTACGTGCGAAACCTGCTACTTAGTCGTTGCATGCTGCGGTTTCCAAAGAATCTTTGTTCTTTCTTTGGTTTATCATCAAGCGAAGGAACGAAGTTGTTTCCTTTTTTCGGTCAAGTTCTGTCAAGTTCGTTGGTGGGGTCGTCTTTGTCCCGGCCCCCCACTTGCTGTCAATTTGCCGTCCAGAGGCTAGACTAGATGCCGCGATGCGAGACGGTGGTCCTTGGATCCATCCATGTCCAGTGGTCCACTATTGGATACGTAGCTGCTGCAAATACAAACTAGCCAGCCAAACACGGCTGGACCTGGACTGCGAACTAGATATATAGATGACCAGGAACAGGAAGGAAACCCACGAGGCGACGACGTACGACTCTTGTACCCAGTCATGTTTCTACTACTTTCTATAGTGCGAGAAAAGCATCGTCTTGACGTTGACGAGTTGACCGGGGTGAAGAAGGGTGCACTCGATCGGTTCCACACACATGCATGTCTATTCCAACTTGCGACCCTTTTTTGGTAAAATATAACATTGCTTCTACGTGACTTCTAAGGCCATTCACACTCGGACTTCAGCCGTGCTATTTCAGGGCTTCCTTCTTGATGTTTTGGCAAGGCTTCGAAGTATGTTGTACGGTGACTCAAAATCTAGCTACTTATAACATGATGAGTACGGTGACTCAAAATCTACTTATAACATGAGTACAAGGCTAAAGAGAGGTGTTCTATTAGGACTTCTAGTTTTATTAGGACTTGTGTAGAATCCTAACAAAAGTAGGACTCCTACTAAGAGTAGAATTCCTAGTTACGTGTGTATGAAGAGTTTGGAGTGAACTATAGTCCCGTTTGGATCCATTAGCTGCTAATAGTTTAACTAACTAGTAGTTTATAGCTAATATTAGTTGCTATTAACTAGTTTGGTCGCCTGTACTCATTCATTCATTCATGAATGTGCGAGGCCAAAATGTTTTGTTCCTAAATGGCTAAATCTAATAAACTAGTTTAGACCAACTAGTGAGTAGTTGTTAGTTGGGTATTTGGCTAATAATCCTATTAGCTAGACCTATTTGGATCCAAGGAGCTAATTATTATTAGCTGCTAACTATTACCTCCTTGGTTCCAAAAAGGGGTAGGGGCCATATGTATCAACCAAACAAACACAAGAGTCTCATCCAATATTTATAAGAACCCCCTTAGGAAACGACCAAAAAGCTGATGGTTCGTCCAAGCTGATGGTACTCCCTTAGAGCCTATCGCTTCGTGGTTGTGTTGTCTCTCCTCCTGCTTAGCTTACAAGTGCAGCCATCTCCCTTATACAGAGACTGGCCGGATTACTATATCAATCTAACACTTAGCTCTACTTAACCCTCAATTGCTAATTACAACACACAAGTCCATTATAACCCCTTTAATACAAATTAAATATTCGATGCATACACAACAATCTCCATTTTGGTGAATATTTCGCCATCTTGAAGAATGTTATCCAGAAACCACTATGTCCTCCGGACTTGAGTTGTCGACTTTGCCTTTTCACGAAGACCATAGCTCAACCACTTTGACTTGGCCTCAAACACATCGCCTTGAGAGGCCTTGCTATCCTTGCAACTCCATCCCAGTGACTCCAGCTGAAATAATATGCATCTATGCCATCCTCTCTACTGTCTAGAGGAGATTATTGTTAGTGTCTCACTCACAGATGCTGCATAATTAGCATTTGCCTTCTTCTTCCTTGATATGTATAATGGAAGATGCCAACTGGCAACCAAGGTTCACTTTATCGACAGAAAGAAAATATAGGTCACTGATAAACGGACTTCGGAAAATTATTGGACAAAATAAAAAAGGCTAAATTTCTCAAGAAAATTGCATAAGTTGTCTTCATCAAAGCATTTAACACCGAGAACTAGCACATAATAATATTGATTAAGAAAATATAGGTCACTGATAAACGAACTTCGGAAAATTATTGGACAAAATAAAAAAGGCTAAATTTCTCAACAAAATTGCATAAGTTGTCTTCATCAAAGCATTTAACACCGAGAACTAGCACATAATAATATTGATTAAAGGGAATATCACACTTTCACGTAGGTGGACTAGTAAAATTGTAATTTCAATGATAAATATGTTTGACCAGATCTCAGCAATAAACAGAATGCCCTCCGTGCCAAATTATAAGTTACTTTGACTTTTTTTTACATCAATTTTGCTATGTATCTCGATGTAACGTATGTCTAGAACATAGCAAAATCTATGTACAAAAAAAATCAAAATGACTTATAATTTTGAACGGACGGAGTACATGTTTTATCGGAATTTTAATTATTGCCAACAAACTTTTCCCTGGTCACAACTGCAATAGAAACGTGAAATACCACTACGGTTTTCTGAAGAAACTTGGGTAATTTAAGTTACACAGACGCCTCTTTTGAATTTCAGTTTTCAGCTTGGACGACGACCTGATCTGTTCAGCCAATCTAGACTGTGTGAAACGGAACAAGGAATCCTTGCATGCAAAACAGCAATGCTGGATGGTGATTGGTCCAGGTCCAGTAGAACGAGTGCTAGATGCTGCTACGCGTGGAAAGATGGTGTGGTTCTTGGTTCTCGGATGCACCAATAGCAAAAGAACATTGACCAAAGACTTTCCAGCTTCCGGGCTGGGCTTGATGAGCTGACCTGTTTTGGTGTCTTGCACTACTGGAGACGGCTGCTTTGCCGAGGGCCGTCGGCAAAGCCTTTGCCGAGCGCAGCTCTCGGCAAAGCGACCTCGGTAAAAATCCGATCGGCAAAACCTTCTTTGCCGAGAGCCGTTTATCGAACTCTCGGTAAAGGCTTTGCTGAGAGCCCGCGCGGCTCTCGGCAACGAAAAGGCACCGCTAACGGGCCGTTGCCATTGACGCCTTCTTTGCCGAGAGCCCATCTGGCTCGCTCTCGACAAAGAGTTTTCTTTTTTTTAAAAAAAAAGCCGAGAGTCTTGCTGGCGTGGCTCTTGGCAAATATTTTCCTTTTTTTTAAAAAAAACCCTCTTTGCCGAGAGCCAGTCTGGCCAAGCTCTCGGCAAACCCTATTCTTTGTCGAGAGCCCATCTGGCTCGCTCTCAGCAAAGAGTTTTCCTTTTTTTAAAAAAAAATACTCTTTGCCGAGAGCCTTGCTGGCATGGCTCTCGGCAAACATTTTTCCTTTTTTTTTTAAAAACCCCTCTTTGCCGAGAGCCAGTCTGGCCAAGCTCTCGGCAAACCCTATCCTTTTCCGAGTGCAACGGTCATTGCGCTCGGCAAAGCTGGGGAACGACTATTCTGCCAACCTTGTTTCTCAGCTTTGCCGAGTGCGATGGCCATTGCGCTCGGCAAAGACACCCTTTGCCGAGAGCAACCCTCGGCAAAGCTTGAATTTTTTCTTTTACTTTTCCATTTCATCACATATACAAATCACATTCATCACATATACAAATCACATTCATCACATATACATATCACATTCATCACATACATGTCACATTCACATACACCACACAAATATCACATTGATCACAATATTTGAAGCAAACGAAAGTTAACCACCACAAGTTATCATCGAAACATGATAAGTTTTCAATATAAAGTTCACAATCTACTAGAGCCGACACTCTAAACACACTCATGGCCAACCTTGCCCTGGCCATCCCGGAGAAGTAGTGCCGCCTTGACCCCTAGGCATGTTCCATCCAGGCGCTTGCGGGTTGTTCGAACCCGTCGATGGAGGCTGCAAAAAGTAGACGTCTATGTCAAACAAGCAAATGTAGAAACGAAACACTAAGGAATCAATACTCATAGGAGTAGCATCCGCCTTCTGAGACGGCGGTGGAGGAGCCATGAGCGCCGCGGGCACCTGCATGCCCTGGGTGGCCATGAACGCGATGAGGTCTGCCATCTGCTTAGCTTGGGCCTCCAACCGGGCCTCCATCTGGGACCGCATCTGGGCCTCCATCTGCTGGCGCTCCTCCCTTTCTCTTTCCAGACGGGCCTGCGATAATACAAAGGGAATGTTAGAACAATGCAAACATTTAAACATCAATGTATGACGAGTAAAACAGAAATAACCTCAAGCTCGGCGATCCGCGACTGCGAAGGCGATGGGCATGGGCATATGGGGACGCTCCCGCTCATGGTCTGTGCTCGGAGCTGGGCCAGAGTGGGAGTGGAGGACGACTCGATGACGCCGTCGCCAAGCCAATACCACCCGTTCTTCTTGCCTCCTCCGACCCTCATCACGATGCTTCCGTCTAGGTCCTCGCTGGCCGGATCAAAGTCAGCCCCATGGACCGCCCTTGTCGCCTCTGTGTAGTCAGTGAGGCAGGTGTGGACGCTGGAGTTGGAGTACGCCTCAGGGGGGTCGTCGGGGTTGTAGGAGGTCTCTGGTGTGGTGGCCTTGCCCTTGTGGGACATGGCGTATGCCGTGAACGTGCTGCAAGGCTGGCCACCGTGCGACGCCGTCTGCGAGGAATACAACAAGATGATTAGTAATCAGGCAACATTTGAGCGTTACAATACATAAAGTGTTTCACGCACCCAAGCTTGTGCGTACTCGGCGAGATTGCGGTTGCCCTGGTGGTGTGGTACACCTGGCATCTGCAGACGTGCCTCCCGGGCCTCGGCGTGCTGGGCAGTCCACTCTTCGGATAGCCACGGTCCACGATCATCTCCCAGCATTCAGGAAACGACAGGCACCATTGGGGGACCATCTGCACATCATCAAGTATTTCACATATAAGCGTCAGATGAAATGAGCATAGCTTACTCTCAAAAGGAATCACTTACCTGAATGTACTGCGCCCGGCTCAGCGTCATGCCTCTCGCCTCGACCTTCAACATCCTCCGTCCTTCGACCGTGGCGTTGTAGTTGACGATGGCCTGAAGTCTCGCCTTGTAGATGATGTCGGTGACGAGCTTCTTGCAGGCCCTTGTACTCACCACATCCGCCTGAGCCTCCTTCCCCTGCTCGCACCTATAGAAGTCCTGCATACAGATGCAATACAAACTCTAAGTAATTCAAGAAAAGTACGATGAATGCGATGTTGTGTGACGAAGACTTACCCACAGCTCCGCTCTGACTCTCGCCGCGTTGTTGGGGTAGTCCGGGTCTGGGGCGACGGTGTAGTGGTCAAAGGTGTAGGCCGGCTCTGTCTTCCTGGCATACTGTACTACGCCGGGGTAGTGCTCGCGGCACTGGAGACCTAGGATGCCGTTGGGTTTGCGGCCGTGACCCTCCACAAACTCCCAATGCCTGCACAAGTGATTCAGAAAGATTATTAGTTTATATTTCAATTTTGAACATATCATATGAACGAGTAGTTAGAACATGTACCTTTGTCCAACGGGGCGGATCACTGGGCGTTGGTGATGTGGTATCGGTCACGCCGGGAGGCTGGTGGGACCTCGCAAGTAGGGCGTGGACGCCCCTAAGGCAGCCGAACCCTTGTCTGCCTCGGCCGACGGCTCGTCCTCCTGCTCGGAGTCCTCCTGCCCCTTGTCCGCCTGAGCCTCGGCCTCGGGCGTGGCCGACACCTCGTCCTCGACCGCCTCCTCCTCCAGTGGAGTCGGCTCCCTCCGGTGGAGTTGATGTTGGTCGAACGCCGAATACTTGCCACCCTTCTTCAACCAGATAAATCTCATAGTTGTCTTGCAAACCGGGCATGAGAACTTACCGTGGACACACCAGGCACAGAATATCCCATATGCCAGGTAGTCATGCAGTGAGTACTGGTACCAGATATGCATTGTGAAGTTTGACCTTGAAGCTCGGTCGTATGTCAATACCCCTTCGTTCCAAGCAGTTTCCAATTCACCAATCAGAGGCTCCATGTACACACCCATGTTATTCCTCGGGTGTCCAGGAATTATCAACGATAAGAAGACAGTATGACGTTGAATTGGGACGCCGAGGGGAAGATTGAGGGGGATAACGAAGACGAGCCAATAGGTGTAGGGGGCAGCCATGAGTCCATAGGGATTGAAACCGTCTGTTGCAAACACAACACAAACATTACGAGCCTTTCTAGCTTTGTCATGATGAATGCGATCAAAGTGGGCCCATGCTTCACCATCGGCGGGATGTACCATCTTCTCAGGATTGTATCATGTACCCTGTTTGTGCCATCTCATCTATTTCGCGGATTCCTTGGTCATGTAGAGACGTTGGATCCTTGGTGTGAACGGCAGGTAATGCAGGACTTTCATGGGGATAGAAAGCTGTCTCTTCGGGCCTTCACCATCATCTACCTCCATGTATCTCGATGCTTTACACTTCGGACAGTAACCTGCATCCTTGAGATCTTTCCTGAAGAGGAAACACCCATTTGGACATACATGTATCTGCTCATACGACATCTTTACTGCACGAAGCAGTTTCTGTGACTCGTACAGGCTCTTTGGCAATATGTGACCGTCCGGAAGCATGCTGCCAAATAGGGCCAACATACCATCGAACGCTTCTCGACTCAGGTTGAACTGGGACTTGAACCCCATCACACGGCCAATGGCATCCAGTTGAGAAACCATTGTCCGATCATGAAGGGGTTTCTGTGCCGAAGACATCATGTCTAGAACGCCTTTGCGGTCTTCTCCATCTCCTCCTCCATATGTCCTGCAGCGTACTGTGCTTCTTGGAAGTCATCTAATAGGTCTGCTACCCTAGCATCAGCATCAAAGCCCTGCAGACGTGGTCGCACCGCCTCCTCTCTCAAACGATCTACTTCACCATGGTAGATCCACCGGGTGTAGTCCGGTGTGAATCTATGGTTCATAAGATGCTTACCCATGTTCTCCTTGTCTTGCCTTCTCCGGTTCCCACATCTGTTGCACGGGGACAATACTTTCATCTCTCCTCGCCGAGCCGGGCCAAATGCATGGTTCAAGAAAGCATCTGTCTTGTGCAACCATTCATCACTGAAATCACTCTTGCTTCTGCGGCCTAAGTACATCCACTGACGGTCATCCATCCTACTATCATCCATTCGAGTACTTACATCTACATCCGAGTACTTACATCCTATTGTCATCTAATAGGTGAGGATAGGTCCTAATCCCATCAGCGGATGCGTAGACGAGGCTAGTTTCCATTGTCTACCCCAACCGAAGACAGAATTTCGGCAGCACCTCCCCATTGTTCTCTCAATACACGTCCCTGTAGGGAGAGTGTGTATCCAGAGAACAACAGGGAGGTGATGCCGAAACTCTGTCTCGAATCAGGGCAGACCATGGGAACTAGCCTCATCTACGCATCCGCGGGCTGTCCAAGTAATGTGGACAATCCGAAACAGATACAGTTATCGACATGCAGAGATCTGCATACCTCCAACCGTATCTCTTTCGGACGGGAGACGCCTAACTGGGTCCATGACATACGACCCTTATCCGGGAGGAGAGGTTATTTATACCTAAGGTGGCGGTGGAGTCAGGCTAGCGGCGCAGTGATGAGTCGGTGCAGTGGCGAGGCGAAGCGGTGCAGGCAGACCCGCAGTCGGTGCAGAGGGAGAGGGAGGAAGTACCTGAACACGCCGGGTCGCTCCTCCCGTCTAGCCCTCCCTGACTTCCCCTCCGTGGATGGCGACGGCGGCCGGCGGCGCCGCGGGGGCGGGGGCGCGGTCGTGCGGGGGCAAGGACGCGGCCAAGCGGCGGCGCCGACGCGGGGGCGGGGGCGCGACCGGGTGGGGGCGGGGGCGGGGGCGCGGCCGGGCGGTGGCGGCGCGGGCGAAGGCGCGTCCGGGCGGGCAGGTGTGAGGCGTGCGTGTGAGGGGTGAGGGGGGCGGGTGGTTGTTTTGTTTGAGATACCCTTTGCCGAGAGCTAGATCAGGAGGCTCTCGGCAAAGAGTTTTTCTTTCTTTTTTATTTTCTTTGCCGAGAACCCCAGCCTAGGCTCTCGGCAAAGAGGCTCTTTGCCGAGAGCTTTAGGAGGCTCTCAACAAAATATTTTTTTTGGATTTTTGCTCCCAATTTTTTCCTGCAGCCTTGATTCAGTACTAGGAGGCCATGTTTGAAATTTGGTGTATTTTCCATTCCTTTTGCTATATTTCGTGCATTTTCTTCAATTTCTTTATTTTTTCCGCAAGACACACATTTGAACTGCAGGTGCATGAAATAATGAATCTCAGCGATTCAAAAAATGATATTCATGCTTGTGAGAGTATTTCCACACCGTATCCAGGGACAAACGCGGAAACTCGACCATCTTATGCACGAGGCATGCATGGCGACCAAGTTGTGTAAGATTTGATTTAAAATTATATAAAATATGAACGGAGTCGGAAAATCATGAAAATAGACGGGAGGCCTTGACAGGATATATGGAGTCTATGAAAAAAAAATTTGAGATTGTTTGGAGCAAGTTGTAGCACAACATGGTTGAAACCCTGAGATCTCCACATGTGATAACAAGATATCACATGCGGAGATCTCAGGGTTTCAACCATCTTGCGGCACAACTTGCTTCAAACATTTCCAAAAATTTTTATATCCTCTACATGCGATGTCAAGGCCTCCCGTCCATTTTCATGATTTTCCGACTCCGTTCGTATTTTATATATTTTTAAATCAAATCTCACGCAACTTGGTCGCCATGTCGCGTGCACGAGATGGTGGAGTTTTCGCGTCTGTCCCTGGATACAGCGTCGAAATACCCTCGGAAGAATGAATATCATTTATTGAATCGCTGAGATTTATTATTTCATGCACCTGCAGTTCAAATGTGCGTCTTATGGAAAAAAATCAAGAAAATGAAAAAAATACACGAAATATAGCAAGAGGGACGAAAAATACACCAAATTTCAAATCTTGGCTTCTAGTACTGTAGCAAGGCTGCAAAAAAAAAATTAGGAGCAAAAATCCGAAAAAAAACTTTTGCCGAGAGCCTTGGCTGAGGCTCTCGGCAAAGAAAAATATTTTGCCGAGAGCCTAACAGCTGGCTTTCAGTAAAGATGACGTCATAAGTGGGCCGTTTGCGGAGCTGAGGCTTTGCCGAGGGTCTGTTTGTACCGAGAGTCGAGCTCTCAGCAAAGCCCGAGAGCCAATCTTTGCCGAGCGCCCGATATTTGACTCTCAGCAAATAGGTAGGCCCTCGGCAAAGCTCCTCTCTCCGGTAGTGTTGGTCTTGGTTTACTGATGGGTGGCATGTGTGACTGTGAGGGTGACATACCATCCTCCTCTATTTATACCATCCAGTCTATTGTCTTAGTGGCCAACGCAAACTAAACTTTGCATGCTGTTGCTGGTAGCCACTTCTCCTCCTCGTGGCCAGACACTACTGGAGGTGGTGGCTTTGCCGAGGGCTCCAGGCTCTCGGCAAAGCCTCTCAGACCCTCGGCAAAGGCTTTGCCGAGAGCAGCTCTCGGCAAAGCTGCCTCGGCAAAAACCCGATCGGCAAAGCCTTCTTTGCCGAGAGCCGTTTATCGGGCTCTCGGCAAAGGCTTTGCCAAGAGCCAACGCGGCCCTCGGCAAAGAAAAGGCGCCGTTAACGGGCCCGCTTTCTTTGCCGAGAGCCCATTTGGCTGGCTCTCGGCAAAGAGTTTTATTTTTTTAAAAAAATCTTTGCCGAGAGCCAGTGTGTCCAGGCTCTCGGCAAACATTTTTCTAAAAAAATGTTTGCCGAGAGCCTGGCCAGACCGGCTCTCGGCAAAGAGTTTTCCAAAAAAAAAAGAAAATTCTTTGCCGAGAGCCAGTCTGGCCGGCTCTCGGCAAAGATTTTTTTAAAAAAAAGAAAAATATTTGCCGAGAGCCAGTCTGGCCAGGCTCTCGGCAAAGCCAGTCCTTTGCCGAGTGCAACGGTCATTGCCCTCGGCAAAGCTGGGAAATGGGTATTTTTGCAGCCATGTTTCCCAGCTTTGCCGAGTGCACTGACCATTGCACTCGGCAAAGGTAGCCTTTGCCGAGAGCAACCCTCGGCAAATTGAGAAATTTTGGTTTTTTATTTTAATTTTCCACTTCATTACACATATAAATCGCATTCATCACGCATAAACACATTCATCACAAATAAATCACATTTATCACATATGAATCACATTCATCACGTATAAACACATACATCACATGTACATATCACATTCATCACATACACCACGCATATAGCACATTCATCACAATATTTGAACTAAACAAAAGTTAACCATTACAAGTTATCATCGAAACATAATAAGTTTTCATTCTAAAGTTCACAATCTACTAGAGACGACATTTTAAACACAGTCATGGCCAACCTTGCCCTGGCCACCCCGGAGAAGGAGTCCCGCCTTGACCCCCGGGCGTGTTCCATCCAGGCGCTTGCGGGTTGTTCGAACCCGCCGACGGAGGCTGCAAAAATTAGATGTCTATGTCAGACAAGCAAATGCAGAAACAAAACACTGAGGAATCGATACTCACAGGAGTAGAATCCGCGTTCTAAGACGGCGGTGGAGGAGCCATGAGCGCCGCGGGCACCTACATGCCCTGGGAGGCCATGAACGTGATGAGATCTTGCATCTGCTTAGCTTGGGCCTCCAACCGGGCCTCCATCTGGGACCGCATCTGGGACTCGGCGAGCTTGCGCTCCTCCCTTTCTCTTTCCAGGCGGGCCTGCGATAATACAAAGGGAATGTTAGAACAATGCAAACATTTAAACATCAATGTACGACGAGTAAAACAAAAATAACCTCGAGCTCGGCGACCCGCGACTGCGAAGGCGACGGGCGTGGGCGTATGGGGACGCTCCCGCTCGTGGTCTGTGCTCAGAGCTGGGACAGAGTGGGAGTGGAGGACGAGTCGATGACGCCGTCGCCAAGCCAATACCGCCCGTGCTTCTTCCCTCCTCCGACCCTCATCACGAGGCTTCCGTCCAGGTCCTCGCTGGCCGGATCAAAGTCGGCCCCATGGACCTTCCTTGCTGCCTCTGTGTAGTCAGTGAGGCGGGTATGGACGCTGGAGTTGGAGTATGCCTCGGGGGGGTCGTCGGGGTTGTAGGAGGTCTCCGGTGCGGTGGCCTTGCCCTTGTGGGACATGGCGTATGCCATGAACGTGGTGCAAGGCTGGCCACCGTGTGACGCCGTCTGCGAGGAAGACAACAAGATGATTAGTAATTAGGCAACATTTGAGCGTTACAATACCCGAGCTTGTGCGTACTCGGCTAGGTTGCGGTTGCCCTGGTGGTGTGGTACACCTGGCATCTGCAGACACGCCTCCCGGGCCTCGGCGTGCTGGGCGGTCCACTCTTCAGAGAGCCACCGGTCCACGATCATCTCCCAGCACTCGGGAAACGACTGGCACCATTGGGGGACCATCTGCACATCATCAAGTATTTCACATATAAGCGTCAGATGAAATGAGCATAGCTTAATCTCAAAAGGAATCACTTACCTGAATGTACTGCGCCCGGCTCAGCGTCATGCCTCTCGCCTCGACCTTCGAGACCCTCCGTCCTTCGACCATGGCGTTGTAGTTGACGATGGCCTGAATTCTCGCCTCGTAGATGATGTCGGTGACGAGCTTCCTGCAGGACCTTGTACTCACCACCTCCGCCTCGGCCTCCTTCCCCTGCTCACACCTATAGAAGTCCTGCATACAGATGCAATACAAACTCTAAGAAATTCAAGAAAAGTACGATGAATGCGATGTTGTGTGACGAAGACTTACCCACAGCTCCGCTCTGACCCTCGCCGCCTTGTTTGGGTAGTTCGGGTCTGGGACGACGGTGTAGTGGTCAAATATATAGGCCGGCTCTCTCTTCCCGGCATACTGTACTATGCCAGGGTAGTGCTCACGGCACAGGAGACCCAGGATGCCATTGGGTTTGCGGCCGTGACCCTCCACAAACTCCCAATGCCTGCACAAGTGATACAGAAAGATTATTAGTTTCTATTTCAATTTTAAACATATCATATGAACGAGTAGTTAAAACATGTACCTTTGTCCAACGGGGCGGATCACTGGACGTTGGTGAAGTGGTATCGGTCGGGCCGGGAGGTTGGCGGGACCTCGCAAGTAGGGTGTGGACCCCCCTGAGGCAGCCGAACCCTCGTTTGCTTCAGCCGACGGCTCACCCTCCTGCTCGGGGTCCTCCTGCCCCTCGTCCGCCTGAGCCTCGGCCTCGGGCGTGGCCGGCACCTCGTCCTCCGGTGGAGTCTGCTCCCTCCTGCGGCGACTCCTCCTTTGCCGAGATGGCCCGTCGTCATGCGGGGCCCGGTACAGGGAGCTCATCGACCTCTGACGTCCGCCTGGCATCTTGGCTCGACCTCCTGCATTTAAACAGAACAAACAATATTGTATTAGAAATAACATAATGAAATATATGCAAAATAAATAAAACCCTAGATCCTAAGAAAAAACATAACAGGAGTAGAATATAACATAATATTACGTGAATTAGAAATAATCTGCATCATCGGGATTAGCCGGAGCATAAGTGTCATCATCGCTGTCAACCATGTCTAAGTACTCAGTATCCGAAGACGGGAGGTTGTTTTCATTTGCTTCGCCTAAAAGGAATCGTTCTAGCATTTGTATGTCCTTCTCATTTACCACCTCATCCCCAGCGTCCTCGTCATCATTCTCTACTTCCATTTCCATCGCTTCGGTTAAGTCTATCGTGAACGTCCCTTGTAGCCCAGCTTCTTGAAAGAACTCCCCATCATACGTGTTTGTGTTGAAGTTATAATCCTCATCGTTGGGGAGAGGTAGTTTAGCATGTGGCGATATCTTGTGCACAATATACCAACCCAAGATATGCTCTTTGCTTTTGCACGCATATGGTGTGTAATAAACCTGCGTGGCCTGTTGAGCCACAATATACACATCGGCTCCTGGATAGACAGAATCCTGTCGAATTTCAACTAGGCCAAGATTTGGTGTGAGCCTCGTTACTCCAGGGTCGAACCAATGGCATTTGAATATTACAGGATTCAGAGGCTTGTCACCGTGAAATGAAAGTTCATATATTTCTTCAATTCTTCCATAGTAGTCACGGTTGTCATTGCCTGGAGTACAAACTCCGTTGTTTGTGGTTTTCCGGTTGGGCCGACTCTGCTCGTATATCGCTGTGTGGAAGCGATATCCATTCACGTTGTAACCGTTAAATGACTTGACCCTACGGTCAAAGCCGTGTGCAACCCGTCTCAGCTCTTGACTCATAGACGCATCGGTCTGAGCCTGCAAGGTGAAGCAAGGTATAACGTTATTAAGTCCGAACGTAGGAGCAAGTTGGAATGTCGGACTAAGTATGACCTCGGTTGGACAGGACCTTCTGTCGGAACCAAGAAATGAAATCGGGCCTCCCTTGCCCCGCCCCGTTTGCAATTAGGGTTTCGGCTACCGGGTCAGAAGGAGGCCTTGGCCCATTCCAGAACTGATGAAGAAATTCCCTGTACGGAAGAAAAACAAGGGTGTTTGATGCAGAATAGTGTCGGCGAATTGAATGAACATAGTTGAGAACTTACCCCATGTACGGCTGCACCTCATCAAGGTTGGTAAGCACGTATAGCATGATCTTTCGCCACTCTTCATAGTTCAACTGCTTAACTGTGGATCCACTTGTCGCGCCTTGCTGGCCTCGGAAAAGGCTAAGACTCGATTCATTTTCTCCAGCATTGTAACGAGGGGGTGCATTATGCACGCTAGGAAGGTTCTCGGAGTAGTATTGTTCAGTGAAGTTTGACACCTCCTCTAGAATGAATGCCTCTGAAATGGAAGCCTCAATTTTGGCTTTGTTTCTACATTTCTTGCGAAGAGTCTTAAGATTTCTCTCGACTGGATAGCACCAACGGCAATGCACAGTCCCTCCCATTCGAACCTCATTGGGGAGGTGTATGATCAAATGCAACATCGGAGTGAAGAAGCCTGGTGGAAAGATCTTCTCCAGCTTACAGATCAACACAGGTGCAGCTTTCTCCAAGTCAGCAATGATGGACCGAGATAACTCCTTGGCACAAAGTTGGCGGAAAAAATAGCTCAACTCTGCCAGGACAACCCACATAGGCTCAGGAACATAGCCTCGAACCATCGCCAGAAGAAGACGCTCGATCCATACGTGGAAGTCGTGACTCTTCATTCCTAGGACTCGCAGACTAGATAAGTTGACTCCTCTCCTCAGATTCGCTGCATATCCATCAGGGAACGTCAATGTCTGGATCCATTGAAGTATTTCTTTCCTTTGTGGCCTGCTCAAGACGAAATCGGCCTTGGGCCGTGTCCATCTCCTGCCGGGTTGAGGAGACCGCATCTCTTGCTTTGGTCTATCGCACAAGAGTGCCAGGTCTAATCTAGCCTTAGGGTTGTCCTTGGACTTTTCAGTGTCCATGAGTGTTCCCCAAAGTGCCCCGGCGATGTTTTTTTCAGTGTGCATTACATCAATATTATGTGGCAGAAGAAGGTCATCGTAATAGGGGAGCCTTTCCAAGCCTGACTTATGCGTCCACATATGTTCCTTACCATACCCCGCAAAATGACCGTCTCTTTCATTGAACTTGAGAGCATCTATTTGAGCATGAACCTCGGCACCGGTCAGCATCCGGGGTGGAGGATCTGTCACCACGACCCCTTTGGTGAAGTTCTTGGTGTCTTGTCTGAAAGGATGGTCAAGAGGCAGGAATTGTCTATGTTGGTCGAACGCCGAATACTTGCCACCCTTCTTCAACCAGATAAATTTCATAGCTGTCTTGCAAACCGGGCACGAGAACTTGCCGTGGACACACCAGGCACAGAATATCTCATATGCCAGGTAGTCATGCAGTGAGTACTGGTACCAGATATGCATTGTGAAGTTTGACCTTGAAGCTCGGTCGTATGTCAATACCCCTTTGTTCCAAGCAGTTTCCAATTCATCAATCAGAGGCTCTATGTACACACCTATGTTATTCCCCGGGTGTCCAGGAATTATCAACGACAAGAAGACAGTATGACGTTGAAATAGGACGCCGGGGGGAAGATTGAGGGGGATAACGAAGACGGGCCAACAGGTGTAGGGGGCAGCCATGAGTCCATAGGGGTTGAAACCGTCTGTTGCAAACGCAACACGAACATTACGAGCCTCTCTAGTTTTGTCATGATGAATGCGATCAAAGTGGACCCATGCTTCACCATCGGCGGGATGTACCATCTTCTCAGGACTGTATCGTGTACCCTGTTTGTGCCATCTCATCTGTTTCGCGGATTCCTCGGTCATGTAGAGACGTTGGATCCTCGGTGTGAACGGCAGGTAACGCAGGACTTTCATGGGGATAGAAAGTTGTCTCTTCAGGCCTTCACCATCGTCTACCTCCATGTATCTCGATGCTTTACACTTCGGACAGTAACCTGCATCCTTGAGATCTTTTTTGAAGAGGACGCACCCATTTGGACATGCATGTATCTGCTCATACGACATCTTCAGTGCACGAAGCAGTTTCTGTGCCTCGTACAGGCTCTTTGGCAATATGTGGCCGTCCGGAAGCATGCTACCAAACAGGGCCAACAAACCATCGAACGCTTCTCGACTCAGGTTGAACTGGGACTTGAACCCCATCACACGGCCAATGGCATCCAGTTGAGAAACCGTTGTTTGATCATGAAGGGGTTTCTGTGCCGAAGACATCATGTCGTAGAACGCCTTTGCGGTCTTCTCCATCTCCTCCTCCGTACGTCCTGCAGCATACTGTGCTTGTTGGAAGTCATCTAACAGGTCTGCTACCCCAGCATCAGCATCAAAGTCCTGCAGACGTGGTCGCACCGCCTCCTCTCTCAAATGATGTACTTCACCATGGTAGATCCACCGGGTGTAGTCCGGCGTGAATCCATGGTTCAAAAGATGTTTACCCATGTTCTCCTTGTCTTGCCTTCGCCGGTTCCCACATCTGCTGCACGGGCACAATACTTTCATCTCTCCTCGCCGAGCCGAGCCAAATGCATGGTTCAATAAAGCATCTGTCTTGTGCAACCATTCATCACTGAAATCACTCTTGCTTCTGCGGCCCGAGTACATCCACTGACGGTCAACCATCCTACTGTCATCCATCCGAGTACTTACATCTACATCCAAGTACTTACATCCTGTTGTCATCTAATAGGTGAGGATAGGTCCTAATCCCACCTGCGGATGCGTAGACGAGGCTAGTTCTCATTTTCTGCCCCAACCCAAGATAGAATTTCGGCAGCACCTCCCCGCTGTTCTCCCGATACACGTCCCTGTAGGGAGAGTGTGTATCCGGAGAACAACAGGGAGGTGATGCCGAAACTCCGTCTCGAATCAAGGCAGACCATGAGAACTAGCCTCATCTACGCATCCGCGGGCTGTCCAAGTAACGTGGACAATCCGAAACAGATACAGTTATCGACATGCAGAGATCTGCATACCTCCAGCTATATCTCTTTCGGACGGGAGACGCCTAACTGGGTTCATGACCTACGACCCTTATCCGGGAGGAGAGGTTATTTATACCTAGGGTGGCGGTGGAGTCAGGCTAGCGGCGCAGTGATGAGTCGGTGCAGTAGTGAAGTGAAGCGGTGCAGGCAGACCTGCAGTGCACGATCCTGCAACTATTAGGTAGCTCCTAAGAAAGGAAATTGAAACACACACCAGCAGTCCATGAATAGATTCTTGCATAAGGAGTAGGTACAATGGTCTCTGAACATTTCAGATCCACTTAGAGGATGGGAAAAATTTGCTAAACTGCATTTTTTTCCTATTCTGTTGGTGAAAGGACAAAACAGATAAGGAGATCTGGTGTTGTTTTGCCTTTAGTTTACTTGGTAATATAGGTACCTTTTCTGAACTGAACTACATATGACATTGCACTACTGGTGGTGATATGGCGTCACTTAGAAGATGTGACTGCATTCTTTTTTCTGTTAAACTGAAAACAGTATATGACTTAGTTGCACTACAGGAATACAAACATAGTTTGATACAATCACTTGGTAAGACCAATAAAATGTGACAAGCTGTCATGATGCATCCATGTCTAACATCTACAAATTTAGTATCCCACACTAGGTATATCATGACAACTACAGCATCACAACTCATCTAGACAGAAATAATTCAGTATCCCAGTATAATTCATCTCAGGAAGTAATCACAGTTTTTTTTGGTTTCTGTAACGATAGCAGAGGGAGATACATTTGAATGCAAATTTACTTACAAAGGAGGGTTTGTCTTTCTTATTTGATTCTCTAGTACAAACACTAGGTATATTAGGACGGCCACAGCAAATATGTAAGTGCATTGTTATCAGCACTGCACTTCATCTAAGATATTTCGATGACCAACAACAGCTGCCCCGGTGGCGGTGGTGACGAGAAAATGATCACATTTTTGACAGTTGTATCATTCATAAAAGGCTCTGATTGGAAATAGCTGGTTCACCAGTGAAATCTACTTTTCAGAAATCCAGTCCTCGGTAGAAATGGCTGGTTCACCAGTGAAATCTACTTTCCAGAAAACTAATTCAAAGGAGCTGGGCCACCACTGAAATTTCAGTTGTTGCCAACACAACAGCACATGGACATGCCAACTCTGGATGCTCAGCTGTAGCAAAAGTGCAGTTAATTTCCATGAGATGCAAGTTTTGGGATAGACACAAATATATAGCCGCGCGCTTTTCTCAGTTTGCAACGCAACTCACATCAACACAAAGCATGATAGTTTGACATGCATGCTCAGGTTCAGATAATTGTGTTGCTAACTCGGATTCAAAGTACCGGAACTACCGCCGCCAGAAAACCAGCCTCAGGAAAAAGATTGTGCTCACAGTCGTCCACACTGGAAGGACGCACGCAAAAGGCTTCTGTTGGAGCTAGCGAGCAACCAGTTACTCCTGAAGGACCCACTAATAATACAAAAAGGACTTCATTTCACATCACATTTTTGGCAGTATAATAGCATATCAAGAAATAAACCACCGACCCCTGCTGAAGTCGGCAGGAACTAAGACTAATAAGAGCCATTTTCTTCAAAAGAGCAGAAAGTAAAGTAGAAGGTCCAAATCAGAACATCCTAGCTGAATGAGACAGGTTGTGTTGTCCAGCTGACGAGGGACTGACACAGCCGATCTCATTGGTCGATGATCCAGTTTAACCTCCAGAAGCCCGTTCTCACTTCTCAGTATCCAATGAATGAGCCAGCCAATGATGGCGTCGATCCCTCAGCAGTCAGCAGCAAAACAAAAAGGAAAAGGTGGGTTATCCATCGAACCTACTACGACGGCCAGACTTTCGACACGTTCCACTGCTAGGCCTACATGGCAAGTGCAGCCAATAGGGGCGGATGGATGGATGCTAGTAGTAGAAGAAAATAGTCCTTTCTCTCTCTCTCCGTGTGTGTGTGTTTCGTTTTGATGTTGGCAGGAAATGAAATCAAATTATGAATGAATGAATGAAAATAAAAACTATACTCTACTAGGCAGGCAGGCAGGTTCCGCCGAAGAGTGGAGCAGCAGCATGACGCACGCGGCGACGACCAGGGCCTCCTTAACAGCGCTAGCGGCAGCAGCTGAAGCCATGCCTTTCTTGGATGGAACAGCAAATAGCTAGTACTAATAAGCAAGCTTGAGAGGTCACAGATTCTGTCCCCCTCAGTAATCAGTTCATATATCACAAACAACAGCTACACTATGCACGAATTTTGGTAGGCAAGTATAGCCACGAGTCCCCTATGACCAAATTTCAGCTCAATCAGACACGGTTTGACCACCCAAACAAATCATCTACCAAAGGCTGCGGATGGGAAGGAAACAATGATTTATAAATTAAACAAATAATGGAATGGAATGGAATGGAAGGGAATCGAATCATCTATCTATCCCAGCAATGCAATCGACGAGAATCCACTGATTCATTCTTCTGTCTGTCGAGTCGAGAGGCCAACATCCAATCCAATCCAAACAACGGAAAGTAAGCACAAGCAGGGAGAGGGAGAAGTACCCGAACGGCGGCGGCGGCCCTCCGTGGACGGCGGCGGGGGCGGGGGCGGCTCCGAGCGGCCGGGCGAGGACGCGGCCGGGCGGCCGGGCGAGGACGCGGCCGGGCGAGGACGCGGCCGGGCGGCGGCGGCGGCGCGGGGGCGAGAGGCGCGGGTGAGGGGCGCGCGCGGGTGCGGGGGCAAGAGGCGCGCTTGTGAGGGGTGAGGGGCGCGGGCGGCGGTTTTGATTCAGAGCCTCTTTGCCGAGAGCTAGATCAGGTGGCTCTCGGCAAAGAGTTTTTCTTTTTTTTTGATTTTCTTTGCCGAGAGCCCCAGCCAAGGCTCTCGGCAAAGAGCCTCTTTGCCGAGAGCAACCAAGCCCAGGCTCTCGGCAAAGAAAATAACAAAAATAAAAACTCTTTGCCGAGAGCCGACTGACCTAGCTCTCGGCAAACTATATATAATTTTTAAAAATTTCTTAACTAGGTCAGGCGGCAAAATATATATATAAAAAACTCTTTGCCGAGAGCTAGGTCAGTCGGCTCTCGGCAAAGAGGCTCTTTGCCGAGAGCTTTAGGAGGCTCTCGGCAATATATATATATATATATATATATATATATATATATATATATATATATATATATATATATATATATATATATATATATATATATATATATATATTGGTTTTTGCTCCCAATTTTTTCCTGCAGCCTTGATATAGTACTAGGTGGCCATGTTTGAAATTTGGTGTATTTTGCATTCTTCTTCCTATATTTCGCGCATTTTCTTTATTTTCTTGATTTTTTCCGCAAGACGCACATTTGAAAGGCAGGTGCATGAAATAATAAATCTCATCGATTTAAAAAATGATATTCATTCTTCCGAGAGTATTTCAACACCATATCTAGGGACAGACGCGGAAACTCGACCATCTCGTGCACGAGACATAGCGACCAAGTTGTGTAGGATTTGATTTAAAAATATATAAAATGCGAACGGAGTCGGAAAATCATGAAAATAGACGGAAGGCCTTGACACGATACATAGAGTTTATGGAAATAATTTGGAAATATTTGGAGCAAGTTGTGACCCAAGATGGTTGAAACCCTGAGATCTCCGCTTGTGATATCTTGTTATCACATGTGGAGATCTAAGGGTTTCAACCATCTTGCAGCACAACTTGCTTCAAACATTTTCAAATTTTTTTTTATAGCTTCTACATGTGATGTCAAGGCCTCCCATCCATTTTCATGATTTTTCGACTCCGTTCACATTTTATATATTTTTAAATCAAATCTCACGCAACTTGGTCGCCATGTCGCGTGCACGAGATGGTCGAGTTTCTGCGTCTGTCCCTAGATACGGCGTCGAAATACCATCGGAAGAATTAATATAATTTTTTGAATCGCTAAGATTCATTATTTCATGCACCTGCAGTACAAGCGTGCGTCTTGCAGAAAAAATCAAGAAAATGAAAAAAATACACGAAATATAGCAAGAAGAATGGAAAATACACAAAAATTCAAATTTTGGCTTATAGTACTGTAGCAAGGCTATACAAAAAATTTGGAAGCAAAAAACCAAAAAAAAAATTTGCCGAGAGCCTTGCCTGAGGCTCTCGGCAAAGAAAATATTTTGCCGAGAGCCTAACAGCAGGCTCTCGGCAAAGATGACGGCGTAAGGGTGCCGTTTGTGGGGGGTGAGGCTTTGCCGAGATTTTTGGTTTACCGAGAGTCGAGCTCTTGGCAAAGTTTAGCTTTGCCGAGAGCCAATGTTTGCCGAGCGTCGAGCTCTCGGCAAATCTTGGATTTGCCGAGCGCCAATCTTTGCCGAGGGCAGGCTCTCGGCAAAGTGTTCTTTGCCGAGCGCCCGATATTTGGCGCTCGGCAAAGCATATGACACTCGGTAAAGATACTGTTTCCGGTAGTGAGAGCAATAAACCTGATCTCCTTGTTGCTGTGCTTCTGTTCCCATGCGCTGCCGTCCCTGGGGAGCAAGAACAACAGCTCCACCTCCACGGACGAGCTTGCTCTCCTCTCCTTCATGTCCATGGCGTCTTCAGGCCAGTCCAGCTTGCTGGCTTCTTGGAACACGTCCAGCCACTACTGCAACTGGCCAGGAGTGGCCTGCGGCAGCCGGCACCCCAGCAGGGTGGTCTCCCTGCGGCTGGCCTCCTCCAACCTCTCCGGCCGGATCAGCCCCTTGCTGGGCAACCTGTCCTTCCTCCGGGAGCTGGTCCTCGACGACAACGAGCTCACCGGGCAGATACCGCCGGAGCTCGGCCATCTTGGCAGGCTTCAGGTGCTGAACATGAGCAAGAATCTTCTGGAAGGAAGCGTTCCCAGGACCCTGGGAGGATGCAGAGAGCTCAAGAGGCTTGATCTACATGACAACCATCTCCGAGGTGAGATCCCACACGAGATAGGCGCCTTGCAAAACCTGGTCTCCTTGAGTCTGAGCAAGAACGGCTTGGCAGGAGAGATACCTCCATCTCTAGCAGGATTGACATCCGTCAGAAATTTATCTCTGTACGCAAACAGATTATCGGGTGACGTACCGCCTTTTCTCGGCAATCTCACCAGCCTCCAGATCCTTGAGCTCCATGAAAACATGCTGTCAGGTACCGTCCCTTCGTCCCTGGGCATGCTGCCCAGTTTGTCTGGGCTCAGCTTAGGCTTCAACAATTTGAGTGGCCTCATCCCAGATTCCATCTGGAACATTTCCTCGCTTGTTCGGCTCTCTGTCAGTCATAACATGCTGAGTGGAGCAATTCCTCGAGAAGCATTCAATAATGTTCCCCGTCTGCAGGAGTTATTCATGGATTTCAACCAGTTCGATGGCCCGATCCCGGCCTCGATATCTAACGCTTCTGACATGGTCATGCTTCAGCTCATCAACAATTCTTTCGGTGGAGTTCTTCCGACAGCTCTTGGAAGACTAAGAAACCTCAGTTTCTTGCAGCTCAGTGTGAATTTTTTTGAAGCCAAAAAACCAAGAGACTGGGAATTCATAACTGCTCTAACGAATTGCTCTCAGTTGCAGGTTATGGAAATGTGCTTGAACAGTTTTGAGGGGGTGCTTCCTGATTCACTCTCCAATCTTTCTACTTCGATACAAATTCTTAACTTAGCAGCCAATGACATCTCGGGAAGCATTCCTGATGACATCGGCAACCTCGTCAACCTGCAAACTCTGGCTCTCGCTGGGAACAACTTCACAGGATCTCTTCCCTCTTCCTTGTGCAGTCTTAGAAACTTGATCAGGCTTCACCTAGTCGGAAACGGCATATCCGGGACAATCCCACTGGCCATAGGAAATCTTTCAGAACTGTCTTTGCTGGACCTCAGTTTTAATGACATTAGCAGTACAATACCAAGCACGCTTGGAAACCTCACAAAGCTATCGCAGCTGGATCTTTCACAGAACTACTTGACTGGCCCAATTCCTAGAGAAATATTCAGCATCTCCACACTTTCCATTGGTTTGGATCTGTCTAACAACAACTTGGAGGGATCACTGCCACAGGAAATTGGGAATCTAAAAAATCTCGTACAGTTCTCTGCAGAATCGAACATCTTATCAGGGGAAATCCCTAGCACCATAGGTGAATGTCAACTTCTCCAGTATATCTTTCTTCAGAACAACACCTTGAATGGCAGTATTCCATCCTCCATGAGCCAAATGAGCGCTCTCGAATTTCTTGACCTCTCCAGGAACAGTTTGTCAGGCCAGATACCCAAGTCCTTAGGGAACCTTACCACGCTCCAACACCTCAACCTTTCATTCAACAACCTAGCTGGACAAGTGCCAGATTTTGGTGTTTTCGCAAACATCACTGCAGTCTCAATCCAAGGCAATCACAAACTTTGTGGTGGCATTCAAGGTCTGCATTTGAAACCATGTCCTGTTCCTGTACAATTACTGCCAAAGAAAAAACATAAATTCCTAGTGATTCCTATCGTTATTTCTGTATTAGTGACAGCACTAGTCATACTCTGTATGTTACTTATTTGGCGCAAGAGAACAAAAAAACCTATTCCATCAGCAGAGTCCAAGCAAGGCCACCCGTTGATCTCTTATTCACAGCTGCTAAGAGCAACAAATGATTTAGCAGAGGCAAACTTATTGGGCTCAGGATCATTTGGATCAGTCTACAAAGGAGAATTGAATTTGCAAGATTGTGAAAGTACAAATCTTGTTGCTGTTAAGGTACTGAAACTTCAAACTCCTAAGGCACTCAAGACTTTCACTGCTGAATGTGAAGCACTACGAAATATGCGACACCGGAATCTTGTCAAGATAATTACAGTTTGCTCTAGCATTGATGTCATGGGGAATGATTTCAAAGCAATCGTGTATGACTTCATGCCCAATGGCAGTTTAGAAAGTTGGCTACATCCAGACAGAAATGTCCTGGAAGAGCAAAGGTACTTGAACCTCTTGGGAAGAGTGACTATACTCCTTGATGTGGCTTATGCGTTGGATCACCTTCATCACCATGGACCCACGCCTATTGTACATTGTGATCTCAAGTCAAGTAATGTGCTCTTGGATGCTGATATGGTAGCTCATGTTGGGGACTTCGGGCTCGCTAAGGTTCTTGATCAGGGCAGCTCATTGTTGCAGCAGTCATCAAGCTCGGTCGGATTTAGAGGGACAATTGGATATGCTGCTCCAGGTTAGCCTATTATATTTTTCATCATTTTTTCTTGTTATATTCAGTTTCCTTCATCGCTGCCAGATGTTTACAGATTGCAGTGAAAAATTATGGTGTTTTTCTAGGGAAAAATACTGCTTTTTTTTATAAAGTTAGAATGTTATGTGTCGCAAAGACTAATATTTTTAAAATACCCAATTGATGCAACAGAGTATGGTGCTGGAAACATGGTGTCGACACATGGAGACATTTACAGCTATGGAATTTTGGTCCTGGAAACAATAACTGGAAATAGGCCTACTGAAAGTAGATACAGACAAGGATTGATGAGCCTCCGTGAACATGTTGATCTAGCCCTCCGTGATAGAACAATGGATGCCGTCGACGAACGCTTGTTTGCGGACCTTGAAAATGAGCTTCACACCATGGGTGATGATTGTTCATACAAGAGGAAGATGGATTGTGTTGCTGCACTTCTGAGTCTTGGGATGTCCTGCACTCAGGAACTGCCATCAAGCAGAATGCCGACGGAAAGTATCATCAAAGAGCTACTTGCAATCAAAGCTTCGCTCCTGGGAGAACACCGAACATGACAGGTGGATGATACGCCAATGCCGATATATTTTCGTGTGCAAAAGGTATTTCCATGGAACAGGAAAACACTATTTTTCCCTTTCAAGTGTCTGAAGAAGCTTATTCCACTTTATACAAGGTATACTAAGGTAGAGCGTGGAATGGTTTCTTTTTGGATTTTTTTTAGAAGTTACCACAGCTGAGTTCGTAAGACTGGAGTGAGTAACTTGATGTTACATGGTCGTGTACTAATATATACGTATGCCAGTACGTTGCGCACCTGTTGTGCGATAATGTAATCATATCTGATTCCAATATTCGTCTTAATTTTGTCTATTATGAATGTTTTCAATATATATATTTTTTGAACAACTCGGGGGACAAGGTCCCTACCTACTTTTATATTGAACGAAGCTCAGTGCATCAAGCACACAAAAACCTCTGGCATTGAGCCAGGCAGAGATTACAGGAGAGACAGAGAGGCAGGAAAGCAAAATAGAGGGAGGAGGGACGCAGGGAGGCTGATACCGGGGCTGTCTTTCTTTCCGTCACGAGGATTCAAGATCCTCTTGAGTCGGAAAACCGTGTTTAGGGCTTGTTTGGATGTAGTCGGATTACGTCAATCCACATGTGTTGGGATGGATTAGAGTGAAACCTGAACTAAATTCCATCCCAATCCACTCCAACACATGTGGATTGAAGTGCATCGGATAACATCCAAACAAAGCCTTAATGTATAATTGCTCATAAGGCTAACTATTCGGCTAGTGTGTCGGCCATGATCGTTGCCTGCACATGTTTAGCTAACTTGTATTTGATCCTTCCCCCTCTTAATGAAACACAGGTCAACAATGTGCCTGTTCGAGAGAAAAAAAATAGAGGGAGGAGGCGATGAAGCTTCGCCAACCTAAAACAAGAGCCCCCCTATTATTCTTGAATCGGGAGCCCTAGGCGTCCAAATCTTTAAGATTGGTGCAAAGAATATCTAGAGGAGAATCTCGCCTCCCATAAAAAATGGGGTTAATTGGATTTTAAAGTGGTGAAATTATGTTGCGCTCTTTATGCATATGATGATGTGGCCATCTTTGTGATCCACTAAGCCCAGTGTGTAAATAAGGTTCTTTGGAGGCTCGTCATCCCTCAAGACCGTTCCCCAAAAATCTCCCAAAGAAACCCTAACCAAAGGCGCTATAAAAAGGAGAATCGATTATTCTGGCTGAGATTTCGCACTAGTTTGAAATCCAGTGGTGCCACTAGGTTGTGATCTGGAGACCACGGCGGGCGGGAAAATACTCCCTTTGTCCTGTAATATAGTTCCCCATATCCTATAATATAGTGCATACTATGAAGGTTTCGTCTATACATTCCTCAGTTAGCCACATCATCATGGAGCGAGCAATCATGTTGTGCTTCTTCTCAATATTGTTGATCATCCGTTCCAATAATGCTCTGGTGTCTCCAGGAAGCAGCAGCAATGGCACGGCCGACGAGCTCGCGCTCCTCTCCTTCAAGTCCATGCTGTCAACAACAAGCCCAACCGAGGGTTTGCTGGCATCATGGAACACCTCCAGCCATTTCTGCAGCTGGGTAGGAGTTTCCTGCAGCCGTCGACATGTTATGAGCGACGTATAGAAATATGAAGTAAACGAAATCAATCACAGCGGAGACACACGATTTACGTGGAAAACCCCTTCAATGCGAAGGGGGAAAAACCACGGGCACCAGCCGGCAACAATCTCACTATCTCAAGAGTTTGGGGTTACACGCCTGTGGCGGCTTACAAGAGAATCAAGTCTCCATGAAACCCTAGCAAGGGCATATATACCGTACCGCGGGGGCTCCGCACCCCCACACCCCCCGTGTGTGCACTGGGGCGCGCCCTAATGGCCCGGGCTTCAGACTCCGCTACACTCCAGCCCAAGCCTCCCGCGACGGGCCTCCGCTTCGCTTCGTTAGAAGCCCGGCCAATATCCTGCAGTGAATTTGGAACAACTCCAACACGACATCCCCGAGAGGGTTGTCTCGCTGCTCCTGAACTCTGTCAACCTCTCGGGGTGCATCTCGCCGTTCTTGGGAAACCTGTCCATGCTCAGGGAGCTGGACCTCGGCTGCAACCACCTAACTGGTGAGATACCTCTGGAGCTTGGTCGTCTCAGCAGGCTCCGGAGCCTGAATCTGAGCGAAAACGCCCTCCAAGGAAGCATTCCAGTGGCCATCCCTCGAGGGTGCACCAACCTGACGTTGCTGGACCTCAGCAACAACCACCTCCAAGGTGCCATCCCTCTCCAGTTCAGCGCTGGTATGGGAAATCTCACTTACTTGTCCCTCCGGAAGAACAATCTGTCAGGAGAGATCCCTCGATCGCTGGCAGAGCCACCATCGCTCCAACGCCTATATCTGGATTCCAACATGCTGTCTTTTCTGGTGAGATCCCACCTGATTTAGGCAATCTCACCAGTATCCTCCAACTATACCTACAGAAAAACAGGCTATCAGGGCAGATCCCATCGTCTCTGGGACAGCTGCGTAGTGTGTTCGATCTTCAAGTAATGTTCAACAACCTGACTGGAGCAATTCCAACTTCTATTTGGAATATCTCGTCTCTGAAAATGTTTTTCTGTCCAGTACAACATGCTTACTGGCATGGTACCGACAAATGCATTCAGTGCCCTTCCGCATCTCCGGGAAATATACATGAACAACAACTTGCTCCATGGTTACTTGTCACACTCCAATTAAAGGACAATATAGAGTGCATACATTTTATGTGCGCCCCAGGAATAGTCGCACACATAAGGCGACAAATTAACAAGAGTATCATCATGGTGTACATACATCACGATATTACATCACATAGTTCTTAACATAACAAGCGGAAAAGTAAATAACACTCTCGAACGAAGTATCTGCTCCACAGGGAAGGACAACTGGTTGATCCAAACCTAGAAATCTTCCGGGAAATCCTCGTAGAAACTGTCATCTGTTACCCATCCGGGATTTTTATTCAAAAATGAAATAATAACAAGTGTGAGTACACTCGTACTCCGCAAGTATAGTATGAGGATTCATGAGGCTCAAAAAGGATAAACTCGGTTGACTGCAGTTAGCACTTTTAATAGATCAACATTTCATTATTAATTATTATTAAGTTATGCTTAAGCTCTCATTTAACCCACATGATCACCTACTAGAATTAAGAAGAGTAATTGAGCATCAGTATAATCTCATCATCATCGTCATAAGTCATCCACATGTCAAGTAACCATTTATTCTGTGAGTTTTCCGGACCGCTCGTGACCGTGAGCACGGCTGTTATAACAGTTTTAACACTCTGCAGAGGTTGTGCATCTTTACCTGTGAGTCGTGTTGCCCATATGCCCGGGGCCCGTCAACCCCCTAACACTCCCATGGTGAGTAGGCAGGGTACACTATGAAGCCTTCCATAGTCCTCTTCTAACAAGTTAGGGCCGCGAGGTTTCCTCGGCAGGCAGATATAGAGAACCCCCTTTCGATGGCACAATTCCCGCAGGCTATACACATCAGAACAGAGGCAGTTCTATACCCAACGTGGCAAGCCCCTCTTGTGCCCTTTCAGGTAACCTCTAACAAGCCAGAAAAGATCCTATTACTGAGCTAAAGTCAGAGCCATATAACTCTCACGGTTGCATTGTATATCCTAGCTTTTGCCCTACAGATAAGTCCTTATGGAGGGTCTAGGGCAACATGATCAACATCACTTGCACCTTCACCCTATAGTTCCACTGCTACCATCATGTTTATCCATTGGTTCCATTAGTAAAAGTGTAGATCATGTTTAGTTAGAGCACTAGCATTCTACCCGTATGCAAATAATCCCCATAGGAATCAAGGTACATGTCATCAATTAGCTAGGAAGTCCTTATAGTCGAGCAATATTAGACATATGCATAATGAGTATATTATATAATGAATAGGACAACAAGGCAGGCCCATGCTATACTTGCCTTAGTTCACGGACTGCTGCTGGTCCTGCTGCTCCTCGTACGTGTCCGGATTCCCGAAGTACTCCTCACCGTCTGAACTCGAACGACACGAAGTACAACACGCATTTTAGAACAGACATACAAGCAAAACATGACTACGATTAGAACAGTACACCAACAATAAATAAATCTGAATAAAATGTTTACCAAAATCATCTACGTCTCGCTACGATCACAACGACGCGAAAAGCACGAAAAACAGAGTTACAACGCACAAGTTATAAGCTATTTACGGTTCCAAAAGCTAACTAATAAACTAGACTTAATCGAGAAATTCAGAAGCTCCTAACAGGTCTAACAGTAGCACTATTGCGTAGATCATGAAATTATGAAACTAACGCAAGTTTAACGGGTCAAATCGGAGCTAAAACAACGATTTTATAAACGTTTTACTACAGTGGCAAATCTGTAATTAATTTGAAAACGTATTTTTCATATAAACTGAAGAAATTACGTCTTTAAATTGGGAATGCGTATTTCAGGAATACGCCAAGGACGGCGGGTTAGATCTGCCAGAAACTGAGGGGCTCATAAGCAAAAACTCCCTCGAAGGGGTATGGGTGATCCTGAGCCACAGGATTAGAGATGAACGGCTACGATTAGATGGAGGGGAGGAGAGAGGGGCTGGATCGCCGGAGTTAGGGAAGAGACGACGGCGCTGCCATTGCCGGCGATCGGGAGCTCGCCGGAGTGGCCCAAACCAGCGCTATGGTGCACGGTTTTCAAAACTGAGAGCACCGGGGTGACGCGGGGAGGGAGGCGAACTCGCCCCGGAACAAAATACGACCACGGGATGGCCCGCGCGGCGTGCCTGCCATGGCCGGCGGTGGAGAGCTCACCGGAGTGATGAAATTGAGCGCTACGGAGCCCCATTCTCCAAATAGAGACTACGGGGAGGATGCGGAGGGGATGGAGAACTCGGCCATGTCACATGTGCGGCCGGGGAAGGCCCGAGGGGCACCCGCCATGGATGGCAGTGGAGAAGCTTGCCAGAGTTCGCGGACACGGCCCTAGAGGCCACCAAACAAGAAAATGAAAGCATGGGGAGGAAGCGGGGATGAAGGCGAGCTCACCGAGCAGTAAAACGAGGACAAGGGCGGCTCAGAGACGAATGCCTACGCGGTGGGGACGGACGACGCTCTGGTGAGCGCTACACTGCGATTTGGCGAGGTCGGGAGGGGAGAACTGCGAACTGGAGAGCAATAGGAGGAGCGGGGCAGGTCCGGCTTTGGTTTAAAAGAGGCCAAGGAGCGGGGAGATGCTCCCACGAAGCGGAGATCGTGGGCGCGGCGGTTGCGGCTTCGTCCGAAGCAGAGGCGGCTGGAGGTTGAGGAGGGCACCGACAAGCGGGCCTGGGCAGTCAGCCGCAGCGGGAGAATGGGAGAGAGCGGCAGCGGCGGTTACCAGTGCTGACGGGCCGGCCCAACAAGGGAGAAAGGAGGGAGAGGGGGAAGGCGAGAGGGTTGAAAGGAAATGGGCCAACGGGCCGAAATGGAGGGAGGGAGGGAAATGAATAAGAATCCCTTTTTATTTTCCAATTTGATTTTCCAAATACATTTTCAATTGATTTTCAAATCATTTTGGCATTTGAATAAAACCAGTCATCACACAAAAATATAATGCAACAGCATGAGTGCAAAAACAAGTTGCTAACCTTATGATTAATTTTAATTTCACAAAAATTTATTATTCCCTATATTTAAATGCACACTCAATTACACAAATAAATCATATTTAACTATTTTATAATTATGAAAAATTTAGGGTGTTACAATTCTACCCCCTTAAAAAGAATCTCATCCTCGAAATTGAGTGATGCTTACTCAAAAAGCTGCGGATAAGATTTTCTCAGGTTTTCTTCTCTTTCCCAAGTAGACTCATCTTCTGAATATCGATTCCATTGTACTTTGCACATATTTATAGTGCGGTTCCTGGTAACTCTTTCTGCAGTTTCAAGAATCTTTACCGGATACCCCTCATATGTGAGATCTTCTTTAACAGTAAGCTCCTCCAAGGGAATCTGCTCCTCTGGTACCCGCCAACACTTTTTCAACTGAGAAACATGGAACACATCATGCACACCTGATAAACTTTCTGCCAGTTCCAATTGATAGGCCACTTCTCCACGTCTCTCCAGAATCTTGAAAGGTCCCACATATCTCGGTGCTAACTTGCCCTTCATATTAAATCTTCTCACATTTCTCATTGGTGACACTTTCAAATACACATGGTCACCTACTTTGAAACTCAACTCTCTTCTTCGGATATCAGCATAACTTTTCTGTCTGGACTGTGCTACTCTCAAATTATCCTTAATCATCCTCACTTGTTCCTCTGCATTACATGGGACATCTAGTCCAAACACTTGGGTTTCACCTGTCTGATTCTAGAATAGATTTTTTTTGCCAAATAAGATTATTAGATACTATTACTTTCACAATACAATTGTTTGTGTGTGACAGAGAGCAAGAATTTTTCCTTCTCTAAGCCTTAGGCCAGCAGAGGATCCAAAAACAGAGCAGGGGTGTCAGCAGCGAGGCTGCTAATCGGAGATCGAGAAGAGGAACAGTATCTATGGCAAAGCAACGACGGCAGAGTGCTGTGTCTATTACGAAATGAAAGTAGTTTAGGATTACAGAATTCTTGTGCCTTCAGGCTTCTCTCATCCTACTTATCTTACTCACTCTTGGGCTTCTCAATACATGCGGCGCATTCGGCCCACTCAGGCCCAGCTACTCTTGTGCTACGAACTCTCTTCCTTGTACTCTTCCTGGCACTAGGCGCAGCAGCTGCATCACCAGGGTGAGGCCTGCTGACATCCCTCCCCCTTGAGAAGCGGCATGACCCATGCCGGAGCTCCCGGGAAGCGTTGCATAATGGCGTCAGCATCTTCCCAAGTGGCCAAAGCCTCATCGAGGTCAGACCACTTAACCAGCAGCGGCTTGACGGAGCTTGCGCCGCGATGGTGGAGTCTTGACTGCAGTACACGCTCAGGCACCTGCATGTTGTTGTCGGTGTCGGGCAACTCTGAGGAGATGACCCGTACAGTTGAGGACGCCAGCTTGAGTAACAAGACGTGGAAGACGGGATGTATCGTTGATGACGGCGGCAACTCAAGCTTGTAGGCGACGGTGCCCACCTTGGCCAGCACCTTGTAGGGACCAAAGTATTTGAGACACAACTTGTGGTGGGAGCGTGGCGCCAGGGAAGCTTGGACATAAGGCTGGAGGCGGAGGTAGACCATATCGCCGATCTAGAAGGAGCGCTCGGATCGCTTCTTGTCTGCTTAATTCTTCATGCGATGTTGTGCTCGCAGCAGATGCTGGCACACAACAGCGAGCATTGTGGAACGCTCCGCTAGCATAATATCAACATCAGACACAGGGGAAGCAGAGGCGTCAGTAATACCAAAGTGTTGAGGTGAGCGACCATAGAGTACCTCAAACGACAATCTTCCCAGAGTGGAATGTGAGCTTGTGTTGTACCAGTATTCAGCAAGTGTGAGCCACTTCAACCATTGCCATGGGCAAGAATGCACGAAGCATCGAAGGTATATCTCCGAATATTGGTTGATGCATTCGGTCTGCCCATCAGACTGAGGATGGTACGCAGAACTCATAGCCAATGTAACCTGAGCCAGGCAGAAGAGCTCACCCCAGAAGGAGCTAGTGAAGATAGGGTTACGGTCTGATATGATGTGTGTAGGCAGGCCATGAAGTCTGAAGACGTTGTCCAGGAAGACTTGTGCTACCTTCTGAGCCGTGTAAGGGTGATGGAGGGGAATGAAATGGGCAAACTTACTAAGCTTGTCAACTATGACCAGTATGCAATTAGCATGCCCAGAAGTAGGGAGCCCCTCGATGAAATCCATCGAAATCACCTGCCAAGCTTCTGTTGGAACCGGTAGAGGAGATAGCATGCCTGGGTAACGAGCTCTATCCGGTTTAGCTTAAAGGCAGACTGAGTAAGCAGCAACGAAAGCCTTAACAAACTGCTTAAGACCACGCCAGAAGAACAGCTTTTTGACACGGCTATGGGTTACTGGGAATCCAGAATGCCCGCCGAGCTACGCAGCACGGATACGGATATGTGTATCGGTATCGGACAGATACGGATACGCGGATATGGTATTTTTTTTAGATACGTGGATACGTTTTATTATTTTTTTTTTATGAAAATATAATAAAGGAGATTTAAATTATTGGCAGCGTATGTATGGATGCTCTCTGGAGACTACTCCAATCATTTCACAGCTTCTAGTAGCTACTTCTACCTGTGCTAGCTATTGGAGGGGTATTTTTTTGCATATAAATGTACAGCACGTCTTCCCTGCCTGTGTTTAGCTGGGCCCAAGATTAGACTTTTTAATCTTCTCTCTCCCCCCAACATTCTTCCCCACACGGTGCCCCTTCGATCAGCCCGTCTGCGCTCCTGCTGGCCTGCTCCTCGCAGCTCCTCCTCCACCGGCGCCATGACTGAGGTCCCTCTCGGCGCAGGCGGCCGAGCGACCATGGCTGCGCCCCACTCCACCCCACGACTCCACGAGCGTGACCAGCGGGTGGCCCGCCTGGCGTGGATGTAGCATGCGGACCTCGCCGGCGCAAAGCTCGCCCAGGGCGGGGTGCGGCGCGGCGCGTGGCCGGCGGGCAGCCCACCCGGGGCAGATGCAGCACGGACCTCGCCGGTGCGGGTGCGGCGCGGAGCTCGCCCGACGAGGGGTGTGGCGCGGCGCATGGCTGGCGAGTAGCCCACCCAGTGCGTGTGGGATAGGCCATAGTATATCACAGGTCAGTGGTGGGTGGGCTAGGCCGTATCGCAAACACCCAAACAGCTTGGATACGTATCAGTCCACGTATCGGAATTTTGTTTTATTTATTTTTTTGCGGATACTTCACGATACGTATCCGCCGCATATCCACTGCGTATCCGTATCAGATACATATCCAATACGGGATACATGGCCAACCTCACGTATCCGTGTAACGTAGCCGCCGAGCGCACTGTCATGTAAGGCTGAAATGATGCGTTGCTGTAATTCTGGATTTGCGCCGACCCAAACGCGGCCTGAAATCCCTGAATGCCTGATGACTCCGTTGAGCAACGAAAATGGTTGCTGGCCTTGAGGATTGATGGACAGCTGCTCCAGTAACCGGACGGACTCAGGGTCGGCTGCATACCCGGCTACCACTTCGGCCAGCCAAGACGGGGTGGCCACTGAAATAGCTTGGAGCTGTGCAGGAGGAGAAGGGTGGCAGGATAGTGCGTCAGCCGCTGAGTTGGAGGCGCCAGGCATTATCGCCATTTGCCACATCCATTCATCTGTCAGAAAAGCGAACGGGCACAACCACACAGGCATTATTGCCATTTGCGGCATCCATTCATCTGACATATAACAATTTATATACCTGAAGTGAACCATCGTCATTGCCTCGCATCTTCTATCTTCTCTACAACTAAAAAGACCCAGAGGTTATCATTTGATTAGCGACTAATCGCTTCACCGCTCTACGTAATCGCCTCGCCAACAACGCGCTCTCTACTGCGAAACCGCCCACACGTGCACGACGCCTGCCTCCGCAGCTCCCCCGCGCGAACCGACGCCCGGCTCCTGCTCCCGCCCCCGCCCCGCTCTCCGTGGCCAAGGGCGCCGACACCGCCGGGCCGAACCGCCGCTCGCCCGCGCAAGCCGCCCGGCTCCCGCCCCGGCCCCGTTCTCCGCAGATGACGACGCGCTCAACCGCAACCAAGAGCGCCGCCACAGCTAGTTCCTTCATGACGTCCGCCTGCTCCTCTTGCCCCATCACGCCGCGGGTCCAACCACCTCCGCCGGAACCCTAGGGCAACCAGGAGACGACAGCATCGTCGTCACGCCGCCCCCACCCTGCGCCCCAGTCCCGGCCATCGCGTGGCGTCGCGGCTTCGGCACTCCGTGCCTCTGCAGGACCGTGGCCGGCAGCTGCCTGCTCAGCCTTGGGACTTGTCCGCCTCGCGTGTCGTCGGCGTCCAGTATCGCCCCCTTTGCCCTTTGCCCGACGGCCTCCGGCATCCATCCATCTGACCAGCTCAAGCTCGTCCTCGCCACTAATTTCAGAGATAATCATCGCCCTGCCTGACTGTACACGAATTATGAACAATTAGCCTATTTTTAGTTAATGTGTATTCCAATTGCATTTTCAGAAAAGAACATTGCACATAACCTGCCAGTCTGAACAAAACTGTGTTGTTGCATAGTGGATTGATTCTACTTATATCGCACAAAAAATCAATGAACCTACTACTGCAAGTTTTCATGAACCGAGAGCAAAAGGCCACAAAGAGGGACCAATCGAAGCACTATTTCCTTTCAGTGTAGGATGGTAAACTAACATGGAGATTGTATTCGCGGAACCAAATCATTAGGCGATGGAATTGAAGCGAATCTTTAGTAATGCATTGAATTGAAGGAGCTAGAAAGAACGTCTAATTAAAATCAAGAATCAGTTCTTAGTTCTTTTGAAACAATTAATATAATTAGAGTAAACAAGGAAACCAAAGCAAAAAAAAAAAGTTTAGATACAGTACCCAATAATGTGTCATTCTATTGGAGCATTGTGGAGCCGGAGCGGCAACCCTGCAGCATAGGTGGCGCAGGCGGTCCGTGCGGCCCCTTGTTTCTTCCTTTTTCTTTCTTTGGATGCTGTGATTTTGTCAATCTTTGGGATCATAAGACAATCGCTGTTCTAGAGATTCACTGTCGATTTTACTGATGTTAGATATGTTGCATATGAATTGTGGCACCAGACAAAAGTCATGTCAGCTTGAAAAAAATACAGTACTGTATTTCTGAATTGGGGATCTAAGGAATGAAAATTAATCAGCATGTCCTTTTCTTTTTGTTACTTCACATAGATCTATACAATAGTGATGGAGGCAGCACGCACTACTGGATTTAGCTACTTTGCCGTGATGGAGGCTTGCCGAGTGCCACCCTCGGCATAAGACACTCGCCTAAAGTTTAGTCACCAAAGAGATGTTTGCTGAGTGTTTTTTGTTGGACACTCGGCAAAGGCTTTGCCAAGTGCTAAAAAAACACTCGGTAAAGACTGAACACTCGGCAAAGAATGAATTGAAAAAATCCCAAAAAATATTAAAAAGTCGCAAGTCGTGATATTTTTCGTGCAAAATTCGCGGCTACGCGGCCGGTGGGATTTGAACCCGTGACCTCTCCCTCATGTGTAACCTGCTCTGCCACTACACCATACTGTCACTTGTGTCTATATCCTGTTTTGATTCTATACATTTAATATTAAACCGAGTGTAAATTGCTTATTTGAGGCCCTAAATGAATTCAAATCAAAAAGTTGTCAACTACAAAGTTTTATAACTTTTTGAGATCTACAACTTTTGTTTTGATAGTTTCTCCATTCGAGGTCATTTATAAAAATTTGAATTTTAAATTTGAGAAATTCAAACGTAGTTTTTGTTGACAAAATGATTTCAAATCAAAATGTTGTCAACTACAAAGTTTCATAACTTTTCAAGATCTACAACTTTTATTTTGGCCGTTTCTCCATCCGAGGTTTGAAAAATTCAAATTTCAAAATTTTTAAAATTCACACGTACTTTTCGCTGGCAAAATTAATTCAGATTAAAAAGTGTTCAACTACAAAGTTGTATAACTTCTTAAGATCTATAACTTTTATTTTGGTCATTTATTTATCCGACATAGTGGTAACAACAATGTTTACAAAACTTAGAGATCTCTCTTCTAGTTTGCATGAAAATATACACGGAGATGTAGATTTTATGAACAACGTTAATATCGCTTTGTCGAATGAAGAAATGACCAATAAAAAAGTTGTAGATCTTGAGAAGTTATACAACTTTGTAGTTGAACACTTTTTAAATTAAAGTCATTTAGGGCCTCAAAATGTGCTTTGTAATTCTTGTTTGCCGAGTGTAAAACAAAAAATACTCGACAAACAGGCTCTTTTGCCGAGTGTTTTTTGACACTCGGCAAAGAGCCCGTTTGCCGAGTGTTTTTTTGCACTCGGCAAAAAGAGCTTATTTGCTGAGTGCCTGAAAAATTGCACTCGGCAAAGAAGTTGGCACTCGGCAAACAAGGGTTGTCCGGTAGTGACGTTCATATTAGACTACCTATGTTTACCGTGCTTATAGACCTCAAGTAGTGTTTTTTTTTCCCACGTTTTCTCTTGAGCGTGAACTCCTGTTCACCAACCTGCTAACCAGTGTCCAAGGATGCATGCCTCCAAGGATTAATCTACTGAGCTATGCATCTGTACATCCCAGTAAGTAATTGGTCCACCTGTGATTGTTTAGCTTGATCCACCCGCAGGATGTATGATAGCGTTTGGTTCAAATAGATGTAACGTGACTTGATTACTCCAGGTATTAGGTCCCGTTATCTAACGTTTGTTTCCGCACTTCTGTAATCGGGTCCCGCCGGTAACAAATACCATTCTATACAAAATTGATACAGCTCCAAGCCGGATGTAATCGGATAACGTTTCGTCGCTATCTCCTGCAATCTTGTCCCGTTTGCGTTTTCGTTACCATTTGAGCAACCAAACAGCTCATATATTTCAGCTACATAATGTTACTACTATAAAATGATCTGACCATGCGTGCTTTTACCATCTCAACTAATATATGCAAGAATGAAATGATAAAGGAAAGGACTTGCCCTGGCTTTTGTAGTTCTGTTGCTACTGAATCTAACTGACCTTGTGTGGGTTTTGTAAATTTATTTAATGTCTAAGTGTTCGAGTTTGATAATCAACTGACATTTATGTGCTGATCTAAAAACTTAACCGAATCTGAATGTATTTTGATAGATTTATTCTTTGGTGAATTGTTCTTAGACATGATTAAGTTACATTGCTAAAATTAAATCACGTATCAGTCGTCCAGTTAATTCTTGTCAATTGGGACTTATGAGCATTTATAATAAGCTCATGTCATTTGCCTCTGAGGAAGAACTCTAGGACGCCATCCTCATTCACGGCTGCAGTGACAAGAAATTCTCTCTACTTCTTTGCTTATCTGCTTATACCAACATGCAAATAGACATCCACACCCTCCATCTGTCGCCCCCCTACTTCGGCTCTCTCTTGACCTTGACGCTAACCCGTGCCGCCGAGGTCCCCGGTGGGTAGGCCCTGGCCGACCGGCGACATGTGTTTTAATGTTAATTATTTGTGATGACATGAGATACGTATATTTTACTTGAATGGTTGTATGTCATGAGATGTTTTATCTGTAACAACGCATGGACACTCAACTAGTCTATACCTAAAATAGAAGAACCCCACTTCACGCTGTTCATGGTCCGGTTGAAGCGGTTTGTGGGTAAAAACCAGCCCAACCGGCTTAGTCTGTTTCTGCAGTCTGGAACTCGCAGGTTCCACGGGTTAGCACTTATAACAGGGCAGCAATCGTGGGGATGCATACGCGGAGGCGAGCCTGTCACCGCAGGAACGCAGGAACATGGCGAGCTGTGCGCTTGACGCTTTCTCCGCGAAGCCGAGACCGGCGCTGTACTTGGAGAAGCCAAAGAACTCGTTAAGCGGCTAGTTCGGCAAGCCTCCTGCAAGGCCGCCACCACCCTGGACGGTGAACGCCGCGGCGAGCGATCGCCGTGGGCTGCGCTTGGAAGACGGCGTTCTGGCGAGCGCCGGGTCCGCGGGCCTGGGCACCGGTGGGGCGCCGAATTGCTCGTGGACGAGCGCCCAGTCCGGCAGGCCAATGGCGACGCCGGCGTCCGCGCTTGCCGCCCAGTCGATGTCGTCGTCGCCGCTGTAGAGACGCCGATGAGGAGGAACCTGCGGTGCGCGGAGACGAAGGCGTTGGCGGTGTGCACGGCCATGTCGCAGGACCGGCAGAGCAGTGTGCGGTCCTCCACGCAGAAGAAGTTCCCCGAGCGCCGTGGCCGCACAACCAGCCACCGGCTGTCAACAAACTCCGAGCACATTGCCGCGGCGCAATCATCGTCACTCAACATTTGAGATGGAATTGCCTCCGAATTCATTTTGAGATGGAAGCTGAAATGTTCGGAAAGGAAACAGGAGAGGAGCAATTGAAAATTTCGTCAAATTTGATCAAGTTGCTATCTTAAGAGGCGAGCAACAAAAGGAAACGGGAGAGAGGAAACACAAAAATCGGCCCGCAAGATCCGACAAGCTTGCTGGTCTACGACCGCAGCACCAAGATCCGGCGGCACCGAGCCTCGCGAAGAAACGGCGTCGAGCAGGTGAAGATAAAGAATGCTGAGCGACAATGTACAGGTTTTGACCGGACCATGTACAGGGTGAACCCCACTACCTGATTTTTCTAGCTTTTGGTGCAGCCATGTCATCATCTTTTACACACCCCTCGGTCCCCACTGCGCGTACCACAATCTATGCAGTCAAACGATCGGCACTACAGAGCCACTGCCGTCAAGTGGATTTTTATAGTTGTAGCACCACTTGGCCACCACCATATGCAACTGCCGGCAAGTGGATTTTTATTCTGTCAGTTTGCTTTCCTCCAACTGAAATCAGCCCTTAGTTTACACCGAACTATGCACGTGAGCACATACGTGAGCACGAGCCTCTTATCGGGGCTACTAATTGTCTATTACTCTCCTTGTTCCTAAGGAGACAGCTAAATGCCCATAGTTTACACTGAACTATGTGCGTGAGCACAAACGTGAGCACAAACCATGTATGTGAGCAAAGAAGTGATATAAGGCTTAAATTTAATAACTGAAAAATTTACAGTAAATTCATCCTAGCTCAAAAAAATATATTTCTTACACCAAAAACTTACTATTACTAATTACAAGCTGCAACGTTATGCATATGATTATTGACCTATGATCCCACCCAGCCCTAAAAAACGACCCATGGTAGAAAAACATAAAAGCCCAAGCAATAATAGCCCTACCCGCCAATGCATCTAGTCATGCTCGAGCTAAAGATTTTGACCCTTAATCGATTGCTCCAGCCCATATACCAACCGAGCAGCAAACAGTCCACAAAAATGTTAAAAGGAACATCTTTTAAAGCAATAACTAACAAAGAAATAGATGACAACCTTCAGAGAAGAAGAAGAACGCAGTAGCCTATGGCATTGATGCGTACTCAGTGTACATGCGTGTTTATATACACACACTGACATTTGTACAGTAGCTTGCCTCTTCTCGTTGAAAACAATGCCAGCATTTGGTCGACCATTACAATGCATGAAGTCTGCCTCTTCTCGGTGCTACTAATTGTCTATTCTTCTTGTTCCTAAGGAGACAGCTGAATGCCCTTAGTTTACACCGAACTATGCACGTGAGCACATATGTGAGCACGAGCCTCTTATCGGTGCTACTAATTGTCTATTACTCTCCTTGTTCCTAAGGAGATAGCTAAATGCCCATAGTTTACACTGAACTATGTGCGTGAGCACAAACGTGAGCACAAACCATGTACGTGAGCAAAGAAGTGATATAAGGCTTTAATTTAATAACTGAAAAATTTACAGTAAATTCATCCTAGCTCAAAAAAATATATTTCTTGCACCAAAAACTTACTATTACTAATTACAAGCTCCAATATTATACATATGATTATTAACCAATGATCCCACCCAGCCCTAAAAAACGACCCATGGTAGAAAAACATAAAAGCCCAAGCAATAATAGCCCTACCCGCCAATACATCTAGTCATGCTCGAGCTAAAGATTTTGACCCCACAATTTTACGAAAACTTGACCCAAATTTCATTGTGGAGGCCGGTGAGACCATGTCATCATAGCAAAAGGCGTAGGTCACCCTAAGGGACGGCCACCTCGCCATAGGGGGGAGGACTAACTTGACGCCCTCTAACTTGGCGATTTTGATTGAGAACTTGGGATCCTTGGCATTGGGGCCAAAATTTGTTGTCTACAAGATAAGTAACCATTTGTAGAGGCATCATGGATCCTGATTTGTACCCTTTTGAAGAACATGTTCTCCATCGTTAATATGCAATTGACCATTGACCATTGTTGACACCAAGTTGACTTCGGTTGACTTGAGAGGCTTAGGGAGTTTGGGTGGTGAACTTGGAGTCGTCTTGCTTGTACTCCCTCCGTCTAGGAAAACATGCAATTATAGCACAGTGTCATGTTTTAGTACCTTAAGTTTGACCAATTATAGATAAAAAAGTATCAATATTTATAATATCAAATAAATATCATTAAATTAATTACAAAATGTATTTCTATAATGAATTGATTTGGAGCCATAAATATGAATATTGTTCAGTAGAAATTTGGTCAAACGTGAACTACTTTTTCTAACACGCAACCCATAGTAGCATATTCTCCTGGACAGAGTCCAAAGCACCCGGATCCTCACAGGAGGAAGGATGAACATTTCCAAGGTTTCGATAAGGAGTTCACGGTGCCATGTTCGGGGGTTGTAATTGGAACGACCTCGGGTCGTCACCTCCATGATGCTGCCTGCCTCAACCTCCACCACCGTACAAGCCGAGGCCCAACGCCACCCCTCTCAGCCTCCTCCTCTAAGGTGCTGCCACTATCAGAATGGACGGTGGTGCGTGGGCCAGCAACATCGCAGGGCTGGTGGCGTAGTCGGATGACGTGTGGCATGGTAGTGGGTGGTGCCGGTGAAGTGGACGTCCCTTAGGGTGACCTACACCCTCAGCTACGACGACGTGGTCTCACTGGCCTCCACGACGAAGCTTGGGTAAGTTTGAAAAATTGTGGGGTCAAAATCTTTAGCTCGAGCATGACGAGATGGATTGGCGGGTAGGGCTATTATTGCTCGGGCTTTTTATATTTTTCTACCATGGGTTGTTTTTTAGGGTTGGGCCGGATCATAGGTCGATAATCATATGCATAATGTTGGAGCTTGTAATTAGTAACAGTAAGTTTTTGGTGCAAGAAACATATTTTTTTTGAGCTGGGATGAATTTACTATAAATTTTTAGTTATTAAAGTAAAGCCTTATATCGCGTTTTTGCTCATGTACATGGTTTGTGCTCACGTACATAGTTCAGTGTAAACTATGGGCATTCAGCTGTCTCCTTATATTAACTACTTGTATTAACATATTGTAATATGCTACTTATACATAGATTTAAATCAGTATGTTTTCACTTATATTAACGAGGATCAGGTAGTACTCTGTTTATTTTACATTTTCAGTCATCGGTCAACAGGTTAAAATATGTTTACTCATATTTCAGTCATCAGATTATATATTTAATATTTTAGCTCTGTCCTGTTCTCTGTTTTCAGTCATCAGCCAACAGGCTAAACATACTAATCTGCATGCTCGTTCTATCCTGTTTTCATTTTTTATCCTTTCTTTATGTGTGATGAAGGAATTCGTAGTGTGAGATGAAATTGCGATGCTACAAGTCTTTATTAGTAAAGTACTAAGGGCGATGCTACAAGTACGGTTCCCTTTGTTGATGCCAAAGTCTGTGATGCTAGAACTCTGATGCTCGCTCTGTTTTCATTGTATTTCTTTAGATCACAAACATGGATAATGAAGAAAGGAACCAGCGGCTGTAACATGAATCTGAGATGTACGCTACGCTGAAATACATACATGAAGTTAAAGTTTGGTAGGCGCGTACCTGCTGGTTCCATCTGCTCGCAGATCAAGGTAGCAGTGTACTGCTCTGTTTTCCGATTCGTAATACAGTTCAACTCGGCTTGTGCATGCATTGGCCCGTAGTAACTTCATTTCCTCTATTGAAGCTATGTATATAGGAGCAGCATTTTAGTGCCTTTACATTTATGCTTCGTGCTGATGTCATGTAAACCTTAAGAACTGACAAGCTGAAAAAAACTTATACTTGTATAACATGTTTACTGGTTACCAAATCTGATGTTGTTGTAAATTTGAATGGAGCTGGAAATGGACAAGCAGAAGATAGTGCATATTTTTTTACAAAAAATTACTAAAATATGTGTGCTCTTCTTTCAGTATGATAGCAATATATAGTAAGAGATGAACATTTTTTTATTGACTTTTTTGTCAAGTTTTTTGCAGGAACAGATGAAGGATGCTACGCATTTGCTTGTTTTGCCATGTTCTCGGTGCCATCTCTCAAGACAGTCTCAACCAATTGGACAGAACTTTCTCTGCTGAACCAGCCTTGTGCGGCTACAGCTTATTTAGCCCGTGTGTTGTTTGCCTTCAGATATAGTGCTCTATTATCTCACGGGGGATGAATGTTCCTATTAAAATATTATAATGTGTTTTAATGTACTCTGTGTTAACATCTGGCTGTAATCGATGTATTTATTGGTGAAATGGGCATTGTTTCTATGACGAAATGGCCTCCACGTGGACCAATAAAATGGTGACACGGAGACTATTAAAATCTGACACGTTGACCAATAAAATGGGCTCCACATGGACCAACAAAATTGACACGTTGACTATTTAAATTTGACATGTGGACCAATTAAATGGGCTCCACGTGAACCAATAAAAATGTGCCATGTGGACCAACCAAAATCTTACAAGTGGACCAACCAAAAAATGCCACGTGGCCTTGCTACGTCTCCTGCTAGCTTGGCAGACGCTGCCATGTCACATGTCAACGTGGCAATGCCGTTAACGCCATTACGTCACCCGTTAACGGTATGCCAAAGCAGTTTTATGATGGTCAGTTTTTTGTCATAGATCTATCCACTTCTATGACGAATTTCTAGATTCGTCATAGAAGTTCAAATGTGATGCGACTTCTATGACGACCGTTTTTCGTCATAAAACTGAAATTATGACGAATTTGGCACCTTCAGTGACGAAAGGTATTTGTCATAGAAGTGGGTATTCTTGAGTTGTTTATGCCGTGGATAAACGTGATTAAATATGATGATTAGGTCCACCTTGCTCATTTTATGGATAAATCCTCCTGTATTCATGGATTCACTAAAACTTATGGAATTTATTAGTTTAAACCCCTATTCCTATGTTTGATGATGAATTATGTATTTATGTAGGATATGTTGACGGTTTATAATTGATGTTAGTGACCATTAACAACGGGCGCCCACTTTTCAGATGATTACAAAGTCATACAACACATCAGAGTACCAAATTAAGCCTATTTCATTAATCTAGTTACAAGCCCTCTGGACTAAAACAAACCAAACACCAGAAAACTAATCATAGCGAAGCATGACGAGTCTTCAATCCATAGGCATCCTTGAGAGTAGATCCGCAAACCAACTACCATTCGCAACACCACTGCGAGGCAAGAAATCGGCACACTACCAGATATGTGCAGGCCATGGTCAGCATCGAATGAGCTTTGGTGGAAAATAGAAAATAAAGAAATCAGATAATCCTAAAAGTTTGGCTATAGTTTGCATCCTTAGCGCACGTAGAAAAGCATCAAAAGTAATAATATATTCTCAAGTCCTAAACCACACACTCATTCTCACCATCGACTCATCATCATCACAAGTAACCACTCATCACCCCTCACAACACGCTCAGTCTCTCAGTCCAGTCGACGAGGCGGCCTCCGCACACCCCTCGTTGAAAGCCCAAGTTTGGTTTTGGTAATTAATGACACCAAGTTGCTAATGCTATTGTATCAAGTGTGATTAAGCTAGGCATAAGCAACATGTGATGGAGGTGGAAATGGCATGGAGAGATGGCCACAAGACCACATGATTTGGTGCATGAAATGATGAGCAAGATCATGGTGGAGACGCCCATAATATACATGACGATCAAGTGGAAGAGAAGGATCTAAGAGCGCAAGGCAAAGGTATAACCATAGAGTTTTTCTTTTGCCGGTCTAAGATGAGTAGAGAAGTGATTGACCGGATTTAGGATACTTAGCCGACTATCAAGAGGGGCAATCACGGTTAGCTCGGGAATCAAGTGCCACTAGATCAATGTCTTGAGCATATGCATTAGGATCTAGTTGAGAGCTAACATAACGCCTTGGAAAATGTTTGTGAAAATGCTAACACACATGAACATGGTGTTTTACACATGATGGTGTTGGCACATGATGGTGTTTGTGAAAATGCTAACACACATGAACATGGTGTTTTACACATGATGGTGTTGGCACATTTGCGAAGGCGGTGGTGTTTAAACGGTGGTGTTTTACACATGATGGTGTTTTACACAAATGAAATGCCTATTTTCTATTGCGCCGGAAGCAAGAAAAGGTGGCGAAAGTCCAAAATGTTTTTCACTGAAAAACGGCGATCGGACGCTGCACCGGACGCGGTCTCGGTTTGACCGGACGCGTCCGGTCAGTTCAACGTGGCGCGGGAACTAGGGTTTGTGACCGGACGCTGGTCTGGCCTGACCAGCGCGTCCGGTCAGTTCTCTTGTGCGCTGAAGTAGAGCGTGCGACCGGCGCGTCCGGTCCCTCACGGAACCGGAGCATCCGGTCCCTCACGGAACCGGAGCGTCCGGTCAGGCATCCAGAGGGGCAGAGTGTTGATCGGACGCGCGACGCGTCCGGTCACGTGCGATCGGACACGTCCGGTCTCGACGGGAGCTTACTGGAACGCGACCGGACGCTGGCACTGTCGCGTCCGGTCAATCGGTTGAGCGCGTCCGGTCACGGCAATGGCTAGTTCTGACACGCACTATTCACGCTTGTCCTGTAGTGACCGGACGCGTCCGATCACCCTGACCGGAGCGTCCGGTCAGCGCGATTTTCGCTGTGTCGTCCGTAACGGCTAGCTGCGTACCCCTTAATTATAAATAGAGGATGTCCGGGGTTTGAGGGTAACTCTTGCATATTTTGAGACCTAGAAACATCCTTTGAGCTAGAGAACAACCCCTCCACTCATCTCTTTGCTTGGTTGCACATCTTGAGTGAGATTGAGTGAGATTCAAGTGCATTGCTTGAGAGTTGCATTCTAGAGGCACTTGATCTTCGAGTTGCTGCGGATTTCTTGTTACTCTTCCGTGTTTCCCGACACGACAGACGGCTTGGAGCAGCGGAGGTGATTGAGCTCGCAATTAGAGATTGTTGGAGCCCTCACCAAGTGTTGTAAGGGGTTCTTGATCCTTCCCCGCGGGAGTTCGCAAATTGGATACTCTAGTGGAGCTCGTGGCTTGGAGGATCCCCATCTTGTGTGCGGTTGTGCGGCGCCCGCCGAGGGCTCGACTCTTGATAGTCGATTAGCTCGCGAACCGACAAGTGGGTGCATCACCACAACGAGGAGTAGCTTGCCGGGAAGCAAGTGAACCTCGGTAAAAAATCTTGTGTCATCTCTTTGCCGAGGATTTCTCTTGTGGTTGATTATTGTGATTGTTTCTTCAAGTGCTTTACTTCTCTACATCGTTGGTATAAGGATCAAGTCACTTGCTCTTTACTTTCTTGTACTAGTCCTTGTGTAGTTTGCTCAGTGTAGCCTTTTTCACATAGGAGTAAGTAGCTTAGTGACTTAGTCTTGTTGGTGTGTATTAGAGATCATAGCCTTGCTTCACTAGTATTGTATAGGTGGCTTGCATAGTGTAGTTGAGCTACTGCTAGAATTAGCTTAGCCATCTTTTATACTAACGTGGTTGTTTAGTGAAGCTTATAGATTTTTAAATAGGCTATTCACCCCCCCCTCTAGCCATTTGGACCTTACACTCATCTCAACGGCCTCAAGCACAAGAGAAGCTAGTGAGCTGAACCTTGCACACAGGTAAGTGATCATATCCGAGACCGCGGCTATACGTATAGATTGTTAACCTCTGCAGTGAGTACACTGTTACCCCACATGAACACCACCGATGAATCACCATCAGCGATGGACATCGCCACCGCAAACTAGGCTGACTAACACCAGTCCTATCCACTAGCCGGAGCAAAGATATATAGACGCCACTATATAAGCTGGGGTCGTGTCATCGAGGTATCACGGAGTAACCCCCACCCTCCTGACACTAATTGCACAGGACCACAGACCACGTGCCTACTCACTCCCACATAGACTGATGGTCGCCTGCACTACTTTCGGCAACGGGCCCCTTCCCCGTTGGCATGTGGTGTGCACAAAAGTGACCCATGATTTATGGTTGCAACTTACGTCAGTCATTAGGTTGGCCAGAGCGAGCACCTTCCACCAATCTGTGTGCCCTCAGAGCACTAGACTCACCCCATAGAGGTGATCTATCCACCCACAAACTCCTCATCTCAATGCCCTTCGGGGACTGTATGACGTCCCTCCCGGAATCTGTGTTCCTACCATAGGAACTACCCTTGGTGCACTCCGTACACCACGACAACCTCTCACTCTAGCCAGTATCTCCAAAGAATTAGGTCGAAGGCAAGGAGTATCTCCAGAACTCCTCACATCACCACCACCCACTCGGGATTCACCGGTCCCACCACGTACCTCATGGGGGTGCCTCGCGGCTAAACCCCCCAACCAAACACATCAGCCAAACATCCATCACACATCACATAACAAGGAATATATGTAATTATGATGGAAGTAAATGCAAGCAAGCAGACACGCATATATAAGTATGAGCGCGGAGCTAGGTAATCAGGGGGAAGTGGTTTCAATCAAGGCAATCAAGGCTTAGGCAATAGCATGCATCACATATTCTAGCAAGGAACAAATATAAAGCATAGCAGTTTCTACTTTGCAAATGCCTAATAGGATTCTCTAAGAAAAAGGTGCTGCCATGACACATGCTGTCGCAACCCATTCCTGACACTTTGTGAGCATCAGCATCATGAGCATCCTCTGCATTTGAATTCAAGTGGATAGAAACTGAAACCTGCAACTTAAAATGCTCACTGTTGAATTGACGGAGAATCCGCAAGCACCACCGGGTTATCCGCCAGTTTGCTGACTTGTCGATAGCCAACACACCGACACAACCGGAGGATCCGTGACCACGTCGGAACATCCGATAGAATCATCCCATGCAGAACCGTGAGGTGTCACCTTGTAAATCACCTGGCCCCACACACCAGCACAGCTGTCCGTCTCGTGAGAGTGCCAAAGCTGGAAAAGCACCAACTCATCCATCCATTCTCACACTCTCACTCTCTCTAGCTCCCACTCTCTCCCACAGCCGAGCAAGAAGAAGGAGAAGGCAAGGAGAAGGGAGGAAGGATCGGAGCTTTGGAGGCAGCAAACAGTCTACTAAAATGTTAAAAGGAACATTTTTTAAAGCAATAACTAACAAAAAAAATACATGACAACCTCCAGAAAAGAAGAAGAAAGCAGTAGCCTATAACGATGATGGGTGTTCTATGTAAATGTGTGTATATATACACACTGACATTTGTATAGTAGCTTGCATACTCTCGGTGAAAACAATGTAAGCATTTTGTCGACCATAACAATGCACGTAGTCTGCCTCTTCTTGGTGCCATTGATTGTCTGCCCTTCTCCTTGTTCCTAAGGAGACAGCTGAATGCCCATAGTTTACACTAAACTATGTACGTGAGCACAAGTTTGCCTCTTCTCGGTGCTATATTGTCTATTCTTCTCACTAGTACAAAGACATACTATACAGACGGGTCTATACCCATTTTCACTGGCGTTTTCCAGCACCGCCTGCACTGGAGGCCAGTGGAAATGGGACAACATCACAGGCGGTTGCTTATGAACCGCCTATGGAAATCCATTTCCACAGGTGGCTCACTTAGTGAACCGCCTATGTAAATGGATTATTTCCACAGGCGGTTCACTAAGTGAGCAGCCTCTGGAGATGATTTCCACAGGCGGTTCTTAAGCAACCGCCTATGATGTTGGATATTTTTATTTTATTAAATATATACATATACATTGATATTGGAACTACTAAACCTTATTGGATGGTGTTCAAATATAGCAACATGCAATTTAAATATTTCATACATACATTTATATACATCAAAGTTTCGTGCTCACAAATATAAAGTTACAAGAGTATCTGTACATCACACATTATATACACCAAAGTTTTCACCTGTTCTCTAATAACTGTCTCAACTAAGTTGAAGCCAACTAATATCTGTGAGCATTCTATACTCTGGGCATGCTAAGATGCTGGTAGCATCGTGATATTTCCCTTCGCATGGAATGACTTCTTTCAAGATGAATGAGCATAGGTCCTCAACTATGTTGTATAAAGCACGTTCCGTCATGTGCTTAGCCTTTTTTACATCAAATTCCTGGAAAGGATGTTTATAAACATCATATATTTACACTTGATAATATATTTGCAAATTTAATGTCAGAAATACATATATGACTATTACTTATATTACCTTAGAAGGGTTGTTGATGTATCGTCCATTCTCTCTCATGAACTTGCACAGGTAGAATCCACAGTGGACCGATCCGGGTGGTTGCTTGTGGCACTATATAATGGGAAAGTGGTTATTTACTTGAAACATCGTCCTATGTATTGTACATGTATGATATGTATTCATAAATTTCCATATGTACCGGCCAGTTATGATGTATTTTCAATGGCTGCCCTTGTGTTGATGACTCTCACCTTCCACCTTTAATCTTGTAATACCTATATGCCCTATAATCTCGAATAGAATCACCTTGTTATTCTCAACATCTCATCGATTAAAGTATACATGCAAAATCTCGACTTACAGCTCTAAGTGCCTCACGAATGTTCCATAGCTTGTAGTTGGGTAATCTACGGAGTCACGTACCAACACCCGTCCAGGCCTAGGAAAAAACATGAAGCAGATCTAGTAGTCCCTGCACGAATCAAATTTGTGATGCATGTGTATACTAAAATAATTAATTTGATATATGCAAACTCACACTAACCCAAAGTTGTAGGGGGCTACTACGGATTCCCAATGTTGAAACTGAAGCATTGCGTGTCTTAGGCACAAGGCGTATCTGGCTTCAAACTCCTTAAGTTCTGCTTTTTTCTTCTCCCTGCTCCTCACATATTTTTATTGGGTTCAAATACCCAACCCATTGACTAGCATGAGAATTAGGATTCGGACCATAACGCATCTCCTGCTGATCATATTGCATTCTGCAAAGCACATGTATATGTAAGATATTGAAAATTGATACAACTCACTAATAATAACGCATGCATGTATTAGTATGAGTGACACTTATAATGCAAACACCGTTATGAGCTATACATTGAGTCTCTAGAGGTAATAACAGCCGTTTGTCTGCCACTAACAATTGCAGCTAGTGGTATAGACACATTGATGGTGTCGCTGCCAACAGAGGATGCTCTCATGTACCAGTCATGCAGCCTTTTAACACCAACTGGGATCTTCTTGAGTGTATCCCACTTGAGTAGAGGCCTTCCAAGCACATATTTATCAGGGATATTTTTGTAATCGTCCATTGTTGGCTTCCTAATACTTACGGTAATTGCCTTAGCCTTTTTTTTGCTAACTTCTCATGCTCAGCCAAGTTAAGGGTATGTGTAGTGCGGCTTTGTGCAATTCCTGATAAAAATTTGGTCGTGCCGGCAGTCTTTTTCTTTTGCTCGAAGGGGGAAACCAATTTGGGTATTGGAAATTTCTTCCTCGGTGGCTCTGGTGCCTCCCGTGTTTGTTCAAGATCTTTGGGTGGTGGAGAAGGTGGAGAATTGAATGGTGGCAGAGATGTTGAGGGGGGTCAATAGGAGCCACGATCGGCGATGATGGTGGGTTAGGAGGAGGATTGGCAGGTGCTGACGAGTCCTGAGTGAGTGGCGGGGCTTGAGAGGATGGTGGTGGCTCACTCAACTAGACATCTCGTCAACACCAAAGGATGAAGTTCTTGATAGCCTATCTAAGTTTCTCAATGCCCTTAGGACCGGGGATGTCTAGCATGTCATCCTCGTATCCTTAGACAATCGTTGACACTTCTACCTTGCAGTAGTCTTTTGGAATGTCGCTCTCATGGTACTTGTGTCCTAGCATCGCAAGGCCTACGACTACTTCTCTTGTACGATGATTGTTAATACCATATCTTATGACTAGGGAGCAAGCCACCATCCTATCAATGTTGTCAACTGGATAGTGAACCTTGTTTGCCGTTGACGCGACACTGCTTAGAATGGTTGTACACTGTGTCACCAACGGTTGTGTTGTTGGGACTAGCTGCATCGGGGGAGCCTGAGTGCTCATCTGTTGAGCAGACATCGCACTCGCCAAACGCTGCATCAATGCTAGAGAAGGATCGGATAGAATTTGGGACATCATCTCTTGGAAGTCTTTCTTTGCCCCCTCCTTAAAATAACTTTTCATTTCTTCCTTGTATCGATCACATTTTTTGTACTCACCCTCCCACTCCGCTCCGAATCCTTCTTTCCATCCTTCTTTCGATGAGATGCCTCGAACACGACCAGGGTGCTCGGGGTTACCTAGGCCAGCAGTAAGGATGTCCCTCTCTCTTCGTGGCTTAAATAATCCTTCATGCTGCTTAGCTGCCATCGCAAATATGCTCTTTGCTGCTTCATCGAGCATTGGGTCATCAAAAGACACACCGGTCTCGGTTTCCCTCGATTTTCGAGCACGAATCCAATTTGTGGTCCTTTCTCCAAGTTGCTCAGATAGCGTCGGCAACCCTGCCGCTTTCTTGGCAGCCTCTTCTTGCCTCCAGTTGGGAACCTAGCGTTGGTAACCACCTGTGCCTAGGTGGTGGTGGTACTTGTTCTTCTTTGCCAGCTCGGTATTGGCTTCACTTCGAGCTACGAACTCTGGATCTCTCCTTTGCTCTAGAAAAACCGCCCACTGCCCGGCCGTAATCTTATACCTTTTTGTGGGGTCCAACCCTTTCTTTGCCCACTTGGTATTCATCTCGGACCTCTAGTTTCGGAACATGATCGCCCATTGCTTCATGGCATATTCCTTCACAAGTTTGTCTGAGCCTCGAGGAAAAATGAACCTGGTCACCAGCTTATCCCAAATTTTTTTTCTTGTCACCATCTGACACATCTTTCCACTGTCGACATGTGATGTCAAGATTGTCCCTAACTAAGAAACCAAGGGCGTTACGAAACTTAGGTAGGGCTTCCTCAGGAGCTAGGGGCTGTCCTTTTGGGCTCACTTCAGAGATTCTATATGTATCATCTGGCCACCTGTTTAGTCCTCTGTCACCTCGCTTTCGGTCACTCCGCTTTCTTTTCCTTGAACTCTTAGTGGTGGTCTCGGTCAGGCTCGGTGCGTATTTGTGTGCCACTTCTTTTTGAGCTACAATCTCTTTGAACTGGGACAACACCTCCTATTCATGAAAAAAGGTACGCACAATAAATTATTGATTGGTACATATAGATATAAACATGAAAATCATGGATGTGTAATTTACCTCATCATCATGTGGATTGTAATCTGGGTCATGTGTCAATTCACGACGAGCCTTCCTTACTTTGTGAGGCTCCATGTCGTCGCTAACGCTTTCGTATGAAGGCGTAGCGGCCCCTAATGCTTGGCCCGTTTCATGGGAGCCTTCTACTTGCTCCGTGGGGTGGGACAAACCTAGAGCTTGGCACGTTTGCTGGGTCCCTTGTGCTTGCTCCGTGGGGTTGGATCCTGGGCATGTTCCGTGTGTTCGGACCCTGGGGCTTGTTTCGTGTGTTCGGACCCTTGTGCTTGGTCCTTGCGCGGAGAACTCATCGCAAAAATCTGACATACAAATATAAAATGATATCATAAGGATCCTAAACCCTAGTTAGTAGAGTTTGTATGTGTAAAGAAATAATAATTACATCACACATATATATTTATAAAGAAATAATAATTACATCACACATATATATTTACAAAGAAATAATAATTACATCAAACATATATATGTATAAAGAAATAATAATTACATCAAACATATACATTTATAAAGAAATAATAATTACATCATACATATATATTTATAAAGAAATAATAATTACATCATACATATATATTTATAAAGAAATAATAATTACATCACACATATATATTGATAAAGAAATAATAATTACATCACACATATATATGTATAAAGAAATAATAATTACATCACACATATATATGTATAAAGAAATAATAATTACATATACATATTTATCAAACAAAGCAAAATAAAAAGGCCGCAAAGTAATTGGGCTGGCCCAACTGTTGCGCCTGCCCCCGCCATCGCACGACCTCCGCCGCCCCCGCGCAAGCCACCGCACCTCCGCCGCCGCACCACCTCCGCCGCCCCCCGCGCCGGCACTGCACCTCTGCTAGTGCACCACCTCCGCCACCGCACCTCCGCCGCAACTCCGTCACCGGCACTGACATCTGCCGCCCCCGCGCCAATGCGTAGAGAGAGAGAGAGGAGGAGAGAGGAGGCGCAGACAACTCACCGACGCGACGACGGTGGTGAGGCGGTGCGATGCGGCGGAGGCGGCGGCCGGTGGCAGATTTTGGCAGCCTGACGGCGTCGATTCGAAAACTGGCCCGCCAAACACTTAGAAAATTTCAGGGCTCCAGCGTTGTCTTATGCGTTGTCTTATATAGGGTGCACATTTCTACAGGCCATAGTATTGACCACCGCATGTGGAAACGATTCCACAGGCGGTTAGTATTGACCACCGCCTATAGAAACATCGGTTTGTATTGACCACCGCCTGTTGAAACATGTTTCTTCAGGCGGGTGGCATTGACCAATGCCTACAGTAATCTATTTCTAAATTTATTTCTATTTTTTAAATGAATTTGCAGAAATTGTCTAAAAGCTTCAAAAATTCATATCTTGAGAAATATTGGTTCAAAATTAGTGGAAAAAAATTTGTGGTGTTTCTCTTGAGATGGTCTTCATGTTAAAAATATGAAATGCCATCTTTGAGAAACTTTTATATGTAGCTTTATTTAAAATGATTTACATTGAATATATGCCTCATATCTTGTTTATTTTTGTTAGGTTTTAGCTAGGGGTTAGGGTTAATTAAGCTAGAGTTTAGCTAAGGGTAGATTAGGGATTACAAATAAAGATGATAAAAGCTAGATTATAGAAATAGATTGCATGAAGGTGAAATAAGCATAGGGTCTCACATTTAGAAACAGAGAAGGGTACATAGCATAAGGTACACATTGTAACATAATCTAGGCATTTACTGTTCTTCCTTGTCCATCGTGGCGCACCCAGGGAAACGAATTCTGTGGGATGCTTCGCTCAACATTCCTTATCTTTACTGGATGGTCATCTACAAAGAGAGACATGTCATTGAACTTGTTAAATTCATCCGGGTCAGATACACCATCAACTCCTATAGCTAGTTGCTTTTTAGGAAAAACTACATGCTTTGGCTTGTTAGTACTTTTCTTCTCATTGGGAGAAAGGATCTGTTCAGCATAGAAGACCTGTGCAACACGGTTAGCCATTATCCACGGATCATCTTTGTAGCCTACCTTACTTAGATCAAGAACTCTGACCCCATAGTTGTCCATTGTGACATGTTTGTCTTCAACCCATTGATATCGAAACACAGGGATTTGAAATGTACCATAGTCTAGTTCCCATATGTCCTCAACGAAGCAAAAGTATGTAGTTTCCCTACCAGTTTCAGAGAGTAAGGCGTCACATCAAACTCCATTGTTCTGGACATGCTCTTTTTGTCCTTGGACTTGGTACAGTATGTGAAGCCACTAATGTCATAGGTTTGCCATGTCGTGACCTGGCGTGATGGTCCAGAAGCTAACACCTTGATGGTGCGTTCCTCAATTGTTTCCCCATCTGGAATGTCATGCTCCCTTAGCCATGAGGTGAACCGATTCTTGTGTTTCTTCATTAACCATTCATCCGTGTGCCCATGATTATGTTCACGAAGCTCATCAATATGTTTCTCGATCAAAGGCTCCATTATCAAGAGCTAATGTAGGATGGTGTGATGTGCCTCGAGGACTGTATTGTAATCTTGCAGGACGAATGATTTTTTTCCCATCCTCCCTCTTCCATTCAGCCTACCCTCATGTCGTGATGGAGGCAAACCTATTGTAACCTGGTCTTTTAGGACCCTATTGCAGAATGGACCTCCGTACTCAATTGCCTCTTCGGTTAAGTACCCCTCTACCATGGACGCCTCAGGACGAGCACGAGTTGATACATAGCCATTTAGTATTGACATGAAACGCTCATACGTCCACATCTCATGCAAGTACATGGGACCCAGTGCCTCTATTTGTGGAACTAAGTGCACCACAAGGTGAACCATAATATCAAAGAATGCTGGGGAAAACACATCTCAAATTGTGACACTATCTCCACTGCGTATTCCTTAAGAGACGCGAACTCATGACGGTCAATCACCTTCTGTGAGATCCTATTGAAGAAGTAGCACAACCGTGTGACTGCAACCTTTATCCACACTGGATTTATAGCTCTGATGGCAATATGAAGAAAAGTAGACAGCATGACATGACAATCATGTGAGTTGTAGTTGGTGAGTGTAAGGTCTTTCATTGACACAATACTCTGTATGCTGGAGCAGAAGCCAGATGGGACTTTTAAATTCTTCAACCACACACACATCGCATGTTTCTCATCATTGTTGAGGTTGTAGCTTGCTGTCGGGAGGTGGTACTTCCCATTTTCTTGAAGAACAGGGTTGTTGACACCTCTAATGCCACCTAAGCTAGGTTGTCATCCCCAGCATGACACCAAAGGTGCTGGTACTAAAATATGCAAATGCTCCTCTGAAATAAATATGAAATCCGCAAGTGCACAGATAATACCGATGTATCATTTTAACCGGGAGTAATCCATGTATCGTTATTTATATTTTTACCACTGGGAAGGGATACTAAGGATATTGAGTAATGAACATCATTGCATATACTAATGGAGAGCATAACCATGTCTTTATCTCTTCTCATACAGGGTAAGTGTCACAAAATAGATAATATATATATGAATAATAATAAAGGATAACTGGTAAGCACATAGCCATATAATGATAAACATCTCAATAGACTACTTTAGATATATAGCACTAGCATGGATTAGGATGAACTATAGTGATAAATCCTAGGTTATTCTAACTATAAAGTCAAAGCATACGATGATTAGTGCAATTATACTTGACAATCATGGCAAGAAAAGGTTATATCTATGCATAGTGATATTGCTAAGGAAGATATGGAACATAGCTGTCACTTCCCTGTAATAGTTGTGCTCTGCCTGTCCTATACTCGGAAGGTGGACTACAGAGGACTCAACAGGACTGTCACTCCCGCGATCTACCACACGATCCAGAATATAGGGTACAATCGCAGGTAAATACAGTATAGGCACCACGCCTACACAATGTTTACCACTTACCCATGATATCAATGAGCAAGCGCTATACGATCCTATACTTAAATATAAGTCTGATCGAACTATGCCAAGCATATAATCAAAGTAAACTAAGAACAATATAATTAAGAACATAATCAAATAGAGCAAAGTCATATCCAATAGGATAGAATAGACTAGAGTCATATTCATACAAATGATGAACTAGATGAATAATATAAGAACAAATACAAAAGTAGGAGAGAATTACCAAGTATTCTCCGACAGATCCGGAAATCAAGCAATGCTTGGCTCCTTCTAGTTCTAATCCTATGTAGCTATGCTAAACTAGAGATCTAATTGAGATGGTGGCTCTAGGGCTTCTCTGAATGAGATGAATAATGAATTTTAATTAGGTTCAGGGTTTCTCCTGGGGCCAGGGGCCTTGCTTATATAGCCCTTTAGGAAGCACCACAACCCTTGGATCAAACCGACCTTGATGAACGATTATTATTGATCCTCAAAGGCGGTGGAGGCAGGATCCACGACGTGGCTCCTGATTGGCCAAGCCACAGGGGCGAGCGCCCAGGGAGAGGGGCGGGCACCCCACTTGCGGGCTTGTTTCGTCTCCGGTTTGTTTGTAGAGTCTTCTCGTATCTTCCACATTTCAGAAAAGTTATGTGTAGCCCCTTTGTCTCTATGTAAACCTGACATGTGGGTCTCCTTTAGTTATTTCCTGATAACCCCCTGCAGAAATAGATATTTACCAAAACTTGTGGAATTCTGTCAGTGTAACCCCTATATCTAGATAGTATTTTATATTTAGATCATTTGTCATGCAATGTTGATGGTTAAAAATAATACTTATCTACCATCAACAAGGGTGAAGTTCTTTTTTATGTCTGACTGTACCTTGTCAATGCGTGAATTTAGTGCTTCCTTTGTCTTGCCCTTCATGTCTAGCAAGGTTCCAATTAGGCTTTCAAACACATTCTTCTGAACGTGCATACCATCGATCACGTGGCGGACGTCTAACTCTGGCAAGTATGACAAATACTCGAAGAAAATAGACTTCTTCGTAAATGTAGCCCCTAGAGTTGGTTTGACATCCTTTCTTGGTTTTTTGTCTTTTGTCTTATTCCCGAAAACAATTTTGAGGTTGTTGACTATGTTGAAAAATCTTTTGCCTTTACTGTTACCCAATGGAGCAGTAGACTGTAGTTCAACGTTATTGTCGAAATACTTATCCATCTTTTTCTGGCGGTACCTGTGTCCTTTCGATAAGAAGCATCTGTGCCTCATGTACACTATCTTCTTAGATGCAGTAAGGGACATATAAGCAGTTCTATCTATGTATACCACACAACCAACCTTTCCCTTGAACTGCCCTGATAAAGTGAAAAGAGCAGGGTAATCGTTGATCGTAACAAAGATAATTGCTCTCAACGTGAATGATTCTTTACGGTACTCGTCCAATATTTGAACACCTATTTCCCACAATATTTTCATGTCCTCCATTAAGGGCTCCAAGAAAACATCCATGTCAACTCCAAGTTGTGTAGGTCCAGAGATAAGGATGGTTAGCAAAAGGTACTTTTGCTTCTGCATCAACCATGGAGGAAGGTTGTAGATGATGAGGATGACCGGCCATGTGCTGTGCTTGCTGCTCCTCTCAGCAAATGGATTCATTCCGTCAGTACTCAGTACAAACCTAACATTTCTTGGTTCCTTTGCAAAGTCCTTGTGATTTTCATTGAAATCTTTCCACTGCTAGCCATCGGCTAGGCGCCGAAGCTTCCCATCGTCTTTGTGCTCATCAGAAGTATGCCAGCTCATAAGTTTGGCATCCTCTGGGTTAGCGAACAAACACCTCAATCGATCGACCACAGGCAGGTACCACATCACCAAAGCAGGAATCTTTTTCTACACATAATAGTCTATTTCTTGTTTTTCTTTGCTGGTGGGTTTGAACTACTCTTCTGGGTCTTCTGTTGGGTCCTCTTTCGCTTCTTTCCTTTACACAAGGAGGCAACACACTCTTCCTCTCTGTAGTCTTTATTCGTCTTGTACCTACTTGCACCACAATTTGGACAGCTATCCAAGTCCTTATAATTAGCACCTCGATATAGGATACAATGATTTCGACACGCGTGGATCTTCTCAACACCCATCGTCAGTGGACTGATTAGCTTCTTTGCATAGTACGTGTTAACAGGCACTTTGTTCTCCTTTGGAAGCATGTTTGCGATAGTACTCAAGAACACATCAAAGCCAGCATCAGAAAGACCATACCTACCTTTGTACACCAACAACTTTAGCACAGACCGCAGCATCGTGAACTCTTTGGTGCAACCCTTAGACTCATTGTATAAAGGCTCTTCTTCTGCCTTCATCAGAGCCTCCATACCTTTCATGAAGTTACCTGGGAGTCAGTCTGTGTGCCAACCGGTGCACCAGTTAGCTGTGACAAGCCGATTTCCTGTGGCTCCCAAGGGTCCCACCCATGTGCATGAGGGTCATGGTACTCATCGCCGTGCAAGCCGTGGTGCTGTATGAGGTACTCATCGGCAGCGGTGACGTTGTCGAGTTTGCACCTTGGAAAACTTCTTTTGTAAGGCCTCTGTTTTCGCCGAGTGGTTGTTTGTCTTCGGCTTCTTCGTTGACGGTCTTCTTGTTTGGTCTTGTCATTTTATTTCTTGTGGTCGCAAGGATCTTTAGATGCACGCACAAATGGTGGGCGCCAAATGTTGGGTGAAAAGTTCAAGTCGAAAGACACAATTCACACAATCATCAGAAATATTCCAGACAAGACAAAGTTGCGTGCAAAGTTGTATTCATTTCATTCCTTGTACCATACATGTCAGAGGGAGTATTTATAGGGCCCCAGTCTTCGTATTTTACATAAAATGACTATTTTACCCCTGACCTAAATACTTACAACCCTTTATCTGTGTAAGGGCGAAGTAGTCATTTCTTCCTGATTCAGTCTTCTTTTTATGTTTGATCTTCTTTCCTTCAATGAACTTGTTCTCTTCAGATCATTTCTTGCTCTCCGTCTACTTCTCTGTCCAGCGAAGTTGATTTCTTGACGACAAAGTCAATAGGCGAAGTCGAGTTCTTTGACGACGAAGTCGATAGTCGAAGTCGAATTCTTGACGACGAAGTCGATAGGCGAAGTTGAATTCTTGACGACGAAGTTGATAAGTGAAGTCGAATTCTTGACGACAAAGTCGATAGGCGAAGTTGAATTCTTGACGACGAAGTTGATAAGCGAAGTCGAGTTCTTGACGACGAAGTCGATAGTCGAAGTTGAATTCTTGACGACAAAGTCGAAATACATCCTTCTCTATACTTTTCCCGGTAAGTGAATTTCATTAGGATACTTTTATATTTTTCATACTACAAAGTTTGGGCTTGAGTTTTTTGGACAAAGTTAACTCCCCCAACACTAACTAACTACAAACCCTAACTAACATACTGATCTAACTACCTACAAACTCAAAGTTAGTAATTAACTAACTAGCTTTACTACAAACCCTAATTAAATTACTGATCTAACTAACTACTTTAAAACTAACTACAATAATCTAACTAAGGAAAATAACTACATTAATTAAATAAAATTTCAAAAAATAATTACCTTTCTGTGTGTGGTAAGGCACTGAGGAAGGGAGGGAGGGAGCAACTGAAGGGGATGGAGGGGCCACCCAGGTGCCGGGCCTCAGGCAAAGGCCACTGGCGGCCGCCAGTCGGCGCGCCCTCCTGCCGCAGCTAGGGTTCCAATGAGGACACACGGAGGGGGAGAGCGGCAGGAGGGCGCAAGGGAGTAAGGGGGAAAGGGCGGGAGAGCGGGAGGTGGCCGGCGATGCTGGAGGGGGGACGCATAGGCGGCGGTGGCGGCGGCTCTGGTCGGGCAGGAAAGACAAGAGAAGGGAGGGAAGGGAAGGGTCGCACGACGGTTCTGTATTCCGCTTCGCCGTGCTAGGCGGGGTGGCGTGGGAGAGCCTTGCCACACGGATGGCATGTCAAGGATGGACATGTCACCGGTCAACGAGTCCCTGCTATGCCACGGTGGCAAGCCTGCCACGCCAGGAGCCGTGGCACGGCAGTGTGATTCAGCCGCGCCAGGTTACGTGGCGTGGCCAAACAGGTTAGTTCAGGAAATAAAATTGTAACCGTATTAACCTTAAAATTACTATTAAAAAAGATTAAAATAAAAAATCCCACCATATCCCACCACAGGGGTGCAACGCGCTCGCTCGCCCACAGCGGGCAAGGGACTGCGGGGGATGTCGGGATAGCGAGCAGAGCCTGCAGCCTAAGGCAGTTCCGCGGCTGAGCGCAAGGCGTCCGTCCAGATGGCCTTAGACCTCAGCAGAACCCACAAGGCAGGTTTATTTAATATATTTTCTTTCTCTTGATGGCACCTGAATGGCTGAATCTGGAGTAGTTCAGACTTCAGCCGGTTATTATATCCTTAATCTAGAAGGACAGGTTCTTTTGTGCACTGTGCTCATGTTAACCTACTTCAGCTCAACTGCTTTTAGATAGAGTTATTGACTAGTCATCTTTGTCCGTAGCTGATGATAGTGCTTCCATGTAATTTTTTTATTGTGCGTACATTAGTCCATGTTAGCTTGCAATTTTTTTATTATGCTTAATTTAATCCATGTTAGCTTGGATTGACTGTTTTGACACCGAAATTTCCAATCGAGATTGTCATTTTTAATAAACTTAAAATATCAAAAACTAAAAAAATAGCATTGCACACTCAAATCATTGTATATATGTTTCACATAAAACACATTTGAACTACTTTGTACACAGGCCTTGTATGGAGCATAACAAACTTATGTGTTGTTCTATGCGTATAGCGCTCTTCAGCCCCTTCTATGCATTTTTTTCTGGATCCGTCACTGTTTAGCGGGGTGCATGAGTACAAATTCTAGAGGACTTTTAGGATAGCACATACTCCGTCAACTGTTACTCAGACATATAATGCTTAGGATATCATTGCTCATCATGTATTCACTGTGACAAGATTTTTTTTTTGTTTCACATATAATGCGGATTTGAGCAAAATTGGCTAAACTATGACGGGACTGCCGCCAGTAGTGAAGGATGTTGCAGTCAGCGTTGGTTCTGCGGTAGACACGTCTCTAGTATTCCTGACCGTGTTAGGTACTGTTTGTCCCCTCGAACGTGCTAGCGGGAGGGAGGAACAAGAAACACAGGTGCAATATGTTGTAGACCCGGTGGCAAGCAAGAACTGGCAAGCAACTGTTGCCTATCTGCGCACCCGGTGCAAACATAAAAAGCTGCAGTGTGTCAACACCTTGCCCAATGCGAAGGAGAAGCGAGGTGGGGAAAGTTCTGATGACACCTTTTTTTTTTATTTGTCCTAGGCTCAAACTTAGCAAGTGCTAGACGTTTCACACGTTGGAGACATTTTTGCAATTTTGCTAGTAAAACGCCCTTTGACGTGTAAGAGGATTGCACCTTGGCCAAGATTGTACAGGAGCACCCTTGATCCTATATAGAAGCATGCTTACTTTGTTCAAAATATCAGTGTATAGGAATGCCATTGAGGTGTGGGCCCACAGCAAGAAAAAAGAATGCTACATTTCCGGTTACAGTTGCAAAGTCTGAGGGGCGAGTAGATTGGTAGAGAGAATAATATTTTTTATTTAATGTGATAGGAGCTGGTTCCATCTATAGGAGAGCTGGTTCTTTGTTTTGGAGTATAGGAGCGACTTGCACAATGTATGGGCCGGGTCGTCCTGTTATAAAAGCATGCCACATACTTGCTTATTGTAAATTTTCAGTATATCATGTTTTTGCTCACGTACATGGTTTGTGCTCACGTTTGTGCTCACGTACATAGTTCAGTGTAAACTATGGACATTCGGCTGTCTCCTTAGGAACAAAGAGAAGAATAGACAATTAGTTGCACCGAGAAGAGGCAGACTTGTGCTCACGTACATTGTTCGGTGTAAACCATGGGCATTCAGCTGTCTCCATAGGAACAAGGAGAAGAATAGACAATTAGTAGCACCGAGAAGAGGCAGATTGCGTGCATTGTTATGGTCGACAAAGCGCTTACATTGTTTTCACCGAGCAGAGGCAAGCAACTATACAAATGTCAGTGTATATATATATATATATATATATATATATATATATATATATATATATATATATATATATATATATATATATATATATATATATATATATACACGCACATAGATAGAGCACGCATCATCGCCATAGGCTACTGCGTTCTTCTTCTTTGGAGGTTGTCATGTATTTCTTTGTTAGTTATTGCTTTAAAAAATGTTCCTTTTAACATTTTAGTAGATTGTTTGCTGCTCGGTTAGGATATGGCCTGGAGCAATCCATTAAGACATCTGCTTAGTATGAAAGTAGGATGTCTATCGTAGTATCAAGTTTATTCTTGCCAAATTAAAGGTGAGCATTAGTTCGAAACATGTTTTTTGACGCCATTCGAAACAACATGTTATGTTAATTTCTATTGATTATGTCAATGTTGCTCGATTATTGATTTTTATTGGTATTATAACAGTTTCAAAATAGAGAAAAGCTAAGGATAGTACGTGATCATGGCTGCCCCTACTCCGGGCAAGAGTGGCCCGATCTGGTTGGCGAAACTGACATGGAAGAGGTAGTTGACACTATCTGTACAGATCGGCAAGATGTAACGCTAGTATGTGAAGTACTTGAGGACCAGCCATTGTCTTCTGGAGAATGTACACAAGTAGGAGACCAAGTCCCGGCTGTACGTGTTATTATCACCTACATCAACGTCGACGGTGGAAGAAAGGTTACTAACCCGGCTGCGTATATTGGCTAGGTTGCATAGCAAAGGCTATCTTTCTACTTTTTTATGCCTTGATATATGAAATCACTACTGGACTCGAGTTCTTTATCGGCAAAGGCCCAAAAACCCTCAGCAAAGGCTTTGCCGAGGGTGGCCCTCGCCAAAGAGCCCTCGGAAAATTTTGAGTCGGCGAAGAGGTCTTTGCCGAGGGCCCTTTATCGAGCACACGGCAAAGCCTTTGCCGAGGGCCAAAATAACCCTCGGCAAAGAAAAACTCTCGGCAAAACGTAAATCGAAAAAAAACCCGAAAAAAATAGCAAAATAATTTTATTTTTTTGGAGGCACCGACGAGCCATCACCCCCACCGGCGGGATTTTTTGTAGCATTTTATATTGTACTAGCAAATTTGCCCGTGCGTTGCAACGGGAGAAACAACCTATCATATCGTAATGGAAAATAATGACAGAAATGATACATATCATTTTCAATAAAATTTCAAGTCTATATATAATTTTTAAAATGAAGGACATCTATAATATAATATGAGTTAATGTTTGTTGGGGAACCACCCTTGACACGGCACCTTGCCTATGCCTCGCCAAGTGTAGGTCTGTAGGACCCTCCACCGCTTTCTTTCTTTTTTTTTGCTTTCTTCCATAATATCTTTCGCTCGGGGAGCCGTACCCTCGCCTCAGAGCGCCTTCATGTCCCAACCCAACCACCGGCATGACCTCGGTCCCCGCAGTCGTCCCGACGAGCACAAGTGTTGAGGGACCTTCGGTACCTTGACCGTTTGTGACCTTGTCGTAGCTCGGGACACGTACGTGAGGCGTGTAGATATAACTATATACGGGTATATATATTCCTATCGCATATATATTGGCATGGGTGCCAATATATCACTACTTTCCATGTTATATTATCCATGTGTATTTATATACGGAGTCTAGCATATATTTGTACATGGTCGCATGTGGCTACGCGGTATTTAACTAATGGATGCAACTACGATCTAATATTTAAATAAGAAAAAGAAAAGGCAATCATATATAGAATTTAAACAGGCACCAATAATTAGGAGAAATGGTATTATTATGTAGGGTTTTTATTTTAGAAGATTTATGGTGAAAGAATTACGTAATTCGGAATTGAAATGGGCGAGATATAAATTTTCTAAGTTTATCGGGCTAAACGCGAATGAAAATAGGCATGGTAATTACTTATACAATTTTTACTAATGAAAATGGGTGACACTTATATGTAGGTATGATCTTGGGTGATTCTAGTTAATTTAGAAATTTTCTAGGAATTTTTCTGTAACTAATAGGCTTACCTTTTACTCTACTGTGTACGTTTCCCGTGTACATGTAGAATTTTATCCCTGCTGGCCGACGTGTGGACCCAGGCTGTGGGCGCTGCCTGCTGCTATGTGCGTGTGGGCTTATACACCGATCTGTGAACTTGCCTCTTCCCTCTCTTTATTTCACGTGGACAGTGTCCATAGAAAAGGAGAAGAGGGAGTGGAGCCTATGACGGGCGGGGTCCGTGGCCAGGGGTGGCCTGCTCCAATTGGCCAAGGCGACGTCGCCAAGTACTCCGCTCTGGATGTCATCGTCTTCATCCTTTTCCCATTCACACCGTGCGGTCAGAAGGAGAGAAAGAGAGAGGAAGGAAGAGAGAGAGGGGGGAAGGGAGAGGATGGAGGGCGCGAGCGGCCAGAGCAAGGCACCGGGCGGTGGCGCTGTTCAGCGGCGGCAGCGGCACCGCGCGTGGCTTCTGCGTCCGTCTTTGTTAGCAGGTAGCTATGGGAAGGGAGAGAGAGAGAGTGCGACGAATCTCGTTCCCGGCGACAGCAGCTCGCCGACGAGGAAGTTGCGTGTAAACGAAGAAGAAGTTTAATGTGTTTACCGCTTGCCCATCTCGGTTGCTCTCTTGGCTATTTCTACTCCTCACCCTTCTGGGCCTTAGCACACATATTACAAGCCCATTCCGGGCCACTCACTCTCTTCGGCACCGACTTCTTGCGAGAGCTCTTGCGGGCTTTGTTTCCAGTGGGCTGGCCCGGTGAGTGATGGTTGTTGATAGTCTTCAGCAGGGAGAGGAGAAGGAGAGAAGGGAGATGGCGGGAGACGGGGAAGAGCAGAGAGCAGTGGAGAGGAGGAGGGAGCAGGACGGTGCGCCGCCGGCGGCCTCGAGCGCAAGCTAGCGGAGGCCTAGGCCGGCACGGCGTATGTCGTTTCCCTGCAGTACGTGTGCAGCAGCGAGTGAAGAACGGTGAGGCAGAGCAGGAAGCAGGCGGCTCCGGTGCGACGCGGCGGAGCAAGGTGAGGGCGGCTCGATGGGCGCGGCTCTGGCGCGGCGAAGGCAGGGGCGCAGTGCTCCCTCGCAGGCCTTGGCGGCATCGGCTCAGAGTAGCGAGCAGAGGGGAAAAGGAGTAAAGGAGAGGGCGAGCTCGGGTGGGAGGAAGGGGAGGAACTGGTGCTCGAGCTCAGCGTGGTGCTCACCGTCGGCAGCCATGGCGGTGCCGATGGAAATATCTCCGGCGTCCAGCGGTGGCGCAGCGTCGTGCTTATCCCCTTGCCGTCAAACAACATCGCACAAGGTCGGTTCGCCATGGATATTTTCCGGTTCGATGTATTTGGAAAGACAGATTTGGGTTTGGATTTAGATCGATTCGCTGATTTTGATCCTGTCTCGGTTTGGTTCCTTGCCTTCCTTGCAGCTTTTGAAAAACTTCATTATAGATTTGGGGGACCGGAGGAAATTGAGTTGCTTTCGGAGTGGAGATTGCTACGGAGTGGGAAGAGGCCAGACGGAAAAATTTGGCTGAAATTTTGGCGTTTGTCTTTCTGTCCAAACTATTCTCTATAGGGAAGTTGCATGCATGATGTTGTATATTTAAAGTTGCATGCGGATCCTAGCAAGAAGTACAGTCCTAATTGGACAAGAAGTGCAAGAAGTGCAGTCCTAATTGGACAAGAAGTCTGCTATTCACGCTTGATTTCTGTTGCATACGTAGGTGAAGTGAGTCTGTTTCGATCACTATTGCATACGTAGGAAACAGAGTCTGTTTCGATCACTATTGCATACATAGGAAACGGCAGATAGAAAGGCAGAAACAGCAGACAGAAAAGGGGCGGAAACAAAAAAAATTACAGAAATTTTCCCTTTTAAATATTAGGTATAGATTTTTGACGCTATTTGTAAAGTCGTAGTCGGTGGGATTTGAACTCGTGACCTCTCACACCCTCTCTCACTTACCTCCTCTAACCACTCCAACCCTCTGTCACTTGTGTTTATATTTCATTTCGATTCCAAATCGAGTGTAAATTGATTGTTTAAGGTACTAAACGAATTCAAATGAAAAAGTTGTCAACTCCAAAGTTTCGTAACTTTTCGAGATCTACAACTTTCGTTTAGAGTGTTTCTCCATCCGAGGGCTTTTTCAAAAATTCAAATTTTAAACTTAAGACGCAATTATCGGTAATTAGATGCTTTCAAATGAAAAAGTTGTCAACTACAAAGTTTCATAACTTTTCGAGATCTACAACTTTTGTTTAGAGTATTTTTCCATCCAAGACTTTTTTTAAAATTTGAAATTTTAAATTTCAAACTTTAGATATAAATATCCTCAATTAGATGCTTTCAAATGAAAAAGTTGTCAACTATAAAGTTTTATAACTTTTCAAGATCTACAACTTTCGTTTAGTGTGTTTTTTCATCTGAGAATTTTTTAAAAATCTCTTTGCCGAGGGCCAACCTTATGGCCCTCGGCAAAGACCCTCTTTGCCGAGGGCCTACATTATGGTCCTCGGCAAAGAGATTTTTCAAAATACATTTTGAGGCACCAAACGAATTCAAATGAAAAAGTTGTCAACTACAAAGTTTCGTAACTTTTCGAGATCTACAACTTTCGTTTAGAGTGTTTCTCCATCCGAGACTTTTTTCAAAATTTCAAATTTCAAATTCCAAACTTAAGACGCAATTATCGGCAATTATATGCTTTCAAATGAAAAAGTTGTCAACTACAATGTTTCATAACTTTTCGAGATCTACAACTTTCGTTTAAAGTGTTTTTCCATCCAAGACTTTTTTAAAATTTGAAATTTTAAATTTCAAACTTTAGATATAAATATCCTCAATTAGATGCTTTCAAATAAAAAAGTTGTCAACTATAAAGTTTTATAACTTTTTAAGATCTACAACTTTCGTTTAGAGTGTTTTTCCATCTGATAATTTTTGAAAAATCTCTTTGCCGAGGGTCATAAGGTTGGCCCTCGGCAAAGAGATTTTTTAAAATATATTTTGAGGCACTAAACGAATTCAAATGAAAAAGTTTTTAGAGTGTTTTTCCATCCGAGACTTTTTCAAAATTTTAAATTTTAAATTTCAAACTTAAGACGCAATTATCGGCAATTAGTTGCTTTCAAATGAAAAAGTTGTCAACTACAATGTTTCATAACTTTTCGAGATCTACAACTTTCGTTTAGAGTGTTTTTCCATCCAATACTTTTTTTAAAATTTGAAATTTGAAATTTCAAACTTTAAATATAAATATTCTCAATTAGATGCTTTCAAATAAAAAAATTTATCAACTATAAAGTTTTATAACTTTTCAAGATCTACAATTTTCGTTTAGAGTGTTTTTCCATCTGAGAATTTTTGAAAAATCTCTTTGCCGAGGGCCATAAGGTAGGCCCTCGGCAAAGACCCTCTTTGCCGAGGGCCATAATGCGGGCCCTCGGCAAAAACCCTCTTTGCCGAGGGCCTACGTTATGGCCCTCGGCAAAGAGATTTTTTAAAATATATTTTGAGGCACTAAACGAATTCAAATGAAAAAGTTGTCAACTACAAAGTTTCATAACTTTTCGTGATCTACAACTTTCGTTTAGAGTGTTTCTCCATCCGAGACTTTTTTCAAAATTTCAAATTTCAAATTTCAAACTTAAGACGCAATTATCGGCAATTAGATGCTTTCAAATGAAAAAGTTTTCAACTACAACATTTTATAACTTCTCAAGATCTACAAACTTTATTTTCGTTGTTTGGTCATTTGTTCAACCGACGTGGTGGTTCTAACATATTTCACAATCCTTATATATCCTCTCTAGTAGTTTCATGAAACTTATTAGAGAGATGTAGATTTTGTGAACAATATCACTATTGATTTGTTAAATGAAGAAATGACCAATATATACTTTGTAGATCTTAAAAAGTTAGACAATTTTGTAGTAGAAAACTTTTTTATTTGAGTTAATTTAGTGTCTCAAAATATATTTTGAAAAATCTCTTTGCCGAGGGCCATAAGGTAGGCCCTCGGCAAAGACTCTTTGCCTAGGGCCAATAGGGAGGCCCTCGGCAAAGATTTTTTTTTGTAGAGGGCCGTTTCTGTGCCGAGGGCTGGCCCTCGGCAGAGGCCTCTTTGCCGAGGGCCTGTCTTTGCCGAGGGCCTGTCTTGGGCCGGCCCTCGGCAAAGAGGGCCTTTGTCGAGTGCCCGATATTTAGCCCTCGGCAAAGCCGAAAGCCCTCGGCAAAGGCTGCGTGTCTGTGATGAATAATGCGAGCGAGTGTGACGTTTGAACTTGCTTTCATGGTTGATTTCATATATGTACGTGTCTGTGATGAATCTATTGAGTAGTGTCCTACTCAATATATGTAATAATAAACAATGAGATGTCTTGTGTTGATGAGTAATGTATGTCCAGTGAAGTATTTATATATAGTCCTTTTTGGCGCAATTATGTCATGAGAAATTGGCAAGCAATACTTGACACACTTGTGGATCGTTCCCAATATTTGCATCAAGCATTCCTATCATGGATTGTTGCCGCAGCTTTTGATCCAATTCTCCTAGTGATGGACATCATTTCTAAGACATGAGTAATAAAAAATGAACAAGATGCATATAATATATATGAAGCACTAGTTATAACCATTACTTATGGGTATCATTGCTTGGTGCATACGTACATGCTCTCCACTTCTAATACGGAGCATAAGTCACGCATATATACTAGACATCTCCAAGAATTACTTCAAACCACTCGTAAAATTAATTTTTGTCCAAAGTGTCGAAAATCATACTCCAATAGTTTTGTATCCTTGCATGGCAGCACACTGGCGCTCCAACTCATCCTTGTAAGTCACCAGGTATCGGTATGGCCATATGTCCAGCGGCTGCGAGCCTGGCACCAAGGTGATGATGTGGTCATGGGTGCGAGGAGGCGGCAGGCCATGTGGCCTGGTGAAGATGGTGGAGAACTCAGCGAGCAGGGCCTCTAGGAGGTTATCGCTAGTGCAGGCCTGTAAATCCAGGCTAGGTGGACCCGCCAAGCCACACCAGCTAATGCGGTGATCCTAATGCCAGAATGACATGGTGAGGGCGCTTGAATCCATTAGGATTAGGCCCAGTGATGCGAGTCATTGTGTTTCCAGCATGACATCGTATCTGGCCAGGGGAAGCACGAAGAAGTCCGCTCGGAATGCTTGGTCATCGATGGAGAAGGGTGTCCCGGGAAGATGCGCCCTCTAGAAGGAAGATGCGCTCGCACTTGCTCGGACGGCCTTCCACCATGATTATTGCGGGTGCCGGTTCGATGCGGGGTTCATCATTGTTGTCTGCGCCCTCCAGAAGGAAGCTCCATGTCGTGGTGCTCTTAATTTTGACTTATGCAACCACATCTTATATTTTTTTATTCTTCTTGTTACAACGTATGGCCAATCACCTAGTTTATATACAAATTTATGGGATTATTTTTTATATTTTTCATAATTATACACATGGCTATTTTTTTTATAAAACAGAACAGATCCACTGGCTATTGATGGCGATGATGATTAGAGTGTACCAATTAAAGTCTAGATGTTTCTTATTATTGTGAGAGTTTTTAGAATTTTAATCTTTTTTCTCGCGTAACTGGTGAGAAATAACTTTGGAGCTTGTAATTAGTAATAGTAAGATTTTGGTGCAAGAAACATATATTTTTTTGAGGAATTTACTGTAAATTTTCAGTGATTAAATTAAAGCCTATATCACGTTTGTGCTCACGTACTTGGTTTGAGTCACGGCCTGTGTAACTCTGGGCATTCAGCAGTCTCCCTGCCAACAAGAAGAATAGACAATTAGTAGCACCCCTGCCGATAATCTCAACAATAAGGGATGATGTGATGATGTTTACTAAGTAGGAGGATATGATGATGTTTACGAAGTTAAACTGAGCAGACTGCATGCATCGTTATTGGAAGCAAAAGGGCAATCACTAGTGCAGACAGCTAATCACCGCCGGCTCCGGACCCCCCCCTTTACCGACGGTTTTAGCCCCCGTTGGTAAAAGTCGACGGTGTTAGGTGAGCTTCATCTCCGCCGGCTGCGCGCCGGCGGTGATGATACTTTACCACCGCCGTCCCGACGGACTAACCAGCGGTAATATTAGACACATTGATGTCGGCCCAGTGTACCATCCGGCGGTGATGCAACCATATATCGACGCCGGCCCGACCTACCATCCGGCGGTGACGATACAACCATCGATGCCGGGCCGGCGTATCATCCGGAGGTGATGATGCAGCCATCGACACTGGCCCGGCGCACCATCCGGCGGTGTCAACGAAACTATCATCGCTAGGCCAGCGTACCAACCGACGGTGATGATGAACATATCAACGCCGGTCCGGCGTATCATCCGGAGGTGATGATGGACCCATATATATGCGTTGCTAGCAGAATATGCCACATGCTTTTTTAGTATAAATAGCTCGGTAAATTAATTGGATATCCTATACATCCATTAGCCACGAGCACAAAACTCTTTGGAACTTAAGATAATATTAAATGATTGATATTAAGTAACTGATTCTATAGAAACAAAATGACCCAATCTATAAGTGTATACAATGATTCACTGACTACAAAATTTTATCCTACAAACAAATATACAGTAGTGTAACACTACTCCTAAAAAACTAATCTCGAGGGGAATCTTGTTCTTCATCTTTCAATCATCTGAACATCCAACAAATCGTATAGTTGTCCTCTGTGGAAATATAAAGTGATTTGTTAAGAACATATTTAGGAAAATATGTGATTTCCAATGAATTTATAAATCTTAGAACGAATACAACTGAGCCAATACCTGTTCCTGGGCAGCTGTTCTAGAACTAAAGTTTCATTCATACCCTTTGTCTAGAATAACACAACCCTAACATTATAAAAGAAGCTGAGCCAAATTAGAACCAATAAAACCAAGTAAAAATAAATTGAAACAGGTGGAGGTGCATAAAGGATGCATTAGAGACGTCGTGCTACTTAAATATGTGTATATTAAAATTACAGAAGAATAAGGTTCACATGTCTTGGGTCATGAACTCATGCCTAATATATTCATCTCCTTTACGTCAGACTAGTTTATATCCGGTACATAGGACTGTCATTAGCTAGAAACATGTCAGAAAGATTTCCAGATAGCCTGAGAGATTTTGTTCGTGGAATTAAAGCAAAAGATAGAAACAATATTAAACTTGACTGTACATGGGACTGGCTTATCTACTGTACATCAGACTGGCTTGTCATTAGAAACATGTCAGAATATTTTTAGATAGCCTGAGAGATTTTGTACATGGAACTAAAGAAAAAGCTAGAAACAATATTAAACTAGAGATTAGTCCGCAAGTATATGTAATAAATAATGATGGTCCAAATTAAATAATGCCAGAATAGAGACAACAAACCTTACGTTATCATATCTGTTCTTCAAACTCCACATAGCTAGCGGTTGAATATCACATAATCCCACTACGAAGTTCAGAAGATTTAGCCTTGTCTGCACACAAGTTCGAGAAAGATAACTAAGACTCACAGTAATCACAAGGAGATATGTGGAACTTAATAAGAAATCATGTACAAAAATATTATGGGAGAAGGAAAAATTATGGATTACGTGACGTACCAAACCACCGCCACAATCTCTAAAGAGTACCAGGCAGTGCATCTCTAATCTGCTAGACAGCTGCTCAATCTTGCAAGAAGAACGGTGACTGTACATATAAGGCTGCTGCAGTAATAATCAGTTTACCGCAATTCATGAACGAATTAATTAAGCGGCAAGGATTGAAAAAGTAGAAATTAGGGAGTACTCTTTGATTGGAAGTTGATCGGAGGAAGGGCAGCATCGTCTACAAGATCTAACGAGATGAGGGCAACAAAACTGATCTTGTGTGGACACCAAGAGGAGATCGGAATACCTGGTAACAGATATGGTTCCCCGTGCTAATTGCGACCGCCGTATTTCTCCCCGTCATGGCCCGTTGGTACGGTCCAGTGGCACAAAGGGTCGTGGAGTGATGGCGGTAGAACAGCCTCCTCACCGGCCACCGTACAAGTTCTGTCTCCTCACTGCACCGCGATCTGCCAGGGTCGCCCTGCACAAATATCTCCAAGCCCACGATAGGGATCCTAGATCTAGGAGACAGTTGGCTATTGTAGAAGGGAAAAAATAAATGGATAGAACTACCACACGACGAGGAGTACGGAAGGCATATAATCACGGAAGCGGAGGAGGTGGGAACACTTGCAACACATTTTTTAAGCGTTGGAAGGCATATGTTGCAACATGGGGGTTTGTGTTGTAGTGAAAGACTTTTAGTTCGCACCAGAGGATTAGTATATTCACACTGATGCTGATCCATGGATGTGAATTTGTGAAGTCCAATCGACACGTCTCTACTACTATTCCTGACCGTGTTGGGTACTCTGATTACCCCGCGTGTTGCTACGGGAATTTTGTAGAGGGACCTATGGATAGTTCTTTTCGATTCGTGTAGAAGTATCAGTAATTATAGTTTTACTAATTTCGAAGCCAGCATATATATAAGAAAATATAATAATGCTTGTGTATGGTATGGAGATAAACAGAATCCATCCAAAAAGACATAAGTCATAAGTATTCATGAAGATACATCACTGGATCAACATATAGGAGTACTACTGAAATTTTTTATTATATTAGCAAGCTGTATTCCTAATTTTAGATAGTACAGTGTTGTGGCAACTGAGAAGGTTGCACGCATTGTTGACTATGACCTGCATGCGGTGGCAAACAAAACAGCATAATTAGAAGAAAGCAAGAGAAAGCAGAAGTGACAGCACGATACTTACTAATTACCATACGACGGATACTTCCCATACGACGATACTTGTACATAGCCGACGAAGACATGAAGGCAGAAGGAGCAAAAATGGTCTGCCTTTGCCGCTTTGGCCAAGGAGATTTCGGTGCCGCCGTGGTTCTGCGCTGGGAGGCGCTCCATGGTGGCAATCCTGGTGGTAGCGGCTCCGCCGGCCGCCGCGCTCGTCACGTCACCACCAGCAATGTCGACTCGACGGCATCGCAATATAAGCGGCCATCATTAACCAGCGGCAGCACCTACTGCTTCCATAGAGGAGGACACGAAGGGTCTGGAGATCCTGATCCTGCAGTCCAAGAATCAGAGAAGGCTTGAGGCGCTTATATAGGATCATACATGTCATTAGATCCCATGTTGCCATAGCACATTAATGAATGCCGCATGATAATTATGCTGGATCGGAAGCCGTAGGGGTCGAATTGATCGTTCAATTTACTGGCACTGAAACTTTGTAGGCCGAGTTGCTCATCCACTTGATCAGCAATAATCACCGTCATGCATGCGTTCCTCTACTGATCCAACGCCTCTACGCATAGCACAATAATGGCGAGGTTGGCCAGCCTCTTGAGTCTTGACCTTTCACAAATCGACCAGCACTCAGCCACTAAGGGGAGGTACGTTTGGGCTACACATGCGTCGTGACTTGTGGATGTGGCACCCTGGATGACGTGGCTCTCTGGAATCGCAGAGAAATCAGATAGTTGGAGTCTCCTATTTAGGTATAATATTCTGGATGACGTGGCTCTTTAAAATTGCAGAGAAATCAGCTAGTTAAGGTCTCCTATTTAGATATAGTAGATAGTAGATTCCGTCCATGCATGCACTACTCATGACTGAATCTACTCCTCCAGTGCTTCTGTCGCATCCATGCACTTCTTTGTCCTTCGCTCTGCTATGCCATGGATGCCCTGCATCATCAGCATCCCGATCTTCCCGTCTTGTGACATGGGGCATGTGTAACCATCCTATGACTATACTTTTGGACTGTTGTTGGGCTTACACGATCTTTGGTAAATACCATACTACCACAAATTTGTACCGTTTGAACTAGTCACGCTGTTAGTAGCATCGGTTTTGTGTGTGTGTGTGTCTCCAGCTCAATCAAACAATTTTGAATTACATTTTTTTTAGAATCAACAACTTTGAATTACATACTAGCTACAAAACTGACAATTGCCGCGCTGTTTGCGAAAGTGACTATGCTAAAAGACTAGAAGGCGGGGATGAGCGTAATGTGTACGGGGGCCGACCGGCCTGCATGGTATAAGGCCTGGTTGGGGCAATCCACTGGTGGCGGGGGGAGCCCAGTTGAGCCGGGTCGCTCAAGAGGGTAGCAGGCCGGGTCCAAGAAGACAGACACGATCGAGACGCAAAACAGGAACAGAAACAAGAACAGGCACCGGGCCCGAAGGCCGCGCGTGCTGGCCTGCTGGGCTGACTTGTGGCCGAAGGGAGGACACCACAGCATGCACGAACGGAACAGCGCCGGACCACGGAACGAGCCTACTCTTGTCCTACTACTTCCGATTAATCTACACCTACAGACTTTTTGTCCTCTCTCGTCGCAAAGAAAAAAAAAAAGACTTTTTGTCCTCTCTCCGGCTCACTTGGAGGAGTCTTATACATAGTTGTGACTTATAAAAAGAAGAATGATAAGGGTTTTTATTAATTAACGGTAATTTTTTGTCGGGAGATGTTTTCTCCATCCATGAAGTTGGATTTGAAGCCTAAGAGCATCTCCAACAGTTTGTTAAATTTCGTTTCCCAAATCTTATTGTTTGCCAACTCCCAGAATAATATGGAGAGAAAAAAAAATCTCATCTCCAACAGTTTGGCAAATTTCATTTAAAAACCCAAAATTATGGACCCACACGTTTTCTTCCCGCGCTTTTCCTCTTCGCGCCGTCGCCTGGTCGCTCAGGAGTAGTCGCGCGGTTTCTTGCGTGCCTTACCCAGGTCGCCGCTGGCTCCACGGTAGGTCGCCGCTGGATGCTGGTCTCTAGGAAGCCACGGACAAGCCACGGACAGGATCGTCCTTGCCGCCGCCCAGTCCACCTTCCAGGACACCGGATCTTCCTTGCTGCCGGCCGCCGTCCTCCCAGCCAGGCAGTGCAAGTCTCCAAGGTTCGTGCTTCCTAGATCAATAACTTGGTGCCGGGACCCTGTACAGATTTTTGATCTTCTCAGATTGTTTGATGAATAAGTTGCGGCCGGGACCCTGTACAGATATTTGATCTTGTACAATTGTCATTTGCAGGCGGATTAGACGTCATGAGTGCTTACAAATCACTTCTCCAAAGAGAATTGGATGACGATTCATCTTCAGAAGGCATGTCACGTGTGTCATGGGAAAGGTGAAGTCTTCCAAACCAGCAACATCAACATCATCTCCCGTGAGCATATTTGACCAATATCCACCTCCTTCCATTCGGACGAGTCTACAAATAAAGAAGAATAAATGAAATATATAAGATGCTGCCACTGAACAAATGACATAAACGGACAATACATTCAGAAAACCACCCATCCGGAACAATGATTTATGACAACAAATTCATCATCTCAGTTAATTCCTCCATGTCTGCCACTTTGAGATCATCATAACAAGTTGTAGTAACAAGAAAATAAAATTGAAAACTGCACGGAAAACATGAACAATCAAATACAGTATGAAACCAGGCTTCACACTGTGCCGACAAGGAACATTGGCCAAGCACCGTCTACTGACTTAAAAACTACACTGTGCCGACAAGGAACAATAGTCAGGCCATCTCCATTCATCTGCCAATTGCAGGGACACTTGACCAGGAAACAAAGCGACGAGATGCATCTGACGGCCACACAACAACCGGCAGCCGGCCATGGTGAAGACAAAGCAGAACGGCGGCCGGCAGATGGACACGGCCAGGTGCATGAGAGGACGATGACTGGCGGCACTGCTGTTTCCGTGGCATCCAACCAGCGGCTACGGAAACCCTAGGAACCAGAAACCATAGTCGACCTGGAGAGGATGGGAGAATCGATGGCATACCTGAACCAGGCGGGCTGCGACATCGAAGAACCTCTCCGTGGACACAATCTGGGCTATGGCGCGACGGAAGAGATCGTGGGAACCAGTCGCGGGAACAACGATGTCGCGCGGGAAGAGGAAGTCACGGAGGGAAACAGCGGATGCGAGGGGTATAGATCGCGCGTATATTTGCGCTGAGTAGGACGGGATTTGCGAGTTTCCTAAACATGCCAAACCAAGATGCCAAACTGTTGGACAAGAGATTTTCTTCTTTTTCCAAAAAACCAAGGATGGGGAAGGGTTTTGCAAAACTGTTGGAGATGCTCTAATTCATTTTTCCTAACTTCGTGCACACTCCCAAAACTTGTGAGTAATGCAAGTCCCCAACTCTTATAATAAAACTTTCTTCAGCTTCTCCCCTTTGCACCATTGCTGTGATGGTGAGGTGTACCTCCATCGTTTGGATGAGCACAAGACTTTCATTGTGGAGGCATGCAGGCTTAGTCTAGTGTTATACTTCTATTTGCTTCTCATGAGTGGAGTTTCTCTTATCGTCTTGGACATTATGATTGGTACCCTGGTTTTACTTTAAGTGTGAGTTTGTAATAATTGGTCTGATTCTTCCTCCAGAGAAAGGATAAAGCCAGAACTTATGTTTCCATTATCCTAAAAAACCTCCATCGCTGCTGGCTTAGTTCTTTGGTCTGGAGTGTTTGTTGAAGGTGACAGACACCGTGGTGTCAGAATTTCCGGAAACACGTATATGCAGGAGAGACATGGATGTTAGTTTGATCTCCACTGGACTTGGCCCAACGGCCATGTCTGGGCCCTAATCTCACGTCCTGATCGGGGACGCCCAGCCCAATGACGTGGCTGGTGGGCCCCCGTCGCGCAGTGCTATAAATAGGAGGTGGGGGCCAGTGGTTAGGGTTACGAGGTTCACTTCACTGCCGTCACCCCACTGTCCTAACCCTAAGCCGATCCCGAGGGTGCACTGCCAGCGGCGGGAAGCCCCACCGGTCTCCACCGGCGTCCGCACCTACACCAACGCGGGACCACCTCGTCGGACTCCACCATGACAGACGCGAGCTCCTCCGACAACTCTGTTGATAGTCAGTCACCTCAATCACCTTCCTTCCTCTCTCTCTCTCTCCCTTTCTCCAGTAAGTGTTCTATGTGATGTTCTACTCGATTTATTCCAAATGCCAAGAGATGAAACCCCACTTATCCACATACTAGATCATCTTAAAAATGTAACAATGGTATCACGAGCCAAGTTGCTAGTGTGTGATCTAGATCGGGGCAAAGAAAAGAAAGAAAACGAATTTAGATTTTGAAGAAATCCCCAACCCTAACCCTAGAAGGGCAAAGAAAGGACGGTGGAGGGAGGGGCCTACCTGTGGCTTACCTCGACGCCACCACCGCCGTCGTGCGGGACAGATCCCGCCACCGCGCGGGAAGTGACACCGCGGAAAGGAGACCTCGAGCCGTCTTCGTACGGGCTCGGGCCAAGGGCCTTAAACGCGGGCGCATAGGGCACCGACACGCGGCCGCTCGACGGAGCTGCGCTCTACCCATCGGGGGAGTGCGAGCTCCGGCGAGGGGGCCCGCGGCGGAGCCGTCTTCCTTCGAGCCACTTCGGGCGGCCGCCGCGCTGCTTGTCAGGCGGCGCTGCGAGTTGAGCAAGAGGAAGGAGGGAGACAGAGAACGAGGACGGGAGCCTGTCGGCAACTTGCTCCGGCGGTCTCTCTTCTCACCGGCCGCCACGACGGCGGGCGCCCCACTCTGCTGCTTCACTGAGGAACAACGAGAATGAGAAAGAATGAAAATGGCCTAGGGTTTGGGGAGCTGTCGGCTGGCTCTAGGTTTTGTTCACCCGGAAAGAATGTGCGACTGTCGGATCGATCTGGACGGACTAGATCTCCTCGCGCTTCGCTGGGCCTGCGGAGAAGAAATAGGCCCAGGCGGGGGAATGGTTTCCTGGCCCAGGCCCAAGTTGCGGCCTGTAGAACTAATGGGCCGCGAGCTGCGCTGCTGCTGGAGCGCGGGGCGCACGTGCCCGAGTGGGCCGCGGGCCGCTCTGGCGCTGGGCCGCAAAGAGCGCTATGCGCGCGCTGGGCCACGGGCCGCAGAGTGCACAGCGCGGCTGCGAGCAGGCCTTCGGGCCAAATTCTGTGATGAATAGTAAAGTTTATGAATTTTTGTTTTATTATTTCAGAAGCAAATTGTAATGAATTTTCACAAGTTTGAAGGTTACATCTCTACTCAAATTTGAACCAACGCGATAATTTGTCTAGAGAGTACATGAGTATGAAAAATGCTTCTGAATAAGAATTATTTTAAGAATCTTGATTAATGTTTCCGCTGCAAAGAAAAGAATATTGTCTTCTCATTAAATCCGAACCAACGGGAGGATTTAATTTGAAGAGCAGTTACAGTTGTTCAGAAAATGATGAAAGGTTTATCCTCTAATTAAAATAGGAACCAATGAGAAAATTTTAATTAGAGGGATATTCACATTATGATTTAAATGAAATGATGATATTGTTATTTTCTAACCAATGTTGATGATAACAATATTATAAGCTTATTTATGAGTTTGAGGTTGAAATTTAAATCTCTGATAAATTATGCATCAAAGTGACCAATTTTTCAGAGAATAGATAAAGATCAAGAAGTGCTCATGAAATAGAAAGATGATTTTCCGCTGCAATGATGATGATGATGATCTTCTAATTAAATTCGAACCAACGGGAGAATTTAATTTTGAAGAGGGTTAATGATAATTGAGTTGTTCCATATGTTAATTCCATTTATGCCCAACGGTGATATGGAATTAATGTACAAGAATATTGTATTCATGATGTTGCTAATTTTAGCAAAAGTTATTGATAGAAAATTTTATGAGTTTTATCTATGAGTTTTATACATTTATTCTATTTCTGCCCAACGGTGATATAGAATTAATGTAGAAGAAAGTTGTTTTGCTCTATATCTGCCCAACAGTGATATAGAATAGAACATAAAAAAATCAAAGTTTAATGTTGATAACTATTGTTGAATAATTTTCAGACAAAGATCTTCATGCTTTCGTTCTTGAAGGCAGAAAAGAAAGAGAAAAGAAAAGCACTGGGCACTTGTGACTCAGATGATGAAAAGCCTCAGGACAAATTGTATATACGAAAGTAGGTCATTGTATGAGAGACTGTGTCCTCTTTAAGAGTGGCTTGAAAAGAAATGTTTTTCAAAGATTTCAGGGATATTGATCCAAGAAAGAAATAGAACAATAAGAGTTTAGTTTGAGAAATTTTTTTTATGTACTCTCTATGAAAAATAATTAATTTTCTGTTTTATCATCATGATACGAATTGTAATGAGTGGCATGCATGTTTAATTTGACCAACGTCGGATTAAGCATGTGTGTTAAAGAATATCAGATTTATTCCTGAATTTAATGATTGAACGTGAGCCAATCCTGGCATTTATGTCCCTTCAAGAGAATTGTCTCGCATGGCGGCATAAATTTTAAGAAAATACCTGCATTGCGGGATGAAGTCGGTACAGTACTTGTCCTGCATGGCAGGAGAAAGTGAGATGACGATGTGTATCCCGCACAGGGAGAGAAGTTTAGGGTAGCTTTTGTGCTATCCTAGTATGAGTTTAAGAACAAAAGGAAGTTGAAAATGAACCTCATGATAAGAATGACATGCAAGCATGACTTGCAGAAGTACTGATAAAAAGGACTCTGTTGAGTTCTTGAAGTGAAATGAGGAAAAAGAATACATACTTCCATACGAATTAAGAAATAATTTCATCTTCCATGATGTAATCATGTGGATGAAGTAATCAAAGTTTCCTCACTCACAAGAGTTATGAAGGTTTCAAAATTGTGGCAAAAAAGTTTGAGCCATATTTCGAGGGAGAGGATTGTGACATGAATTGAGAAAGATAGAAAGACAATGAAAGAAACTCAGAAAGATAGAAAGGCAATTGAAAGAAACTCAGAAAGATAATTGAAAGAAATTCCCCATTATATGCTTTGCATTTAGAGAAAAATTGATCTATAAAAGATGAAGGTGATCGTTGAGGGAGTACAGCGGTCATAATAAAGATACCCCTAAGTACAGAAATGGCTAAATTCTAGAACCTTTTATAGTTCAACAGGAAGATAGCAATGAGACTAAGAAATACTAAGACGGTGCTCAAAGCACTAAATGAGATAGATTTTAATAGAATAAACCCAAAATAAGAAAGATTGAAGATACGCTATCCTTACACGAGATGAATTAATTTGGGGGAGCATGGTATGAAAAGTTCTACGACTTGAAGAGAAGTGGGACCAGTGCCTACTCCAATGACTCAAGATCGACAAATGCTCAACAACATGTTGATGTTGTATGACTCATACAACACATGTTGTTAACCCTTCAAGAAGATGAATAAGAAAACAAGGATCATTGACGATGAAAGAGCAACAACAACCCCATGTGAAAGAAGTTCCATTAGCTAAAGACTTGAAAATCTCAAAGAATAAGAGAATCAGATATTTTTGATGACTATGAATTATATATTAATGAAGAAATTCAAATGGAGGGTGATCCCACCTCATTTGAAGAAACCATGAGAGACGTTAACACGTCTAAATGGCAAGAAGCTAAGGAAATTGAAATGAAATCGATGAATACCAACGAAGTTTGAGAAACAGAAGCAGTTCCTAAATGAGCCAAAACAGTAGGCTGTAAAGGGTCTACAAGACGAAATGTGACTCCAAAGGAAACATAAGATATAAAGCACGACTTGAATCGAAAGATTTTACACAAAGAGAATGAATAGATTACAATGAGTGCTAGTGGCACATCATGATCTGAGATGAAAGTAAAGACAACATTTCTCAATGGGATTTGTATGAAAATAATTACATGGCACAACCTAAAGGTTTTGTCATAGAAAGTAAGAACGAACGAATGGGATGCCACATGTTAAAATCTTTTATGAACTAGAGCAGGTCCCTAAACAGTGGCATTTTAAGTTGAAAGGTCAACTAGAAATTTTGGGTTAAAGAGAATGAGAGGACAATTGCATCTGTGCAAAGTTATAGAATGGGAGATTCAATTCCTAATCCTGTATATGTGGATGACACCATACTTACTAGTAGTGATGTCAATCTACTGTATGTGAAGAAGCTTTTGTCCTCGAGACTCGATAAGAATGTTCTCGGTGAAATGACTCTCGTTATAAGAATTGAAATTCACCGAGACAGATGAAAGGGGTATTAGGATTATCACAAAGGCATGCTTAGAAAAGATTGTAAAGAAACAAAGTATGCATGCAAGTGAACCTACGCCTGTTCATATAGTCAAGGGTAACAATTTTGAGAATTTTAGCGTTACAAGAACCGAAATGAGATTGATCAAATGAATATGGATCCATATGCTTCAGCTGTTGGAAGCTTAATGAGTGCACAACTATGATATTACAGTTAATGAGTGCACAAGTATGATATTACCCTAACATAGTTTATTTATCCGGGATGTTTTGGCAGAAAGTCCAGTCCAGATATAGATCACTGGAATAGAGTTGAGAATGTCTTGCAATTGTGCAAAGATTTAATAAGCCTCATGATGACTAAGAAAGAACAAGTACTCTCAAATGGTTGTGGGTACAAGAATGTTGAATTTCGGCGAGATGTTTAGTGAAACCCACATAGTAGCTAACTCTCGCAGTTGGAGTTTTATTGTGGAAAAGCTCCAAAGAAACAGTTGTGGTGTCATCAATGATGCATACCTATAGTACAACTTATTATGAGGCTTATAGGACAGGCGAAATGGTTAACTTATACCCGGAATTGGTAATGGTACACAACAGCAATTACCATTTAAAGTGATTAACTCCTATGACAACGGGTCAAGTGTGCTGCCAAACACATTGACATGAAGTTAGACGTTGTGAAGGAGAAAGTCCGGAATCTTTTAAAAGCTTTCGAATGTATAAGTAAAAAGCAAGTACTTGCAGATCCTCTTATAAAGGCTTACCACCCAGTGTGTTCAGAGAACGCACAGTCGACATGGGTTTATGGTATAGCCTATGATTTCCGGACAACAAAGGGCCCAAAGAAAGTATCATTTCAAAATGGAGAAGTGTATTGTGGCTGTTAGTCTAGTGGCACTAATTGCTGTGACGATGGGATAGTCCTATGCACTAATCTATGATGAAATAGAAAAGAAGGAAGAAAAATATGAATCGAAATTTTGAATAAGAAATTGAAGAACGAAGAAAGTGATGAGAGATCAAGGGGGAGAATGTAAGTTTGATCTCCACTGGACTTGGCCCAACGGCTATGTCTGGACCCTAATCTCGCGTCCTGATCGGGGACGCCCAGCCCAATGACGTGGCTGGTGGGCCCCCGTCGCACAGTGCTATAAATAGGAGGTGGGGGCCAGTGGTTAGGGTTACGAGGTTCACTTCACTGCCGTCACCCCACTGCCCTAACCCTAAGCCGATCCCGAGGGTGCACTGCCAGCGGCGGGAAGCCCCACCGGTCTCCACCGGCGTCCGCACCTACAACAAATGCGGGACCACCTCGTCGGACTCCACCACGACAGACGCGAGCTCCTCCGACAACTCCGTTGATGGTCAGTCACCTCAATCACCTTCCTTCCTCTCTCTCTCTCTCTCCCTTTTTCCAGTATGTGTTCTATGTGGTGATGTTCTACTCGGTTTATTCCAAATGCCAAGAGATGAAACCCCACTGATCCACATACTAGATGATCTTAAAAATGTAACAATGGAGGCTGCTGGAGGCTATTGTTGTCCTGAACCAACCAAAGACGTGCCCCTCCACCTCACAAAGAGAAATGGACTGTTCCTTAGTGATTTCAAATGTTTCATCGTATATAGTATGTTCGTGTACTTTTCAACTGTTCGTCTCTCGCACGATCTTTGGTAGGTAGTGGAGTACCATTTTGTACCATTTCAATTGGTCGCGTTGTTACTTGTTAGTACCACCGATTTTGTCTCCAACTGACAATCGCACTATTTGAATTAACAAAATGAATAGAATATCTAGAAAATGGTTAATTGTCGCGCGCTGTTTGTGAAACTATACTAGTGGAGTTTCAAAAAAAAAATACTATACTAGTGGTAGTATATAGAACTAGAAGGCTGGGAAAAAGTCTACTTTTGGACTATTGCGAAAGTCCGCTTTTGGTCTCTCAACTCTAAAATTGGACAAGCAAGCCTCTCAACTTTTGCAAACCCGTGGTTACTAAATCTGTCGAGGGACAAAATCTGCGCAGTTTCAAAAGTTGAGGAGCTTGTTTGTCGGGTTTTGAAATTAAGAGACCAAAAACGGACTTTCGCAATAGTTGGAGGACAAAAGTAGACTTTTTCTAAGGTCGGGACGAGTGTTGTACGTGGGCCAGCCTGCTTGTTATAAGTGCTACTTGGGTCAACCCACTGGTGGCGGGGGAGCCAGTTGGGCCGGGTTGCTCGGGACGGGAACGGGAATGGGCGGGCGCGAGGCGGCGCGTCTCCGACTGGACACCGGAGACGCAGACGGGCAGAATGGTTACAGCAACCAGATTTGTGGGGTGTATTTCGCGAAAATTCACTTTTTCTCCCTAAACTATAAAATCAGACAAAACACCTCCCTCAACTTTTAAAACCGCTCATCTTACCTCCCTAAACCTATTATAAGCAGTTTTGAAGGCGGTTTTGTCTTTTTCTTTTTTATTTATTTCAGCTTAATCTTTGAAAAATCATAGTAAATCACATAAAAATCATAAAATAGAAAATCTATTTTTGGACTTCACATGAGTAGATCTATACCGTGAACATATAATATGGTATGCTTTAGTACAAAGTTTTTGTTGTGACTTTAAATCTATGTTTTCCTGTAATTAATTGAAATAATTCATAGCTACTCATCTTATCTCCCTGGCCCTGTTATAAGCAGTTTTGAAGGCGGTTTTATCTTTTTCTTTTTTATTTATTTCGTTGAATCTTTGAAAATCATAGTAAATCACATAAAAAATCATAAAATAGAAAATCTATTTTTGTTAGACTCCACATGAGTAGATCTACACAATGAACATATAATATGGTATGTTTTAGTACAAAGTTTTTGCTATGGCTTTAAATCTATGTTTTTCTGTAATTAATTGGAATAATTCATAGCTATAGTTTCTAGGGTCCAATTGTGATGAAATTTTTGTGATTGGCTAGTTATTGTATGATTGAACTGTAGTAAAAATTTCATACACATTGGATCATATATAGCTTAGTTATAGATTTATTTATATTTAACAAGCATAAACCTAAATAAAATCTATAACTAAGCTACGATCCAATGAGTATGAAATTTTTACTATTGTTTAAGTATATAATAATTAGCCCAACATAAAAATTTCACCACAATTGGACTATAGAAACTGCAGCTATAAATTATTCTATTTAATTACAGAAAAGCATAGATCTAAAGTTACAGCAAAAACTTTATACTAAAGTATACCATATTGTATGCTCACTGTGTAGATCTACTCATGTGGAGTCCAACAAAATTAGATTTTCCATTTTATGATTTTTCTATGATTTATTATGATTTTTCAAAGATTTAACCAAAATAAATAAAAAAAATAAAAAAATAAAACCGCCTTTAAAACTGTTTATAACAAGGCCAGGGAGGTAAGATGAACGGTTTTAAAAGTTGAGAAAGCTGTTTTGCCCGATTTTAAAGTTCGAGGAGAAAAAGTGAATTTTGTGAAAATTAAGAGAGGTAACGTGAATTTTTTCCTCGCGAGGGTTGGCGCACGGCTCCGCTGGCTGCATCCGGCGTACGTACGACAAACCGTGCGGCACTGGGCCGGGGCCGAACAAGCACTGTGGCACGCCGCGCGCGCTGGCTTATGGGCGAAGGGGACTCACCGTATGTGTGTACACAATCCCTATTTTCTTCCTTCCGATGACTGTTTGGATTCCGTTCCCGTGTTTTTTTATAGATATTAATTGAAAACTAATAAGATTCTATACAATATAAGTTTTACCTCAAAAAACCAGCAACACGATGTTTATGTACCCTAACTGGTTTGTGATTATCTAAAACAAGCTCTTCATAACCTAAAAAAAGTGACCCTTAACAAAACCAAGTCTTGTGACTTTTCAAATAGAGCCGGCTTAAGTACGGTTTCTTAATTGTCACCATCCAGCAAATCTTATAAACTGGATCAGAGGGGTAGGACACATCACACGAGCGGAATGTGAACCGAGTAGAGCAAATACAGGTTCAAAAGGGAGCATCGATCTATTGTCCCTAGAAATTCAACATATCATATAACCCCAGTTTGAGTCAAACCTAGAGAGGACGATAGGATGTATGATGCACAGTCGAAGATGGCATTGATGTTCTAGAGATGGTATTTTGCTCCGCTCTCTCCGCCTCCCAAGTGTACATCCTTGGGAGAAAAGGAGAGGATTTGGAGCTTATTTGGATCACTTGAGTAAATTTTAGTCACCTAAAGTTTAGTCCTAGTCTCCTAGGCCATTCAAATGGTCAACTAAATTTTAGGCTACCGCTAGATATCGTAAGTCTTGATTTAAAATATTAAGCACATAACTAAACTTTAGTTACCTAAACTTTAATTAGACTAACAACTAGTTCTGACAATACAAAGAGACTCTTAATAAAAGATAGGCCACGGACGAAACCAGTGCCTCGTTCGGCAGCGAGGTGGCATGGCATGCCCGTTCTGAAAATGTCACGAAGTTGACTGCGTAACGAAGCGGCAGGAGCACATGCTGCTGCAAACAGATAGGTTGGCGTTTGTTGATGTCTGTCTCTCGTCCTAGCTGGTCTTCCAACGCGATTACACAACATTTAGCTAGACCAACGAAACGATTCGGCTAAGCTAAATATAACATTCGTGTGACATTTTAACACATACAGTAGTTTTTTTTTTCCATTTTGGTAAGTATAACTAGTTTATTTAGCTTGCTTGTCCGGCACGTCGTTAATTAGAAGTGACAGGACGGAGAGGATGCGACGTGATTTCCAATTACCAACGACGGCCAGAACCAGAAACAAACGACTGTCTTCTATTCTACCACGTACGTACGTTCATCCAAATCCCGCGGCGGTTGGCCCACTCCTAAAAACGTACCGGATACGGACGGATATCACTGATATTATATTTATTTTTATATTTCTATCTGAATTTAAATTTAAATACAGATAATGTTAACTATATCGGATAGGAAACTATTAGATATCGACATTATAAATATGTGATTTGAGTATTCGGATACAGATATGGTATTGGATGTTAAATATCCAGATTCGAATATGGACAGATCTGAATCCCTCTAAACGGATTCGGCTTCGAATACGGTCAAAAAAAAAAAACATTTCCATCCCTACCCACCGCTGGTGGCGTCGCATCCTGCGTGATCGATCGCTTCGCATCGTGCAGGCTCTGCCTCTGCCTGGCTGGAGCTCCCTCCGTCGGATCTGGCTGGACGCTCGATGGATCCATCTCCATCGCCCGCCGCGCCGGCGTGAGTAATGTACCAGGAGGATTTTCCGCGTATTGCCATAGGTACGAAGAAGAAATATAAATATGGTTTTACTTGAGTCATTTATATATAACTTAATTAGTAGTAGTCAATTTTCGAGGAGGAAGAGAGAAAGTTGCGTGAGAGAATAATGCTACAGTATGCGTGCATGGTCATGTGTAGATAACTGCATCCACTACTGAAATCATTTGTGAGTGGGTACTTAATTGCATACGCCAGAGAAGTGAATGACGATGTGGCTCAAGAAGATGCTAGAGAATTAGGCTAGTGAGGTTTATTTTTATAGGAGATATAGATTACCATGTACTATCATCGCCGGGGGCCAGACGGCAACACATACACGCTAGCTATGAAACGCGTCCGATGGATCAGTCAGCTACCCGAATGCAATGCAATGCAATTCATCCTTCTTTGAAGCAACTGTCCTGTTATCAACCTGCAGCAAAGTGTATTTTCATTCACGGCCAGGAGAACATGCAGCATGTACATTATTGTGCCAACACAAAAGGCAACCATCAGTCCATCACACAGGTGTCGCTAAAACATGTTAAGAACTGGAGCGATGCTGTCAGCTTCAACCAGCGAAATATAGCAGTAGCACATGTTTAAAATTACCATGAAAGAAATTTGATTTGCCAGATCCATTTGCACCAACTGTGGCAAACAATAAAATAAATGTCAGTTCATTAAGAGCAGAAATATATGCATTCAAGTTCTAGTTGAATTATAGTACTTACAATGAGTTCAGCAGAAAGATTAGAAGATCACTATAGACCAAATGAACAACAAGCACACAGGCCTTGTTTAGATTCCCAAATTCACCCTCAAATTTTACTATGCAAAAAGAAGATTCCCCATCACATCAAAATACCGGCATATGCATTGAGTATTAAATATAGATGAAATCAAAAACTAATTACACAGTTTTATTGTACTTTGCGAGACGAACATTTTAAGCCTAATTAATCAATATTTGGACAATTATTAGCAAATAAAAACAAAAGTGCTACAGTGCTACAGTACTGTACTATGCAGAATCGGTACCTCCCGATTCAGGTAACTGAACGAGGCCACAGAAGAGTTACATGGACTTAACCATAGCTGTTTCAAGATCATAGTTTTCTGATACAATACATGCATACATATGCCATGTCGCTATGCTAATTCCAAAACAAAACAACAAACCCAATTTAGCAAATAAAGGAAAACTGAATCTGGAAGATGCACCGAATCTTTGCAGTTAACCTACTATGTAAGGCTTTATCTATTGCAGGCCCAATATAGGCGGAGGTTTGCTGCATGAGCGACATTAAGTTGTCTGTGCAGCTGTTAGGAAGCAAAAGACGTGAAACTAATCACCCTAGTGAGTGAGGGAACAACAGAAGGGGTTTGCCAATGCAACTACGTTAACTTTGGGACTGAAGGGCTCTGTTGAGATCTCCCTGTAGCTCTTAAACCCTTCGATTATGATCTGTACAGAAAGATGGCTAATAAGTGAACATGTTTTCATGAAAAAAAATGCCAGCAAATTGTGCCCACGGCAGAACATCTTGCCTTCTTTATATACATTTTTTTTAGGCTGGGACAGGTCACGCCACAATGAAAACCCTGCAAAAGAGCATGGCGAGTCTAGTAAAAAATAGACCCTCCACACATGCCGTACGAATCAGAGAAAAGCAAGAAATAGCAACATCAAGAAGCAAACCTTGGTCTAGTTAAACTCGGCGAGATCAGGATTCGAAGGTGAGACGAGGAGCTTCTGGATTTGTACAACTTGGCGAGATCAGGATTCAAAGTCTGAATCAACAGGATATCCCAATGGCACCTTTTATAAATAGGAAAAAGTGTTAAGGATTATATGTGTCAAACGTGGAGTTAATGTTGAACTTACCATGATTTTTTTCCCAATCCGAGCTTGTGTCTTCCTTCGGTGTTCGATTGGATACCGATTTTTTTTTCTTGGTTCGATTGAATTCCATTTTTTTTCCAATCCGAGATGGTGTCTTTGTTCCATTGGATTCCGTTTTTGAATCGTCGGCGATGCCATGAACAGCAGCCACCGCAGCGGTGCCGTCTTCTTGGAAGAACGTGGCAGTAGGGCACCGTGAGGAGGTGGAGGCGGCGGTGGCGGGGGCCAGGGCGCAGCTGCACGCAAGACGGGGGCAATGGCGGCGCTGTGCGCTGGAGCGATGCATCGGCGGCGCGGGGAGAGGAGCGGGCTTGCCGACGCATCGATGGCGCAGGGATACGAGAGAGCGCACCGATAGGGGCAACGACGGCACTGCGCGCTGGAGCGATGCATCGATGGCGCGGGGAGAGGAGCGAGCTCGCCGACGCATTGACAGCGCGGGAGACGAGCGAGCGCACAGACGCAACGACGGCGCGGATAGGGGAGCGATTTTTTTTCCAGATGGATACGGATTTCTTTTATTTGGATGGTGTCATGGGCAGCCAACAGGCTGCCGCCGGCCCAATAGGCCCAAGCGTCAGTAGCTTAGCCGTCAAGTTAGGTCAAGGGTGCTTAGCCACCAAGTTAGGTCTAGGGTTAGTCCCCTCTCTATATAAAGAGAGGCACGTCTGTCATTTGGAGGAAGGAAAGGAATAATGAAGAAACAATTATAGTCTCCCTCAATCTCTCAAGCTCTTGGCAAAGCATAAGGCCTAGTTATCTACCAAATATCGATCTACATAACACCTGGTATCAGAGCTCCAGTCGATCCTCATCCCCTATCCATCGCTACCACAACCAGATCGAGAAACCACCACTAGCCGCCTGCCCCATTGGGGGAAAAATCCCCACCGCCACGTCCAGCACCACTTCCACCGTCGACCGCCAGAGCCCGAGGCTCGACCTATCCCATTGCTGTCGTCACCGCCTCTGGTCACCATCGCTGACGGACCAGATTCCCATCAAGATCAACATCTGCTCCAATACGCCATAGAAGAAGGTGCCATCAAGCTATCCAACTCGAGGGCGAGCTGGGTCTCAAGGGCGGGGGAGATGTCATGGGCAGCCAACAGGCTGCCGCCGGCCCAATAGGCCCAAGCGTCAGTAGCTTAGCCGTCAAGTTAGGTCAAGGGTGCTTAGCCACCAAGTTAGGTCTAGGGTTAGTCCCCTCTCTATATAAAGAGAGGCACGTCTGTCATTTGGAGGAAGGAAAGGAATAATGAAGAAACAATTATAGTCTCCCTCAATCTCTCAAGCTCTTGGCAAAGCATAAGGCCAATTCTAGTCTCCCTCAATCTCTCAAGCTCTTGGCAAAGCATAAGGCCTAGTTATCTACCAAATATCGATCTACATAACAGATGGTGAGCAAGGACTCAATTTGGGCTGAGGTGAGCAGACGCGAACGAGTGGGCCGACAGTTGGGCTACGATGAATGGGCTGGACGAAAAAAAGAGCCTGAAATTTTGTCTCTTTATTATTAGGTATAGATTTTATCCTACTTTTGACATGTCAATTTGTCATTGATAACAATCTGAATGATAAAGGCAACGAAAATCTTCCGGAAGACAACTAGTCACTCCCAGATAGAATATCTAGAAAATGGATAATTGCCACGCTGTTTGTGGAAACTATATACTAGAAAGAACTAGAAGGCCTGGACGAGTGTACGCGTACGTGGGCCGGCCTGCTTGTTATAAGTGCTACTTGGGTCAACCCACTTGGTGGCGGGGGAGCCAGTTGGGCCGTTGCTCGGGACGAGAACGGCCGGGCGTGTCAGCGCAAGGTGGGCTGCTGGACCGGACCGGGCCGGGCCCGAACAGGCACAGTGACACGCCGCGCGCGCTGGGCTGACTTGTGGGCGGGGGACTCACCGTAGTCGGTGTGTACACTTCCTATTTTCTTCCTTCCAAGGACTGCTTGGATCCCATGTTTTGTTGAAAACTACTACTCCGTAAGATTTTTATAGAATTGATTGAAGTACGTTTTAGCTCAAAAACCAGCAACACAATGTTTGCATACCCTAACTAGTTTGGGATTATCTAAACCAAGTTCTTCATCATAACCTAAAAAAGTGAGCCTTAACAAAAACAAGTCTTGTGATTTTTGAAGTACAACCAGCTTAAGTACGGTATCTTAGTTGTCAACATCCAGCAAATCTAGCAGTCATTCTGCCCCTCGAATTTAGCGACAAACCAACAATGAGTGTACATATTAACTATTGAACAAAGATTTAGATGAGAGAAAGTGCTATCCATCGCTGGCGGTGTGTTGCCTCCTCCAAAGCATGGAAAAAAATAGCGGGCTATAGCGGCAGGAGAGACTCGACGCTAAGCTATTATTCTTTGTGCCGCTATGCCAACTTTGACCGCTATTACATGCTGTAGCGTCGCTAAGTTACATAGTTTTAGCGTCAAAATAGCGGCGCTATTTCATATTTTGCCTACTTATCATTTCTTACTAATTTAATGAATTATTTCTTACTTATCATTTGCTGCTAATTTGGTATTTTGGACAATTAAACACTGGAGTTTCATAAACCATGTTGTGATGTCATATTTTTAATGTTACTGAGACTTGTGGAATCTTAGAAACATATTCGTATTCATCGATTTTTCATTTGTCATATTTTTTTGCATCAATTATTGGTGTTGTTCATGCTTTTTTTTATATAAAAACGCTATCTGTCATAGCGCGCTACAGTTTCATAGCTGTTGAAAAAAAAGTTACCACTATTTTCAATAGCCCGTTATTTTAAACCATGCTCCTAAGCCAAACAAAGAAACATTTAAATATGAAGTAACAAACTAACCAACCACAAACTGGTTTTCAGAAATTCCAAATGAATCCTGTTTTACTAAAGCTAGGACACGGACAAAGCCAGTGCCTCGTGCGGCAGCGAGGTGGCATGCCAGGTCGATCACCAGCTAAGTTGCTTGCGTAACGAAGCGGCAGGAGCACATGCTAGCTGCTGCAAACTAGATAGGTTGGTGTGTTGTTCATGTATGTCTCTCGTCCTAGCTAGCTGGCCCTTCGAACCGATTGCACACAACCAGCGAAACGATTCGTGTGCCATTTTCAGACACAGTGGTTTTTTTTCCCCGTTTATGTATTATTATTATTATACAGTTTAGTTTGCTTGGCCGGCACGTCGTTAGAAGTGACCGGATCGGAGGGAGAGGATGCGACGTGATTATATATGGCATTGGTGGATTATACTCCATTACCGACGGCCAGAAACAAATACTTACCAACAGGCCGAACCAAATCCCATGCATGAAAACGACGACTAAAAATATGTGGGAAAAAAAATTTCAACCTGTGATGGATTGTTTGGCAGTACTAGCTACCAGCAAAGCAACAATACGCGCGGATCACACCGTACCCACCATATGATTATACACGTTTGTTTAATCCAGTATAATAATAATCCAATAATACAACAACAACAACGACAAAGTAGTACTAGAACGTGCTGATTAGGTGACACTTGACGTCGATCGCGTTCTCATCTCCTCCCATCCATCTTGCTAGCTAGCTTCACCGATCGAGCCACTACTGCCTGCCTACCTGGCTGGCCTGGCCCCGGCATGTGCAACTTCAACGAGCGCAACAGTTTTCTTAATTAAAAACCAATTCAACTCCGTTTTTATTGTCCTACCACATAATTATTGCTAAATGAGCTTGTGTGAGAAGCTCCAATCAAATGGATTAGGATGGACGGGGGGAGCCCTTACGGATGCCGTCAGCTTGACAGGCCGCCAGGAAGTTAATGGCGGCCCTCCTTTTGAATTCCGCGGCTCTATCTATCTAGTGAACGTCGTTGTTGTCCAAAGATGCAAATTAAAGCGTGCGCATGCATAAAGGAGAAGGAGATCTCCATGGTCACAGTCGAGGCCAGCAGACTCTACCAGGATTTGTGGTTTTAATCTTTTCCGTTCCGTCTCCTTTTACTTGCTAATTAAATCCGGTATTAGTCGGCGATCCAGATCAGGTGACAAGTGAGGTCTCCAAGCGGACGTGCTTCAGGGGCTCACCGCCCGTGCTCATACGAGTTAGAACAACGACTCACGTCCAGCGTTGGTACAAGTACAAAGACTAATTTCAAGGGGAATTTGGTCCGTACTTTTGTTAGTTTCTTTCTTTCTTTCTTTTTAAATCCAAATTCGGATCCGCATTGAAATTTTGCATGCAACAATGCTTACCCTGGACATATGGCAGGTCAAGTATATGCGATTCAAACTATCCGAGGACCGTAGTAATTCCACGTGCACGAAAGATAAAAAAAAGATTTATGAATTGTGGCGAGCGGGAGTATATAGCCACAGGACGGGGTACTAACATCGGAGTGTGCCGATTTGATCGACCAACCAACCATAGGCCGTTGGATCATCATCAGAAAAGGACAGACTTGCACGAGCAGGGGGGTGGGGAGAGATCGGAGAATGCCCGCCGGCCCGCCCGCGGCGGTTGGCCCACCGGCCACCTCCGGTCGCGTCGCATCTTCCTGATCGATCGCTGGCTGCCTCTGCGTGGCCGGAGCTCCCTCCCATCGGATTCGGATCCGGACACCCAATCGATCGATGCATGCATGGCTCGCTTGCCGCGCCGGTGTGGCGTAGTGTCATGGCCAGACCAACACGGCAAAATGTACACGCTAGCTATTACACGCATCCGATGGATGAGCTACCCGATGATGCATGCACGTCCAGGCCAACCGGCGTGGAGAGCATGGGGACAAAATGCCAGCCGGTGATCGAGGGTCGCTGCATGCACGTCCACCTCCAAATCCAACCCACTGGCGGTGCGTCTCGTGGTCGACTGGTCGTGGGTACACACTGGCGGCTGGCGGCGAGGTACGTGCCTCACTTTTGTTTTGATTGCCTCGACATTCGACTACATACAAGCTGTAGCTTGATCGTGCGTGCGTGGTGCCCGGCCGTGTCCTGTCCGGCCTGGACCCCGGCGGGTGCGTGTGTGGTGCCCCGCCCCTGCCCTGGTGGGTTTCGGGGACACGTATGTATATATGCTTCCACGTAGGACCACTTTACCCTAGGCACCCAGCCTGGTGTGCTCATCAGCGTCATCAACTCCCTTTGCTCGCCAATAATGGTAGGCAGGGTTTGAGTAATAAGGAACCAAACGCGCCCTTATATAGTCTAGTACCGCAACGTTTTTGTTTCGCCGGCAAGCAAACCAAACATGCTTAGGATGTTACTAGGACGACCAAGACACCCAACCAACCACGCACTCCTAAACCGTACTCGCTTTGTAGAGTGCCAGCATACGTATATATAGCTTCTTAGAGCAACTTCAAGATAGTCATTTTTAATCTCGTTCTATAAGTCATCGTTTACGGAGTCATTTGAATAAAAATCGATCTCTATATTTTTTTATCATCCAGTAGCTTATCTGTATCTTGTGCACACTTTAGGGAGACAACCCTGCTCTCCATCTTTATCTATCAATAAATCAGGAATGGAGGATGGAAATATTTGGATATTTAATTAACGAACAGTTGTAAAGCTTTTTTTATACCAAAATTTCTATTCCTATCAATGAGGAAAGATATAAAGAGGATCTTGGAGTTGCTCTTAATAAGCATTTTATTTAAAAAAATAGTCGTAACAGGCTTCGCTCGGCATGACTTCTTCTCCTTCAAGATTTTTTCTTGAAAACTGGTTCTCCATGAAAAACGAGATTTTCTGGAAGAAAAATATATAGAAATATGTTTTGATAGCGATTCTCCCATTCATCCTAGGAATCAGTTCTCATTTCCTAAAGAGTCCCCCATTTCTAGAAAGATCAAAAAGTTCAGTGAAGCCAAACCAATGCAAAACGGCGAGTTCATGCATGCTCTCAACTTGACATTGGTGCTCCGTATTTTTCTTAAATTTATTCCAAAAATTAACATGTCTAGTCTTTTCAGATATGTTCATAGGGCATTTTTCTAGATTTATTAGAAAAATCTGACATCACCATTCCTTCAGTTGTCGATATCAAGACGCATGTAAGTCAACCACTGGTTGAAACTTGAAAGCAAAGCAATTAGTTAGCAATCAAACTCTTCCACAACGTGCCTTGTCTAAGTTTAAGGGTATCGTCATGCATAACCCATCCTTATCTCCTACAACTAAAAAGAACAAAGAGTGGACATCATTTTGGTGCGACATTCTAACGTGGGACCATGGGTCTGCCTCCTGCGATCCAATCACACACGCGAGAAAAGGAAAGAAACATGGCCCGTGCGATTTGCCGGATAAAAAATCAAACATTTGCCGCTGCGTTCCCGCATTCGAAAGAAAGAGCTAAAAGGAAACACTCCTGTGATTCAGCCTCCATCCGTGATTCATCCGCCCGCTTCCCCATCGTCGCCCACCCGTAGCTGGCCGCGCCGCCGACCTCGCGGACTCGCCCACGCACCCGCCCTCGCGCGCCTCCGAGGACATCCACGCCGTGATTGCCCCAACCTGAGTCGCGCACCGCGCCGAGTCGTGGAGGGGCCGACGTCCCTGCGCCGCCGTCGTCACGGCCTGGGGGCAACAGGACGACCCGGACGCGCCAAGACGTGACGTCCGGCAGCGCCATGCCATCCGTCCGCAACCTCAGGTTCATCCCAAGCCTCGCCTCCTTCCACCCCTCCTTTCTGATGCGAGTTTGAGTTCCTGCGAACGTGGGTTTCCTACCGGCAAATCTATCTACAAGCTATTCGAGGTGATTGTATTCGTTCTTCCTTTTTGGGTGCGATTTGGGGTGAATCTCTGTCATCAATCGATTTGATGCTCTCACAGCAACCTTCAATTTGGGATTTTGGCCAAGGTTTCCCCTTTTCTAGGGTTCCCAGAAACTGGAGATGAATTCTCAATCTTTATTAGTTTTAGCGATTAGAGTAGAACACCCATGAGATATGAGATAGTGGTGCCTTGGTTTGGATTTCTTTTCCATCTGTCTTGGATTTCTAAAACGTAATTCGGTGGTGGTCAAAAGAAATTTCAGAAAGGATGGCAAAAAATTGTGATTATTCTGGCCGTGGAATAATTTTGGTAGAGTGTGACTATTATTGGATTAAATTAGGGATTTAGATGGCCAAACGAAATTCTAGAAAGGATGAAATTTATGGATAGCTTGCAAGATCCCATGCACAACACCCTGATCAATTGCGAAGCATTTAAGGAAAAATGGAGATCTTAGAAGTGTTAGTGACCTGGAACAAGAGCTGCTTGAACTATTTTTTTAATCATGTGCTCACTGAATTTACTTAGTTTATTTGGCTTCTTTGATTACCAGAAATAATAAGATGCAAAACTAATATGTCCATATTTTGTTTACAGTTGCCCAACCGACACTGAAAATCAAGCATCTGTCAGTTTTCTACACAAGAAAGTATGCAAAATCTTTCTCTGATGATTTGTTTGTGCTGTTTTACCACAACATCTGGCATTATCTAAAAAGTTCAAGATTCCGAGAGTTGTAACATTCCAATTTTATTTTTTTACATATTCACTGTCTTTATCAAATTTGTCTGTTCGTACCAATTTCAGGTATAGTGTGAGTGCAAATACGATTATACCAGAGAACTAGAATAGTCTCTTTGAAAAGAACAAAGTTGAACTTAACAAAGCCTTTACGAAACATGAAAAGTAGTGCAGTTCTAATTTCTGAAATATATTTAATTCCATTTATTAAATGCTTAAATTGATTGGCACATTGACAATCAAATTCATTGGAATCACTTTGTGGACTACAAAATCGACAACCAACCATTCACGTAGGTATACACCAGTCCCTTTTTTCCCAAAGCTGTCCTACAAACTAAATCAAATACATTGGTATGTATAGAACAATCCTTTTTTCCAAAGCTGTCCTACAAACCAAATCATATACATTGCTATGTATAGTATACTAAATAGTTTTTGGGTGCACTGTTGCGCCTAGGAGCCATTTGCCACTGTTGATTTCAATTTTGTAAATTTGATTTCCTGCCGGTAAGTATCTATTGGTTCCTAATAAAACATGATATGATTGGTGGGCAATTTTGATTTCCTGCCATTAAGGTCATACACCATTTGCAGACTTGACAAACACCATCAATGGAGGTAATTGTTTATACACATGTCCATAGACGTTTTCACTTGTATTATTTGTGGTGATTAAGTCAATATCTATCAACTTATTTTCAAATAGCTGGTCAGATAACATCAAATTCACAAGCGCAAGTTGATGAACGTGCGCAGCGTAAAAGGGAAAGAGAGAAAGCACGATATGCAGCAATGACTCAAGATCAAAGGGAAGAAAAAAATAAAAAACGTAGAGAAAATAAAATAGAGTTTGTGAGCCTGCGACGCCGCACTCTCTGTGACTGTGTTTGATTTCACAAACTTTGCTTTTTGAGATAATGTTACTTTAATGTTGGTATTTAAGTTTACAGTATTGTCATCTTATTGTGCGATCCGTGTATTTTAAATATAAAATATTAGTTATCCCGTAGCAACGCACGGGCACGCTACCTATCCACTAAGAAAGGCAAATGTAGCCTCTAGCATAACTGGACTTATGAAAGAGATCATGTTAATTAGAGAATCAAATACTTCTTCTCTCATACTTATCTACTTCGCTTAGGCAGGACATTTATATGAATCTGTCAGACTTCTCTCATGATTTGAGGGCTTAATCTTTTATTAGGGGGCCCATAGAGTAGGATATATACGCGTGTGTTCATAGAGATAAATAAAGAAACGTCTACATATGTTCGAAACAATCAGAGCCCCTTGTTAACCCCAAACAATTGTACTATATAGATAGATGATCCACCCACAAGGATCAATCAAAGATCGTAACGCTAGCCGTACTACCTAATGAAAGACTACCTTCTGTCATCATCACAGGTAGTGTTAAGATGGTGTAAAAGTTGGTGTAAAGTTCCTGTAGCACTTTTCGTTGTTATTTGGTAAAATTTATCTAATCATGGACTAACTAGGCCCAAAAGATTCGTCTCGACATTTACAGGCAAACTGTGCAATTAGTTATTTTTGTACCTACATTTAATACTCTATGCATGCGTTCAAAGATTCGATGTGACGGGAAATCTTGTAAAATTTTTAGAATTTTGAAGGAAGTAAACACTGCCACAATAAAAAAGGCGAAGCATATATTGCCGTACAAGGGACCGTACCTCTCTGACCCTCTGTTTCTTCTCTACTCCGTACACACAAATTTCTACCGTAGCATGGCCACCGATCGTCAGTTGCACGTACGTACGGTGCCATGGCTACGACCGTCGTCGGTTGCCGTGAAATCTCCGGTGGTGCCACCGCCACTGTCCGTATACGGGACGAAATTGCTGTGTCCCGTCGTCCCCTACCACTACCATACCATACGGTCGTCGACTGTATTGTATATGTACCGCTGTCAATCTGCTATACGGTCCATGCCTACGACTACATGTAATATAACGTAACGAGGCCAGTGGCGCTATACGGTGGTGGTGGCGACCGGCGAGGGGCAGAACCGTCCGATCCGCACGTGGAACGGGTCGTTGCCAGTGCCGCGCCGTTTCAGTTTCACGCGGTCGTGCCTCCGTTTCAGTTTTACTCGGCGCGGGGCACAGGAACGAGAGGCAGAGGCCCCCCACGACGATCCCGTCTGGCCGCTCCGTCTCCCCCCGCACTCCTCTCCACACCACCTAGTGATGAAAGCGGAGGGAAACGAACGGAAAATCGCTCTACCGTTTTTATTTCTATATTTTTAAACGGAAACGGTAGCGGGAGCCGGACAGCCGGGAACGAAAACGGTAGTGGGATAAACGGTAATACGAAAACGGGTAAATATGGTCGGAAAATAGACGGAAACGAATGGTAAGCGGAAACTTAAGCTGGAACATGTATGCCGCATATAAAATATATAATGTCCAGTGCCCATACATAAATACGCTTGTAGATGAATGAATTATCAGATGATGAAAGGGCGGACACTGGCACACTGCTGTGCACTCTACCAAAACAAAAAGACGATGACTTTAATATATATGTGACATGTCCACACAGGTGAAAAGAAAAATAAAAGCAACTCAGGCATGTGCTTTCGTGGCCCAACAGGCCCAACATCTCTAAAAAAAACAGGCCCAACAGGCCCATCCCGTATCGAAGAAAAACGGAACGAAAAACGGGATATCCCGGTAAAAAACGGGATACCGCAAATACGGACGGACAAATGCTCTACCGTTTTAGACCCCGCTCCCGGTTCACTCCGTCCCGTTTTCGGTCCCGTTTCCGTTTATCCCGGAAAAAACGAAAACGGACGGGGAAAAACGGTATACGGTTGCGGATGAAACGGGATGCATCCCGTCCGTTTTCATCCTTGGAACCACCATCCTCGACCACCGATGGCTGGAACCGGTCGTTCCCCGCTCTGCTCTGCGTCGCACGGAAGGGTGAAAAACGCATGTTGCAAGCGTCAATTTCAAGTGTTTCAGAGGTATGTTACAAGTGTTTCAGATGGATATTACAAAAGTGGATCAGGATGTTGCATATGTTGCAATGGATGTACACATATGTTATAACTTATAAGCTTCTATTTTCAATGTTACATTTTTCTGACGTATGTTGCAAGTTGCATATGTTTTCGCACATATGTTGTAAATGTTTTATCCAGATGTTGCGCATGTTTACAATGGTTTCAGGTGTTTTTGCAAGTGTTTCAGAAACGTGCTTCAAATGTTTCATTGTCTTTGGCGTGTGTGACAGCATGCAGCATGTGAAGCAGCAGCAGGCGTGGGCTGGCAGGCACAACAAGCGTGGTGTGGGAGGGCAGGCGTAGCAGCGCGGGTGCAGTAGGTTGAGGTAGGCAAAACGGCGTGGGCGTCCGAACATAGGGCCGACGTCCGGCCGTTAGCCACGCCTTTCCAAATTCATATTCCTATAAAAAGTTTTGCATCCAACAATGCTTACATATGGCAGGTCAAGTATACATGGTCAACCAATCCGAGGTCCGTAATTCCACGTGCACAAAAAGATTAAAAGAAAAAAGATTTATGAATTGTGGCGTGCAGGAGTATGTAACCACTGGCCGGAGTACTAACATCGGAGTGTGCCGATTTGAGCGACCAACCAACCGTAGCCCTTAGGCCGTAGCATCATCATCAGAAAGAAAGGACAGGCTTGCACGAGCCGGGGGGATCGGAGAATCGGATACCTCCGCCCGGGTCGCGTCGCATCCTGCGTGATCGATCACTTGATCAGCAGGCAGGCTGGCGCCTCTGCGTGGCCGGAGCTCCCTCTGCCGAGCCGGCCGCCGGTGTGGTGTGTCATCGGCAGCATACTACACGTGTCGCATCCGATGGATCAGCTACACAATCACAATGCAATGATCGATCCGGGGCAGGGGCACGGATCGAAATAACCGGTGATCTGCGTCGGGACAAAATGCCAGCCGATGATGGACCGAACGGACGGACGATGATCGAGGATCGCCGCACGTCCAGTCCCAGTCCAGATCCAACCCACACCATCATCTGGGTACATGCGGGTGGCGACTGGCGGCGACGTAGACGTACGTACTGGACGGGGTGGCGCGGACGACACTGCCCCTGCCCCAACAACGGCCACGCGCCGGGGAGGTACGTGAAGTACGGGCCCGGGCCGCGCGCGACAATTTGGTCGCCGTCCGGCCGACCTCGCGGGCTTCTATTGCTCTGTCAGGACCTCCGTCCACGACCCTATGGAATGGAACTCGACTCCACGGATACCCTTACCCGGTTTTCTTTCTTTCTTTGCTAAATAAATGCTAAGTACACGACGACCCATCGGCAAGCAAAGCATGCAGCAGCAGCAGCCTTGCTAGTTCTCGTTTCATAAAGATTCCCTCATTTCTAGAAAAGATCAAAAAGTTCAGTGAAGCCAGACCAATGCAAAACAGAGAGTTCATTTATGCTTTTAACTTGACACAGGTGCTCGCATTTTTCTAAATCTGTTCAAAAAATTAATAAGCTTAGTCTTTCCGAATATGTTCATAGGGCATTTTTCTAGATTTATTTATTAGTAGATTTAATATCACTATTCTTTCAGCCATGGATATCGAGACGCGTGTAAGTCAACCACATGTTAAAAAGCAAACAATTAGCTAGTTAGCAATTGAACTATTCCGCACCACACCTTGCCTACGATTAGGAATGTCATGCATAACCTATCCTTATCCACTAAGAAAGGCAAATGTGCTTCTCACACAACTGGACTTATGAAAGAGATCACGTTAAGTAGACAATCAAATACTTCTTCTCTCATATATAGTTATCTTTTATTAGGGGGGCATAGAGTAGGATATACACGTGTCTTCATAGAGATAAATAAATACGATGCATGTATGTGAACGTCTACATATTTAAAAACAAATCATAGCCTAAATCTTTGTTAAACCCGCTATCTCCATACCTTTTTTTGGGTTTCCTTCTTCGTATCTACTATATTTGATTATGGAGGGCAAGGTGCTCAATCGGCTGTCATCTCTTTCGCCTATTGTGTAAGGCCTTCTCACTGTTCAAAGACATGCACATTCCTCTTGCACCCTTCTAAAATGAGGTTTTTTCCCTTAAAAATCCCGAAGGAAGGCAAATGATCTACCCACAAAGGATGAATCAAAGATTGTAACGCTAACCGTACCTAAGACTGCCTTTTTTGTCACAATAAAAAAATGCATAATTGGAAGTTGTGTTAAGTGGAGCAAGCATGGTAGCTCTCTCCCTCCCCCCGCCGGCGGCCCCTCAGGTTGTTGCCGGCCACTAGCCCCGTTGCCGCCAGCCTTCCCAGCTCACCCCCCTGTCGGGGGCTCTTCTGGGGTCCTGCTGTCGACCGCCTTCCCGCCTCGTTCTCCGCTCATCGGCGTTGCTGATTGCTTCTGGTGTGCCATGGGTTGACTGGAAGTTTCCTGCTCGTGTGGGGTGCTCTGCTTTGGCTGCCATGCCCCCCTACCGCGTCTTCGTTTGCTGAGGCTGCCAAGCTCTCGGCACCCTTTCTCTTCCAAGGTGTGTTCCTATCCACACCTTCTAGCATGGATTTCCCTGGCCTTTCTTTTAGCCCGGGTCTGAAGCTTCAGGAGGAAATCTAGAGTAAACTAGGTGTTCATGTTACTCACTCTGTACTCGATCACGCCTCTTTTCACCTTGTGGCTGCTTTTAGCCGCTATAAGTTTCGTCTTTCTGTGGAGTCTGTTGGCACCCTTCTGCAGACCGCCATTGGTAGCATTGCTAAGCAGTTTGGTGTTTCCCAGCTCGGTGATCGTACTTTCAGATTTGTTGTCTCCACCAAATCGATTGGCCTCTTTCTGGCGAATCTTCGTTCCTTTGCCTGTGATTCGTTCAAGGTTTCCTTCTTCCAATGGGGCAATGGCGGTCCTAATTGGCATTCTGAATATAGTCGTTACCTTCTTGAGGAAGCTAGCTCCTTGTATTCTTCCTCCTCCAAGTCGTGTCACAGATCTTTTGCCGATGTCATCAAATCACCTATTCTCTCCGGTGCTAATGCTGTGCCTCTGGGCTCGCACCGTCGCCCCACCATGACAGTGACAAGTGCTAACGCCGTTCATTTGGGTCCGCACCGCCGTTCCGCCATGTCCGCAACAAGACGATTGGTGTTTGATCGTCTTATCTTCCCGAGGGTTGCTACCCACTCTTCTTCATCCAGGGAGGTCAGCCCTCATACCAGGCTCTGCAGTCACTGCCTCTCCCCCGCTCATTGGCACGTCAACTGTAGGGCGCCTATCCAGTGTCGCGCGTGCCGTAAGCAGGGCCACATTGCCGCCTTCTGCCATCAATTCAAAATCCATGGGGGACAGTAGTATCCTGGTAAAGCCAATGAGAAGGAGGCTGCCACTCAGAACCCAGAGCTGACCAGCCTCAAGCCCACTGCTCAACCGTCCGCACCCAGCCCACCGGTCTTCAATTCATTTGGGGCGCTGGCTCGTGCTTTTTTGGCCCATGATGGAAGCTGTGCCTGAGTTAATTGTGCCTTGGGGCTTGAGGCCCAATACTATTTACTAGCCCGAGTCTGATTCTGCCTTATACGCGACGCTGGACCCTGGTCACTAGCAACTCTCGAGCTCTTCGTCTTCCTACCGTTTTCCCCTTTGCGCGGCAACTGTAGATGGCGGAGAAACCCTCCCCCTCTTTCCTCCGTGATCCTCCAACCCAACTCTACTACTACCATGGCTTACCAACGTGCTGATCCTGAGCCATTCATCCCGAAGCATCTGCAGTATGAAGATATTCCCAATCAGGAGTTTATGGTGCGCGCGGTGGCACCTATTCATCCGCCGGCAAGAAACAAGAATCTTGCAATCATCACCTTCCATCCTCTGCCTGGTAATCCTCTTCACTTTGGTGCGGTTCGGGGTGTTCTTAGAGATTTTCCATGCTAATGCAACTTTGAGGCATAGAAGAAACATCATCACTGCTCCGAAAACTGATAATGGAGAGACTGTCACTTTCCATGCTGAAAAAGAAGCCGTAATTTGGAATTCTTTCGAGCAAAGAATTGAACAAAGTGAATTCAGTGACATGTTTTTTGATTTAACATCTATGATTCAAAGGCATGAGGGGCTAACTCATCTAGAAGACCAATTTTCCACAGCTGAGATTGATGAGGTTGTCAAAAAGTTGTCCAATGATAATTCCCTTGGTCCAATTGGTTTCAGTAATGAGTTCATCAAGAAATATTGGCCAACCATAAAAATGATTACTATAATCTTTGCTCGGCTTTTCAGGCTGGTAATGTCTGCCTTCAGAGTATCAACTCTTCCTTCAACACTCTAGTACCAAAGATTCTGAACCGCTCCACTGTGTCTAACTTCAGACCTATTTCTTTACTGAATAGTTATATGAAGTTGATCACCAAATTGCTAGCCAACAGGCTTCAGAAATCCATCATCCCCCTTATCCACAAAAATCAATATGGGTTCATTAAGCACAGAACCATCCAAGACTGCCTGGCCTGGTCCTTTGAATATTTGCATCTATGTCACAACTCCAAGAAAGAAATAATAATCCTTAGACAAGACTTTGAAAAAGCATTTGACAAAATTGAGCACAGGGCTATTCTCAGTATCTTGGAGGCTAAAGGATTTGGCAGTCTCTGGCTATCTTAGATCAAAAACATCTTTGACTCTGATACTTCAAAAGTGTTGTTAAATGGAGTGCCTGGCAAGACTATTCATTGCAGAAGAGGTGCTAGTGAAAGCTCTATGTTTGGTGTTGGTAATTAGTGACAATGCCTAAATACTAATCCTATGCCTAAGTTGTATGTAGCATATGAGGATTAGTACATTCCAAGGTTGGTGGCAAGATGGACATGGTGATCATGATGGCCACACTTGAATTTGGACGCAACCCTACGTGATCAAGGCAAAGGTACATGCTTAAGGGTTGTGTTTTAGTAACCAAGACACCTAGTGGGTGTGGTTACATTATAGGATAGATAGTCGTACTATAAAGAGGGGAATGACGCGGCTATTTAACTCCTAAGTGCCTCTAGGTGTGCATTTCATAATCATATGCATTTGGATAGAACTAATAACGCCTCGAAAAATGTTTGTGAAAAATGCTAACACACTCGCACATGACGTGATCACTTGGTGGTGTTAGCACATTTGCGAAGGCGGTGGAGTTTGAGCAGTAGAGAGGGTTTTGGGTCCTCTCTCCCTCCCGCCGAGCTTGCGAGGTGGGATTCAGGCGTTTTCGAGGAGTTGAAACGACTATTTTCCACTACGCCGGAAGTCGGAAATCGAACGGAAGCGAACGGAGGTCACAGTGGTGACCGGACGCTGGACCAGACGCGGTCTCTATTTGACCGGACGTGTCCGGTCAGCGTTCAGCGTCTTCGCGTGTTTCGGTTTGTTGATCGGACGCGATGGCACGTCCGGTCACAGTCGACCGGACGCGTCCGGTCGATCAGGGAGCTTACTGGACTCCAACCGGACTCTGGCACCGTGGCGTCTGATCAGTTCTCTAGCGCGTCCGGTCGCTGTTTCGTTGTGCGCTGCTCAGGCTTGACCAGCGCGTCCGGTCCGTCACGGGACCAGCACGTCCGGTCGAGCTTCGTGCGTCTGATCGTTGCGTGCAGCGCGTCCGGTCGATGGTTCGCGAAAGTAGCCGTTGTGCGATCGACGTGTCCGGTCAGTTTGACCAGCGCGTCCAGTCAGCGCGACTTCGGCTGTTTCAAGTACGTAACGGCTATATTCGAAGGGGTACGTCTATAAATACTCGTTGGCCGGCTCAAAGCTCTCTCTCTTGGACATTTGACATACTTGTGAGCACTTTGAGCTAAGCAACTCCCCTCCCACTCATCTCTCTTGCTTCTTTGCATATTTGAAGTGAGATTGAGTGATCCAAGTGCATTGGCATTGTGAGATTGCATCTAGTTGGCACTTGGTGGTTGATTTGCTGCGGGATTCTTGTTTCTCTTGGTGGTTGCCGCCACCTAGACGGCTTGGAGCAGCTTGGAGGCGTTGGCAAGAGTTGGTGATTGTTCTTGGCCACCTCCGGTAATTGTGAGGGGTTTGTGCCTACCTCGGCAAGAGTTAGTAAATTGCTCGTGTCATTGCAACCTTTTGCTATTTGATAGGTTCTTGTGGCGCCTTTTGAGAGGCTCGGTGTGAGACCGATTAGCCACCGAACCACGTGGTGAAGAGGGACACAACGGGGACTAGCGTGCCGGCAAGCACGTGAACCTCGGGATAAATCTTCGTGTCATCACTTTCATATTGTGATTGATTGATCCCGGTGTTCGGTTATCTTGGTATTCATTGTTGATCATATTGGTTGGCTCAATATTTCGCCCCTCGGTGAAACTCTCCTAACTCAACTCCGCATTACTTTCTTAGTTATCTTTGCTAGCTAGTTAGCTTTGCTAGAGTAGCTCTTTTGTGTAGCTTGCTAGTTGTAGTTGTAGTTACCTTCTCGGTTTGACTTGTGCGGTTGAGTGCCAATATACTAGAATTGTGAATTGGATAGGTGGCTTGCAAACACCCCGTAGGCTAAGCAAAACTCGCATCTCGCTATTTGTTGTATTGATAAACTTGTTTAGCTTGTCTTTGTAGAAATTTTTAAAAAGGCTATTCACCCCCCTCTAGCCATCAAGACCTTTCAGTTAGGCAAGGGAATCCCCTCTCCCCACTTCTCTTTATACTTGCTTCAATCCATCTTGAACAAAGCTAAGGATTTGGGATTTTTGAATCTCCCAATCCCCTTGTCATCCACTTCTGATTTTCCTATAATACAATATGTTGATGATACCTTGATCATCATGGAGGGGATGCCAGGCAACTTTTCTTCTTGAAATCAATTCTTCAATCCTTCTCTGATTCCACTGGGCTCAAAGTCAACTACAGTAAATCTTTTTTCCCAATTAACATCTGTGAAGCTAAAGTCATTCATCTTGCTGGCACTTTGGGCTGCACTATTGGAACCCTCCCTTTCACCTACTTAGGCCACCCTCTTGGTATTACTAGGCCTAAAATTGATGACTATCTTCCTCTCATTTCTAAATGTGAAAAAGGCTGCCTTGCACCTCTATTTTTCTCTCTCAAGCTGGTAAACTAGAGATAACAAATGCTATGTTGTCAGCCTTGCCTACTTTCCATCTTTATGCTCTTGCTCTTCCAAAGTGAGTTCTTAAGCCAATTGACAAGTTCAGAAAACACTGCTTATGGAGAGGGGCTGACATCAATTCCGAAAAGGCTCCAAAGGCTGCCTGGGAAATGGTTTGTGCCACTAAAGAGGAAGGTGGTTTAGGAGTCATAAATCTGAGAAAACACAATGAAGCTCTCCTTTTAAAGAATTTAGATAAATTCTTCAACAAAAAAAAGACATTCCATGGGTTTCTCTCGAATGGGAAAAGCACTACTCAAATGGGAAACTTCCTAATCACATTAAGAAAAGTTCCTTTTGGTGGAGAGACATCTTAAAACTCTTAGACTGCTATAAATCATTCTCCATAGTCCAAGTTCAGAATGGTCAATCTTGCTTGCTTTGGTTAGATAAATGGAATCAGCAACCTCTGAGTGTAGAATTCCCAAAACTATTTTCATTTGCAAGGAATAGATCAATAACTATGAGCAAATTTTACTCCCAGTAGCCCCTTCATGACCTGTTCAGTCTGCCTCTCTCAATAGAAGCATTCCAGTAATTGCAAACTCTGCAGTCCATCAAGGATGAGCTACTTTTAACTGATCAGCAGGATGTTTGATCCTCCGAGTGGGGAACTTTCTCTGCCTCAAAAGCTTATAGATTCTTGATGGGCCATAGCCAAGTTCCTCAGGCTTTCAATTGGCTTTGGAAGACATTCTGCCAGCCCAAGCACAAAGTCTTCTTTTGGATTTTGCTCAAAGACAGGTTGAGTACCAGAAACATTCTGAAAAGGAAGAATATGCACTTAGACTCCTTTGACTGTGCCTTGTGTCAGGATGCAACAGAAGAGACGATGGAACATCTCTTTCTATGTTGTACATTTGCCACTGAATGTTGGAACCAGATTAGCATTACTATCCAGTCTCAGGACAACATCTTCACTACAATCCAGCAGATCAAAAGTCAAGCTCACCTACACTTCTTCATGTTGGTTGCAATCCTCATGTGTGGTTCCATATGGACAGCGAGAAATGATATCGTCTTCAAAGGTGTTCCTCAAAATCCAGGCATGGTGAAATTTGCTTTCTCAACAGAACTAAAGACCCTTAATAGTGGCGGAGCCAACAATATGGCGTGGTTTGGTAGCCGCCATACCTAAATCACATAAAAATGAATATTTATAATGTATATACATGTATGCGTGAATATGTGATGATTGAGTACGTACATGACCCGCTGGCCGTTGGCCTGTTCACTCCACTTGATGGGCCATAAGCCCAGTCGCCCAGAAGCTAGAAGGCCAGAATGGAGGGAAGCTAGGGAATAGGGATTGGATCGACATCGTCAGTTTCATCACATCGAGTCGGCAAGTCCGTCGGTTCGACTCTTGCCAATCTAATCTAAATATGATCAGGCGAATTTGGGTGTAGACGTCGCGGACGGCAGACGGAGGCGGCCACGTACGGCTTCGGCATCCTCGCCATCGCCGACGACACAACGAGACGCGGTGCATGAGCGCCGAGCAGAGCCGCGGAGCGAGTCCTGATCGCTTGCAAATTGCAATTGCAAGTTGCATCTGCAAGTGCAACATGGCACCAAAGAAGAAGAGTAGATATGTGATGCAAGGTAATTTTTATTTCATAAATTAGAATTCTACAAAGTCTGTCTTTGAGTGTTATTTAATTTAACAAGCATGTATATGTAGATTGATTACACAGTTATTAATTATTGTTTGCCTTTTTTCTTGTGATTTTTTATATAGATTCGAAGACTCTTTTTTCCAAAGCATTTACCATTAGCAACTCCAACCCAGCTATGCCAGTAGATGGTGTTGCTGGACAACAAGAAGAGGCAGAGGATGTGGGCATTGAGCTAGTTCAAGTGGGTATTCAAGAGGCAGAGAATGAAGAGGACATTCATGTTGATGATCAAGCCAACGTTGATGATCAGCCCGTTGTTGATCATCAGACCACTATTAATGATCCGATAGCTAGCCAAGGGGAAGGGGGTCGGCTGATTGAAGTGATGAACTTAGACCACATTGAGCCTGATCCAGGGCATCGGATTCCAATTGATGATTTTCATCCCAACATCAGAGATGAAGTTAGATTGGCTTATGTGGCAAAGGGTCCTACTCGACCAGTTGGTCATGATTTTCCTCGTGACCATTTTGATAGAAAATTTTGTGAAACATGGTACGCAAAACATCCTTGGCTAGAATATAGTGTGGAGAAAGATGCAGCTTATTGCTTCTATTGCTTTCTTTTTAGGCAAGATCCTGTGGATGAAAAATTTGGTCATACTACCTTCACTAAAGAGGGGTATAATACATGGAAGAATGCATACAAAACATTTCCTCTTCATGTAGGTGGTGCCCGGAGTGTCCACAATCAAACAAAGACAGCATATGAAGATTTCAAAAATCAAAGGTCAAGTCTAAAACATAAGGTTACAACCTATAGCAAAGAATCACTAGTGAAGTATGAAACCCGTTTGGACACATCTTTGGGAATTGTTAGTTATCTTGCACTCCAAGGTGAGCCATTTCGTGGACATGATGAATCTGTTTGTTCCATGAATAAGGGTAATTTTCTAGAGATGGTTGATTGGTACAAAGAAAGGAACAAAGAAGTAAAGATTGCGTTTGATGAGTTATGTCCTAAAAATGCCCAAATGACTTCTCCAACAATTCAAAAAGAGATTGCAAATGAATTAGCAGAGGGGGTTAGTAGAGCAATAAAGAAATAGATGGGTGATGGCCTCTTTTCTGTCCTTATTGATGAATCTCGTGACATATCAATCAAAGAACAAATGGCTGTTGTTGTGAGGTAATTACTTGACTATTTTCATTATGTGTTAGAGAATTTGCATTGCTCTACTTAAGCTAAAATATTTACCCCATTTCTCAATAGGTATATAAACAAGGGAGAAGTCATTGAAAGATTTTTGGGTATCAAGCATGTCAAAGAAACAACAGCACTGAAGAAAGCATTGGTTGAGATGCTTCATAAGCATGGTCTACTTATTGAAAAATTACGAGGGCAAGGGTATGATGGGGCTTCTAATATGAGAGGAGAATTTAATGGGCTTCAAATGCTGATCCGCGATAAAAACCCATATGCCTTCTATATGCATTGTTTTGCTCATCGGTTGCAGTTGGTAGTTGTTGATGTCTTAAGATGTTGTTCTTCTATCGAGGATTTCTTTGAATATGTGACCTTGATTGTGAACTCCGCTGGTTCATCATGTAAGAGGAAGGACATATTGGTTGATCAACAGCGTAGAAATATATTGACTAAGTTACAGAGTGGAGAGATATTGTCAAGAAGAGGGAAGAATCAAGAAACATCATTGGTCAGACCAGAAGATACAAGATGGGGCTCTCATTATACGACTTTAGCTCGTATTGAATCTATGTGGGATGCAGTCATAAAAGTGCTAGAAATTGTGCACGAGGATGAGCGTAATCCATCTAGAGCAAGAGGATTGGTGCAGATAATGGAGTCATTTAGCTTTGTGTTCGTCATGAAGTTGATGTTGCAAATCCTTCGCATTACAAATGATTTGTCACTTCTATTACAGAGGAAGGATCAAAATATTGTTCAAGCCATGTCATTGGTTGCGGATGTGAAATCATGCTTGATGAACTTGAGGGCTCATGGTTGGGAACCACTATTTGAGGATGCCAAAACCTTTTGCAATAAAAATGATATCCTAGTACCAAAAATGGATGAAGCTATACCAATATGGGGTCGGTCAAAAAAAAGGGGGGAGAAATAACATCAGCACATAACGTTTTTTCCGTGTTGATACATTCTTCGGTTGAGAGGGTCTTCTCAGTTATGAAGATTATTAAGACCGAGTTACGCAATAAGATGGCTGATGCTTGGCTTAATAACCTTATGGTGTGCTATATTTAGCGAGGCTTATTCAAGGGACTTGATTTTGCAGAAATTAAGAAAAATTTGAAAAGAAAAATAGAAGAATGCCTTTGCCAAGGTCTGTACCCAAATAAAGCTTTATTATAGGTATGTATAAAGAATCTTCATTTAATGAGGTATTTTAAGTACCAATGCTTTACTTTTGGATTTCTGTTATATTTGCTCATCACAAAGTAATATGCACACACACATAATGTTCTAGGGTGTGTATGCATAGTTGACCAATTGCCCTTTACAAACCCGCCACACCTGAAAATAATTCCTGCCTCCGCGCACTGACCCTTACCCTGCGGGCTAAGGCTAAAATTTTCTGTAACCTTTGATCTATGGATTCAGAACCTGTTGTAATTTCTATTTGTCCTCTGATTTTCTTTATTTCTTTCTTTGTTTCCCGGGGTCTAGCTGCTCTAGATGTTCTGTTCTTTCTTGTATTCCTTTCATAAGACCTTCACCTATTTTTCAATAAATTGCCTGTAGGAGCCTTTTGGCCCCTCCAGTCCTGTCAAAAAGAAAAAATGCTAAGCATATATATCACCCGTTGGACGACTGAACGGAGCGGCCAGACAGCTTGACGCACAGTCAGGGACCGTAGCTCTGACCCTCTGTCTCTTCTCTACTATACGATTCTCTACCGTGCCATGGGCGGCGGCCCATGGCCACCGATCGTCAGTTGGCACGTACGTATACGTACGCTACCATGGCTACGACCGTCATGGGTTGCCGTGAAATTGTTTCTTCTCTACGTACGGCCACCGCCACCGTCCGTACACGGGATGAAATTGTTGCATCCCCTACCGTATATACGATCGTCTGTCTGTACCGCTGCTACGCGGTCCATGCCTACGACTACGCGTAACGTGGCGAGGCCGGTGGCGCCTACGGCGGCGAGCGAGAGAGATACGGACGGACATACGCTGGTGGTGGCGACCGGCGACGGCGAGGGGCAGAACCGTCCGTCCGCGCGTGGAACGGGCCGTTGCCGTTGCCAGTGCCGCGCCGTTTCAGTTTCACGCGGCCGGCCGCGCCTCCGTTTCAGTTTTACTCGGCGCGGGGCCCGCGCACGAGAGTCGAGAGGGCCCCACGCCGATCCCGTCTGGCCGCCGCTCCCCTCCTCCCCCCGAGTCGAGTCCACTCGCACCAACTCCTCCATCCAACTCGGCAACTCCACTCCACGCAGCCAGCCAGCCAGCCCGGCGCTTCCCATCACTGGGTGGGTGGGCGGTTCGCCTCCTCATCTTCTCCTCACGTCCACGGCGATGGCGCCCGAGCCCCCGCACTGCTGACCCCCTCCCGCCGTCACTCCCGCGCCCGCGGTTGGTAGGTGCGGAGGTTGGCCGGTTGGTGGTGAGTGGGTGGGTGCCCGCGGGACGTGCGTGCGTGCCGGCAGGCGGTTGCGGGAGGCGCGGCCGCGATCCCGGGCCGGATCTGGGCGCAGCCGCGATGGAGGGCGCCGCTGCCGCGGAGAATGGGATCGAGGGGGAGGGCTACGTCGTCGTCAAGGCGGCCGCGGAGGGGGAGGGGGGCCCCGCCGCCGGTGGCGATCGCGGGGATCTCGCCGCCCCCGCCGAGGACGCGGCGCCGGCCGGATCTGAGGACGCCCCGGCCCCGGCGGCGACGGTGACGGCGGCGGAGGACGTGGCCGCGGTGGCGCCGGCCAAGGCGCCGGCCAAGGTGAGTCCCGTTCCGCTTCCGTTTCCGCCTTCGCTCGCCGCGCGTGCGGTGCGGGCGGTGGTGATCCGGCACTGACCGTCGCTCGGCTGGCTGTGCGTGCAGAAGGGTGGATCCGGGGACGCCGCCGGGGCCAGGAAGGCGAGGCCGCAGAACGGCAGGGTGCCCGCCGGAACCGCCGCTGCGCCGAGGGGTAAGAAGCCCGGGGTCCTCTCGCAGAGCGCCTCCTTCCCGGCGCGGGGTGCGACGGCCGCCACCGCCGTCGCCAAGAAGGCCGCGGCTGCGGTTGCTGCTACGCCCAAGCAGGCCAAGGGCGCCGCCGTGGCCAATGGATCAGAGGCGGCAGCAGGTTTGGACGCTGGTTTTCCTTCTTCCTTATATGTGTTTGGGTGTGCTCAGTCAGTGCCGCCGCAGTGGTGTCGTCTTGACTGAATTCTGGGTGCAATTCTGAATTGAATGGCTTGCAGGCCGGGCGACGGAGAAGAAGGCGAATCCGGCGCGGACACCTGTTGCTCGCCGGTCGATGGTAGAGGCCCCTTCCTTGAGTGATCCGTTACTTGAAGCTTGACATTGTTCTTCTGTCTATTTTTGGTTGCGTTGTTGTAAGACTTGGTTCGGTTCCTTTTGCCTTAGCCTGTCAAGTCTGGATCAGTGGATGCGGCCGCCCCAAATGACGCAGTTCCCGTTGTCCAAGAGTAAGTGCTGGACCACTACCAATCCAGATTTGGCTGCTGTGTTTTTTTTCTTTATTCCTTTTGCATTGTAATTTCAGTTATCGTCTCTAAATAGAACACGCCACACAGTTAATGTGGGTCAAATTACATTGTGTCGCCTTTCTGTTTTCTGATTCTTACTATAAATGGCTTGACTTGATCAGTGTTGTTTGTCGCACTGGATTGACTAATCAGAACCGTTATGAATTATTGATATTGGATAACAGGCAGCATGAAAACACCGACAAACCACTGAAACAAACACAGCCAGGGAAAACAGAGGATGACGTGCGCTCCACCACATCGTAAGAAATTCCTCTTGATTGATTGATTGATTGATTGATAGCCGCTTATTTGTTCTTCCCCGTGGAATCAACACAAAACGCTGCTATTTCGTGTTGTGTTGCAGAAGTGCCAATACTCCCCGTGCAGCAGCTCGCAAGAGTGCTGCTGCTGCTGCTGGTTTTAGTTTCAGATTGGAGGAGCGTGCTGAGAAGAGAAAGGAGGTCTGCATTATTTTCCACAGTGGTGTTTTAGTGATCATGTTTTGTCTACTTTTCCTTTTTCTTGTACTGAAGGGCCTTGGTCATTCCCTACTCCCAGTTCTTCCAAAAGCTTGAAGAGAAAATCCACGCAAAGGAGCTGGAAAAAACAAATTTGCAGGAGAAATCTAAGGTGAGAGCTGCTTTCACATTATTTGCATAAAAAACTATGGGATACTTACATGTGTCGGTTCTGAAAGTTAATCTATGCACACTCAGGAGAGCCAAGAGGCTGAGATCAAACTGCTGAGGAAGAGCCTAACATTTAAAGCCACACCTATGCCAAGCTTTTACAAGGAGCAGCCACCCAAAGTTGAGTTGAAAAAGGTACTGAGTTGATTTACTTCATGTAGTGAGGTTCCGGTTTCATGTGGTTTAATTGCATCCTATCTTTCTATTTGAATAGAAAGATTCACAGTGAACCAGTTTGATAAGTTTCCATTTGCACTCATACAAATACTTGTACAATTTTAGTTTTTGCTGTTGTACGTTGATGGATGCACTGGCAACTATCTCATTGTGCCTTACATTACCAGAGATTTCCACTAAAAATATGGTTTTGTGACATGCTTAGGGATGTTTATATTTGTCTGTCTAAACATTTTGAGATGAGAATATGAAATCCTAAATAGATGTGTCATGTGTGTACTATATTGATTAAGATGGCACCATAAAAATGCAACCTGAATACACAGTTGTTTCACCAAAGAAAATGATAGTATGCTTTTGTTAGAGATGGTGAATAAGAATGTACATGCATATGTATCATGTGATACATAACTGCATTTGAAGCACATTTTTTTTCTGCCATAATCAACGTGCTATGGACAGGAGCGCTTGGAGATTGGCAATCAACGTGCCTGAACCGTGACCTCTTTTTGTCTTGTGTCCTTTATGTCCCTTTATGTGCCTCCCTGTTTCTCGTCTCTTTTGGGTTTCATCTCTAGCCTACCCCAACTTGCTTGGGACAAAAGGCTATGTTGTTGTTGTTGTTGTTGTAATCATTTTGTTCGATTTAGTTACTGGCTTACTGCTTTGTGCATGAGTGATCTATTTTTTAAATTCAGTAATCAGTACAGCATTAGATTACAGTCTTTCAGTTGTGAATTGTGATCCTATATTACATATACTGAATGCTCCTTATATTTTTAAAGTTTGTTAAATTGTAATATTATTGACTTATTGAGTGCCTATTGATGTGTGCTAACTGCTAGGTCCTTAGTTCCTTACTATGATATAGTTTAATATTGCTGCTTCTGTGATAGTGCAACTTTGAAGTAAGGCCTCGTTTAGATCCAAAAATTTTTGGGAAAAAATTCTATAGCACTTTTTGTTGTTATTTGGCAAAATTTGTCCAACCATAAACTAACTAGGCTCAAAAGATTCGTCTCGACATTTACAGATAAACTGTGCAAATAGTTATTTTTTTTTACCTACATTTAATGCTCCATGCATGCGTCTAAAGATTCGATGTGACAGGTACTGTGCAAAATTTTTGGGGTGTTTTTGGCGATCTAAACAAGGCCTAAATATTATACAATTTTGAGGGCTCTATTTGAGGTCTTAGATTAGTGTAACTAGGGACTTTGTCTTGCAAGATCCATGAAGCGAAATTATCTTTCATACAGATGCCTGAATTATTTTCTATAACAATTATCATCCACATATGATGGAACTTGTAATAGGATAATCATCAAGATTTGCAGCTAATGACGCACCTTAATGTGGGACTAAACATTGCCATTCTTGTACACAAGATATATGTTCGTGAAATCTGTCCTTCCATCTCATAGGAGGTTAATTAGATGTGACAAATCGTTTCTTTCTACTAGTTCATCATCTCATTCATGTTTCAGGATCTAGTAAATGTTTTTTTCTCTCATTAGTCTTCTGTATGCACTGATTCATACTTCACAGTGTGTTTAAAATTCACTTTATTGGTTACTGCTATTCAAATGTTTTCTCTTGTGCACCTTGCTAGTTTCTATAAAAAAATATTAAGGTTTCTGAATTATATTTTCTATACACATTATTTTGTCACATTAGTAAATTTCACACTCCTAAACAAATTTCCGTATGATGTGGTTTTGTAGATTCCCCCAACACGCGCTAGGTCACCGAAGCTCGGCCGGCACAAGCCAGCCAATTCTGCTACTGCTGCTTCTGCAGATGCAGATGGTTCTGTATCATGTGAGAGCCCACGGAGCACTGCAAATTCGGGCAAGGTAAATGAAGTTATGGAGAACAACAAACCTCGTGTCCCTGCTAGAAAACCTGTTCAGAGGCCAGTCACGAAAGCTCCATCACAAGCGTCTGCCACCACAAAGGCTGAAGCAAGACCTGTAGTTACAAAGCCAAAAATCTCAAACTCAAAACCTAAGGTTTCAAGGGCAAAGGTTGCGAAAGCGCAGGAAACCCCAGTTGAAGTCCCTCCTTCGGAACCTTCTGCCCCAGAAGAGCTCGTCGCTGGAGAAGCTACAGGCCCTGATCTGGCTGCACAATTGGTTCCTTCGAATGAAGTCCCAGTCCATGGCTGATCAGTTGCGCATTTTGCCTATTTATTTCCTTCTTGCAGTTCTGTGAATAGTGAGGGTGTGTGCTTCATTGAAAGTTGAATCGCTCAAAGTGTCATGGTTTATCGTTTCCGGAGTAGACATCAATTTTTTTTCAGCTTGTCATTGAGCATGCCATGTATATTGCTTGATATTGTGTTCATGTTTAAAATTCCCAATCTTGTGTATATTGGATTTGTATGTCGCAGGACATCCTAGGATTGTTGCAATACATTAATGCAACTTGTGGATTATTTTGTGGTCGTGTTACTTTTACCTTTTTCCCTCATTCTTGTTGGTTTTACATCAACTCCAACTTTTTCGCTCTAGGATCAGAAATGGCTCATAAAAAGATGTCCAGCGTCTAAATTCAACGTAAATGACCATATTTCAATCTACTCTTTTCTGTAAATTACGCAAGTAAGGAGGTAGTGAGTAGGTCTCAAGTGAATGCTTTGCTTGTATAGTGATATATCATGGCTGAACTAGTCATCAAATGCAATAATATCACTAGTGTTCATGGCACTTTATAAAGGTTTAAATTAAAATTAAAATTAAAATTAAAATAGATATTATAAATGTTTAACAATAGAGCAAATAGTGTTGATTCAACCATCGTTTATTATTGTCGTATATAAGTCACTATATATAAGCTTTTTTAAGAGTAAAGGCATACAACACTTTGCGCTTTTGATACGGGCTTGCTAGCGTCCGGACGGATGGGGCGTCCAAATGCCCGCGCCTCCAAACCGTTTCGCGCGCCCACACGGGGCCTGTGCCGCCCTGAACGTTACCAGCATCGGAAAGAAGGGGAGGGACGACGGATCAGGAGGAGACACCGAGGCGAGGCATAAGGGAGAGTTTATAGATAGGAGTGGAATCCATGTGGTAAGATGATGGCGGTAAAAGAAAAAAAACAAGGATACATGGACGAACTTGGTTTGAAACTAGCACAGTTGTCGTTCCCTGGCAACGGCGCCAAAAAACTTGTTGGTATTTATTAACGCAAACAGATAAATCCGCAAGCGTACGGATACCGCTGTAGCTTTCACCCGAGAGTATTCCAAGATATCGATTTCCACGGGGGACGCGAAGTGTACTAATTAAGGGTCAAAATCACCCAAGGATAAAGATAGATGTGTTTTTGTGGGTAGAGAGGAATTACCTAAGGTTTCTCTAGCTGATCTAAGAATCAAAGTTACTTCAAGGTTTACTTACTTCGGGACATCAGAACACTAGCCTCAGACTGAGATGAGAAAGGAGCTAGGAAGTTCTGACTATGGTCCTACAAACACCAACCCGAACGAGGTGGACTACGTTGGCCGTCAGGGATGTCACCACCTGGGGCTACCACAACTATACGTAGGGCTGAGTTCAATTCCAGGTAATCGCAAGACTAAGCACCACGCCTATTCTATTGATTACTACTCTAACGTTGCAAAGACCAGAGCATTTGATGCAAGCAGGAATCCAATAAATAACTTAAAGTAAATACTGAAATTAAGTAGATAAAGAACTTAAGAATAGTAATTGGAGCACCTATAGATTACACAAGGATGAATCAGATATGTAGAAGTACAAAGTTGAGGAAGATCCGACAGATCTGGCTTCTCCTTAGCTCTCTTCTCTTCTCTCTCCCTATTTTCTATAATACAACTGATCCTGATAAGGGGATATGAATTAGGGTTTCAGGATAGCTCTAGGGAAGGGGGGCAGGGGCTGGTATATATAGGGGAGATAGAGTAGAGGGTAAGGAATTGCCACGTCATCTCCCTCGACCACCGTTGAATAAACTGACCTAAAACCGTCTTAAGATCAATGGTGTAGATCGTAGGAAGGAGTACGAGGCGGGGGAGAGCAAGTGGGCCCTGTATTGAGCCGGGCGGCCTTCCTAGTGGGCCGGCCGGCCCACTATGGTACCCAATTGGCCCACGCTTCGGCGTGGTATCTTCTAGAATCTTCTAGAGTTGTCTTTCGCAGTTTTTGCGGGTTAAATCACTTGTTATCGTCGGTTTGCTTGTTTGGAGTGTATAACAATGATCCCGGGGCTGTTTTCTGGATAAATCCTTTTACATACAAATATTCATCAAAGCTCGTGAAATTCATTAGTTTAAACCCATGTATCTATGTTTGGTGATAGAATTAAACATATATATATGTTATGTTGACGGTTTATAATTGATGTTAGTGACTATCAACAGTGCTTCGAGTACTCCGGGGGAAGACGACCAAGCACTGATCAACCACATATTCCTAGTCCTCATCCCAAAAGGTTGCCAAACTAGAGGAGCTAGGACAGTTTAGACCAATCAGCTTGTGCAATGTGATCTGCAAGATGGCATCGAAGGTTCTAGCAAATAGACTCAAGGAGATTTTGCCTGAAATAATCTCCGAGGAACAGTCGGCCTTCGTTCCGAGCGATTGATCACGGATAATATTATTACGGCGTACGAGTGTCTACATTTTATGAAAAAGAAGAGAGGCAGAAGGCAGCAACATTGTGCTCCCAAGCTAGACTTGACTAAGGCATACGACCGGGTAGAATGGAATTATCTCCAAGCAATTATGGAGAAGATGGGTTTTCACCGCATTTGGATTGTCGTGATCATGCGGCTCGTAACATCAGTGTCATTTTTAGTATTATTGGATGGAGCACCACTTGAAAAGTTCAAACCGTCACGTGGTATTCACCAGGGCGATCCTATTTCACCTTATCTGTTTTTTGTTGGTAGCAGAGGGCCTATTGTGCCTCTTAAAATCAAGAAGTCGATCATCAGGGCTACAAGGTTTAAGGGTATCATCATTGGCTACGACGGTTTTTCACCTATTGTTCGCAGATGATAGCATGCTGTTTTTCAAAGCAAATGAGGAGAATGCACAGGGAGTCATGGAAATACTGGCAGCTTACTGTAGAGCATCAGGTCAACAGATTAATGGGGCAAAATCTTCTATTTTGTTTAGCAAGGGATGCTGCAACGAGGTAAAGCAGAAATTAATGGAAATATTGGACGCCAACAATGAATCTCGTAACAAGAAGTATTTGGGTATGCCATCAGATGTTGGGCGTACAAGCAATGGTGCTTTCAAATATTTGAAAGATCGAATATGGAAACGAGTACAGGGCTGGCTGGAACAGACTATTATATCGGTTGGAAGGAAGGAGGTCCTGATAAAAGCAGTAGCCCAGGCAGTGCCAACATACTCTATGGCCTGCTTTCTCTTACCCCGAGGGCTTTGCCATCACAACAATGGTTTATTACGTGACTTCTGGTGGGGAAGTAAAGAAGGAAAGCGCAAGCCCTGCTGGGTATCTTGGCGACACATGACTCAACCAAAATGCATGGGCGGTTTGGGTTTCAAAGACATCGAGCTTTTTAATCTCGCCATGCTAGCACGACAGGCTTGGCGTATCATACAAGAACCTGACTCGCTGAGTGCGAGGGTTTTGAGGTCAGTATACTTTCCAGATGGTAATTTCTTAGAAGCTCAGTTGCAGGGGCGGAGCTCAGTTGCAATTGTGATCGAGAGATCGAGGATCCGCCTAGGCAGCTCGGTTGCTGCCTGCTAGCTGCGCGTGCATGGCTAACAAGCAATTTCTTAGAAGCTCAGTCAGTCAGTTGGGCACTCGCCCCTCCCATATTTGGCGTGCTATCATGGAAGGAAAGGATGTGCTAAAGCAAGGTTTGATTCGGCGAATCGGGACTGGCGAACACACTAATGCATGGTGTCAGAACTGGATACCACGTGATGGTCTACTACGGCCAGTCACTTGCTTAAGGGATAATCCACCTATAATGGTTGCTGAATTTATTGATCAAAGCACCTTCACTTGGGACAAATTGAAGCTGAGTACGTTCTTCTCTCAAATAGACGTGGAGGTGATATGCAATATACCGATATGTATGAGTAGACAAGAGGATTTTTGGGCTTGGCATTATGATCGGAAAGGAGTTTTTTCTGTTCGGTCAGACTATAGGATGCTGCTGAGCACAAGAAACAGAAGGGAGGAGTGGTTAAATGGGAATGCATCAAGTTCAGATTTTAGGAAAGTTGAAAAGAGTTGGGCTTCTCTTTGGCGTATATCCCAGTGCCTTTCTTGGCTCCCTCTTTTTAATACAATAGGTAGCTCTCCTGCCGGTTCCATTTCAAAAAAAAAAAGGAGAAAATTAAACTATTTGTCTGGATCCTTGTTCGCGCTCGTGCCCTGGACCACCTGGAAGGAGCGCAATGCCAGGTGTTTCAGGGGAGCAGCCGCTACCGTCATCGACATTCTACAGTTGGTCGAGGCCGAGCCGATCGATGATGGATCGAGGCCGGCGCAAGGGGGCTGGAAGCTTTAGCTTGCCTCTAGGATGGAGCATCATCCAATGTTATGAACGGCAATCATCATAATGTAGCGCCAACAAAACACTAACGCGGCCGTGGAACGGCATCTTGTAATTTAAACTCTCTTCTACCAAATACAATGATACGCATTGCTTGTGCGTATTCGAGAAAAAAATAACTACTTGTCTGGAGATTGGCCAAACAATCACTACCGACTGCAGATGTACGTCACCACAGGCACATGGCGGAAAATCCGAAGTGCTCCTTGTGCGGTGCCGAGGACTCCTGGAAACACTCGCTACTCCTTCGCACCATGTCTAAATGTGTCTGGGTATTGGTTGACGAGGAAATTATTGAACATCTCATCAATGTTCAGGAATCTGATGCAAGAAGTTGGATCTTTTCACTGATAGAGACGCTGAAGCATGATGATCTGATCCGGGTTCTAGTTACACTATGGGCAATCTGGTATGCTCGTAGGAAGGCTATCCACGACAATATCTTCCAAAGCACATTATCTACTTTCCTGTTCGTGAATTCATTTATCTCAGATCTCACGATGGCTGAAGGAAAGAAGGGAGCACATGTACAGCAAGGTCATACACAACAAGCCGGTTGGATTCCCCTACCAGCAGGTTTGGTTAAAATCAACGTGGATGCAGCTACATCAAAGAACACTAACAGAGGTGCAGTTGCAGCAGTGGCGAGGTCGTCTGATGGAGTTTATCTAGGCGCTTCAGCTGTGGTCTTTGATGATGTAACTGACGCAGAATCTCTCGAGGCATTGGCATGCAGAGAAACAGTTGCTCCGTCTCGGGACCTGCTGTACGCAAGGTCATGGTCGTTTCTGACTGTTTATCTGTGATAAAAAACATGACTGAAAGATCTCGGTGCGCCTATGGCCAGATAATTCGAGAGATCAGGTCTCAGGACGATTCTTTTGAAGATATAAGTTTCACCCATGAGAATCGCCGGCACAACACACATGCACATAGCTTGGCTAGAAGCAAGGTTTTGGGATTCGTTTTGGAAAAAAATTCGGTCCCAACCGAATTGGACGAATTTCGGGAAAATTCGGATGAATTTCGGACTCAATTCGGTGAATTTTCGGAATATAAAGCATAAAATTCGTTTCGGACCTCACCGAAATGGACGAATTTCGCCGAAATTCGGACTAATTCGGTCGAATCCCAGAACCTTGGCTAGAAGTAGTATTTATGCTGAGAGTGGTAGGCATGTGTGGCTCCTTGGACCGCCTCAGGGAGTTTGTATTCCAGGAACAATTGCTTTGTAAGCAATTCTGAAGCTCAAAAAAAAAAACTAGATGGATTTCCAGCCGAGAGAACCCAGCGACTGAAAACATGAACATCCTCGCTTCGTTCGTTCGACTCGGCCCTTACGGCAACTGGCCCATCCATCCATCCAACTTCAGGCCGGGCTCGAAACCGCGTGGCTGGGCTAGATCTGGATTCCAGCCCGGCTAAAGAGCGGCATCCTGTTCCTGTCCGGACTCCGGCCGGAGCACCGAGAGCCAGATGAAAGGGTAGCCGATGCCCGATGGTGAGTTGGTGACAAGACCAGGCAGGAACTCTCTGAACTGCTCGTGGGAGATCACGGTGAGGCTCGTCAAGCTCACGGACACGACAAGTACTATGTTGGTATTGCTTTATTTTATAGGTATCATCTCATAGATGAGATGATCGAGCAGATATGTATTTTTAAGTGGTCTTATAGTGTTTCAATTATTCTTAATTGGTGTAACTAATAACAAAATAAAACTTTGTAAGTTTTACGGTGGTATTAAATCATATAATGGTAAAATAGTTATCTCATGGTCTTAATTTTTTTTGCTCGTAAGCTGCTTGCCTCATGAAACAACCACTCTTTTTCTCGCTTTCTTCTGTCTTTTCCACATCATAAAAAGAATACAATGCGGTATTGCATAAGATGACTTTTGAGTAAGAGAATACTCGAACGACACATGTACCCATGGATTAAACCGAATTAAGCAGTTCCTCCTTAGATCATGGTTTCTTTTTTTAACAAACTATCACATTTGAGCATGGACACCAAGTATGAGTGCCATATAATTTAGTAATTTTTAGAAGTCGTGGTGTGTTATATTCTACAATAGAGGGAGCAGGCGTATATATACCCTAGGTGTGTATCTACCACCTTCCCAAATTGCGGTACAATTAAAGATCGTAAAATACAGATAGGAGGCTTCCTATTTGGACCCTCAAACATATTTTTTGAAAAGTTTGGAGCCAAAAAAATAGTCTGCCTACTCAACTCAAGAGGGCTGTCAAAAGTGGCCTCCAAGTCCAAGCCCTCATTCCTAAGGGTCTTGTTTCATGCCCTCAAACTATCGCTTTGGTCGTTCCCTCGTGCACTATATCTACCCCATTTTGTCTTCCCCATGCTAGCATCGTTTGCACACCCTTTCGTGTGGCTCCTCCTTCCCGTGATGTGCCTCATAACTCTTGACTGCTCCTCCCCTCGGCGCCTCCACTCCTGGCTCCTTCTCCTCTAGGTGCGCCTCCTCCCTAGCACGTCTCTTCCCCTCTTTTGGTAGGCTTTTTTGGTGGCTTCTCCAATTAAACAGCTCTACCAAACGAGTACACGCGAAATGACTTCTGAATAAAGCAAAAAAAGAAAAAAAAAGTGAAGCGGAAACCATTTTTAGGCTAGCCAAAGCCGCCAGAACTATTTTGGATAAGCTCAAATCATGCAAAGAGGACCTACGCATGTGATATGGGTGTTTTATTTGGTGAAGTGTGATGGGCCATCCTATTAAATCTGCATCAAATTTGATTTTGCATTTAGGCCCTGTTTAGTTGCCAAAAATTTTGCAAAATTTTTCAACATTTCCCGTCACATCAAATCTTTGGACGCATGCATGATGCATTAAATATAGATAAAAAATAAAACTAATTACACAGTTTATACGAAATGGACGAGACAAATCTTTTAAGCCTAATTAGACCATGATTGGACACTAATTGCCAAATAACGATAAAATTTGCTACAGTGTCATTTTGCAAAATATTTTGCAACTAAACTGGCCCTTAATTTTAATCATTAATATCTGCATTCATAAATTTAAATATGGTTCTTTATAGTGGAATTGTAAAATATTTTGATCATTAATATCTGTAAAAGGGTTCTCAGTTTGAAGGATGCAGTTGCTGTTAGGGCGTGAATTCGTTAACATCAGTCCCTATCTAAAAAAGAAAAAGAAAAACCGGGGCTAGAGAATCTCGAGTAGAAGCGACATATTCCAGCCGTAGAAATCAGCAGAGAATCTCGAGTAGAAGCGACATATTCCTCCCGAAGCCAATTTAGTGCCACGCCTCCACTACTTTCCAGTTTCCACTCCACCGGGGGGTCCTCCCGCCAGCGGCCAGCCTCGAGAGTAAGCCTACGCGTTCGGGTTACCCAATTTTTTCGGGTCAAGTAATTCAGGTAATTTAAAATTTAGGTAATAAAAACTGTTATCTGATTTTTTTCTGAAAAAACATTACCGGTAAATTTGGGTATCTGATAATTCGGATTCGGGTTCAGGTATTACCTGATATACCCAAATTTATAGACAAACTACACTAAATTTCAGTAGCGATCTATACATAATTTCAGCAGCAATTTGTATAGAATTTCAACAGCAATTTGCAAAGAATAATATATTATAGTCACTCGTTCAAATAGAGAGAATTATATTCTAATAAAGTGACAAGTGAAAGTATTCAACTAACAACATATAATAACTAGAAAGATAAAAATAAATCTTTGAGTAGTTTAGATACCGGGGGATATTATCCGAATTATCCAAACTAATTTCGGGTAATCAAAATCGCTATCCGAATTTAGAATCGGGCAGGGTTCAAAATTTTAGTGAAATTTCGGCCGAATTTCGCGAAATTCGGTAATTTCGGTGGTGGCCGAAAGAAAACTCCGAAATTTTGTAATACTCTAATACAGGTGATGTATAACTCTAGACTTGTACTTTTCTATTGATTATATTGTATATTCTTCTATTCAATAGATGTGTAGTCATAAATCATACTGATATTTATTTAGACCTAAACTTTTTTAGAAATAACATACTTCATGTCCTAACCTCTAAAAAAATTTCGGCGAAATTTCGGCCAAATTTCGCGAAATTCGGTAATTTCGGTGGTGATCGAAATTTTTGCGATAACGAAATTAAAATCCTTGGAATCGGGTACTTTGCGTTCGGGTAATTCGGCCTATTTTGCGCAGGCTTACTCGAGAGAACCGCGCGCCGCGGCCCCACTTTTCCCCCAAAAACCTCCGCGAGCCCACCCGCGCCCATTAGAACCCTAGCTCCCCCACCAATCTAACCGCGCCAAGAATCCGGAAAAATCTCCAGCTTTTCGGTCTCCCGGGCCCGTCCATTGCTGCGTCGGAGATGGTGAGTGCGTTCTTGCCCTCTCTCTCTCTATTGCGCGCGCCGGTTGGTATTCCCCCTCCTCCGCGGAGATTTGTTTGGCGAGCGGATCGGGGTTCTTGATTCGATTCCCTCTTCTTGGCCTCTGACGACGACTGAGCGGTTCTTGCTTTGTTTTTTGGGGGCGCAGTCGTCCGACATCCGGAAATGGTTCATGAAGACGCAGGACAAGAGCGCGACGGCGCCCTCCGGAGCTGCCGCGAAGCCCTCGGGGGCCGCCGAGAAGAAGAAGCCCGTGCTCAGCATTCCGGAGAAGAAGGCGGCGCCGCCCGCATTGGTAGGATGCTTCCCCCCGTTGCTGTTGGTTCTGCCCTCTTGCCTTCTTATGGTTACTAATTATGGGTGCTTTAGACGGGGGTTTGGTCTGTTGAAATGTAAGTAGTTGTGAATGTGTGGTGCATGCTGTCGTGGATTGGCTCAGGGATTCAGTTTCGGTCAATGTGTTACTTGCGGCAACAATAGGGTCATAGGGAATTTCCCTGTGGTAATCCGTAGTTATTGTGCTTATTAAGGCTGTCACCCTATTTTGTCCAAACCAATGTTAAATGATGATGTTCTGGATGTTTACAGTCTTTGTCATTGCCTTAGATTTAGTTTTGACCTACTAGTTACTAGTTAGATTAAATTATTGACCAGGCTTTTGAGTTTCCTTCAGTATTTCATCTATAACATTGTAACAAATGAGCTATTTATCCACAAACGTTCATTGTGTTGTAGCATCACCATGGTTGGTTTGTTTGGTCGAAGCTAACAGCAGTTCTTCTCTAATTTTTCATTGTTCTACAATATTTGGTGCTGCCCAAGTTTCTGACACTATTAATGCCGCATCTTGGGTCAATCAGGCGTCCTGTGATCATGATCCTCCTGCTAGAAGGAAGACAAGCAAGTACTTTGGGTCAAAAGCAGAAAAGGATTCAGATGTTGAAATGGCAGACGCCTCTGCGGGGAAGAGTGCTGACAAGAGTGCGGCTAAAAGAAAACTTCAGAAATGCAACAATGAAGTCAAGGAGGACAACAAACCTTTGCCAGCAAAGAAAATGTCTAAGGATGAAGAAGACGACGATGATGACTTTGTGCCACCTCCAAAGAAGAAAACTCCTGTAAAGCCACCGCCTTCAAAAAAGCCTAAAGCTGAATCTAATGCTCAAGTTGATGATGCTGAGGATGAGGACAGGATGGATGAAGATGCCAAGACTCCCTCAAAAGGAGCTGGAAGAGGAAGGGGAAGGGGAGGAAGAGGAGGAGCAGGAGCTGCCCCTGGGGGCAGAGGTAGAGGAGGAGGTGGGAGAGGTTTTATGAATTTTGGTGAGAGGAAAGATCCTCCTCACAAAGGAGAAAAGGTAACGCTAATATCATTGTCAATGTTTTGAAAAATTAAAAAAACCAATGCTGAACTGTCAATTTCATCTTCTACAATTGTAGGAGGTCCCAGAGGGTGCCCCTGACTGTTTATCTGGCCTGACATTTGTCATAAGTGGTACCCTTGACAGGTGCTTCAATTTTTATGTATAATATTTTTCTCTTACTTTTCACCTTTTATGGTGGCTTATGTTGGGTTTCAGCTCTAGCATTCCCTAACTTGCCTGGGACTAGAAGTCTTTGTTGTTGTTGATAATATTCAGTACGTAGCATATGTTTAATTACCATGCAACGACCAATGAGTTAGAAATCATCTTAAGTTTGTTTCTATGTGCAGTCTTGAACGTGAGGAAGCAACTGATCTAATTAAGCGTTATGGTGGCCGTGTGACTGGCTCTATTAGTAAAAAGACGGTATGTATATTAGTAGGGCACCTTTTTATGAGACTATTGTTGCCCTTTATATATTTAATAATTTGCTGAGAGTGCTTGTTCACAGAGCTACTTACTGGCCGATGAAGACCTTGGTGGAGTTAAATCTAACAAAGCAAAAGATCTGGGGTATTACTTATTACTTACTACTCCCTCCAGTCTAGTTTAAGTGGCGTACACTAGTTTTTCCATTCGACCGAAATAAGTGGCGGACGGGGGTTTCAAGAGCCGATTAATTACTTCGAGTAAATAGAAAACGTTGCATGCATGGCTACCAACAGAGCGTCAGCCACTAGGATTGGAATAACACTTCATGCATGGACTAGCAACGAGAGAAAAGAGGGCCAATTAATGCTGGGATGGATATCATGCGGAGATTACTAGCCATGTCTTGGTATCTGGAATGAAGGCATGTACGCCAGTTAAACTGGACCGGAGGGAGTATTTTTCATGAAACAATATGTTGCGTATTTGTTTTATTTTGTTATTTTTATACGTGCTTACACTTATTTGCAGTGTCCCATTCTTGACTGAAGATGGTTTATTTGATTTGATCCGAAAATCAAAACCTGCAAAGGCTCCTGTAGACAAACATCAAAGCAACAACAGTTCTGAAAAGCTTCAGAAATCACAGACAAAGAGCTCTCCAGCTAAAGTTGAAAAACGAGGTAGACTGGAACTCCTAACTTCTAGTGATTCTGTAGTCGGATAGCATGTCGTGGGATCTTGCTTAGCATAACCTAATACATACTTTTGTCATTGCTCATAGTTGCTTGGATCTGATTATCTGAGACATGACTTTCCAGTTCATTGTGTCTTCTAACAACTTATTGTGGATATTAACTTGATCCTGTCGTTATGCTTGCATCCTCTGGAGAATGAACTCACTGTCACTTATTTTTAGTTTCTGATTTGGCATTTCTCATGTTAATATGTTTTTTTAGGGGAATGCAGTAGGGGAAACCCCTACTGTGGTAGAAAATATATTAAAATATAGAAAAGTCAGCAAAGCTGTACAACAAACCCATCAAGGGCAAAACTAGAAAACTTTACAGCTGGCTGTTTAGCCAGAGGGAGAGGCTGAGTCTAGGAATGGGCTTAAAATCTGTGAAGATGTAGCTTTACATTATGTACAAACTCATGTTAATATGTTATGCTTGATTTTTCTTCAGCCGAAGCAAGTGCTGTGGGCAAAAGTATTGCTTCAAGTAGTAATGCTGCAAGTGCCTCCGCTGACAAAGAAAAGCCCAAGAATGTTGACCGTGGTTCTATGCAATGGACAGAAAAATATCGGCCAAAAGTTCCAAATGACATAGTTGGCAATCAATCAATGGTGAGTAGTTCTGCTTTTGGTTATGTTAGTTAATTCATATATGTAGCGATACTTTATTATGAACTTCGTATATAGGTCAAACAACTTCATGATTGGTTGAAAAGTTGGGATGCACTATTCCTTCATTCTGGCCAAAAGGGTAAGGGAAAGAAACAAGCTGACAGTGCAGCCAAAAAGGCTGTGTTGCTGAGTGGACCTCCTGGTATTGGTAAGACTACAACTGCTAAAGTTGTTAGTCAGATGCTTGGATTGCAGGCCATTGAGGTATTTTTTTTAAGTCTTTGCACTATTTATTCCTCATTTTACTTGGCAGGCCTGAATTCAAACAATATTTTTTGTGATAGGTAAATGCGAGTGATAGCCGTGGTAAGGCAGACTCCAAGATTGAGAAGGGTGTTGGGGGGAGTACATCAAATTCTATCAAAGAGCTTATCAGCAACGCGACTCTGAATTATGGTGACAATCGGTTGGTGTTGCAGCATGAGTCATGAACTTTTTGGACTTTGTATTGATTATTATATATTAAGTGGGCAACAATTCCACAGGTCAAAACATCCCAAAGCTGTACTAATCATGGATGAAGTTGACGGTATGTCTGCTGGAGATAGAGGTGGTGTTGCTGATCTTATTGCTAGCATCAAGATATCCAAGATCCCTATTATCTGCATTTGTAATGACCGTTATAGCCAGAAATTGAAGAGTCTTGTTAATTACTGCCTGATGCTGAACTTCAGAAAACCAACGAAACAACAGGTTATTTCTTGCCATGTTCAGTTCCAGTGAGGCAATGACCTTCAGAATTACTACTGTTCCCTTGAATTACAAGAACCCAGCACCACATTCCTTACTTTTGTTGTATCTAGGCATGCACAATGTAGTTAGCCTGGTGCTATTCATGTTATGTAGAAAATGGATCTGTATTTGATGTGTTTCTGAGTCTAAAATGGACTGTTTGTAAACTAGGGTTGTGATGCTACCTACTGTGGACTCCGAACTTCTGAACATCGCTGTTTGCTTACACTTGTACCTAGTTGATAAAAAAACCCTGACCATTGGCTGTCACAAGTTGCATAGAAACTACCAACTACAATGCTCTTTCTGTTGCAATTCTTCTCATCTTACATGATGTATACAGTTGCATGATTGTTAAGAAGAGAGAACTATTAATTTTCTACCTGTGATGTGGATGTTCCTTTTCTTTTCTTGGTTCTAACTTCTTTACTTGACAGATGGGTAAAAGATTGATGGAAATTGCCAAAAAAGAAGGCATTCAAGCTCAAGAGGTATGTCCTCTGTCTTTCCCAGACTCCAGTGCTTCTAAACTTACATGGAAACTTTGAGATATAAATTAGCAGAAACAGATCAGTAACAAAATAAAGTTAGTGCTTGTAGTCTCATGTATTTCTATATAGTCTTCTAGCATTCTTTTCTCTTTCTGATTCTCTGTTATGTAGACTTTCCATGTTCTGTTACTAATATGTTTTTTTTTCCTCCTGTTATGATAGAATGCAATGGAAGAGCTTGCTGAAAGAGTGCACGGAGATATTCGCATGGCACTCAACCATTTGCAGTATATGAGCCTCTCCCAATCAGTGGTCAAATACGATGATATAAGGGAGCGACTTAATAGCAGTTCAAAGGATGAAGATATTTCTCCTTTTACTGCTGTTGACAAGTATTGCCCTTTCTTTAGTATTTCTTCAATGTCAAATACTCAAATATCATCATCTATGCCTACATTCTTTATATTATTCATGGTTATTTATTGAACTTTCAGACTTTTTGGTTTCAATGGTGGGAGGTTAAGGATGGATGAGAGAATTGATTTTGGCATGAGCGATCCTGATTTAGTTCCCTTGATCATCCAGGTTTGGAATACTGATGGCAATCCTTTTTATAAATGTTAATTCTTACGTTTCTCTATTGAGTTGTGACTACTACAAATTTATTTCCAATATACTGTGCACAAGCTATTTATTTTTATACTAACTGTAGTGTGTGTCACAGCTTTCTTTATTGTTTGAAAGCTGGGATGCTCGCATGTATAAGAATTAAATGGTGTCTTTTGTGAATTCTGAAGGGGATTTCGTCTTTTTGTTGCTGTATATATTTAGGTTTGCCAAATGAATGTGTATCATAATTGTTTAAACATGTGTCCTTTTGGACTTCTTTTGCTATTACCTTTTGTATTGCTGTGACTGTAGTCCAGTATTGTTGAATTCTACTCCATCCATTCCAAATTATAGACGTTTTGGCTTTTCTAGATGCATTGATTTTACTATGTACCTAGAAATAAGTGTATATCTATATGCATAGCAAAACCTATGTCTCTAGAAAAGCCAAAATGTCTTATAATTTGGAATGGAGGGAGTATTTGTTTGAGTTCACCGTTACATGATATACATGGATCAACACATTCTCTTTTTTTCCCTGCTGATCACTGATGTCTTGGAAATCAAAGTTCCTGTGAAATTCACAGTTAAAAATGTGCCCCATTGTAGGAAAATTATATCAATTATCGGCCTAACACCATCGGGAAGGATGAAAGTGGAGTTAAAAGAATGAATGCTCTAGCCCGGGCTGCTGAATCTATAGCGGACGGTGATCTTGTTAATGTACAAATAAGAAGATATCGACAGTGGCAGTTGTCGCAAGCTGCTTGTTTTGCTTCATCTATAGTACCGTAAGTATTGATCAGGGTCATGTAGTTTATTATATGTTGGCATTGGTATTACCTTATTTTGAATTTGCCAACCTGGTTTTCTAACCTTACACATTTTACAGTGCCGCTTGGATGCATGGGAACAGAGAAATCCTTGAAGCAGTAATGTTCAAACCCTAACTGGCACTATATTTAGCATATTTTACTTTTGCTTATTGGCTAAATTAATTTGGGTAACAAATACATTTCAGGGTGAGCGGAACTTTAATAGGTTTGGTGGATGGTTGGGCAAGTACTCAACTACAAACAAAAACAGAAGGCTACTGGAAGATGTCCACAGTCATATTCTTGCCTCCCAGCAAGCAAACTTGGACAGGTCATTGCTTTACCATATCCTTGAGATCTATCTGTGCCTTCTTTGGTGGCTTGTGCTTTTATTGTCGCATATCTGACTCATTATTGTGCCGGTATGGTATAGCGAAGCTACCTGTTTTCTTATCTGGCCATGTCCTGAATCTGCACTTATTATGTACTTTTTTGCGGAAAACCTCAGCTATCTTTTCTGGTTTTAAATATGGTTTTGAATGCTACTTTTCTTTGGGAAATATATGACTTACATTCCATAAGAGGAAAATGGTTTGACTAACCCAATTGACAGCTAAATGATTGGTAGCCAATCCACACACTTTTGTGTCATCACTCTCTAAAGCAAAAAAAAGTTGTTTCATATTACCATTTTGAGTGAAGAGGAATAACATAGCTTGATATTTTCTAAAGCTGGATTATTTCATACTGAATTTGTTTCCGTAAATTTTGGGGTTATGAGGAAAAATATTAGATACCCTGAACATCAGCCCAAGAGCCATATTCAGGAGTGGTACTGGTACCCAGCAGGATTGTGGTACAATGGTCTTACATTTTCTTGAACCTACAAAACTCAATCCGAGCCTTTTTTTTTTGACTAGTTTCTTAGCACCAGAGATCTATTATAGTCACAATACTACGTCAATATTGGTCCTTGGTGGTACCTTCTACTTATGCTATATTGCTATGCCAGAACAATATTATGCACTAATTTTTTTCATGGAATTTTGTAGGAAGCAAATCTAAATTGCTCGATGTATCATGCTCCTTTTCTGATATAACTGGCTTGTAAATGGGTACCCATTACAGTGATCAGAATTGATAGCTTAGCTACCAATTTTTAGTTGCTTGCTACCCATTAAAGCTAGCTGCCAACTCTTAAGTTGCTAGCAACCGATTCGTAGTTAACATGCCTCGTTCAGATCTTGAAGATAAAATATTTTTCTATTCTGAACTATGAGCACTGAAGAAATTAGCCATTGGTTTGTGTACTTTTGGTGTGTCAGAACTGACAAATTTTTTGCATGTTTTTTTCCTGTTGTAACTTTGAATAGTTGAATGATGTCCAGACTTTAGGTGATTGTTTATTGTGGGTCTTAAGTTTTATAATTCATGAGAACTGCAGGGAGGCATTGAGGTTGGATTATCTTACTCTTATCTTGAGAGAGCTGACTGACCCACTGAAAAAAATGCCAAAGGTTGTTTTTTCATCTTCTACCTCATGAATGAACTCCATCTTTCCATTTATCCATCATTGTTGGTCTCATGATGATATCCCCAGTGCTTTATTAGGTGTTTGGAATTGGTCCCAAACTTTGCTATTTTTCAGTAGTCTTGAAAATAGAGATGCCACACAACTGATGAATGATGAAATTAAATTTTGCTTCAAGAATTCCCACAGTTGAAGAGCTGCAGACGTAATAAATTAAGACTGTAGAAGTAGTATTCTATGCCAACATCTGCAGTCGTCCAAGCACCCTACCACATATCATCTGAACTCTGAAATGCATAGCTTAGAAGTTATTATTCTTTTTTTGCTCTTTTGTTCAGAAAATCTGTGTAACACCTGAAGTTCTGGCTGAATTGATTAGTAGCCTACCATAACATGGAGTTGCTGAATTGCTTAGTCAGTAACTAGCATTTGTAGCTCTTATTTTATAATACATTAATATCAAATACAATTTCCCTTGTAGAAATATTTTATTTGAGCAATCTGCTGGAAATTTTATATTTCAATTCATCCAGGATGAAGCTGTTCAAAAGGTGGTAGAGTTTATGGATACATACTCTTTAAGCCAGGAAGACTTTGACACGATTGTGGAAGTATCCAAATTTAAGGTTGGTAATATCCTAGAATCAGTTTGATGTTTGTTCTGTCTAATGTCATGTTCACTTGATCATCCTTGAATGGTCACATTATTTTTGCATTTGCATTTGCGTTTGCGTTGAGAATTTTCACTTTGGCAGGTATTTGGCTGGTAATTTTGTATGGTCCATTGTGTCAATGACTATTATCATTCTTAATTGTTTTGAATAGTGTGTTCAGGCAGTAGCCTGTTCAGCACTTCAGCTATTGTGTTCATCCTGTGCAATTTGCTTGCATTGTCGCAACATCATGTACAACAACAACAACATAGCCTTTTGTCCCAAGCAAGTTGGGTGCACTTCAGCTATCCTGTCGCAACATCATGTCAACCATAAAATATGTAATGGAACATATCTTAGAAATCTACAATCATGCGATTTATGGATATTGGATACAAAACTGTAGTGATTTTGAAATACAACAAATATGTTACAGAACTTGTAGATAAATGCATTTATTGAATTAACATGTTGGAAGCATTTATGCAGTGTTGTCCCTAGCTGAGTAAACTTGTTTTCATAGTTTACCTTTGTCTTCATTCCCTGTCATTTTGGATCTGAATAAATTTTATTTTCTAATGTAGGGTCATCCAAGTCCTATGGATGGGATTCAACCTGCTGTTAAAAGTGCCTTGACAAAGGCATACAAACAAGGAAGTAGTTCTCGTGTTGTTCGGGCAGCAGATCTAATAAATATTCCAGGCATGAAAAAGCCTTTAAAGAAACGAGTGGCGGCAATCTTGGAGCCAGTAGAAGAGAGCCTGCCTGAAGAAAATGGACTAGCATCAGCTGAAGGTGACGAAGACGATTCTTCTGATACTGAAAATAATGGTGCGTGTTCCTTTCCCATTTAACAAACAGAAAAATATCAGGTAGCTGCCTGTTTGTTTGACTAATGTGTCAGCGTTGATAAAATGGATCTGTTTTGAGGAAACTTTGTGGTGCCACACTGTCTTCATTTGATGCAATTGTGAAATTACTCATTTTTATGGAGATTTGTAACATCATTCAAATAAATACAAATTGAGATCATAGAAACATGAACTTGTGATATATCTAGACCTAACTATAGACCGGTTAATGCTAGAACTATAAATAATACATGTACTTCTGACATTAAGACACATCATACTAACATATGGTATAGCCAGTTCTATTGGAAGTTTTTAGTCAGTTGGATGCTGTTGGAACCTGCCTCCATTAGCACAGTTGGTAAAGTGTTTTTAGTAAGTTGGATGCCATCGGAAATTGCATCCAAAAAGAAATATTCTTTTCATATGACTTGCTTTCTAATCACTTCTTTTTTCTTCCTTCAGATGAACTTATGCCTGCTGACTCTACGCCGAAGCTGGACCTGCAAAGTGACAAGAAGAAAGGTTCTCATACTTGTTGGCAATTTGCTGCGAGCCTATCCATCCCTCTGAATTCGCTCCTAACTTTTTTTTCTGCTTCCAGGAATTCAAGTCCAGCTTGACCTGAAGAGCAATGGGAATGGCCCCAGTGGGAAGAAGGCGCCTGCCGCCAGATCAAGAGCGACTGGGTCAGGTGGGAAGGCCGCTGCAGGAGGCTCAGCTGGGAAGAGGAAGAGGTAACCGAGACATTCACCGCCACCCACAGTTGGCCGGTGACTAGTTTGGACAGATCCCTTGGTAAATAAGGAGCAGGGTGAGGTTCCGGGTTTTGCTTGTACATACGCTCATCCAATGGCACCTGTAGGCACTAGGCTACTGTACCTGCTCCCATGTTTTCTCCAAGGGCGTCCATGTCTTGTTACCAGAATTTGTTTGCACTTAGGCAGTTAGGCTACTTACTGGCTGACAAGCGAGAATTTGATGTGGTGTTTCATTTGTGAATTTGGCAATACCACGGGGCTGTTGGCTTAATGTGTCTTTGTGTTCTCTTGACCCTTTGCACGTCATCTTGTTTACAGTTTGGATCAAGGTAGATGAATAAACGCAGGATATGATATGCTTCTACAGTTCCACTAGTCGATCCTTGGCTCCTTGCACGGTAGACAGGATTTTGATGTATAAAGGATGCAGTACCGAGGCAGTAGGCACGGAAGGGGAGAGCAAGCCAGCTAAAACTGGGAATGCGGAATACCTGATTCATTATTTGTTATTGTGAAAGGAAAAACTTGCTAAACGGCCCTGCAAGAATGTTTGTGATATAGTAATGCTACAGAACATATGTCCGGAATCTTAAAAAAATCAGCTGCTCAGCTCCGAGCTTGCTCTAGCACAACGATAGGCCCAACATGCCTACCTATGCTATCTTTTCTATCTACTCCATCTATGTTGCGCGTATTGCAAGTGTTTTAGGTGTTTCATATGCATGTGGCAAGTGCTTCATGTGGATGTTGTAAAAGTAAATCGAGATGTTTGCATATGTTGCAATGGCTATACACGTATGTTACAAGCGTCCGTTCCAAATGTTTTAGCTGTTCCAGATTGATGTTGCACGTGTTTTATCTGGGTGTTGCATATGTTTCGCACTTATGTTGCAAGTGTTTTATCCGGATGTTGCATACGTTTTCACATATATGTTGCAAGTGTTTCATCTAAATGTTGCATATGTTTTGCAATGGCTACACACGTGTTTCCCTTGCGTTTCAGATGTATGTTGCAAGTGTTTCAACTGTTTTAGAGGTATGTTGTAAGTGTTTTCAACTGTTTCGGACGTATGTTGCAAATGTTTTCTTTAGATGTTGTAAAAATGGATCTGGTGTTGTAGATGTTGTAGTGGACCGCATCTGCAGCAGCCGCATGCATGCGCGTGGGTGTGGAGGGGGCGCGAGTGGCAGACATGGGAAACCGTGCGGGCGCATATCGAGATAGGAGCGGGCGTGGGACACGGAGCAGCGATGGGACACGAAACGGCATGGGACCCCATGTGAAGCAGGCGTGCGGTGCGGGTGTTCGAACGGTAGCTCCCGTCCGAACATCCGTGCGCTAGCCTTTCCCTTTGTGATAAATGCATATCTAAGTTCCTGAATTTACTAAACAGGCCATATAATACAACGTACCCGCAGTGTCATCTAGGTCTCTAACTTCTAAAATTGCAGATCTACGTCTTCAAACTTAAATCGGGTCATGCAAGGCCTAAATTACTATTGTTTGTGATAAGTACATGTCTCTAAACTTACTAAACGATCTAGGTCTTCAAACTTAAATCGGGTCATACAAGGTCTAAATTACTATTGTTTGTGGTAAGTGCATATGTCTCTAAACTTACTATACGGGTCATATAAGGTAAGACCATCTGCACTGGGGAACGCTACCCCGCACGCAAAAGCTTTTACCGTTCGAAATCTGCTGCAGCGGAGAACGCTACCCCGAATTGTATCGTTGCGGGCGATGCTGCATCCGGTGTCTGTGGCGGGTGTACTTTGCGAACGGTAAAGGACGCGCGGGCTGCTCGAGGAGAGAGAAGGCCGGGCCCGTCCTCCGCTCCTCCGCCAGCGCGCCGTGGTGAAGGAGCCGCCGCTGCGGAGCCCTGTGCTCGAGCCGCCGGAGCCCCGTGCTCGAGCCCACGCCCGCCGGAGCCGCGCGCGCAGCGGAGGCGCGCCCGCCGGCGACCTCGCCCTCGCCGCCGGATGGACAAAGAGAAGGAGAGAGGAGGAGGGAGGGACCGGGGAGGAGGGCCGCCGGGGAGCCGCGCCGGGGTGGAGGGCCGCCGGGGAGCCGCGCCAGGGTGGAGGCCCCCTGCTCGCCGCCGGGCCGCCTCGCATCGCCACGCGCCCGGCCGAGGAGGACGAGGCCCGCCCTCACTTCGCGCTCATCCTGCGAGCTCCGCCCACCGCGCCCAGCCGAGGCGGCGGCGCCTCCTCCCACCGGAGCAGAGGAGTGTCGGAGCGCTCGCCGGAGAGGTGGAGGACGGGGGTGATGCGTGCCCGGCTGCCCGCGGTGGAGAATGGGGAGGGAGGAAGAGAGAGGGCGTCAGGTGAGGGAAAAAAGAAAAGGAAGAGAAAAAAAAGAAAAAAATTGACATGTGGGCCCCACAGTGGATAGAGGTTGAATATAGAGGTTGTATGGGTGCGGGAGAAAGTGGTATAGAGTAAAGAATCTGGCTGACCTGGACGGAATATTCTTTTTAGAGGATGAATATAGAGGTCCATGAGTGCGGATAGTCTAATTAAACTTGCATTGGTGTCAACTAGTCTACCTTTTAAAATTGCAGGTCCGGATCCCAAACTGACCACATGTTAACATTGTTTACTGTAAACCGACTGCATATCTATATTGACATCATCCATCTTTCTCACCTCCTTTCTAGTTCCTCACATAATTATACAAAAAATTTATAGGACACTTGAAAGGTGTTCCAAAATATTTTTTCATAAATCAAATTTCCTTAATTTTAGTTATAGAAAAATATATCACAACACTGAATAAATATACTACTTACTCCGTCCACAAAAGAATGTAATTATTGTTTTTAAGGAATCAAACACTTTGGTGCTGTTTGAATATTGGGATATAGGGGTTGGGAAAGGGAAAGGGAAGTGAATGAATGACTAAGATTAAATGAGGTGTAAGAATGGATGGCTAGGGTTCAATATCTCCGGTCCTATCTCAATTCTCATCCCTATCCAAACGTCACCTTTAAACTTTAACCCAAGTTATATAAAAAAATACTAACATTCACCCTGTTCGTCATGCTGTTTCTGCGGCTTATAAGCCGGCTGTGACTGTTTTGTTATGAGAGAAAAACACTGTACCACGGCTGATAAGCCGTGCTGATAAGAGCAGCCGAACATGGTGATTTTTTATACAAAATTAATATCATTAGATTGGTTATAGAATATAAGCTTATAATAAGTTTATTTGGAGACATAAATGCTAATACTATTTACTACTCCATCCGTTCTAAATTTATAAGTCTCTTTGATTTTTTTAGTACATCTAATTTACTATGCATCTAGGCATGCGCTATATCTATATGCATAGCAAATTTAGTATACCAAAAGAGTCGAAGTGACTTATCATTTGAAACTAAAAGCTGAGCTAATTTGACCTGTACGAATCCATAATTGTATTGTTTTGTGGATGAGAGAATACTACTGTAGATGTTGGTTCATTTTTTAAAGAAGTTTAACATATGAAAAAAAAACTTAAACATGTTACATTTTTGGAACAGGGAGGAGTAGTAGCAATACGTAAACCTCGTCATATCAACGGCGCTTCAACGAGAGTGCACCTGCTGCTCCGAAACAAAAAAAAAAAGAAACAAAGAAAAAAAAAAGAAAAAAGAAGCGCACCTGCAACCCTTCGTCCAGTTTAACGACAACAAGAGTGAGGCAGCGTTCCACGCTCCCCGACCGGCGCGCCCTTTTTCCCCATCCGCGATCCGCGGCGCCGCGTCGCGTCCGCCGATGACGAGGGCCCACCTGCCGGCGGCGGTGGGGGCGGCGCAGCGGCGGCCGACGGTGGCGCTGCTGCTGGGCCTGGCGCTCGCCTTCTGCCTCGCCGTCCTCTCCATCCAGTCCTCCTTCTTCGCCGCCCCAGGTACGTACGGCCTTCCCCATCCGCACCCGTCCCGCATTTCCCAAACCCTAGCTGGCTCATCGCGCTGACGAGTTCGCCCTTGCTCTCCCGCCCGCAGGGGCGCCGGGCAGGAGGCTGGATCTGGACGCCGACGACGTGAGCGAGCTCGCGGGGTTCCAGTCCCGCGTCCAGCAGTGCGTGGTAAGTCTCCGCAATCGCTTCGTGCTTCCGCACGGAACCACAGCCGCTTTAATTTCAGCCGTGACAAAACCCATTTGTTTCACATCTAGGCTGCAATGCTATATAGCTAATGTTACAATCGTGGTGACTGGGAACAATGACGGGCTGCCGGTGATGCACTGATGCTGTAGCCTGTAGCTATGAAGGACCTTAGTCCAGTAACACATAGGTTCTTCCGAAGTTACAGCAGTTTCTCAACCATTGATTCACCCTACTCATAAAAGCTATTATTGTTTCATGTGGTGTAGAGGGATTGTTCATTTTTCATTATCTTTCCTGTGATAAGTGCATAGTATATTCCGTGATTATGGCTATGGTAAGTGGGCATTCACGTTTTGTAACTGTTGCTGCAAAGTTCGGTATGGATAATCCGGTTGATTTTGGTATCTCCGATAGGCTGCTGTTCATTGCTGAAAATTTTTGTGCCCATTATTATCTCTGATAGCCTATTGTTCATTGCCTGGTATTTGTGTAGTATGTTATCGTTGTTGTTTGTGTCTCCACATGAGTACAGAGGCAAAATAGTCATCCAGTGCAACCACTTTGAGCTCATTTTAAATCTTCTCAAGACATAAAAAGTCTTGCGAATATATGCAGCGTTTCCTCAGCTTGGCAGTGCAAAGCTTGCTTACTTATTTGTCTTCTGTTGTTTCATCATCTTCTACCTTGCTTCTGAAGTCTCGTCTTTATTTAGGCTAGCAGAGGACTTGGTCTCACAGCAGATATTATTGATCATTGCAAGCTGGTCCTTCAATTTCCTGAAGGAACCAACAGCACCTGGGTTGGTATTCCTCCCATTTTTATGGCCAATGGCTGCTATGCCTCACCTAGAATCACGAGTTAAAGATTCATCTGTGATGATATTTCTTGAACTCTTTTGCAGTATAACACCCAGTTCAAGATTTTTGAACCTCTAGAATACAAATATGATGTCTGCGAAACTATCCTATTGTGGGAACAGGTTAGGACATTCTTCTAGACTAACATGTTAGCTCTTGTTACTGTATATGCTTGTGTTAATACTAATATGGTTGCAGTACCGCAACATGACAACTGTATTGACAAGGGAATACTTGGATGTGAGGCCTGATGGATGGTTGGATTATGCGGCTAAAAGGATTGCACAGCTGTAAGCTTAGGATTTTTTTGGTCATCTTTTCTTTAAAGTGAAATCAATCTCTCCACCATTGGTAATAATTCTTTTGATTTCAAAATGTGCAGTGGTGCTGATAAATGCTACAATCGTACTCTCTGTGATGAGCTGCTTAGCATTTTACTGCCTGCTAAACCCCCTTTCCATCCACGCCAGTTCGCAACATGTGCAGTTGTTGGTAACTCGGGAGATCTCTTGAAAACAGAGTTTGGACAAGAGATTGATGCGCATGACGCAGTGTTTCGGGACAATGAGGCACCTGTGAATAAGGTAAACATGTTGCATTATTTATCAAATCTATCTAAACAGAAGTTTTGCAAACGACCCTGTTTTAGGTGTACCGTTCTTGGCCTCTAGTTGCCCAGATCTCATGATTCACATATTACTTCTCTAGTTCTCTTTCTTATTTCTTGAGCTTAGCGCCTCATTTTCGTAGCTGTGCTGACAAATTTATTTTCTCTTGAGTATCAATATGGAATAGCCATTGGTTACTGATATTATTTATGTTTTTATCCGTAGAAATATGCTAAACATGTTGGATGGAAAAGGGACTTTCGACTGGTTGTCCGGGGTGCTGCTCGAAATATGGCACCAATACTGAAGGGCTCCTGTAATGCTGTAATCCTGATTTCTTCCAATTTACCATTTGTCCCTTCTATATAATATGCTGTAGTCCTGATTTATATGATATATGTAACTACATTCGTGGTAACAAACAAATGCAAACTTACTAACCTTTTTAAAAGTTCAATTTATGGTTCTGAAGTTGTTGTTATCAAATAGAGTTTAGACATGTGGTAAATATTTCTGTTATGGCATGTGAGGGCTGCTTTTGAAACAAGATGTGATTGTCTTGCTTTCCCTTGCAGCTGATGAGGCACTTATCATTAAAAGTTTGACGCACAAAGAAATCAATGCGGTGATAAAGGTAACAGATCTGCATATTGTTTCATTGAGCTGAGTTTGTGATATAAACTAATTTTACTTAAGTGTTATGACTCATGGAAGGTCATGCTCATTTATATTGAACATGGGTTACTTGCAGGAACTTCCAAATCCTGTCTACCTTTTTCAAGGTATAGTTTTAAGAAGAGGTGCTAAAGGAACTGGCATGAAGTCCATAGAACTGGCCCTTTCCATGTGTGATATTGTTGACATGTATGGTTTTACAGTTGATCCTGGGTACACAGAATGGTGAGTTAACGAATGGCTACAATACTGAGTATTTCAACATTAACAAGGCAGCTGGCGCTATGTTTCCCTTTTTGTATAAATATATATTTTTCTCGCTCCATATTATTTCAGGACACGGTATTTCACAGGCCCAAGGAAAGGACATAATCCACTGCAAGGCCGAGCTTATTATCAACTTCTGGAATGCCTTGGGGTAAGCCTCGACCTTGTTATCATTATGGTCTATCTGCATAGATTTGTCCTGACCTTAGTGATAATTACCATGTGTAGGTCATTCGTATCCATTCTCCCATGAGAGCACAAAGGGTGGAAGATTGGTCAGACATACCAAGCAAAGAAGAGATCAGAAGGGCACACGCTGCAGCTTTTCATCTAAAAAAGCATGAAGCTGGCCAGCCAGCTGAGCTGGGGCCATTTAGCAATTGCAAGGTATGGGGAACAGTTGACCCTGACTATGGACCGGTATCAGGCACTTCAGATATGAGTGAGACACGCAAGAATTCAAACTACAGCAAGTGGGAGTTGCTTCCACTTGAGAAGCTGAGAAGAGAAGCTCAGGAACACCATATCCAAATGGGTGGCGTGTCTCTATACAAGATGGATGGAAACAAGTTGGATGATCTTGTTTGTGTGAGGCACCAGCGTTCATCAAGTTAAGACTGTGGCGCCTAAGCCTGACCAAAGATAGTGTTTTGACACTTTTAGGATTTGTTTCATGGTGGTTCTGAAAGGATGCTAGACAGCAAGAGGCAAAACATCCAATGAAACTGCACGCGTTGCTGTATCCACTTGTAAAATTACATGAGGCATTGGGTTCAGAGCCCGGCAGCTGTACCTGGAATAGGGAATTCTTTTATTGGTTGTTTAGGTACCTCTAGCCTTCTAGGAACAGCTACTTAAGCTGTGTATAAGGGGTTGTTATGTAGACGAAACATGACATGGTTTTCACTTTTTGAAACAGCTGTAACTAAATGCTAAAGGGGTCTTGCCATTTCTCAATTATAAGGTGCATTTTGTCACCAATGCAGCAGTCTCGATTCCAAATTTGTGACGTTCATTGTTAACTGACTCTCATCTGACTGCCCCAGTTGAGTTCATTACCAGAATTATGAGTGAATCTTGTAAACTGATTGAGGACGTCTGCAACAACTGCCCTTAGCTGCCTGTTACCCAGTAGCCCAGATATACAATTTCTAATTGACAACCTTTTTCTCTCTCTCTTTTTTTCCAAAAGTCAGTAGCCCAGATATATAATTTCTAATTCACAACCTGTTTCTTTTTCTTTTCTTTTTTTTATCAAAAGTCTTGGACCAATACTGGCTTTGTCTGGCCAATTTATAAATTGATAAAAAAAAACAAGGACAAAATTGGATGACCAATACTGGCTTTGTCTGGCCAATATATAAATTGAAAACAAAACAAGGACAAAATTGAATTGGGGTTATCCATAGCAATGTAAATAAATTGGGTTCCATTTCCACCCCTCTTTGTACAGAATGACTGGTACGCAACAGTTGTTTTTGTCAGCTAAATACAGAGGTTCATGAACTATAATGGTCCATCCTGATGGATAAGTCTATGTGGCTGGTGGTTGTAGGGCTGCTGCACACTGCAGCACATGATCTTTGTGTCCAGCATCTTTTGACTGCTTTTAGGACAACAGTTAGCATCTAGGACGGCATCTAGGACAGCATCTGCTTTTAGGACAGCAGTTGGCATCTAGGACAGCATCTTAGACTAAGTGGTTAGCATCTAGACTAGCATCTTAGACTAGCATCTTGGCATATGCTTGGCTGGCTAGCAGCCTATAAATATGTATCCCTAACCCCTCAGGTTGGCATGGCATTGTATGAGTTTGTGTGAGAAATAAACCAGAAAATTGCCCCAACTCCTAGTGTCATCCTCTCTCGATGAGAGTAAGGATTCAGCTACTACCAAGAGTGCGAATCCAGCGACTAACAAGTGGTATCAGAGCCGTACTATCCTGTAGCTTGAGCATCTCCTGCTCTTCTCCTTCCCCGGCCTCGCAGCAGCCCCAACCGCAGCCGGTAGCAGCAGCAGCTCCGGCTGCCCCTGCTCTCCACACAGCAGCCCCCTCGATAGCGCGTCATGTCCGCAGGCCAGTCTCAGGGCTCGGTCGCTTCGAGCACGCGGCGTCGGCAGGAGGCCGACCTCGCCGCGGCAGAGAAGCGCGAGCGAGCGGCAGCAGACGCCGCTGCAGCAGCGGCAAGGGCATCGAGGCTGGCAGCAGCGGAGCTAGCAGCAGCTAGAGCGGAGGTGGAAGCAGCGGCGGCGGCGGATGCAGCGCGTGCAGCAGCAGCGAAGGTCGAGGTTCTACGCGGCAGCAACAGCAGCTCCATCGCTGCTGATGACACCGCCGACGCGGACCTCGAGCTGCTGGAGAGGGAGGCATCGCGAGGGCGAGCGGCGCAGTGGGCAGCCGTGCACGCCCATGAGCGCGGCGGCAGCCCAGACAGGCGCATACACGCTGGCGGCGCTCCTGAAGGAGGCGCGCACGGCGGTGGCGCTCCTGGAGGAGGCGCGCATGGCGGCGGCGGACGGGTCGACGGAGAGCGCGGCCTTCACAGGCAGCGCGGCTCTCTCTCCCCGGTTCGGTACCGTGGTCACCACGAGTACCAGGCTGTCGTCAGGGACGTCGGCCCCGGCGGCGGACGAGTCGACGGAGAGCGCGGCCTTCACAGGCAGCGCGGCTCTCTCTCCCCGGTTCGGTATCGTGGTCACCACGAGTACCAGGCTGTCGTCAGGGACGTCGGCCCCGGCGGCGGGTGGCCTACCCTCACCAAGACCAACTACGTTGAGTGGGCTGCGGTGATGAGGGTGAAGCTCCAGGTGCGGCATATGTGAGATGCAGTCCGGTACGGCGACGTCGACTACGACCAAGATCGACGGGCGCTGGATGCTCTCATTGCTGCAGTCCCGCCCGAAATGCAGTTTTCGCTTACCAGCAAGCGGACTGCCAAGGAGGCTTGGGACGCCATCGCTGCAGCACGCATCGGCAGCGACCGCGCCCGCAAGTCCACACTGCAGGCACTTCGCAAGGAGTGGGAGAACCTGGCCTTCAAGCCAGGTGAGGACGTTGATGACTTTGCTCTCCGTCTCAACACTCTGTTGCAGAAGTTGGTGCAGTTCGGCGACGACACCTACGGCGAGGAGAGAGCTGTTGAGAAGCTCTTCCGCTGCGTCCCCGAGAAGTACAAGCAGATGGCTCGCTCAATCGAGTCTCTGCTGGACCTCTCCACGATGACGATCGAGGAGGCGTTGGGCCGCCTCAAGGTCGTTGACGGCGATGAGCCACAGCGCCTCTCGGGACCCGTCACCATTGGCGGGAAGCTCCTCCTCACTCGGGAGCAGTGGGCTGCCGGCCTAGGTGACAGGAAGAAGGGGGAGCCTTCTTCCACGACAGGCGGCCGCAAGCGTGGCAAGCGTGGCAAGCCGCGCAAAGACGCCCAGGCAGGGGCGCGAGGACGTGCCGAGGGTGATGATCATGGAGACGCCCAGGGCGGCGCCGCTGGCAAGCAAAAGCCAGCACGAGGCGACCCTTGCTACAACTGCGGCAAGCTTGGTCATTGGGCCAAGGATTGTCGACAGCCACGACGCGGCCAGGCCCACGTCGCGCAGGCGGAAGAGGAGCAGCCGGCTTTGTTCATTGCTCATGCGAGCATCGAACTACCTCCAGCGGCACCGGCCGCAACGGCTCTCCTCCACCTTGACGAGCCAAAAGCACACGCCCTCCTCGACAACAGCTCCGGCAATGACAAGACCGACGGGTGGTGCCTTGACACCGGCGCCACCCACCACATGACCGGACGGCGGGAGTTCTTCACCGAACTCGACCCAAGCGTTCGAGGCACCGTCAAGTTCGGCGACGCCTCCGCTGTGGAGATCAAGGGCGTCGGCTCTGTCGTCTTCGTCTCCAAGACTGGCGAGCACAGGCTGCTCACCGGTGTCTACTACATCCTCGCGTTGAGGAACTCCATCATCAGCTTGGGACAGCTGGATGAGAGCGGATCGCGTGTGGAGATCGAGCACGGGGTGCTGCACATCTGGGATCATCGACACCGGCTCCTGATCAAGGTCAACAGGAGCAACCGCCTCTACGTCCTTCACGCACAGGTGGCGCAACCTCTTTGTCTTGCAGCCCGCCGCGACGACGACGCTTGGAGGTGGCACGAGCGCTTTGGGCACCTCAACTTTGAGGCCCTGAGGCAGTGAAAGCATCTAGGCCCCAAGGTTTGGTTTCGGTAATTAATGACAACACTTTATTACCATGACTAACGTGTGTTTTGCAGAAACTTTGGTAAGTTAGGTCATGGAGGTGATAACTGCTTTGAGCACTGTGGCTTCGTGTCCCTTGATGGAAATCGTTTCGGTTTTCAAAAGAGTGACGTCAAGATTAAGGACGGTTAGTTCCGGATGACGAAGTGTTGAGACACATTCGGAATAGTCGTTAGGATCTTCGTTTTTCTCTTTTGGCCGTACTATAAAGGGGGGGCATGAATGGGTAGCTTGACCTAGGTGAGTCCTATGTTTAGGTGTGGTGCACACTTGTTAAACTTGGCGCTAGGCAACCCTAGATTAGCTCAAGGTTCAGTTAGAAGCAACTTGGTTGAAGTTGCGACGCGTTTCGACGAGTTTCGGGCTGTTTTCCAGGCACCGGACGCGGCCTTCGGGAACACCGGACGCGTCCGGTGTGTACTTAACCGCGCTAGGTTTCGGGCCTGATCACCGGACGCGGTCCTCGCGAGGACCGGACGCAGTGGTCAGCGACCGACACGTGTCATCGAGAGAGAACGCCCGTCGGACGCGATACTGGACTTGATCGGCGAGTCCGGTGCGAGTCCAGTAAGGTCCAGAGAGGACCGGACGCGTCCGGTCTTCAGGCATCGGACGCGGCCTCGTGTCCGGTGTAAGTCCAGTAAGCTCCCTTGCACGTCGGACGCGTCCGGTGCTACCTGACCGGTGCGTCCGGTGGTTCGATTTCAAAAACGGGTTTTGACCGTTACGGGGGACCGGCGCGTCCGGTGCGTAGCACCGGTGCGTCCGGTGACCCCGTGTCAGAAATAACGGTTCGTTTTCTTTGAGGGGTGTATAAATACAACCCCTCCACCTCTTTTAGAGGTCTCTCGCTCATTCAAACATCTGAGAAAACCCCTTAGAGTGCAAGGGAGTGCAAGAGCTCTAGTGAGGATAGAGTTTTGAGAATCAAAGTTTGTGATTCCTCACTAGTGATTCGAGAGTAGCAAGTGTGCATCCATCTCCTCATTTAGGCTCGTTGTGGTCAAGTGAGAGTTCTAGCTTGTTACTCTTGGTGATCGCCATCACCTAGACGGCTTGGTGATGATTGGGAGTTTGGTGATCATCCGGCGGAGCTTGTGGATGACCCAACTCAAGTTGTGAGCGGTTTTGGGTGATTCGCCGCGACGGAGTGTCGAAGAATCAACCCGTAGAGAGCACTTGATCCTTGCGCGGATCAAGGGGGAGCGACACCCTTGCGCGGGTGCTCCAACGAGGACTAGTGGGGAGTGGCGACTCTCCGATACCTCGGAAAAACATCGCCGTGTTCCTTGCCCCCTTTTACATTCAAGCAATTACTTTCTCGTATTTACTTACATTGCTTGATTTACATTCCTAGAATTGCCATGCTAGACTAGGATTGGAAACTAGGGTGCAAAACTTTTTAACGGTAGACTCTCTAGGAACACAAGTAGGCACTAGGGGTGAATTTCGGCTTATAGGATTTAATTCTTGCAATTAACTTTTAGAAAAGCCCAATTCACCCCCCCTCTTGGGCATCTTGATCCTTTCAATTGGTATCGGAGCCGTGTTGCTCCTAATTTAGGCTTTACCGCCTAGAGCAAGATGTCTAACGGGGAAGGACCACCTCCCACCTTTGAGGGGGATGATTTTCCATATTGGAAAATCCGGATGGAGGCGTATCTCGAAGCCATAGATGTTGGGTGTCTTAGAGCCGCAACCGAAGGGCTTCCCGCTATCAAGGATCCCGCAAACCCCACGGGTGACGAGGAGAAGTACGACCGGTGGAATGCAAAGGCCAAAAATGCACTCTACCGGGGCTTAGGCAAAGATATCTTCAATCGTGTGCGTAATGCAAAGAACGCTCATGATTTGTGGGAAAATCTTTGTGCTCTCCATGAGGGAACTAAGAGTGAGCGTGAGGAACGCTATCATATTGCTTTAAAGAAAATTAATTCTTTTGAGATGCTTCCCAAAGAAAGTGCTAATGAGATGTACACTCGCTTGAATGTTCTTGTAGAGGACCTCAATGCTCTTGGACTCACTCAAATGAGTCAATCGGATGTTGCAAGGCGGATCTTGAGTGTGCTTCCCGTTGAGAAGTATGGTCACATTGTCACCGTGCTTCATCAAAGTGATCTCTCCACCGCAACACCGACTCAAGTATTGGGGAAGATCAATGCGCATGAGATGTACATGCACATCACTCCGGAAGAGGGCTCATCATCTTCCAAGAAGAAAGACTTGGCCTTCAAAGCTAGCCATGACAAGAAGAAGAAGAAGGGCCAAGCTATGATCGTGCAAGAAAGCTCAAGTGAAAGTGATGTCGATGATGAATCACTTGCACTCATGGTGAGGAAGACCACCAAGATGCTAAAGAAGCTTAACAAGAGTGGCATCAAGTTCGATGGCAAGAAAAAGAAATTTTTCACAAGTAGCAAGAGAAAGCCCATCTCGGAGATGGATTGCTACAATTGTGGTGAACTTGGCCACCTCGCTCATCAATGCCCTAGACCACCAAAAGACAAGTTCAAGAACAAGAACAAGGGCAAGAAGAATGATTCAAGTGATGAAGAAGATGAGAAGAAGAAGAACAAGCCATACAAGAAGAAGGATGGCAAGAAGAAGGAGTTTTACAAGAAGAAGAAGGGTGGAAAGGCTTATATTGTTGGTGATTGGCTCACCGACATTGAATCATCTTGTGGCTCCTCCGAAGATGAGAGCGATGATGAGAAAGAGAAGGTTGCCGCATTTGTGATGGGGCCATCATCTTCACCGACATCTTCACCACCACCTTCACCGCCTTCTTCACCATCATCGTCCACTACTCACCTATGCCTTATGGCCAAGGGTGAACGTAAGGTACAAAATCATGATAGTGATGATGATGATGATAGTGATAGTGATGATGAATTTGATGCACCCTCTTATGATGAACTTGTAAAATTGCTAAACAAATACACTAAAATCATAAGAAGGACAAGAAGTGAAAATGATGACCTTCAAAATGAAAATGAATCACTCTCATCTAAGCTTGAAAATGCTCAAAAGACTAGTGGTGAGTTTAGAGATCAAAATGAAATTATGTTTTCCACTCTCAAGGAGCTCAAAACTTCTAACAAAGAGCTTAAAGATCAACATGATAAACTTGAGAAGAAGCATGATGAGCTCATCACTAGACATAGCTCTCTAAAAGACAAGTATACCACATTAAAAATTGACTATGATAGTCTTGTGGTTGCAAATGAACTTGCTCTTGAAACACATGATGCTACTAACCATGTTGTTAAGTGTGATATAGCTACATCATGTGATGACTTGATCATTGAAAGCATTGAGCAAGGTTCTAGTAGCAAAGGCAAGAGTGTGGTTGAGTCATGCAACCATGATGATTATGCCAAGATCAAGTGTGAGAATGAGAAGCTTGCAAATGAGAACAAGAAGCTCAAAGGTTTGATGGCTCTTGAGAAGCAAACAACAAATGAGTCACTCATTGAAGAGAACAAGAAGCTCAAGCAAGAAAAAGAGCATCTCAAGACCGGCCTAAGCAAGTTCACTAGAGGCCAATATTTGCAAAGTGAGCTCCTCATGAACACCGTGATGAAGATGGATAGAAGTGGTATTGGGTACTTGGCAAATCAAGAGAAGAAAGCAAAAGCTCAACAACAAAGCAAATCAAAGCCCAAGCCAAAGAGATGTGTTGAGTGTGGTCAAGAAGGTCATTTTGCTCATGAATGCAAAACTCCACCACCACAACCCTTGCCCAAGCATGCTAGACCTTTTGCCTTCAATGCTCATTACATGCTAAGAAAAGATTCAAATGGAAAGATGAAAGTCATGTTTTTGGGTCCCCCAAACAAGAATAGGCCAAAGAAAATATGGGTTGCCAAGTCACTAGTTGAGAAAGTCAAGGGCCCCTCTCAAGTTTGGGTCCCTAAACAAAAAGCTTGATCTCTTGTGTGTAGGTGAACTACAAGACCGGTGGATCTCATTGGGTTATTGATAGTGGTTGCACTCAACATATGACCGGTGATCCTCGTATGTTCACCTCAATTGAAGAGAATGGGATATGTCAAGAGAAGATCACATTTGGAGATAATTCAAAGAGCAAAGTCAAGGGTATAGGCAAGATTGCAATATCAAATGATCACTCACTCTCAAATGTGCTCTATGTTGCTTCATTGAGTTTCAACTTGTTATCCGTTGGGCAACTTTGTGACCTTGGCTTCCAATGCTTGTTCACACCAAATGAAGTTGAAGTTTCAAAGATAGATGACAAGCAAGTGATATTCAAGGGCTTTAGATACAACAATCTTTATCTTGTTGACTTCACCTCCGAAGATGCAAATTTGATGACATGTTTGTTCACCAAGACCTCACTTGGTTGGCTTTGGCATAGGAGGCTTGCACATGTTGGAATGAGCACTCTCAACAAACTATTGAAGAAAGAACTAGTAAGAGGATTGAAGGATGTGAAGTTTGAAAAGGACAAACCTTGTAGTGCATGTCAAGCCGGCAAACAAGTTGCAAACACTCATCCCACCAAGGCTTTCATGTCAACCTCAAGAGTGCTAGAACTTCTACACATGGACTTGTTTGGGCCTACAACATACAAGAGTTTGGGTGGTAATCTCTATTGTCTTGTGATAGTGGATGACTATTCAAGATACACATGGACCTTCTTCCTTCATGACAAATCCGAAGTGGCAAGTTGCTTCAAGAAGTTTGCAAAGAGAGCTCAAAATGAATTTGAAGTCAAGATAAAGAAGATTAGAAGTGACAATGGCAAAGAATTTGACAACACCAACATAGAAACTTATTGTGATGAAATTGGAATCAAGCATGAAGTTTCTTCAACCTACACTCCTCAACAAAATGGTGTAGTTGAGAGAAAGAACCGGACCTTGATCACTCTTGCAAGAACAATGCTAGATGAGTACAACACTCCCGAGAAGTTTTGGGCCGAGGCAATCAACACCGCATGCTATGCTTCAAATCGCCTCTTCCTCCAAAAGTTTCTTGGCAGGACCCCCTATGAGTTGCTTAATGGGAAGAAGCCGGACGTCTCATTCTTCCGGGTGTTTGGTTGCAAATGTTACATCTACAAGAAGCGTCAACACCTAGGGAAGTTTCAAAGACGTTGTGATATTGGTTTTCTTGTTGGTTACTCATCAAAGTCCAAAGCATATAGAGTATTTAACCATACCACCGGGTTGGTTGAAGAAACATATGATGTGGAATTTGATGAATCTAACGGCTCCCAAGGAGCAATTGAGAATTGTGATGATGTAGGTGATGAACCCTTGAGGGAGGCCATGAAGAACATGCCGGTGGGAGACATCAAGCCAAAAGATGATGAAGACGATGTGCAAATCATTGATCCACCATCTTCATCGCGTGTGCCTCAAGATGATGACAAGAATGAGAGAGTTGAAAATGAAGATACGTATGTCTTTCATGAACAAGCCGAGGCACAAGCACAAGATGTTGATGCTCCCCATCCACCTCCTCAAGTGGTTGATAGAAGAAACTCACCTCTACTTCAAGCTCATCCACAAGAACTCATCATAGGGAGTCCTACAAAGGGAGTAATGACTCGATCTCAAAAGCTAGCTTCTTTCGTTGAACATCACTCTTTTGTCTCTTGTGTTGAACCTAAGAATGTAGAAGAAGCTCTTCAAGATCCGGATTGGGTGAATGCCATGCATGAAGAATTGAACAACTTCACCCGCAACCAAGTTTGGACACTTAAAGAGCATCCTAAAGGTGCAAGAGTCATTGGAACCAAGTGGGTGTTCCGAAACAAGCAAGATGACCAAGGCATAGTAGTGAGGAACAAGGCAAGACTAGTTGCAAAGGGGTTCTCTCAAGTTGAAGGCCTTGATTTTGGAGAGACCTTTGCACCCGTAGCAAGACTTGAAGCCATTCGTATCCTTCTTGCATATGCATCACATCATGATATGAAATTATATCAAATGGATGTGAAAAGTGCATTCTTAAATGGCTTTATTAATGAACTAGTCTATGTCAATCAACCTCCCGGGTTTGAAGACCCTAGATATCCTAATCATGTTTATAGGTTGTCCAAGGCGCTATATGGGCTCAAGCAAGCCCCTAGAGCGTGGTATGAGCGCCTCCGGGACTTCCTCATTGAGAAGGGCTTCACCATCGGGAAGGTCGACACCACACTATTCACCAAGAAGCTTAATGGGGAGATCTTCATTTGTCAAGTATATGTTGATGATATCATCTTCGGGTCAACAAATGAAGATTATTGCAAGGAGTTTGGTGAATTGATGTCGAAGGAGTTCGAGATGTCAATGATTGGTGAGCTCACATTCTTCCTTGGTTTTCAAGTCAAGCAAATGAGAGAAGGGATTTTCATCTCTCAAGAAAAGTATACCAAGGATCTTCTCAAAAGATTCAAGATGGAAGAATGCAAGCCAATCAAGACCCCAATGCCATCAAATGGACATCTCGACCTAGATGAGGGAGGTAAACCGGTTGATCAAACTCTCTACCGTTCTATGATTGGTAGCTTGTTGTACCTTACCGCATCTAGGCCCGATATCATGTTTAGTGTGTGCATGTGTGCTCGCTTTCAAGCGTGCCCTAAAGAACCTCACTTAAGTGCCGTAAAAAGAATCCTAAGATATCTTAAGCACACCCCAAGTATTGGTTTATGGTATCCCAAAGGAGCTAGATTCCAACTAGTTGGCTATTCCGATTCGGATTATGCCGGTTGCAAAATTGATAGAAAAAGCACATCCGGAGGGTGCCATTTACTTGGGAGATCTTTAGTATCTTGGTCATCTAAAAAGCAAAATAGTGTGGCTTTGTCCACCGCCGAGGCGGAATACATTGCCGCGGGGGCTTGTTGTGCACAAATCTTATATATGAAACAAACCCTCCTAGACTATGGAGTTGTTCTTGAAAAGGTGCCACTTTTATGTGACAATGAAAGTGCCGTTAAAATTGCTAACAATCCGGTACAACACTCTCGCACCAAGCACATAGATATCCGCCATCACTTTCTAAGAGATCACGTTGCTAAAAATGACATATCACTAGAAGGTGTACGAAGTGAAGATCAATTAGCGGATATCTTCACTAAACCTTTGGACGAGGCTACCTTTTGTAGGCTAAGAAGTGAACTTAATGTGCTTGATTCTAGTAACTTTAAAAAATGAGCGGGTGTTGTCCCTTGCATTGCATTGTATCATATGTCATGTTTACTTTATCGCAATGCATTTAGGGCTTGGCTAACACGGTTACGATAACCCTCCTTTGGAGGAGTGAAGAAGCCTAACCGTGGATCAAACTTGACAAGCAACCTAGCTTTACTTTCTTGTATTGCATTGCATATGCATGGTTGTTTGTTTGTCGTTCTTTTTCGGTTTAGCTTTGAGCAACCGCTGTGTTCGTCCATGAATAGAGAGAGCATTTGACGCTTCTTAAGGTTCGAAAACTCTATTGCATGGCCATACGTTGCTCCTCGGGTGTTTATTGCCTATTTTCGTAAAAAACAATACTAGCCTAAGGCAAAATAATTTGAAAAATTTGAGGGTTTGAGTGAGGTCACTCATATCGGGTTCCAATTGGTGTTTATTTGTGTCTCTTTGAATTGGAACTTGATTGGGAGAAGTCGCGTCGAAGTTCGGAACGAAGAAAGGCGAAAAACCGTGACAGGACGCTGCACCGGACGCAGTGCTGCTTCACCACCGCGTCCGGTCCCGGTGTCCACCTGCGCGTCCGGTTTTCCAGAAGAACAAGTCCAGATCTAGGCACCGGACGCTGCACCGGACGCGTCTCTGACCACCACCGCGTCCGGTCCCGGCTACCACCACCGCGTCCGGTGCTCCGCTATGAAATCCCGAGCACTCTGGCATCGGACTCTGACCGCGTCCGGTCTGTTCACACCGGACGCGTCCGGTGACTCCAGGAGCTTACTGGAGTGTCACCGGACGCTGCACCACTGCGTCCGGTGATTTTCACCACCGCGTCCGGTGCTTCTATACCGTGCGGATCTCGCCTCTTATAACCGTACCGTCTTGATTTCTTTTTTCTTCTTCCTCTCGACGAATCCGCCGCAGCCGCTTTTGCCTCGCCGGTTCCGCCGCTCGCAGTGTTTTCTCCCGCCGCCGGAGCCGCCACGCCTGCCCTCCTCCTCCTAGCGGCTCCCGCGCCACCAGCAGTGCCGCCTCCTGCTTGCTCCTCCACTGCCAAGCCGCGCTGCACCCGCACCTGCCCGCGCCCGCGCCACCAGTGCGCCGCCGCTCCTCCTCGCCGCCGGCAGGTCTCTCAGCTAGGGCTTCATCGCAGCAGCCTCAGCTCCTCCTCTCGTGCGACCTAGCTCCCCAATCTCATCCTTCGGCAAGCTTTGAATCTAGGGTTTAACCCTAAACCCTAACCTAGGGTTGTCTAACCCTAACTCGAGTGCTCGATCGCCGAATCTCGGGAATTCTCGCGACCTAAATCACCTCGTCCCTTCACCGTCGTCTCGTCGATCCGAGGTAGCTTAGCGTCGATTCCTTTCGTATCTTACGTGCTTGCTATCTAGGGTTTCGCATCTTTAGATATATATGCTTATTGTATATCTCCCTATTCCATACGTGCAGTGAGTCAGTCGGTGTGCCAGGTCTGATCTGTTTGCTAAATCCGAGGCCAAGCCTGCGGATACGGATTGAGGCCAAGCCTCTCGAGTGTCAGTTCATCATCTCACAGAGGCTTTCAGGCAGTCAGTCAGCATGGTGCGTTGCAAGAACGCCGGTGGTGGTCCAGGTGACGGGGACAACAGTCCTCCCCGTCGTGATGAGATTGCGCGTGGTAAGCGCGTCAAGATGATGGCAGTCAAGAAGAAGAGGAAGACTCTTTCAGATGCAGAGGTCGCTCAGGCTGTGGCAGACGCCGCAGAGCAGGCAGAGAGAGGTGGCAGACGCAGTGGATTACACATAGGCGAGCGTCGCTTTCATCTTGAAGGTCGACAGCTCGGTACTGAGGCCACTGAGGGCACTGAGGCTACAGCACCGTCAGAGCAGATGTCAGTTGATCCTCCCTCAGAGCAGACACAGGCTACAGAGACTGCACCCACTACTGAGGCTACCCAGACTGCTGAGGGTCCACAGGCCACTGAGGATACAGAGGAGCAGGCAGCTCAGTCTCCACCTCGTCGCCGCTCCACACGTGCTCGTTCACAGGTGACACCCAGGGCAGAGGGCCCACGTCGTGGAGCACGACCTCCTCCCAGGGTCAGAGGGTCACCCCCAGTCGTGCACTTAGACCTGAGAGGTGCTTCTTCACGTCAGGTGAAGAACTTGAGGTTTGTAGAGGTCAGCCGGTGGTTTCCACCTGTCAGAGATCCCAGAGCGTCAGAGGGTTTCTATACACCACTCCAGGAGGATTTCTACAGGGCCCTAGTCGACAGTGGCATAGCTTTCAGACCTCAGAGGGTATGTCGACTAGAGGCATTGGTTGATATTGTGGGAGAGCAGCTCCGTCCTTACCTGTCCTATATGCCTGGATTGTCAGATCTACTTGGACGGACAGGTGCTTACTGCGGCACATGGGTCAGGGAGTTCTATGCTTCTTTGTGGATTGATCCTGCCCATGAGTTTATTCACTTCGCATTCAGAGGCCGCGACCACAGACTCTACAGCTCCAGAGCCCGTGAGCTCCTCAGACTACCTGCTTCTGACACGAGGATCCACCAGCTGTGCTATGGCCATACCACTCCTCCCAGACGCCCTCACGGCGGTTCAGTGCCACCCACCGACCTGGTCCGACCCTGCTTTCGCGAGCCTTTTGGCGAAGGGTCACCTCGTACACCTGCCAGCCTGACACCTCTAGCCCGAGTTCTGGATGCTATACTCAGACGCACTCTACTGCCCAGACTTGGTTACAGAGAGGGACTGACGAGGATGCAGCTTTGGGTTGTATACCACCTCCTTACACAGCGACAGTTTGATATTTGGGATCTCATCCTGAGTGAGATGGAGGATACCATTGCTGAGGGCTTCAAGGGTAACCGTCAGCTTCCTTATGCCCACTGGATTTGCTACATTATCAGATCTGCTATCCAGATGCCACCAGAGATCAGGGCAGAGATTGCCAACACTACTACTGCATTCCCTGATTATGACATCAGACAGCTATGGGCTTCAGTTACCAGAGAGCAGGCTCCAGCACCAGGACAGCGTGAGCGCCCTGAGGTTCCTGAGACAGCAGCTGAGCAGGACGCTAGAGTTGACGAGCTTGCCGAGGCAGAGCTCGCAGACCTTGACACTCAGCCTGCTGAGATACCTGAGGATGTCACTTCAGACAGCACAGATGAGGATTATCAGCCCATCCCCAGGTACCGGTCTCCTCGGTCTCACGACCACGAGGCCGGTGGATCTGGCTCAGCTTCCCGCTCAGACCCAGCCATGGTGGCTATTCTTGAGAGGCTGACCCAGGCTCAGGAGCAGCAGCAGCAGCAGATACAGCGCCAGGCTCAGGATACAGCTGCCGCACTTGCACAGATACAGGCTCGCCAGGACGAGTTTCAGAGACAGCAGCTAGAGATTCAGAGGCAGCAGGTTGAGATGCAGCGACAGAGCCAGCAGCAGTACATGGACCTTCTGCGGCATCTCATTACAGTTGGGGTTCCTCCGCCTGCATCCATCATGGCTCCGGCTTTGCATTCCAGCGGTCCTTCTAGTCAGACACAGCCGAGCATACAGTTTACATCTCCACAGCAGCAGGTTCCCCAGTCGTTTCAGTCCCCGAGTTTCACTCCTATACATACGGGGTTCACACCGTCAGACCAGACTCGCCCGCATATCCTGACAGGCACACCTATCGGTGACTTCAGTGCCACCTACAGCGAGTTGACTGGTCAGCCGACACCCTCGCATACGACTACGTTTCACACCTCGTCAGGGTTGTCAGCTTCAGAGGCAGTCGTTCCACCAGCGACAGGGACAGGGACTACAGAGACCATCCCTTCCTCAGTTGCCTCGACAGATCCCCCAGCTACTGGCGCACTTCAGGCTCAGGTCACTCAGACAGATCCACTTGTTGCTACACAGTCAGTGCCTGTTCCTGCTCAGACCCAGACCGCTACGCAGCCACGAGCTTCTTCAGAGGGTCAGCCAGATAGCTCAGACTCCGAGGATTCGCTTCACTTCGTGATTACTCCGCGCACCTCGGCACCCGACACGACTCCGTCTGTCCCCCCGTCAGATTAGATTAGTTTTTGGCGCTTGATGCCAAAGGGGGAGAGAGAGTAGTTTCAGGGGGAGTTTGTTAGTAGGTTTTCGTTTTTCGTGTGCTACATTCATGCATATCATGTCTATTTTCAGCACTGCATACGTGTGACATTGTCGTAGAGTCGTAAAACTTTGAGTCTTAATGTCTTATTCGTCACTGTGTTTAATATATGTCACCGTTTTAGCTATAGCTCTAAGGTTGTGCTTCCGTGCCTTACTCTGATTACTTATGAGCTATATCTTTATGTGTACTAACGCTTTTTGTCTTATCTTATGAAGTACACTCTTTTGGCTTGGAGCACATAAGCAATTACTAACCCTTTATGCTTATTGTCTACTGCTTATGTGAACCAAGCATGCTCGAAAACCTTCACTCTAATCCATTGAAACTTAGTGTTGTCATCAATCACCAAAAAGGGGGAGATTGAAAGCATCTAGGCCCCAAGGTTTGGTTTCGGTAATTAATGACAACACTTTATTACCATGACTAACGTGTGTTTTGCAGAAACTTTGGTAAGTTAGGTCATGGAGGTGATAACTGCTTTGAGCACTGTGGCTTCGTGTCCCTTGATGGAAATCGTTTCGGTTTTCAAAAGAGTGACGTCAAGATTAAGGACGGTTAGTTCCGGATGACGAAGTGTTGAGACACATTCGGAATAGTCGTTAGGATCTTCGTTTTTCTCTTTTGGCCGTACTATAAAGGGGGGGCATGAATGGGTAGCTTGACCTAGGCGAGTCCTATGTTTAGGTGTGGTGCACACTTGTTAAACTTGGCGCTAGGCAACCCTAGATTAGCTCAAGGTTCAGTTAGAAGCAACTTGGTTGAAGTTGCGACGCGTTTCGACGAGTTTCGGGCTGTTTTCCAGGCACCGGACGCGGCCTTCGGGAACACCGGACGCGTCCGGTGTGTACTTAACCGCGCTAGGTTTCGGGCCTGATCACCGGACGCGGTCCTCACGAGGACCGGACGCAGTGGTCAGCGACCGACACGTGTCATCGAGAGAGAACGCCCGTCGGACGCGATACTGGACTTGATCGGCGAGTCCGGTGCGAGTCCAGTAAGGTCCAGAGAGGACCGGACGCGTCCGGTCTTCAGGCATCGGACGCGGCCTCGTGTCCGGTGTAAGTCCAGTAAGCTCCCTTGCACGTCGGACGCGTCCGGTGCTACCTGACCGGTGCGTCCGGTGGTTCGATTTCAAAAACGGGTTTTGACCGTTACGGGGGACCGGCGCGTCCGGTGCGTAGCACCGGTGCGTCCGGTGACCCTGTGTCAGAAATAACGGTTCGTTTTCTTTGAGGGGTGTATAAATACAACCCCTCCACCTCTTTTAGAGGTCTCTCGCTCATTCAAACATCTGAGAAAACCCCTTAGAGTGCAAGGGAGTGCAAGAGCTCTAGTGAGGATAGAGTTTTGAGAATCAAAGTTTGTGATTCCTCACTAGTGATTCGAGAGTAGCAAGTGTGCATCCATCTCCTCATTTAGGCTCGTTGTGGTCAAGTGAGAGTTCTAGCTTGTTACTCTTGGTGATCGCCATCACCTAGACGGCTTGGTGATGATTGGGAGTTTGGTGATCATCCGGCGGAGCTTGTGGATGACCCAACTCAAGTTGTGAGCGGTTTTGGGTGATTCGCCGCGACGGAGTGTCGAAGAATCAACCCGTAGAGAGCACTTGATCCTTGTGCGGATCAAGGGGGAGCGACACCCTTGCGCGGGTGCTCCAACGAGGACTAGTGGGGAGTGGCGACTCTCCGATACCTCGGAAAAACATCGCCGTGTTCCTTGCCCCCTTTTACATTCAAGCAATTACTTTCTCGTATTTACTTACATTGCTTGATTTACATTCCTAGAATTGCCATGCTAGACTAGGATTGGAAACTAGGGTGCAAAACTTTTTAACGGTAGACTCTCTAGGAACACAAGTAGGCACTAGGGGTGAATTTCGGCTTATAGGATTTAATTCTTGCAATTAACTTTTAGAAAAGCCCAATTCACCCCCCTCTTGGGCATCTTGATCCTTTCAGGCAGCTCGGCAGCAAGGAGATGGTGCGGGGCATGCCGCACGTCGACCACGTGGAGCAATTCTGCGACACCTGCGTCCTCACCAAGCTGCGGCGGCTCCCTTTCCCACGCCAGGCGAGCTTCCGCGCCAAGGAGAAGCTGGAGCTCGTACACGGTGACCTCTGTGGCCCCGTGACACCGGCTACACCTGGAGGCCGGCGCTACTTCCTCCTCGTCGACGATGTGTCCCGCTACATGTGGGCTGTCCTGCTCGACGCCAAGGCAGCCGCAGCGGACGCCATCAAGCACCTTCAAGCTGCTGCGGAGGCGGAGTGCGGCCGCAAGCTTCGGGTCCTACGCACGGACAATGGCGGTGAGTTCACGGCGGCCGAGTTCGCGGCGTACTGCGCCGATGAGGGGATCCACCGCCACTTCTCCGCGCCGTACACTCCGCAGCAGAACGGCGTCGTCGAGCGCCGCAACCAGACGGTGGTGGCCACCGCCCGTGCCCTCCTCAAGCAGAGAGGGATGCCGGCGATCTACTGGGGTGAGGCGGTGATGACTGCCGTCCACTTGCTCAACCGCTCCCCCACCAAGGCCCTCGACGGCAAGACGCCATACGAGGCCTGGCACGGGCGTAAGCCCGCGGTGAGCCACCTTCGCGTCTTCGGCTGCCTGGTCTTCGTCAAGGAGCTCAACCACGTCGGCAAGCTCGACGACCGGAGCACGCCAGGGGTCTTCATCGGCTACGCGGAGGGCGCCAAGGCCTACTGCGTCCTCGACCCTGCGACACAGCGCGTGCGCATCACACGTGACGTCGCGTTCGACGAGGGGCGAAGCTGGACGTGGGGCAAGATGGTGGATGACGACTCGACTCTGACGACCAGCGATTTCGTCGTCGACTACGTCCACTTCAAGGAGGCGGGGGGAGCTAGCAGCTCGTCCTCACCGAGCTCGCCTACCCCACCACCTCGTTCGCCACCACCTCCGGCGAGTCCTTCACCACCGCCACCACCAGCTCCGGCAAGTCCACAGGCTCCGGCGAGTCCACCACTAGCACCGCCGGCCACGCCTCGTTCTCCTACACCGGACCCTACCTCTTCAGGCTCGGCACCGGCAGCTTCGGCCCACGACGAGCAGTGCACAGTGGAGTTCGCCACTCCGCTGTCCAACGACGAGGATCGCATCGACGCCTACCACGGCGGCGAGCCTCTGCGCTACCGTACCGTGGACAACCTCCTCGGCGAGCAGCCGGTCCCTGGACTGGCACAGCATGACTTTGAGGCGGAGCTGCACCTCGCACAGGACGATGGCGAGCCTCGTTCCTTCGCCGAGGCGGAGAGGGACGCGGCATGGCGTGCTGCGATGCAGATGGAGATGGACGCCGTCGAGCGGAACAAGACGTGGGAGCTGGCCGATCTTCCAGCCGGCCACCACGTCATCTCTCTCAAGTGGGTCTTCAAGCTCAAGAAGGACGAGACCGGAGAGGTGATCAAGCACAAGGCGCGTCTGGTGGCGCGCGGCTTCGTCCAGCAAGAAGGAATCGACTTCGACGACGCCTTCGCGCCCGTTGCACGGATGGAGTCCGTGCGACTCCTCCTTGCGCTAGCTGCCCAGGAGGGCTGGCGTGTCCATCACATGGATGTCAAGTCGGCGTTCCTTAACGGCGACTTGAAGGAGGAGTTCTACGTGCATCAGCCGTCGGGATTTGCGATTCCCGGCAAGGAGGGCAAGGTGCTTCGCCTGCGCAAGGCCATCTATGGCTTGCGGCAGGCACCGAGGGCGTGGAATGCCAAGCTGGATTCCACGCTGAAGGGGATGGGCTTCGAGCAAAGCCCACACGAGGCGGCCATCTACCGGCGGGGCAGCGGAGGAAAGGCCCTGCTGGTAGGCGTCTACGTCGACGACTTGGTGATCACCGGCACCAAGGAGGTGGAGATCGAGGCGTTCAAGGAGAAGATGAGGGCGACTTTCCAGATGAGCGACTTGGGCCCTCTCTCCTTCTACCTGGGGATCGAGGTCCACCAGGACAGCTCCGGCACCTCTCTTCGCCAGACTGCCTACGCCAAGCGCATTGTGGAGCTAGGCGGTCTCACCGGCTGCAACCCAGCCCACACTCCTATGGAGGAGAGGCTGAGGCTGAGTCGGGAGAGTACGGAGGAGGAGGTGGACGCGACGCAGTACCGGCGCATTGTGGGCAGCCTTCGCTACCTTGTCCACACGCGACCGGACTTGGCGTTCGCCGTCGGCTACGTCAGCCGGTTCATGCAGCGACCGACGACGGAGCACCAGCAGGCCGTAAAGAGGATCCTCCGCTACATCGCAGGCACCTCAGACTACGGCTTGCACTACCCGAGGTGCCCCGGTGCGGCGCATTTCGTCGGGTACAGCGACAGTGACCACGCGGGCGACATCGACACCAGCAAGAGCACAAGCGGGGTCCTCTTCTTCCTCGGCAAGTGCCTCGTTAGCTGGCAATCGGTCAAGCAGCAGGTGGTGGCCCTGTCCAGCTGTGAGGCCGAGTACATAGCGGCTTCCACCGCTTCGACTCAGGCGCTCTGGCTCGCTCGACTGCTTGGTGATCTCCTCGGTAGAGACACTGAAGCGGTGGAGCTCAAGGTGGACAGCAAGTCCGCCTTGGCCTTGGCAAAGAATCCTATCTTCCATGAGCGCAGCAAGCACATCCGGGTGAGGTACCACTTCATCAGAAGCTGCCTGGAGGAAGGGAGTGTCCGGATCAACTACATCAACACCCAAGACCAGCTCGCCGACTTCCTGACCAAGTCCCTTGGGCGGGTCAAGTTCCAGGAACTTTGCGCCAGGATCGGGATGGCCCAGATACCCCACAAGGAGCCACACAAGACTTAGGGGGAGAGTGATGGATAAGTCTCTGTGGCTGGTGGTTGTAGGGCTGCTGCACACTGCAGCACATGATCTTTGTGTCCAGCATCTTTTGACTGCTTTTAGGACAGCAGTTAGCATCTAGGACGGCATCTAGGACAGCATCTGCTTTTAGGACAGCAGTTAGCATCTAGGACAGCATCTTAGACTAAGTGGTTAGCATCTAGACTAGCATCTTAGACTAGCATCTTGGCATATGCTTGGCTGGCTAGCAGCCTATAAATATGTATCCCCAACCCCTCAGGTTGGCATGGCATTGTATGAGTTTGTGTGAGAAATAAACCAGAAAATTGCCCCAACTCCTAGTGTCATCCTCTCTCGATGAGAGTAAGGATTCAGCTACTACCAAGAGTGCGAATCCAGCGATAACACATCCAACTTAAGGTTATTCACAAACAAGGATGCTCCATACACCTTAAGGTTGATACACCATCCTAGTTCAAGCAACATAATGGAAGAATAAATAAAACCTAGTGGTTCATACAAGGTGAACCCGAGCTATTGAACCGCCGAGCCATGATCTCATTCTGCAGCATCTTGTAGTACTGCTGTTGTAGCCCAGGCATGCCGCTAGTGTCCTTAGTCATGATTCTCTCTTCTTCTAACATGATCTTCAAATCCACCTCTTTGCTCTTCAAGTCCAATTCTTTCCTCTTTATCTCGAGGCTCCTCGCCTCATTAGCAGCCCTGGCTTGTTCTAGCGCAACCCTCTCCTGTTCTAGCGCAACCTTCTGTTGTTCCAGCGCAACCTTCTTTTGTTCCAGCGCATACTTCTGTTCTAGCGCAACCTTCTGTTGTTCCAGCGCAACCTTCTTTTGTTCCAGCGCATACTTCTCGCTCTTGCCATTGCTAAGCCTTCTCTCCACATCAGTCTGTTCATTTCTCTCCACATCAGCCTGTTTACCTCTCTCAGCATTCCCGTTGTCGAGCTCTCTCCCCTCATCAGCTGCTTTCCTCTTCCCCCAGAGGTCATCTGACGCCTCCAGGTAATACAAACCAGCTCCACCTTGCTGTAAACTCTCTTTCTCCTTATCACTCACATCCACTGGCTGTATCAACACCTCACACTCCTGAGCTGCAGCCTCTAAACTGTCGTCAAGAGCAAATGGCAGAGTGGACGAGCTCGGACTCGAACCGGGACTCGTCTTCTGTTTCTTCTGCGACGAGGAGGCCACCACCTGGGTCTGGGAACACGACGACGACCGGTTGATCCACGCCAGCTTCTGAGACGAGATCTGCGACGACCTCTCGATCCACTTCTGGTGCGACCTCAGGAGGTTCCAGCAGTGCAGGAACTGGAACGACTTGTTGTTCTTGTCCTCAGACTTGAACAGAGCCAGCGCCTGCACCACCTGCAAATACAACGGTGATGGAAAAAAACGTCACACCAACATTCCAGACTGACTGCACACGACAGTGGAAAAAAAAATGTCACAAACACCACGACAGAGCAGCGTTACCGTGTCCTGAGGGGTGAGCGAGTTGTCGTCCTGCTGGCCGTCGACGACGTCGGCGACGCAGCGGTCGAAGCGCTTGACGTTGTCCTGGATGGTGGACCAGCGGTGGAGGAGCGAGTTCTCGCTGCGCTCCGACTCGAAGTCCCTGCGGGAGTGGAAGTAGTCGTGCATCCGCTTCCAGTAGGGCGCGCGCTCGCCGCCGTGCGCCGGCCCGTCCGCGCTCACGTTGAGCCACGCCAGCGCCAGCATCTCGTCCTCCTTGTCGCTGAAGTTCTTGGTCCGCTTCTGGTTCGGCCTCACGGCGCGGGCGGCGGCCTCGGCCGGCGAGCGCTGCTGCTGCTGATGATCCTCGACCGAAGGCGCATCGCCGCGGCAGCGCGCAGAGGCAGAGGGCAGGCCGATGACGTAATGCCCGTTCCCGTCCATCGTTCCTAACCATCAGTTCAGTAAACCGACGCGATCAAATGTCGCTCCTATCGATTCGGTAAACTGACGCAGAAGCGAATACTGGTTTCGATTTTCTTAATTTTACCTGGTTTCGATTTTCTTAATTTTACCTTGGCCTCACGCCGGTGGGGCGGAGGCGGCGGGGTGCGGCTGTCTGGCGGACGCCGTCAGGCCCTGGGGCGCCGGGCGGGAGGAGAAGCGAATTGGGAGGGCGCGGGCGCGGGAGGAGAGGCGATTTGGGAGGGGCGTCAGATTGGGGGTCGCCACAAGCAGCGAGGTTGGGGGCGCCTGCTAGGGCTCGGTAAAGATGAGGACGAAGGCGAGGGCTTTCTTGGGTGGGGGTGGGGAAAGAGGGACGATTTCCTCTAGGATAGGATCGATCCCTAATTATAGCTAATATCGGAGGGGATTGTTTGGGATGCTCTAGCTGCCTAGCAGATCGGAGACGGGGGGCTGGGCTCCTTTCGCGATCAATCCTTACAAATGGGATTTTTTTTTTTTTTGCGAATTTACAAATGGGATGTAGATTGCTCATTCTTCCTTTCTACTGAATCTTAACGATCATCCTTACAAATGGGAAGTAAACAGTGAATCTCGCACACCTTTTCTTTTCTAACGAATCTCGCCACATCTTTATTTTCTATTAATAAATCTCGCCACACATTTTTTCCCCCTACTGAATCTCGCCACATCTATAGTTTTCCCTACTGAATCTCGCCAAAATCGAGATGGAACGTTTTGTGCGCCGCACTGGAGTTCCGCTGAACTTGTCACAAACAAGTTTCAGAGATATGGACTCAAAATAGGCTCGTGTATACATAGGCATGAGACGTCGAAAGATGCATAATTTGTGTACAGCAAAATCCATCGATTCACCCACAGAACAAACATGAAATCGCGCCATGGCATATAACAGCAGCAAACTTTGCTGTTACAATCATATTTATAGCTGTTCCGCGTACTATGAAGATGACATATCCGTTATTTATACCGGTAAAACATCTGCCCTCAGAAGAATTTTTTTACAAAGAGACGAAAAACAGAAGACAAAATCAGACTGTCCCTAGGCCACACGCACCACCATTTTATAGAGCCAATACATCAAATCGCCATTCCAGTTTTCCTTGCAGCTGTTTATGCAGTGGTTGAGAACAATGACAGCACCGTGTTATTGCACTTCTGCTCTGCCGCCAGGCTGACAACCTGGAATCGCTACATTCGGCATATCCGTTAGTTTGATCCAACCAAGCCTAAGACGAGATCTATGTGGTACCTTTGAAGATGAAGAATCGGCATGTGTAAGCCTTCTTTCTGAGACCCTTACATGTCCTAATTCGAACCAGATGTCGCGACACAAGGAGCAGAGGCATTGCTAGAACTGGTACTCATAGTGGTAGTAGTACCACCACCACTACCAGCAGCAGAGTTGCTCTCTGTAATCCTTTCATTGCTTGATTCCGTAGCGGGAGGAACTTCAGAAGTGGATGATGTTGGGCTATCACCTGTTCTGCTATTTCCTCTAGTTTCCAGACGCTCCATCATCCGTGACACGGACGCGATTCCAGCATTAACTTCTCTTCTCACTTCAGAACCAAGATCCGCCACGGACGAATTACGTGAAAAGAGTCGCTCCTTCCACCCTCGAGTACTCTTTGTAATAGATTCTTTGTACCTGGATCATACAAAAGTGTTGCAAAGCTTTAGGATAAAAATTCATTATGCTAGAAGGCTCAAGGCAAAAAAATATATTGACAAAATTATGAACTATCCATACTTCATAGAGACAGCATTTAAGCGAGACTTCAGGGAGTCTGAGAAAGACTGAACATCCGATGGTCCAGCCCTGTCTGGAGTTGACTGTCCAGTGGAGTGTCTCCTGATGCATCAGTAAGTCATTTAGTCAGATCACCGCAAAAACTAACATGAGAAAACAGTATCTGAATATAGACAGAGTACCTGTTAAAAAACCGAGGACTCGATACAGGAGTGCTATTTCCGGAAGAAACGACAGCATCCTGTTCAGCATCATAGGTAAGCATCCCGGGACTTTGGTTTCCGGCATCTCCAATTCGAATAGCTCGTGGAGATGACTCACTAGCTCTAGGGGTGGCAGGATTTGAATCATTTTCTCCCTCCACATGAGCAGAAGATGAAGACATCGTGCCAGCGGAAGGTGAATTTGGATGTGTAGAGAAAACTAGGAACTGTGGGCGACCATGAGAGCCAGATCGTCCCCTGTGCCCCTCCCTTCTTCCAAGATGGTGTGCCCTTCCCATAGCAGCAGCAGCAGCTAGATGTTGTAGTATACGCTCTTCAAGCTCAGCATCATTACCAACAGGCAGCTGCACAAGCATATCAAGGTAATCAGGAAAAACTTAAAAATGACACTTAATAACCAGCAAGTTAGAAGAAATGTATTATGAAGTGGTTTCGTAACACATACATGCTGCAGCTCAAAATCCCCAAGAGCAGGATGATGAAATATAGTTGTGTTTCGAGTTTGATTGGTTCTTATATTCCTCTCACGCTCTACTGCCTCGAGCAGCTCCTGACTGAGATATCAGTAAAACTAGAATTAGCCAGAAAGTAGCTACTTACTAGTCTAAGAGGATATGGTAAGCATAGTATTTGCACAGCCAAGAACTTGCCTGGTAGGATCCTTCATACTAATAGGCTGCCAACACATTGGGCACTGTGAACTTCTCTGACACCTATACAAAGTCCCATCAAGCATTAGCATGAAGAAAATTGAACAGGAACCAAATTTAAAAATAGTCTGGGTCTACTAACCATTCTGCATGCATGGCTAAAATCTAGTGCCTTTGCACATATAAAATATTCTTACAAGATGGGAAAGAGTGGAATCTGATTTATACCAATAGCATATGACTAGCAACATTGATAGAACCAGACAGAAACATAAGGAGAGCACGACAACTACAACTAATATGATAATTAAAAGGTCAAGCATTTTGATTACAACTGTTCATAAAGCCAGCATGGAAAGTGTTGGTTGAGCATACAAAGTTATCACTAAATTTTGTCAGTAACAAAGCAGTACAGTTCAATGATAGCTCATCCCAAGTCTAGAAAGCATACTATAGAGATGACAAACAACAAATTCAGGGACAATTTACATGTGCAAAACCCACCTATGTTACAGGCTAAGTAAAGGCAACATATATGGTCAACTAAACCACACAAGTACCTAAGGCACGGAGATTTCAATGTTCTAAAATGTGCCCTTAGTGATAGCCACTAACTTATGCACCAAGATGAATTACTGATGGAACTAGGTACTGTTCATGTGCAAGGTGGGAAAAATAAAAAAAACTGTAACATGTAGGATGCATATATTAGAGCTAGTAACATACCATTCAAGAATGCATTGGAGATGGAACTCATGTTTGCAGCCAGTCAACTAGAAAACAAAGCAAGAGCAAGATTTGGTTACAGAAATAACGCCTATATGCAAAATAGCTCAACTAACAAAATGGCAACTTACTGCAGAAGGGTCACTCTCACAGAAAGCCTCAAGGCAAATGCTGCATGCATCATCACATGCGTCCTGAATGCCACCCTCCACAAAGGCTGCAGCAGATGTCAAACTCTCGATCTTAGCTTTCTCATCAGTTTCAGATGCCATTGCAATGGAATCACAGCCCTGAAACCAAACAGGCAAAAAAAGAGTTCAGAATCAAGAATTTAATTCGCCATAGCCAAAATATTGAGCTGCTGAGTTGAGAGGAAAGACAAACATGTTCAGCTATGTATTAGTATTTATTACAAGATCAAATTCCTAACAGTATTCAGAAAGTTTTGACATATGAAAGTTATCTTATACATCTTTTGTTGAACAGTCCAGCCAAGACACTAATCACACTAGACGAGGGAACACGATACTAGGAAAAGTATCAATCTAAAACAACACTCGGTACGAAAACAACAAGATCCACTTTGCAGGATAGGAGCATCTTATCTTTCATTTTACATTCTAATCCAACAAGTTCTACATAATAACAACATCAACAAAGCTTTGACATATTTATGGAAGCAATGCTCTAGAAAAGCATTAGCAACCTGCACACCTTTTTAGCAAATCACAATCTAATCATTGGAGCAGCACAAAAACAGAAGGAGAAGTTAATGGCACACAGAATTATCTGTCTCAGCCAAGACATGGGCTCAGCATAAGTAGTCCATAAAACTGGCAGACACATGAAAACTAATTTCAGAAATGAAAATTTAGGTGCAAAACAAAAGATCACTGGTTGTCACTGGTACTGATATCTTGCTATCAAATCACTAGACCTTCCACAAAATGGAACAAATGCATCTAAAGTTTTAAGGTGTAACAAGCAATAAAATAGTAGCGATACCAACTTCTTCAATTTATGGTATGCATATTTGTGAATTTTGCCGAACACATCAGGGTTCTATTCCATACATCGCACACTCCTTAAAACAGCCCCAAGCATGAAGCCACACTCCTAACCACACACATCACTTAAAGTGAGTCCATTTCCGATCATGTAGCAGTACCCAGTTACAGCGGTACAGCCACGGCACACTCTGGTGCCAAGGCCCATTTCTGGACCAGCAACGGGCTTAGTGAGACAGACTTGACACAGCGGAATACTCCACATTCACTCACCTCGGTCAAACTGGACTCAAAACCCCAAGACATCAACTGTCAAATTTCTAAAGCAAAACATCCTCAATTTCACAGAGGTCCGCACCCGAATCCCCGCCTAAGGTACGTTCAAATGGCGAAACCAATGAATCCCCCCGTAAAAAGATTTTCCCCAAAGCAGAAGAGGAACACGAAAGGCTAATCACCGAAACCACTCTGAATTCCCGCACCCAGACCCCCAAATTCCCACCACACAACCCCCAACCAGCTCACCGCGACGACGACGACGACGACGACCACCCCCCAAATCGCCCAGGACGAGCAGGCACGGCACGGCACCTAGCACAGACCCGAATTCTCCGCGCACCAAACCCCAGACGATCCGCTTCCCCAATCAAACCAAACACAGCCCCAACTGAAACGGCCCCGAACCCCCCGCCCGCCCCCCGAATCGCCGCAGCAGCAGGACCCGCCCGGCCACGCCGCGGTCAGAGAGGGGAGAAGGGAGGCACGCGCGCGGGATCTGGCCTTACCAGGCACCGCCGGGCCGCCGTCGACTCAGCGCACCCCCCGATCCGGCTCGGATTCGATGCGTGTGGCGTGGGGGAGCACGAAACCCTAGTCCTCTCTCTTCCCCTTCACTCTCTCTCTCTCCTCCTCCTCTCGCTCTGTGATTGTGATGAGGTGTAGACGATGGGGAAAGGCAGACGGAGAGACGAAAAGGGGTGAGACGAGCGAGGGAGACGCGTGCCTCGTCTCCACTCGGCCCCCACCGCCCGCTCGTGGGCCCCACCCTCTCTCTCTCTGTGTCCACCACCACCGCACTCCTCCGTCCACCGCGCTGCCTCGTCACGCGCTCCACCCAGCTCCACGCACACCGACGTGTGGGCCCATAAATGGGTTCCGCCCACACGTCAGTGAGTTAGGGCCATATAGGCCGTGGCCGTGCCTGGTTCGGTGGGGGAGAGTAGTTGGTGTGGGGCCACCGCTAGCCTGCTAGGACACGGCGGTGCGGCAGGCAGGCGGGCTGGCCTCCATCCAAGTACGTTTTGACCGCCGCGCCCACGTACCCGCGGACGTCGACCCCACGTGTCGGCGGGTGCGGCGTGTGGGGGTACGCGAGCTGGGAAAGTTTGTTTGGTTCTTGGAGGTGGGGCCGGGAGCTTCGGTGGGGCCGGTGTGGCAGTGGGGGCGGGTACAGCGAGGGCGTGAGTGAGGGGGCATGATGACGGGTGGGCGGCCTGGCGGGGAGCGCGTGGGGCGCGGGGTTCGAGGTGGAGGGAGGGGTAACGGCACGTCGGCGTCGCGACCGGCCAGCGTCGTCGGGGATAATAATGTCAGAGAATATAAATCTGGCCGGGTGGATGACAGGTGGGGCACCGCGAGCTGGACTTCTCTGCCCCTGAGGTAGCCGCCTCCGTCCGTCTTGAACTAGGGGCGATTGAGGCATTTCGTTGTGATGTTTAAGGCCGATCCTAATCCAAATATCTTCATTTGTGATTGTGGATAAAATCCGAGGGGATTGGTCTAAAAGGCTGTGGTGTGATGGACGTGTGTGTGTGAGCTGGTGTTCGTCTTTGTCAGGTCGTACCATAATTGGCCGATAATGACGCAATTTAGGTAAATACGATCAATCACCCTTAAAAGGCCTCGCTTGAGCTACTTTTTAGTCATAGAACAGTGTTTTTTTCTCACAATATTTCAGCATAAGTTTTTTTTTGACAAAAATATTTCAGCATAAGTTAAATTTCAGCATAAGCGAATAGAGCGAAGCTTATCTTTACAAATAAATTTGGTTGGCACAATTTTGGTGCGCAAGTGTGCTAGTTTATATGTCTTGCTCTATATTGCTCCCTTCATTCTAAACTATAATACGTTTTGGTTTTCTAATACGCAGGTTTTGCTATCAACTTATATATATACAATGTCTAGATAAATAGTAAAAGCAATGTATTTTACAAAACTAAAGCTTTTAATAGTTTAAGATTGATGGAGTAAATTAGATGGCAATACTTGTTGGGTTAAATGGGCTTATTTAGCGTTGTTTCGTTGTGACATTGCCTTACAAAAGCTAGAGCCGTACAAGCACCAAAATAGTGGCTCCACAGTTATATCATGAAAACGGCTTTAGCTCCTCCATTATCGCCAGAGTCCTTTTTTCTCGATTGTTTAGTGCAATTACAGTTCACACGATAGTTGAAACTGGAGCAGCATGAAACAAGCTTTGAGGTTATAATTCCTAAGCCCACTAAGAACTATGAATTATCAACCGCTTTGTAGGCACTATAATTATTGGTATGTTTGTTATTTGAGTTCCCCATCTGAGAAGCTACTGGTATTGTACGAAAATGTTTCAAGCCAATTTCATCATCTGTGCTTTGACACGTAGCAGCACGTCAACGATATATAAAAACATCAACAAGTTAAGCACTCTGCCTTGCTGTCATTTTCCCAAACTTTCCTAGATTTAGGCTAGTTACCCAAAGAATGTAAAATACCAACCGCTTTGAACTGATGAAATGCAAAATGCTAAATTTTTTATAGGTGTGTATAGTTCCATCCGAAAATGCCAAAATTTTCATGGGGTGGGTGAAGCCTTTTTTGGTTTTTTTGCCCTCTTGAGGTCAAAATCCAAAATGGAGAAAGGATACTTTTTTGCCAAAAATTTTACATGGTGTTTAGTTTTATTCTGTAAAATAATAGGTTAAAACCTAAATTTTTTTGAATAAAATGGGAAACTAAACACACCCTTATATTATTTAAATTCTGAAAAGAAACCGAATTGAAGTGGTGCAGCCACAAAAACCCCACTAGGGGCCTGTTTAGTTGGTGAGAAATTTTAGGTAAATTTTTGTAGCATTTTTTTGTTATTTGGTAAAATTTATTTAATTATGGACTAACTAGTTTCAAAAGATTCTTCTCGACATTTACAGACAAACTATGCAATTAGTTATTTTTTTACTTATATTTAATGCTCCATACATGTGTCCAAATATTTAATGTGATGGCTACTGCATAAACTTTTTTGGCTTTCGTAGGCAACTAAACAGCCCCCAGAGGATAATCCGTTGAGAGAATTTGCAGTAAAGTCCAGTGGACTGCCAACGTGGTCCACCACCAGCGTCTGGCCGGCCCCGCTCCTCATCCTCCTCCTCCACCCGCCACTGCCTTCCCCGCCTTCGTGGCTTCGTCTCCTCCCGCTCGGGAATCCTCCGCCTCCCTCCCCACCCAGATTCCCCCCGCCAAGCCACCACCGCACGAGACGACCCGACCGCCGACCTCTTCCCATTTTAAAACCCACGCGGCCGCCACGCTCCACTCCACTGGCTTCCACCGCCCGCGCACAACACAATCCAAACGCAACCGTCCCGTCCACCTCGGCGCCTCCGCGCCCCTCCCCGCCGCCGCCATGCCGCCGCTGGCCGCGCGCCTCCACGCCCCGCTTCTCCTCGCCCCCGCCTCCCCTCGCCCCGCCACGCGTCTCTGCGCATCAAGCGTGCCCCGCGGCGTCGGCGGCGGGTTCAGGAGGGGCGCGCTGGCCTCGGAGAAGCCGGTGGCGGTCGCGGAGAAAGCCGGCGGCGAGGGCGGAGGAGGAGGAGGAGGAGAGGGCGAGGGTCCGTACGACGCGATTGTGATCGGGTCCGGGATCGGGGGCCTGGTGGCGGCGACGCAGCTGGCGGCCAAGGGCGCGCGGGTGCTGGTCCTCGAGAAGTACCTCATCCCCGGGGGAAGCTCCGGGTACTACCGCCGCGACGGGTTCACCTTCGACGTCGGCTCCTCCGTCATGTTCGGCTTCTCCGACAAGGTGAGTTCGCTAGTGTGGGGCGTTTTGGTTCTGCGCGTGCGCGTTTCTGGGAAGTGGGAATTCGTGTTCAGGTGTACTGACTGCTGAGGTTGCGATGCTCTAGAGAGCTTGGTGATTCCGATTGGTTTTGGGCTGCTCAGCTGCAAACTGCGATAGGTAGTCTGCAGTTTCCTCTGCTCTGTGGCTGCTCTTGGTGATTGCGATTGCGTTGCTCCTCAAATGTGCTAATATGCATGCCCTAGTGTCAGAGGGGCGTGCACTGCATGATGCACACTAGCGTGCGTCGTTGGTTCAAGGGTCATGCACTTTTATCTCATCAGCGCTTCAGCGATTGGCATGAGTAGGTGGGCTAATGCCCACAGATGTGCATGTGTTACTGTCGGATGCTACTCGACTGGTTACGATAGTAGTGTTGGTCTTATCTCTTCTTTTATAACCACCCATTACAACTTTTAATCAGTATGACATATGCTGTTATGCAGGGTAATTTGAATTTGATCACACAAGCATTGGAAGCAGTTGGGCGTAAGATGGAAGTTCTACCTGATCCTTCTACAGTTCATTTCCACCTACCTGGTGATCTTTCTGTCCTTGTGCATAGAAAGTATGAAGACTTCATCAATGAACTGATTAGCAAATTCCCTCACGAGAAAAAAGGGATCCTTAAATTCTATGATACATGCTGGAAGGTACTGTCTTTAGTTTCTTACCTGTATCTCGTACTCTTGCGTTATAGTTGATAGTGTAATGTTAGAAATTACAGCAATTGTCTAACAATCACATTTCAACAGATCTTCAATTCACTAAATTCGTTGGAGCTGAAGTCTCTAGAGGAGCCCCTTTACCTTTTTGGGCAATTTTTCCAGAAGCCTCTGGAATGCTTAACTCTAGGTATATAGACTGCAGCCCTGTATTCAAATTGAAAAATGTACTATTTACACTCTATAGAGAAATTACACAAGGAATTAGCTAAATTAATATGAAGCAAATGCATTCTCACAAAAATTGTAAGAATTATTTCTGTGTGTTGGAGATTTGTTTTTGAATAGTACATCATATTTACAATAAAAGTCACAGGTCTATCTCCCTTTCAGCATATTATTTGCCACAGAATGCTGGGGATATTGCTCGCAAGTTCATAAAATCACTGGTCTATCTCCTTTCAGCATATTATTTGCCACAGAATGCTGGGGATATTGCTCGCAAGTTCATAAAAGATCAGGAGCTACTCTCCTTCATAGATGCTGAGGTGTGAGAGATTTGTGAGTTGATTCACTTTTCAAGTTTTCTTCTTTGGAGCATGTGATCTTCAGTCAATACTAGTTTAGTCGAAGGCTGATAATTATTAATTGTTTTTTTTGTAGTGTTTTATTGTGAGCACAGTCAATGCCTTGCAAACACCCATGATAAATGCAAGCATGGTAAGTTCAATCTTGATCTTCTGGATCTTCATTTCAAATTCATTTGGGCTTCTGTTATCTCAATGCCAATATAACAGGTCTTGTGCGATAGGCACTTCGGGGGGATTAATTATCCAGTTGGTGGCGTTGGTGCTATTGCAATATCCCTGGCAGATGGCCTTGTTGAAAAGGGCAGTGAAATCCGTTACAAGGCGAATGTAACCAATGTTATTCTTGAAAATGGAAAGGCTGTGAGTTATCTTACTGACTTAAATACCTGGACTTATTGGGTTTTTGTATCTTAGCTGATAACTTCTGTACTCCAGGTTGGGGTGAGGTTATCAAATGGGAAGGAGTTCTTTGCTAAAACGGTGATATCAAATGCCACTAGATGGGACACGTTTGGTAATTGTAATATATCTTCAATTGGAACTTTCAAAAGAGGAAAAACTAGCTCTTTCAGTTTCATTAATTTACTTTTTTTTGAATGTACAGGAAAACTCTTGAAAGAAAAAGAACTTCCAGAAGAGGAGAAAAACTTTCAAAAGAATTATGTTAAGGCACCATCATTCCTTTCAATTCATATGGGTGTCAAAGCGTCAGTTCTGCCTGCTGGCACTGACTGCCACCATTTTGTACTTGAGGTATGCATTGTGTTCACTGGGAATGCCATATTGTTGAGAGTTTGACATCAGTAACATTTTCTTTGTATGACCTGTTTGAGTCTGTAATTGGCAGGATAATTGGAATAATTTGGAAAAGTCTTATGGAAGCATATTTTTAAGTATCCCTACAGTTTCTTGAATTCCATCATTTGAGATACCATGTATTTTAGCGCTGTTTGTTTTCATCATTGACAGGGTCTTATCATTGACAGGGTCTTTCTAGGAAGGAGTATGAAGAGAAGAAAGAGGCGGTGGCCAATGAGATTATAAGAAGGCTTGAAAAGAAGTTGTTTCCTGGTCTTCAAGATTCAATAGTCCTCAAAGAGGTACCTTCTTGTTTTCCATGTGATTCTATTGATACATGTTCCACAGTTTGATTTTTATTAATTCTTGTATGAACTTTAAACTGCCTTCTAGCAACTATTAAGAGTTGATGGTGAAAGGAAGATTATCATATGCTTGAATATGTATATGATTATGGATTATGGATTATGGATCAGAAAAGTCCATCTGTTATATTTGTCAAATTTTTGATGACTTTGCTCACAGCAATATCTTTCCAGTATGTGGATATCCCTTGAGGAGAGTAATGACCACTGACGCAAGTCTCTTGAACAAACTCTTTTCAAATGATCCATATCAAGTAATTGTAGTGTGGTTTCCAGACCTTCCTTTAGGGCGCAGCTTCTTTATGGGCAATTGTCAAAGTGAGTTGAGTTGTGAGTTAAAAAATATTGACTTTCTATGAATCACATGTCTAGCAACATATAGTAACACAGAAACTTTTGTAGCCTTAAGTCACACGTGCTTTGGTTATATGCAGTAAACTTAACTGGAACTGTTCTGACTTCTGCTACCAGTAACTCTTCTAATGTAAAACTTGTTTTGTTTCATCAGGTAGGCTCACCAAAAACTCACCGAAGATTTCTTGCTCGAAATGATGGTACATATGGACCAATGCCACGGGGTAAACCGAAGGGCTTACTGGCTATGCCTTTCAATACTACTGTAAGTATCAGAAATCATCTCCCCTTGGGTGACTTGATGTACTGGATGTCCTCACAATATTATAAGATTTGTCTAACTGAAACTGGGGTTCTCAATTTACAGTCAATAGATGGCCTTTACTGTGTTGGTGACAGCTGTTTTCCTGGGCAAGGTGTCATAGCTGTAGCATTCTCAGGGATCATGTGTGCTCACCGAGTTGCTGCAGATATTGGTAGGTTCAATTTTTACTGTGTCTGCCCTGAACAGGGATAGCTTGTGTTTCACTAAGACAGAATTAGTCACATGTTTGATGCTAGGTCTTAGAGTAGAGCTCTTGATGAACAGTGCTATGAGAATGGTTTGCAACTCACAGTTTCTTTTTACTGCTTTACCCTTCTTCCAGGACTAGAGCAAAAATCTCCAGTTCTAGATGCTGGTCTTCTTGGGCTACTCAGATGGTTCAGAACACTTGCATAGGACTATCAGACAGTGGAAAATGGACTTCATCTTGTTTCAGAAGGCTGATATTTCACTAGAGTTAGGATTCTGCACTTGTTATGATGATCTGGAGCTGCAGCCATTGTTATCAGCAGCGATTTCTCTTAACTCTCAAAAGGAAAAAAAAAAGAAATATGAATAGGTGTACAGGTTTCAGATTTCAAATTCTATAATTAGGGGTACCTCAGCTTTTGTCTGCTGTGTACCTCAGCTGATTACCACGATATGCAGAGCTGTACATTTGGGAGCAATGTAAATCATGTTACCTAGGACTTTGAAAGTTCTGTTTTGGGACACTCTGAATATACAAAAGCATCCTTCACCTCTGAAGTCTGAATATACAAAAACGTCAAATGTGGTTTTGCCGGACGGATGCTTCCGCCACCCAAAGCTGTGGGGTGGGTCGAAATAGTCTCAGTCAGATTCAAGGCTCTGCCCGACAAAGGTGCCTAGCAACCAAGTGTGTACTATAGTCTACCCTTAGTTTGTCTAGCACTAGTGGTATGTGATCGCCCATCATAAGCACATGCGGGCAATTGTGCTGGGTTTATATAGTATTTGGTTATATATTCAGAGTCCAGCACAAAATGTTAACCGAAGTCCCAAAGTGTCTGAAGCCGTGTGTAGTTGACATGAGCGCATATAGAAGGCAAATGCCACATTTCCTTTTCCTTTCCCGGAGGGAACCAATTATCAATTGCAATATTGCATCACTCAGATACAAGTTACATGGTATGCCAAACAGTGCAATTGTTCTCAGCTAAATTCTTTTAAAAAATATATATTCTCGATATAGGTTGCATGGCACAATAACAATACAATCGTTCTTGCACTAAATTGTGTCAAAAATTTGGATGGTGGTGGCAGCTGGTGGTACAAAATGAATCAGATAATCAGTCAGCTAGATTCCTGGTAGGGCACATGATCGTTGTCCACCAGGAAGGTACTGCAGATTGCTCAAGGAAAAATGGGCATACAAAATTGCTTAACTCTTGCCAAGAAAACTGGATCCACTTTCACTCAGACATGAAGACCACAGACCCAGCTGTCGTGAAACTCAGAAGGAGAACTTGAATCCTCCACTCTTGGCATCGACAGCAGAATCCCAGAATGCTGCTTTCTTCTTCCGAGAAGCGGCCTTCTGCTGAGCCTCAAGCTCAAGCTGCTTGATCATGCCAGGGTGGGCTGCCTCGATGGCACCACGGAACTTGTCATGCAGATTCACTCTGTCCGTAGTCCCGGAGACAAGCTCACTTGCGTTGGGCTTCTTGAGGAAATCAAGAACATTCAACAAATTCCTCCTGGATGTTTTGCAGGAAAAGAAAGAGGCAACACATCATACACAAGCTAAATAATTTGAGCAAATAGACCAAAATTTCTCAAATAAGCTGCATACATCCAAGCAATAACTATTAGTTGAGAATTCTCTGCTATATCAATTCCAAAATCTAGTGAAAAACTCATATGCACTTCCAAAATAATCAGGATAGACAGCATCAGATGACCAGATAGCATCCAGTTCATAGAATAGATAACTGATAGAGAGCATCAGATGACCAGATAGCATCCAGTTCATAGAACAGATAACTGCACACCAAGCAGCTAAGATGGCTAACTGGACAACCTTAGCTGAATTGCGAATGTCCATATTGAACTCCCACACAAAGAACTTAGCTTCATCATTCTTCTATATCTAATCAGAATCCTAAACAATGATTCAAAGATGGATGAAGGACAGCATCAAGTAGAAAGCAGAAAATTTATGTTGTAAGGTAATGTTGGACCCAAAAGACAATTCTCATTCATTCATATATTGATCTAGTTACCCTTTTAGATAAACAAATATTTTCTTTATTTGGGTACAACTTGTAAGTTTTACATTTACTGGGAGATCTACACTTTGGATGCTAAAGTAAGATAAATATAACTAACATGAATCATACATGATCAAACAGTGCTGTCATTTGGATTTGTAAGAAGTAATGAATCCTTTCTAGTTCTGACCATGCAAGCAAGCCAAGCATAGTTTGTGAAACGGCATGACAAAAAAAAAATTCCTATTGAAGAGCGCAACTATTTGCAGATTAGAGAAGACAAAAGAGGAATTCTTTAAGGTGATTGCTTAAGTGAAAGATAACACATATGACATGACTACAGAAAAAACAATGAAATGGTTTGCGCTGTGAAATCTAACCTGCTCACATAATTCTGGGTAATGGCAATTGACTCTTCAAGATTGATCACCAAATGCCACCATCCATTAGGCACGAAAACCACCTCCCCAGCTCGGCACATGCACTCGATAGGCTTCTTTTCCCAGGCCTTACAAGCCCCATAGAAGTTCATGAACCACTCCATGATAGACACAGGGCTGGTGACCTCTGCTCCATCGGCACTCGGGTGGACACCAGGCGGCACAACCTCTGGTGGGAACATCACCCACTTCTTAGCCCCCTTGATGATAGCATTCCATGCCGATGTCGAGTTGGGATCAACATGGAACGAAGAACCCGACCCTGCTGGTCCAATGATAACCCATCTATAATCCGGCCTCTCCTTCCCAAGAACACTAAACAGGTCCTCCCTGAAGTACTCCGGAACCTCATAGTCCCTCCCCATCTCTGGTACTTTCTCAGCAAACTTCGCATCAAACAGATACAATGGCCTCTCCTCCTGGACATTGTCAGCGTACCGGAAGTACCTATCCAATGGCATGCTCACTGGCCCGACCGCGAACTCCTTACCCGCCGAGATCTCCAGCAGGTAGTCTCTGCTCCATTTCTGCAACGCCGGCCAGGTATCAATGCACCCCTCCAGCAGCACCGGCCTGTTGGGCTCCTCGACCTCGGCGATGAACTGCTCCACGGACATGCCCCGGCGGCGCTCGATGTTGTCCCGCGCGAGCCACTCGTGCCGCATCTCCATGTTGGCGCAGAGCCAGCTCTGGAAGAGGTAGTCGGAGTAGAAGCCCTTGATTCTCAGCGCGCGCGGGGGGATGAGGTAGGCCTGCCCACCGCGGGAGGCGGCGGCGATGTAGGTGGCGCGCCAGGACCCGGCGAAATCGAACGCGCCGCCGAGCTCGTCGAGGACGAGCGCCCGCCAGAGCGGGTCGTGGGAGGCGACGACGTACAGCGCCTTGGACGCGGCCGAGAGCGCGGCCAGGTCGCGCGCGGGGAGCAGGCCCAGGACGTCGACGAGCAGGTCGTCCGGGAGCGGCCGGAGCGCCCCCAGCCCCGCGTCCCGGAGGTTGCCGCGCGGGGTGGCGGAGAGGAAGAGGTTGCCGAGCGGCTCGACGAGGCATCCGATGTCTCTGGAGGAGGAGGCGGAGGTGGAGCTTTTTAGGTGGAAGGACGAGTCTCCAGCGGAGGCGGCGAGGTGGTTCTCCTTTGGGTGACTGCGTCTGCGGCCGCGCTTGGATTTGCGCTTCCGTTTGAGGGGGAGGAGGGAGTGGAAGGCGCCCGGCATGCTCGGCTCCGGGCGTCGGGGAGCGGCGGCGGCGGCGGCGGCTGGAGAGGGAGGAGGATCAGGGGAGTTTGGGGTTTTGGGGGAAGACTGGCGAAGCTCGCCTTTCGATCAGAGATGGACGGATGAGATGTGTGCGGTAAATAAAAAACTGTCAAATTTCCGAGCGAAAACGCACGGCTCCCGGAGTTTTCCACTGCTTAATTTTTTTTCACTGCATAATTTTTTCCGGCTCCCGGAGGTGATAGGGTCCTCAAATGGGATAATAAATTGAGTGAAACGCACGGCTCCTAAAGTTTATCTGAGTCCTTTAAATTTTTATAAGTGGTTCATTCTAAATTACTTTAGTTCTAATTATCCACTTGAGTTTATATTTCAAATGATTTGAAATGTTGAAGGACTCAGATAGTCACTCCGCAAGGATTAAGTCGCTTTTTGGTCCTTAACTCTCGTGTTTGTCTAATTTTAACTTATAACAACAAAATCGGCTAAAAAAACCATCAAAACTGTTCAATTATGACCCCAGAGCCTATTTTGAGTGGTTTTTAGATGCCTCAAGTCACAGCAAATATTTATTGAAGAAATTTTATGCAAGATTGCCAACACATAGATCTTAAAAGTTAGCTTTGGATATTTCTTGGGATTCTTTTATTTTGCAAAGGGTACCTCAAGACGCGCAGGCGCCACGCTAGCCGACGGGGGCGCAACTAAACTATTAATGATTTGTGGGACACAGATTGGTACATATTGCTAACTTGCGACTCTTGAAATCTATGTGCCAATAAGTTTCAAAAAAAAAATCTATATGCCAACAGAAATATGGTGGAGAGAAACCGAAACTTATGCTATAACTAGCAAATATGCACGTGCGACACACACATGTTTCTAAAAACTATTTGAAATGCAATGGAAATGTTAATTGAATTTTTTGATATACAATAAAGGTAGACGGTAAGTGCTCGATCGATTTGATCGGGTCTTATAGAACAAGGTTCAAATTGTTAGTTCATTAAATAGGATGCCTCAGCTGCATATATCGTTGTACTTGGACTTGACACCTATTTAAACGGCTAGCTTTGCCCCTATGTTATCCTATATCCATCCTTGTATGGGTAGAGAACCTCCATCCTTATAAGTTGGAGAACCTTGCGTAATATCAGTTGTGCTACCAGAGAGTGTATGGAGGTCGAAGAAGAGAGCCTCATCTTGGAGTAAGCTTACTACTTATATGTTTCCAGCAGTTATCATTTTCATACTTGGCTACCCAACGTTTACTGTAGGCACGTACAAACAATGTGAGGATTATGACTTTATTAAATGAAGAGATATAAATAAACAAGCATGTTTAGATGCAAAATAATTATTATGACTTAAACATAACTTTATGTTTTTTACCTTTTGCCCACACAAACAACGTAACCTTATGTTTTTTTTCCTTTTTGCATGACCTTTTTTTTCATTATTTATTTTTTTAGTTTTGAGGAACAAACATGTTTAGATTGTAAATAAAGACAAAGATTCGAATGAATAAAAGTGGCCCATGGCACAACGTTTTGACCCGGCCTAGACACGACATGGGCACATGGCATGATGGGTGTTGTTGGACCTGTGTCAGCCCGACCCGAGTGAAGGGCATGCCTGGACGGCGACCCTAGCACAATGTGCTAGCATGGGCTAACTAATTCTGTATATAGCATCCCCTAACTAATTCTGTATAGCAGGACCCAAACTGGCGACCGATCAGCGAGCAAATCAAAGTAGCCCCGTGTATGGCTCACGGATTGTATCGCGTAGGCGTAAACGAGACTCTAGGAGGCCTAGGTGACCGAGACTTGTACGATGACGAGTGCAAGCGCCGCTACAGCGCCCATCTCTGGGTAGCGTGTCCAGGTTGGACACGGTTAGGGGGGGCGTGGGATGAGATTGAATTCCGGACGGATAACGTACGATGGAGGGCTCATATAGCACGAAGTCCAGATCCAACGGTTATTACTGCGGCATGCACGTGTCTATAAAACATATTGTTTTAGAAATCAATAGGAATAGATGGATTATATGAGATTTGCTAAATTTTAGGTGCATGAATTTTAGTTTACTTTCATGCGATAGTTATTACATATATTTTATATTAAAATTACAGTTTTAGTTCGTTGCAAAGTTGATATGGTATAACACACAGACAAATAACAAACCACCAAAGTAACAATTTACTTTACTAATTGATAGTACATGCGTGTTACCTGAAAATCATCTTAAAATTTAGACCCCTGAAATATAGGAGAAGTGAGATTATACATAATATGAGGCGTTTGTTAATTCTAATCTAGGATACAGAGAAGGACCATGCCATGCAAAAAAAAAGAAAAGAAAAAGACACGATCTAAATGTAAACCATGTAAAGAATTTTACCGTAAGTGTGTGCGGCTATGATTGAGACATAGCTGCCGGTGTCGTCTTACTCAATGACGTTGCTAGGTTTCATGCCGGGTTTCACGAGCTTGCCATGTACGATGTCGAAGAGTTTGATGGCGATGGTGTGTAGCTGTTTTCCTAAACGTGTCAGTTGTCCTAGACAGTGTCAGCGGTGCGGTGCGTGATCTAGCCGGTGTGTGATCTAGCCTAGAGGTCTGCATGCGTGCAAAGCAGCATTATTGGCGTGGATTCAGCAGGTCACCCTGTCTCCAAAATGCTCTTTTCACAAAAAGAAAAAGGTTCTCAGCTTGGCTCGAAGACAGTCGCCCCGTCGCCTCGCGAGATGACGGCAAGGACCCATGCTCCGAGGCAGAATCGACGAGAGCAGGAGCGTTGTACGTCTTCGTCTCTGCGACTCGACCCCACGTTCGGATCCCGCGCGGGCGCTCGTGTACTACAGCGCACAGGGGCTTCCTGTGCGTGCCAAATCCAGCGCCTCCGACGGTGCCGGAGCTGTTAGTCGGTGGCGCTGCCGCTGTTGCCGGAGATGCCGAGTCCAATGATCCGGAGGCTGGACGTGGCCTCGCCAGTGCCGGCGGACTTCGACATCGCCAACGCGCTCCTAGTCAACCACCACCGTCATGCTATGTGAGGCTCTCGGCGTCTTCCTTGATGAAAAGGCGAGATGCTAATTGCTAATTTTGCTTGACCCAGAATCCGTGCTTCTTTTTGAAGATGATTCTCTATCTAGCAGTTTAAACACGTATTTTTACCAAGGCCAACCAATCACCATTGATCATGTTGATGATATCATTTGATTAGTAAATAAAGTGAAGGCTCATGTGGCTTTTGTGTTGTCTCTTAATTTCTCCTAAAATCTCTAGAATACACTATATTACAGAACATAGAGAGTAGGATACTATGATACGGAAATGATACTACTATTTGATTTGGATTTGGGAGTATAGTTTCAAACGATCATGATTTTGTTGCAAAATAGAGAATATATATTATATATACTCAAAAGAAAATTCAACACGTAATGGCAAGTTTCTGATACCGTGTCTAGTTAAACCAGGTCATATATTATTTTTTTTCGAAGGGTGGCAAAAAGTTTTTGCCGGATTTTTATTAGACGATAGAAAAACAAAAACAGAGTACAAAACAAAAACCTTACAGACCCCAACTCAACTCTACTTGACCACAACCTGAAAACGAAGGAAAGGATAGAGAAGCCACAAAAAACAGAGTCAAAGAAAGACCGAAAACAAAAAGAAACTACTGGTGGAATTCAACATCTGATCGAACTCCTCTGGAACTGATCGAACTCCTCTTTGCAAAGAAAGGCCACCTCACGCGGCTGTAGACTTTTGTTTTGAAACGTTCTTCTATTTCTCTCCTTCCAAATGGTCCACCAGAAGTAGATAATCAGTCCATCAAATTTTCTTTTGTGGGGTTTATCTATCTTTGCGCGACATCTTCGCCAGTAGTTGTGAATGGATCCATTGGCACCAACTGTATCGATAATTGAGAGTCCAAACCAGGATCTCAAGATGAACCAAACTTGTTTTGAGAATGTGCAGTCTTTGCACAAATGCGTTGGAGTTTCCGGCTCATTTCCACAAAGTTTGCATACGGGATCATTTGGCCAATTCCTTTTCATCAGGTTGTTTGCCGTGAGTATCTTCTTGTGAAGCAAGGTCCATGCAAAAAACCTGCACTTAAGTGCAGCTTTGGCTTTCCAGATTGATGTGATCCTCAATTTACAGAAAGTTCCTTCGAATTGGATGAGGTATGCACTTTGAGCTGTATACTCGCCATCTGCTGTCCAGCGCCATACAACGGTGTCTTCCCTAGTGGCGTCAAGGTGATGTCATATATTATTTGAAACAGGGATTTAGTACACGAAAGAAGGTGAGTGAGTAATAATAAGAAACGAGGCGTCGGTTTTATTTGATTTCATCTAAGACCAGTCTCATTGGGGGTTTCATGTCCCAGTTTTTAACACATCCATATTTTGGAAATAGTGCAGAAGAGTTTCATCCCCGTAAAACTCTCTCTGCTCCCATGAAACTCTTATCATCTCTCTCTTCATAAATACGGTGTCACATCAACATATTTAAATGTCCATGAAACTCTGATGAAATCCCATTGAGATTGGCCTAATCGAACACATACACCATGCAAAGTTAGTTGAATGCATGTAGGTGGGGCGTAACTTTTTTCTTTAATTAATAAAAATAGTCATTATGAAGAATTTAGAAGTTACAAAAGTAATTCTTATTATGAAGATTTACAGAAATATATGTCAAGAACCTGTAAAGATACGGATAGACATGCACCCTAACAGGCACCAGCTGATAGGATTTGAGAGAAATTGAGGGGAAGGGAGCAAGAAGAACTCAGGTTAGAGGGGGAGTTCAAAAATGGGCTGGGAGAGAAGTGGGGATACAGGTAACTAGAAGTTAGAATTGTCTTAGGGCCTGTTTGGCACGACTTTGGCTTTGGTTCCAGTGACAACTTCTATGAGAAAACCGGAGAATTCGTACCAAACACTTTAGGAGGAGAGTTGTTTTTTGGTGAATAATATAGGAGCCAGAGTAGCCGTTTTTGGGCTAGGAGCCAGAAGGAATTAAGTATCTTCATGGGAATTGCGAGCGATTGTGTCAACAACACATTTAGCAATAAAAAAGCCAACACCCAAAGAAAACATCTTCACTATAAGGGGAGATATGGAGCCAGTGGAAATGAAAGGGAAGCTGGGGGAAAGACGAATCTGATGTAGAAGAGTAAATCAGAAAGATAGGAGTTGGAAAGTGGACTGTTTTTTCATAGTTGATTTCTCTCTTGTTGTTTGCGGCTCAGTTGCATGTCAATTCTTTTTCCAGTAGATCTAGGGTCGTACAATAAAGACTTGTTCCACTCGTGAACCATTTCTCTTCGATTCCACGAAGTAGTGACCCTGCAAAAAGTGTCTCTTCCTTAAGTGCTCCTGCTCCTTCAACGTAGCACTTATGGAGGAGCCCTGCCAAATAAGCTCTTAATCGTCATTCCTCTCACACCTCAACGTCTGGCTTAATTATGTACTTACCAGCTACCAGGGCCGGACCAACGTTTTGAAGGGCCCTATGGCGAACTCATTGTCATGGACCCATAAGGCCATATATATTCGTGTCTAATTATACAACAAATTAAACAACATTGTCTCAATTTAACATGTTTAATAATAATAGATGAATAATATTAAGGCTAAGATAACAATAAACTGATAGTTCTTGAATTAAGATGGTACCTTTAATGAAGGAAAACCAAACCCCCATAGCCCAGCATGAGTGCGTGACAATGATCCGATCGGCAGCTACGGGTAGGCAACAGGCAACGTCGCATCAAGAAACAAGCGACACACAAGGCAAGGCGGTCCGCGATCAGGCGGAAAAACACGAACCGATATCGATTTTCCTTCCTACTTGGGCTCTTGTTGCTAGTAAGGGCTTCAATTGGCTCCTGACCAATGATGCATATAGGGGCATAAGCATATGCCCGCGTGGTGTATATGGGGGCATATGCCCCTAAGTGTAATTTTTTCTGCGTTCGAGAGACGCTATGTGCTTTCATTCCCTCCCAGTCCACTGTCTCTGTCGAAAGACTCTCTTCGTCAACGTCCACTCTGTCAAGGAGTTCTGAAGAACGTGCTTCTCAGCACGTTGCCCACGGAATTCAACGTAATTTGTACTCATCCTATGTTCGGCCCGGAGTCGGCACGCGATGGCTAGAACGACCTCCCCATCGGCTTTGACAAGTTGCGCGTCGGGGACTGCCCATGTCGCGCCCGCGCCGAGGCCTTTCTAAACACCTCCGAGTACGAGGGCTGATGCAAGTCAACGTCTCAACCCAAGAACTGATTGAAATTATAGCAAACTCAGAAAAATCATGAAGGGAATTTGAATGCAGTAAACACTACAATTAATTAACTTTGCATCAACCAACAAATCTTGCGATGCAATTTTTAGGCTAGCGCCCACAGTACGTACGTAGTTCATCCATCCGTTCGTGACATAAACTCCCTTAGATGATGAATGAACGTCCTTAGCCGATACCGTCGCTCTGCCATCCTATTGCAAGGTGAACTAAAGCTCAGATGCGTCGTGTTGTCCGTGGTGCTGGATCAGGATTACGAGATCGAGGGAGGAGTCGGCTGGACCAAAAAAACGGACAGCAGCAGTGCGGTGGGCACGGTGGACATACCTGTACCCACCGGGCACACCAAGGGGATGGTGAAATTAGTGAATGTGTATGGGTAAATCTTAGATTTGGGTATGAGTTAGTATCCAACTTACGGCCAATAGCATCGCCAAATTCGTGTAAAATCCATCGTGATACGTGCCACCTCCAAGGCTCCACCAACCTCCCTACCTGTTGTCTCTGCTTCCGTCCTGCAGGATGTCACGCATCTAGATCGAGACTTGGGAGTCGGCTGATCGGATTAGAGCTTGGGAGGTTGATCTTCTGTGCAGGAGTTTGCTAGGGGACGCTGTCGTCGCCTGGCTCGTCACTGCTGCGGCGATGTTGTCGTCGCCTGGCTCATCACGTCCGACTCCGACGCTTCGTGCTTCATCGAGTCCAGTTGTTCCAATGTTTAGGACATCAACTTACAACCCCGGAACGCACATTAGTACGTACAAACTCCATTATGTATTTTATCGCCATTTGATCTGCCCGATCCTGAAAATGGTACTATACTCGCTCGCAGATCATCATATTCCGGCTGCTGGGCAACCGGCAGTTAATTATGACTGATAAAGGGACAAAAGAGTCTTGATTCGTTACTGATAGTTTGGAGTATTGTCCTGGCTGTCTTCAGATTGTTGCTGGTTTTCTATACATTGCCAGCTTGTTTAGTTATAAAACTTCGCTGACAGTATGTCATCAGTATGGCGTGCACAATATCTTAAAGGTTCATGCATGATTAAGCTCGTGTATGGTCTTTAATCTAAAAATGTCTCAGCTGTCACTTTCTTGGAAAAAAAGAACTTGTCAATCATCCAGTCATGTTCTAAAAATGTTTTTTCTTACTTTCTCCTTTTGAGAGAAGAATACGGTACCATAGAGTTAATCTCTAATCAGTGGCTCCATTAGCAGAAGAGCTTCACAGTCTGTAGTTCACATGCTGGGGTTCTCACGCTCGGTGTCCAAAATCTTCAGCTGTCAAATCATAACAGTTAGAATATGATATTCTAATTATGCGTAGCAGCCGTCGGATCTAGCTAGATACATACTTGCACCGTGTAAAGAATAGCTTCACATTAATACATTCTTGCACCGTGCAAAGAATAGCGTCATATAAAACCTTAAATCCCTTGAAGCAACTACGCCAAGAGAACAAAGATTTTTTAACAAAACCTGTTGTAAATTCTCTTTTAAGTACAATTCCAAAAAAATACAATGGACTATTCATCTCTTATTGTTAAACTAAACATAGTACAACATGATCTTATCTTAGTCTAAGCATGATCACTAATTCAACTTATCTTAGGTACTAACCAGAGTCTTCAGGTTATGCCTCCGTATTTGATGTAGAAGATGAGATAGACAAAGTAAATCCTTAGCCTTCACCAAAGTGGGGTTCTATCCTTCTGATTGGTGATCTATAGTAGGAGCATCCTGGACGTGGATATCGTGCTTCCAAGGACGCTCCCATGCCTCATAGATTGGTTCTAGGTTTGATGCACATAGGTAATTCATTTGGAGCGAGCTCCCTCATATTTATAGCACTGTGGGTTTGGGCCGATTCCAAAAAGAACTTAGAGCGTTGCCGCCGATCATGGTAAGAAGTTACCTAATATATTAGACACTATTTTTGCTGGATTTATTACTTGTGTGCCAAGTTAACATGTCCTAAAATAAGACCGCTCGTTTAGCTAATCAATGATGATAATTACTCATTAGTATTTTATTTGGTTGCTCTCTTTTTGTTGATTTTTAACACATACTACCTCTCTCCCTAAATATCTGTCGTCAGTTTGCGTGCCAATAAATTTGACTAGATTTATAGAAAATATTATCAACATTTGCATCTCCAAATAAATTTTATAAAAAAAGGTTCAAAGATTTATCTAATTATATACCATAAATATTAATATTTTTATATATATTTAGTCAAAGTTATTTCTTGGGAAGCGAAAACAACATTTAAAAGGAACAAAGGGATTATATGATTTAATCTTTAAGGTATCTTCTCCCTCTCTTTTGTTCTTTTTAATATTGTCATGTTTTTTTTCCCTACACAACGTCATTGTCTGCCCAATACACGTCCAATTGTTATTGCTATGCCTATGAATTAGATTGATCGAATTGAGTTTAGGGACTTAGGTCTAATTAAATTTTATTCCCCTTTCTTTGTATTTTCCAGTATCATTTAAGATTTTTACCTTTCTCTTGTATGGCAAAGCAAGTATTGTATATTGATTTAGTTATTATCTATATGCTCTTGTTCAAGTCAGTATAGATGTATATGTGTATTTCATCATATATAATTGTCGTTGGCTTGCTAAAATAGCCCCCCATAATAAGTATAAATCTTAGCTTCAGCCCTGCCTATATTGTGAAGATAAACAAGGTATAAGGCAAGACGCTCTCGCGTGTCTCACCTCACGCTCATGGGCTCGGGCTCAAGCAGCAGGGCCACATCATGAATATAATGGTGCGACCCGGCCTAGCTAATGTTTTGCGTCTATATTTGCCACCGGGCTTTAAACTTCTATCGTCGGTCTGTGTTTACCACCCGTGGAAGTGAGGAGAGCAGGAGTGGGAGACACATGGACGGAGGAGAAAGTGACGGACTAAGAGGGGGCGGTATCACTTTTAATTTATAAAGTATCTTGATATAATTCATACCTTTCTCAGTTTTTGCATCCAATCCAGGTTATAAATTTCGGGGACGTTCGGCGCTAGCAATGCGTTTAGATGCCTCGCGCCTGCTGCCCGCCCTGTGTCCGACTTTCCCGCGCAGCGCTCGCGCGTGCACCTTCCCTGTGCCTCTGCCGCTGGGTCCCGATACCGTGCACGCTTGGGGGGGGGGGGGGGCAATCATCGCGACCGCTGCCATCAGGAGCAGCAGCGATGGGCCATGCCTGGCCGCGCATTCCTGCTGCCTGCATGCTGCTGGCACGTGATGCTAATGCTGACCGGCCACATCCAGTTGGAATAAGGAGAAAGGGAGAGGGAGAGCAGCCGAGCATGGACGCAGCTTCGTGCTCTACGCTGCTTTGTGCTCCGCGCCTGGTTGGATTCCCGCATGCACGCGGGGACCACTGCGCCCGAGGGGAGCACCTCTGCCTGCGCCCGCTAGCCACTTCTGCTGATGAAACACTTGCAACATAAAACATTTGCTGCAACATACGTCCGAAATAGATGAAATATTTACAACATACGCTTGCAACATATGTGTATGGGCACTGCAACATATGCATCATCCAGATAAAACATTTGCAACATATGTTTGAAACATCTAAAACATTTGAAACATACACTTGCAACATACGTGTATAGCCAGTGCAACATCCAGATAAAACACTTGCAACGTACGTTTAAAACAGCTGAAACATTTGAAACATATATTTGCAACATACGTGCATTGTTATCGCAACATATATAACACCAGATCTACTTTTGCAACATCCATATGAAACATATGCAACATACGTATGAAACACATTAAATATACGGTGCAACATGTGCTCATCTACTTGCTGCACCACAATGGAGGCTCGTTCACGCGGAGCTCGATGCCGGCGCGAAGCTCGAGGTCGCCCACGGTCAACAGGCGGATGGATTGCGGCATGGTGGGAGGCATGAGGCACCGATGAGGGTGCGCGACGCGAGGCGTAGGGGCATGCGCGTCCGTCTCATCCTTTGGCACAAGGCAAAAGGCGTGGTGCATGCGACGCGAGGCTTGACGCATCCGTTTCATCCTTTAGTGCGAGGCACGTGGCGTGGGGGTGTGCAACACAAGGCATGGGGTAGGCGCGTCCGTCCCGTCCAGAAAGGACGAACGTTCTGAGGACATCATTATTGTATAAATTTTGAACAGAGTTAGAGGGCTTCCTACCCACTTCCGTTCATTTGTATTCCCACGAGGATAGGTGGTTAGAGCATCTCTAAGAGTTTGACAAAATTCACTTGGCAAATATCGTGATTTGGCAACTCGCTAAAATATATAACAAGTGAAAAAATAGACTCTTCAAGAGTTTACCATTTAGACTTGGTAAAATAAGGAGAGGCCCGCTAAGCGAACGAAGAGCCCCGTTAAGAAACAAAGAGCCCCGCTAAGAAACGAAGAGCCCCGCTTAAATTTGCACGTGAAGCCGGATGCGCGCTCGCGCTCAGTGCGCAAATATACGCGTGGAGGGGGGGGGGGGAGATTTGCCAAGTTGCTAAAATTTGCCAAGTTAGATGCCAAACTGTTGGAGCATAATTTTTTCTGTTTTGTCAAAAATAAATGGATGCCAAATTGATTTGACAAACTTTTGGAGATGCTCTTATATAATTGCTATCCAGACATCGTGGTTGCCAGATAAGTATGTCATCAAGCAGCTATGATATGAGCACTCATATAAATCTTTTTAAGTTCCAAAGCCGCCTCATTTCATGACACAAGTCATCAACAGTCTCCCACACTGATCAGTTGACAAACGACTGAACCTATGGCGGCGCCACAACCTCGAGGCCTCACTATCCACCACCACCACCACCTCCGCCGCCACCTCGTCCTAAACGTGTTCACCGTGGCTGCCGCGGCGACATGTACACTAGCGGCAGCTAGCACGCACACAACAGCGGCACCCGCACCGAGGGCGGCGTCCGAGAGTCCATCGCCGCCGGCGTCGGCGTCCTTCCTCCGCGCCCGCTGCGCCACCACGCTGTACCCGGCGCTCTGCTACGACTCCCTCCTCCCGTACGCCTCCGAGGTCCAGGAAAGCCCCGCCCGTCTCGCGCGCGTCGCCGCCGACGTTGCGGCGGCGCGCCTCCGCGCCCTCTCTGCCCGCGTCAAGGACATCCTCCGGCACAGGGGCACTGATCCAGCAGAGGGAGGCGGCGGGCGGCCAAGCGAGACCGCCGCGCTGCGCGACTGCGCTAGCACGGTCTCCGCCGCGGCGAGCCTCGCGGGGCAGTCGTCGGCCGAGCTCACCAAGCTGGAGCAGGACGCCGCCGGGACGACGTCGTCGTCCGCGGCAGGGGCAGGCAGCGGGATGAGCAGCAGCAGCAGGCAGGCCAGGTGGGAGGTGTCCAACGCCAAGACGTGGCTCAGCGCCGCTATGGTCAACGAGGGGACGTGCACCGATGGATTGGTGGAAGCTGGCGCCGCCGCGGCTTCTTCGCCCGCCGGGAAGGAGGTCACCGCCGGCGTGGCGACCGTGAAGCAGTACACGAGCAACGCCCTCGCGCTCGTCAATGGCATACCACTGTGAAAGTGTGCAGTAAAGCGTGGACCAATTACTAGTGCCTGTGATAGTGTGGCTTGTGAAATGTGTTAGTATCACGAACTTGTCAAGCTGTACAGTGGGGAACGTGGAGTGGATTGGAATTTTCGAAAAAATGTCGAAAATTATTGCCAAGTTGTACAGTTGGGAACATGGAGTTGATCAGGATTTTCGAAGATTTGTAAAAAATAATTGCATTATTCTTGGTTAGTGACCCCCTGACCAAACCTGAAGCAAAACACCGAGCTTAGAGCGTGTTTGGTTGATGACCAAAACGTGTCACATTTTCACATTTTCCGCCGGGAAGGAGGTTATATAACTCAAAATTTTGTTGCGAAAAACTGCGTGGGAAGTCAAAGAAATACCAAATTCAGCGTAGACATGCTTGCATGCTTTCCAGTTTCCAAGGAAATCGAGTACGAAACGGCGTGTAAGACCCTGTAACTCACACATGGGTTTCTTCTTGTAAGATGTAACAGTTTGTTTGATTGATGCTGTGTTGTTGATTTGGGCAGCAGCCACCCTGTTGTCCAACGGTAGTTTTGTCTTCGTAATGCAGAGATCGCAGATCTCTCCTGAGCTCCTAAAAACTTGGAGAAGGCCATAGGAGTTTTACAGACTATACAAAGGTACAAACAAAGTACAGTATATACGTTGTGCCCATGTGCCCACTCCTGAGTCCTGACAATTATATAGTACCAGATCATATTCTGCCTGCTGGCAACGAGCAGTTGATTAGGACTGGGAAAAAGGACAAATTAACACACTTAGGTTTATTTAGAATTGCTCCAACAACTTTTTTTTTACTCCGCCCACAACTTGGCTAGCCAAACATGCAAACTAAAAAAAAAACTCTACTCGAGGGGCATGCAGTGTAGTGGAGCTAGCTTTTGAGGAACTCCTCAAGGGTACTCCAGAAGCTAAAGTTTCGAGAGTGTTTGGACTCCAGCCACAGCTCGCCTCATCACGGTGTGGCACGCCACAGTTCGTAATGCTACTGTTTGGTTCATGCATAGACGAAGGTAGCCACGAGATTGAACATCACACTCATTTGCCGCCACAGAGTGTGGTGAAGGATTTCAGCGCCACCGCCACAACTCGCCGCAACCAAGTTGTGGAACAACGTGGCCCATAACCAAACATCCCCTTCATATCTCATGGAGTTGACGAAAAGTACCTACCACTATCACTTATTACACATATACACATGTACCTCTTTGTATTGGTTCACTTTTTTTTTTCTCAGTATGCATAGCATCGCTGCCCGACCCTTCAATCTCCTGCACGGCGACCCCTGCCCAATGAAACCCTAGCACTGCCGCCCCTTTTTCTGGCCACCATGACAGGTGATGGACGGAATGGATAGATCGGATGATGCTCCACCATATGAACTCATTGTTGGGCGAAATAGCTTATCTCAAATCTCAAATATAGTATTACGGAAAGAATTTCCATTTGGAAACTATAAAATTTATGATGCCCGATCCAATCGAAATGAGTCATGCTTGACTTTTTACATCTATTTAAAAAGAACATGACATTTAGAAGTATGCAGATATTTCATTTTGGATTGATAAGAAAAAATAATAAAAAAATCGAAAGTAACAACACATGACCCGCCCGAGCAGCGGCGGAGCACGGAGAGGAAATGTGTGTGTGTGTGGGGTGGGGGGGGGGGGGGTGCTAAATTGTTTTTGAATGGTAATTATACCAGGTAGTAGCAATATATTCTAGGCTCTCCTATCATTTCTTTTATTCTCTCCAGCTAAGCTTCCTACTTTGTAGCTTCACATAATAGCCTTTTACATAGCAGCATGATGAGAAAAATACTGCATACAGTGACAGCACAGGGAAGCAATGGGGGGGGGGGGGGTGTGGTTGGTGCGGCGCAGGAGCCCAGGTTCGCCTTCAAGAGGCTCCGCCACTGCGCCGGAGCACACACGAGCTAAGTTGGAAACATATGAACTCGATTGGATATATGGGTTCGAGATAGGTTCCACCATAATTCCTCTAGCCATAAAACTAAACGTACATGAAGCCATTTAGTTTAATTTTGAATGGTTTTCAATTTGGGTTTTAAGTTAAAATCTAATTATGAGTCCGTGCCTTGTAAGACACTTTGGATTTTACTTCAGTACGTACGCTGAAAAATTATTACTTCAGGAATCATGAAACAATTTTAAGACTAAACAAACTTAACCAAAAACTTAAATATAACAATCTAGAAAAAACTTTTAATTTTGAAACTAAAGAATTATGATACTAAATCTATATATAGCATGACTCACTTATGGTTGGCCTGGATCTATTCCCAACCCTAGCCTTGGAGCCTGCCCAGCCGCCACCGCCGCCGGCGCCGGCACCCTCCCCTTGCCCGCCACCCTCCCCTCCCCTATGCACCTCCCCCTCCCTTCCTCCTTGCCCGCACGGGAGTCGCGTGCAGGAGAGCCCGGCTCCCCGCCCACCTCCTCCGCATCCGGCGGCCTCTCCACCGCCGGCGGCGCCCTCTCCCTCCCCGGCCCAAGCCCCATTGCCGTCGGTAACGAAGGGGCCCGCGCCACCCTCAGCAACGTCAGGAGCGTCGGTCCCCCACCCACTTCGTACAGCGGCGCAGGGTTGGCTGGATGGGCGTGGATCTGGGCCCGCGCGGCCCACCGTCGCAACGCCGCCTCCTGGTACGCCGCAGCTGCTGGACCCCGCTTCCTCCTGCCACTCTGACCGCGTCGGCACCGTCCGAGTTCCGCCGGCCATGGGCGCTGGGTCGCCGGCAGCCAAGGGCCCACCCTTTCCGCCCCCTTTGATGCCGCTGGAGGCTGCTGCTGCCGTGGCCATCAACGCCGTGGCCGGCAAACACGCTGTGGCCGCTGGGCTGGGTGCGGGTGAAAGCCCAAGTTTGGTTTTGGTAATTAATGACACCAAGTTGCTAATGCTATTGTATCAAGTGTGATTAAGCTAGGCATAAGCAACATGTGATGGAGGTGGATGTGGCAAGGAGTTGTGGCCACAAGATCACAAAGAAATGGTGCATGGACATGAAATGATGATCATGGTGGAGATGCACATGAAATGATGGACATGATGATCAAGTGAAGGAGAAGGATCTAAGAGCGCAAGGCAAAGGTATAATCATAGGGTTTTCCTTTTGCCGGTCTAAGATGAGTAGAGAAGTGATTGACCGGGTTTAGGATACATAGCCGACTATCAAGAGGGGCAATCACGGTTAGCTCGGAAATCAAGTGCCACTAGATCAATGTCTTGAGCATATGCATTTAGGATCTAGTAAAGAGCTAACATAACGCCTTAGAAAATGTTTGTGAAAATGCTAACACACGAGCACAAGGTGGTGATCACTTGTTGGTGTTGGCACATTTGCGAAGGCGGTGAAGTTTAAGCAGTAGAAAGGGGTTTGGGTTCCTCTCTCCCTCCCGCCGAGCTTGCGAGGCGGGATTCGGCGCTTTTTGGAGAAGTGAAATGCCTATTTTCTATTGCGCCGAAAGTTGGAAAAGAAACGGAGGCGAACGGAGGTCACTGCGTGCACCGGACGCTGCACCGGACGCTGCACCGGACGCGGTTACTGTGCGACCGGCGCGTCCGGTCAGGCGAACAGCGGTTCACGAGGACCACCGGACGCGGTGCGCGTCCGGTCATAGGTGACCGGACGCGTCCGGTCGTCCACGGAGCTTACTGGACTCCCACCGGACGCGGGCACTGTGGCGTCCGGTCAGTTCTTCAGCACGTCCGGTCGTTGTTTCGCGGTGCGCGGCTCAGTGTTCACCGGCGCGTCCGGTGGGTCACGGGACCGGCGCGTCCGGTCGTAACCAGCGCGTCCGGTCGCTCGGTCGAGCGCGTCCGGTCAATGGTAACGGCTAGTTCTGACGTGCACTGTTCACGTCTGTCGCGTATTGACCGGACGCGTCCGGTCACCCTGACCGGAGCGTCCGGTCAGCGCGATTTCTGCCGCGTCGGTTGTAACGGCTAGCTGCGTACCCCTTCGTTATAAATAGATGGTGGCCGGGGTTTGAGGGTAACTCTTGCACATTTTGAGACATAGAGACATCCTTTGAGCTAGAGAACAACCCCTCCACTCATCTCTTTGATTGATTGCACATCTTGAGTGAGATTGAGTGAGATTCAAGTGCATTGCTTGAGAGTTGCATTCTAGAGGCACTTGATCTTCGAGTTGCTGCGGATTTCTTGTTACTCTTCCGTGTTTCCCGACACGGTAGACGGCTTGGAGCAGCGGAGGTGATTGAGCTCGCAATTGGAGATTGTTGGAGCCTTCACCAAGTGTTGTAAGGGGTTCTTGATCCTTCCCCGCGGGAGTTCGCAAATTGGATACTCTAGTGGAGCTCGTGGCTTGGAGGATCCCCATCTTATGTGCGGTTGTGCGGCGCCCGCCGAGGGCTCAACTCTTGATAGTTGATTAGCTCGCGAACCGACAAGTGGGTGCATCGCCACAACGAGGAGTAGCTTGCCGGGAAGCAAGTGAACCTCGGGATAAATTCTTGTGTCATTCTCTTCCCGAGGATTTCTCTTGTGTGATTGATTGATTGGTACTTCTCATCTCTACACGGCGGTATAACCTCTCGAAGCTCTTCTCTCGTATTACTTCTCGTATCTAGCTTGTTGTTGTTGTGTTTAGTGGATAGCCTTGAAATAGACTTGTGTAGGTGGCTTGCTTAATTAGTTAGAGCTAGTGCTTTGTGCTTCGCCACCTTTCGTACTAACTTGTGGTCAAGTAATTTGTGTAGAAGTTTTTGTTAGGCTATTCACCCCCCTCTAGCCTTTTTGGACCTTACAAGTGGTATCGGAGCCGAGGCACCGTTTATTTGAGGCTTAACAACCTACGGTGAAGAAGAAATGGCTCAAATAAGTTTGCACATCAACAACACAAAGAAGGCACCTCACTTTGATGGCACAAATTATGCATATTGGAAGGTTAAGATGACCGCACACCTCAAGTCAATCAATAGAGAAGTGTGGAAGGTCACCGAAACAAAATTTGAGGTTGCTAATCCGGAGGCACCTACACCGGTGGAAGAGAAGAAGCTCCAATGCAATGATATTGCCATTAGTGCTCTTCATGAGGCATTAGATGACAAGACATTTGAGCAAGTGAAGAACATAGAAGTTGCACATGATGCTTGGGCCAAGCTAGAAGAAACATTTGAGGGCACCGAAGGCACAAAGACCGCTAAAGCATATATCTTGCAAGAAAAATTTTCAAGCTTCAAGATGCAAGATGATGAGAGTGTACCGGAGATGTTTCATAGGTTGCAAGTCATTGTAAATGAGCTCAAGGCACTTGGAGAAGAAGTGAAGGACAATCAATTCTCTATGAAGTTCCTAAGAAGCCTACCTAAGAGATTTGACACATTGATCACCGTGCTAGTGAGGACTACATTGAAGGATTCAACTCCTCAACAAATATTTCAAGAAGTGATGACCGATGATTCATATAGAGAAGATGATGAGAAGGATGAGTTGGTCAAGAAGAAGAAGAAGGAGAATGAGAAGAAAGATGATGAAAAGAAGAAGAGTGTGGCATTCAAAGCCACCACATCCAAGGGCAAATCCAAGATTGAATCATCAAGTGAAGAAGACTCAAGCTCTTGTGATAGTGATGACATTGATGAGAAGATGGCTCTCTTTGTCAAGCAATTTGGCAAATTCATGAAGAAGAAGGGCTATCGTGCAAGGAGGAGGAAGAACACATCTAAGAAGAATGAGCATGCCATGAGATGCTTTAGATGCCATAGCAAGGACCATCTCATTGCAAAGTGTCCTTATGATAGTGATGATGAAGATGCTATCAAGAAGGAAAGGAAGAAGCAAAAGAAGAAGCAAGAAAAGAAGGAGAGTTCTCATAAGAAGAAGAATGATTCTCATGTTGCTACATGGGATAGTGATGATTCCTCAAGTGATGATGAGGATGACTACAAGAGCAAGAAGAAGGGACATGCTAGCATTGCTATCCAAGAGAAGGTCTCCCTCTTCGACACTCCATCGTGCTTCATGGCTAAGGCCACTAAGGTATCATCCGATAATGAGAGTGATCATGATAATGCTAGTGATAGTGATAGTGATAGTGATGAAGAAGAATTCACTAAAGATGAACTAATCACTATGCTAGAAGATTGCACTCAACATTATAAAGAATCTAGAAAGGAATGCAAGGGCTTGCTTAAGGAAAAGAAAAACCTTATGCAAGAACTTGATGAGCTTAGAGCATCTTATGAGAGTCTAAAGGTAGACCATAAGAAACTTCAAAAGTCTCACACTAAGCTTGAAGAAGCTCATTCCTCTCTAGTTGAAAAATGTGAAAACATGTCAACTAATGTTGAGAAAGCTAAAACTTGCAACATAGGCATATCTTGTGATATAATTGATGAATCTTGTCATAAGCCTATTGTTGTTGCTCCCACTAACCCTTCATGTAGCTCATCTACATCATCCTCATCTAGTAGTGATGGTTTCACTTGTGACTCCACACTTATAGTTGAGAATGAAAATCTCAAGAAGGAGGTAAAAGCGCTCAATCACACTTTAGCTAAGGCTTATGGTGGTGAGGACCGCTTGCTTATGTGCTTGGGTAGCCAAAGAGCTTCTCTCTACAAAGAGGGATTGGGCTATAACCCCAAGAAAGGCAAGGCCGCTTTTGCTCCTCACAAAACTCGTTTTGTGAAGAACAATGGTAGCTATTGCAAAAGTTGCAAGCAAGTTGGTCACATAGAGCAACATTGCATGAACAAGAAATCAAATGCTAATGTATCCTCAATTAAGTTTGATTCCTTCTATATACTTACCAAGGGTACAAATAGTGTTCATGCTAAGTTCATTGGTGCACCATGGATGGGCTCAAAGAAGAAAGCCATTTGGGTACCAAAGAGCTTGGTCACTAACCTTGGAGGACCCAAACAAGTTTGGGTACCTAAAAAGAATTGATCTTGTCTTGTAGGTCAATTACAAAGCCGGAGGAAGGCATTGGGTGCTTGATAGTGGGTGCACTCAACACATGACCGGGGATTCTTGTATGTTCAAATCAATTGATACTAGTCAAAATGGTGGTTTTGATGCTATCACTTTCGGTAACAACAAGAAAGGCAAGGTCAAGGGGCTTGGTAAAATTGCTATCTCAAATGACATGAGCATATCAAATGTATTGCTAGTTGAGAGCTTGGATTTCAATCTTTTGTCGGTGGCACAACTTTGTGATCTTGGCTTCAAGTGCATATTTGGTAGTGATGATGTTGAAGTCATAAGTGTGGATGGATCAAACTTGATATTCAAAGGATTTAGACATGGTAGCTTATACTTGGTTGACTTCAATGATAGTGAGACACAATTGACATCATGCTTGCTTAGCAAATCTAGTATGGGTTGGTTATGGCATAGAAGGCTTGGTCATGTTGGAATGAAACAATTGAACAAACTTTTGAGGCATGACTTAGTTAGAGGCTTGAAGGATGTCACCTTTGAAAAGGATAAACCATGTAGTGCTTGTCAAGCCGGCAAACAAGTTGGAAATAAACATCCTAGTAAGAGTGAAATGAGCACATCAAAGGCATTTGAGCTATTGCACATGGACTTGTTTGGGCCAACAACATACACTAGTATTGGTGGAAACAAGTATGGTTTTGTGATTGTTGATGACTATACTAGATACACTTGGGTGTTCTTTCTCTATGACAAGAGTGATGTTTATGATCTATTCAAGTCTTTTGTCAAGAGAGTGCAAAATGAGTTTGAGACTACCATCAAGAAGATTAGAAGTGACAATGGTAGTGAGTTCAAGAACACAAGAATTGAAGATTTATGTGATGATCTTGGTATTGGACATCAATTCTCACCAACATACACTCCTCAATCCAATGGTGTAGTTGAAAGAAAGAATAGAACTTTAATTGACATGGCTAGATCAATGCTTAGTGAATACAATGTGAGTCATTCATTTTGGAGTGAAGCCATTAACACGGCTTGCTATTGTAGCAACCGTCTCTATTGCCATGGAAAGCTTGGAAAGACACCATATGAGCTATTGAATGGAAGAAAGCCCAACATTGCATACTTTAGAGTGTTTGGTTGCAAATGCTATATTCTCAAGAAAGGCACTAGATTGAGTAAGTTTGAAAAGAGATGTGATGAAGGGTTCTTACTTGGTTATTCTACCACAAGCAAAGCATATAGAGTTTGGAATCTCACTAATGGCACCTTGGAAGAAGTTCATGATGTTGAGTTTGATGAAACCCAAGGTTCTCAAAATGAAGCTCAAAACCTTGATGATGTGAGAGGAGATCAATTGTCAAATGCAATGAAGAACATGAACATTGGTGATGTTAGGCCAAGGCAAGTTGATGATGATGATATTCATGTGATCAACCAAAGTGTGCAAATTGATGCAAATCAAGCAAGCTCTGGTGGTTCTCATGATGAAGTGCAAGATCAAGGTCAAGCTAGTGGAAGCAATCAACTCCCAATACTCCAACCTACTAGTATTGCAAGAGATCATCCATTGGATCAAATCATTGGTGGAATTCAAAGTGGTGTTCAAACTAGATCAAGATTAGCATCTTTTTGTGAGCACTACTCATTCGTGTCACTTGAAGAACCTAAGAAAATAGAAGATGCTTTGAAGGATTCCGATTGGGTAAATGCCATGCATGAAGAACTAAACAACTTTGCTAGAAATCAAGTTTGGGAACTTGTGGAAAGACCAAAGAACTACAATGTAATTGGCACCAAGTGGGTCTTTAAAAATAAGCAAGATCAAGATGGCATGGTTGTGAGGAACAAAGCAAGATTAGTAGCACAAGGATACACTCAAGTTGAGGGTCTTGACTTTGGAGAAACATATGCACCGGTTGCAAGATTGGAGGCTATTAGAATCCTATTAGCATATGCTTGTGCACACAACATCAAGCTCTATCAAATGGATGTCAAGAGTGCATTTCTTAATGGTTACATCAATGAAGAAGTTTATGTTGAGCAACCTCCCGGTTTTGAAGATGACAAGAAGCCCAACCATGTTTACAAGCTCAAGAAGGCATTGTATGGTTTGAAACAAGCACCTAGAGCATGGTATGAGAGATTGAGGGACTTTCTTCTCTCTAAAGGGTTCAAGATGGGAAAGGTTGACACCACTCTCTTCACCAAGAAAATTGGAAATGACTTGTTTGTGTTGCAAATCTATGTGGATGACATTATCTTTGGATCAACCAATCAAGATTTTTGTGAAGAATTTGGAAATATGATGGCAAATGAGTTTGAGATGTCTATGATTGGAGAGCTTAGTTACTTCCTTGGACTTCAAATCAAGCAAATGAAGAATGGCACTTTTGTAAGTCAAGGCAAGTACATCAAGGACATGATCAAGAAGTTTGGATTGCAAGATGCTAAGTCAATGAGTACACCAATGGGCACAAATGATCAAGTGGGTATTGTTGATAGTGGTAACATGGTAGATCAAAAGCAATACCGGTCTATGATTGGAAGTTTGCTCTATGTCACCGCTTCTAGGCCGGATGTGATGTTTAGTGTGTGCAAGTGTGCAAGATATCAAGCTTCACCTAGAGAAAGTCACTTGAAAGCAACCAAGAGGATATTGAGATATCTTAAGGGCACTCATGATGTTGGATTATGGTTTCCAAAGGGGTCTAATTTTGAGTTGATTGGATATTCGGACTCCGACTATGGTGGATGCAAGATTGATAGAATGAGCACAAGTGGCACTTGTCAATTGCTTGGAAGGTCTCTTGTTTCATGGTCATCAAAGAAACAAAATAGTGTTGCACTATCTACCGCCGAGGCCGAATACATTAGTGCCGGTAGTTGTTGTGCACAATTGCTTTGGATGAAGGCCACCTTGAATGACTTTGGAATCAAGTTCAAGAATGTGCCATTGTTTTGTGACAATGAAAGTGCTATCAAGATGACTCAAAATCCGGTTCAACATTCAAGAACAAAGCACATTGACATAAGGCATCACTTCATAAGAGACCATCAACAAAAGGGTGATATTTGCATTGAGAGCATTGGCACCGAAGATCAACTAGCCGACATATTCACAAAGCCACTTGATGAGAAAAGATTTTACAAGTTGAAAAATGAATTAAACATACTTGACTTCTCCAACTTGAGATGAGTGCAACCCCACATTATTATATGACATGCCTCTCCTCCGACATAGCAAGGTAAAGTTGTTTGACATATCATCCATACTTTGCTAAGGACATGTTTAGAACATATAGACATATTTGCATGACAAATAGGCTCATTCATGAAAATCAAATGAGTTTAATGTATATATGGTACCACTATTGCTTCTATGTTTGATTGATCTAGTGGTAGCATATGACATGTTTGTGGGCTTGCAAACCTAGTGTTGAATCTAGAAAATGAGCTCATGATGTGTAATTCAACATGGTCAAGATAACCCTTATACTTTATGAGGTGTGAAGAAGCTTGTCCTTGGATCAAACCGAATTACATATTCTAGGCAAGTAATCTAGATTGAACCATAATTTGGACTCCCTCATTTTGATTGACTTAACTCTCAATAAAATTGGCACCTTTTTGGTGATTGTTGACAAAGGGGGAGAGAAAAGTCACAAAGTTAGAAAAGTCACAAAGGGGGAGAAAGATATAATAAGAGGGGAGAGAAAAGTCACAAAAAGAAAAGTTACTAAGGGGGAGAGAAAGCATAAGATAAGACTTTGGAAAGGAATCAATTAAATTTGAGCACACAAGTAGGGGGAGCAAGCTCATGAACTATTTGTTGCATTTGTATGCGCATTAACATGATGAATTGTTGCATTGCAAAGCTTAAATTCTTATTCATGTTTGTTTGGTGATTGCTAGAATTAGAACTTGAATGATGATTTGTTAAGAGTAGCTTTTTAAGTGGTATCTAGACACCTTTGCTTATAATGTTGATCTCACGGGGTACTTTAGTGTTTATGATCTTTACAAGTGATGAATTACAAGTGGTGTCTAGCTACATCGATGCTAAGGATGGTATATAAAGGCAATTCCGATTGGTATCACGCTTCAAAGGTCCATTCTATATACCTTAGCATCAATTTGATAGTAGTAACTCTCCCAAAATTCAAATCCATACATATGTGCACAATTGAACCAAACTCATGGAAGCACATATGTAGGGGGAGCTAATACTATCGAAATTGAAAATTGATTTCATTTCATATCTTTGTGATGGTTGTCATCAATTACCAAAAAGGGGGAGATTGAAAGCCCAAGTTTGGTTTTGGTAATTAATGACACCAAGTTGCTAATGCTATTGTATCAAGTGTGATTAAGCTAGGCATAAGCAACATGTGATGTAGGTGGATGTGGCAAGGAGTTGTGGCCACAAGATCACAAAGAAATGGTGCATGGACATGAAATGATGATCATGGTGGAGATGCACATGAAATGATGGACATGATGATCAAGTGAAGGAGAAGGATCTAAGAGCGCAAGGCAAAGGTATAATCATAGGGTTTTCCTTTTGCCGGTCTAAGATGAGTAGAGAAGTGATTGACCGGGTTTAGGATACATAGCCGACTATCAAGAGGGGCAATCACGGTTAGCTCGGAAATCAAGTGCCACTAGATCAATGTCTTGAGCATATGCATTTAGGATCTAGTAAAGAGCTAACATAACGCCTTAGAAAATGTTTGTGAAAATGCTAACACACGAGCACAAGGTGGTGATCACTTGTTGGTGTTGGCACATTTGCGAAGGCGGTGAAGTTTAAGCAGTAGAAAGGGGTTTGGGTTCCTCTCTCCCTCCCGCCGAGCTTGCGAGGCGGGATTCGGCGCTTTTTGGAGAAGTGAAATGCCTATTTTCTATTGCGCCGAAAGTTGGAAAAGAAACGGAGGCGAACGGAGGTCACTGCGTGCACCGGACGCTGCACCGGACGCTGCACCGGACGCGGTTACTGTGCGACCGGCGCGTCCGGTCAGGCGAACAGCGGTTCACGAGGACCACCGGACGCGGTGCGCGTCCGGTCATAGGTGACCGGACGCGTCCGGTCGTCCACGGAGCTTACTGGACTCCCACCGGACGCGGGCACTGTGGCGTCCGGTCAGTTCTTCAGCACGTCCGGTCGTTGTTTCGCGGTGCGCGGCTCAGTGTTCACCGGCGCGTCCGGTGGGTCACGGGACCGGCGCGTCCGGTCGTAACCAGCGCGTCCGGTCGCTCGGTCGAGCGCGTCCGGTCAATGGTAACGGCTAGTTCTGACGTGCACTGTTCACGTCTGTCGCGTATTGACCGGACGCGTCCGGTCACCCTGACCGGAGCGTCCGGTCAGCGCGATTTCTGCCGCGTCGGTTGTAACGGCTAGCTGCGTACCCCTTCGTTATAAATAGATGGTGGCCGGGGTTTGAGGGTAACTCTTGCACATTTTGAGACATAGAGACATCCTTTGAGCTAGAGAACAACCCCTCCACTCATCTCTTTGATTGATTGCACATCTTGAGTGAGATTGAGTGAGATTCAAGTGCATTGCTTGAGAGTTGCATTCTAGAGGCACTTGATCTTCGAGTTGCTGCGGATTTCTTGTTACTCTTCCGTGTTTCCCGACACGGTAGACGGCTTGGAGCAGCGGAGGTGATTGAGCTCGCAATTGGAGATTGTTGGAGCCTTCACCAAGTGTTGTAAGGGGTTCTTGATCCTTCCCCGCGGGAGTTCGCAAATTGGATACTCTAGTGGAGCTCGTGGCTTGGAGGATCCCCATCTTGTGTGCGGTTGTGCGGCGCCCGCCGAGGGCTCAACTCTTGATAGTTGATTAGCTCGCGAACCGACAAGTGGGTGCATCGCCACAACGAGGAGTAGCTTGCCGGGAAGCAAGTGAACCTCGGGATAAATTCTTGTGTCATTCTCTTCCCGAGGATTTCTCTTGTGTGATTGATTGATTGGTACTTCTCATCTCTACACGGCGGTATAACCTCTCGAAGCTCTTCTCTCGTATTACTTCTCGTATCTAGCTTGTTGTTGTTGTGTTTAGTGGATAGCCTTGAAATAGACTTGTGTAGGTGGCTTGCTTAATTAGTTAGAGCTAGTGCTTTGTGCTTCGCCACCTTTCGTACTAACTTGTGGTCAAGTAATTTGTGTAGAAGTTTTTGTTAGGCTATTCACCCCCCTCTAGCCTTTTTGGACCTTACAGCGGGCACCTCGACCATTCGATAGGGAGGCCGCGCTGCCACCAACGTCACTTGAGGAAGCTGCCGCCCAGCCCAAGTCACCGCTGTTGGAGGACGGGTCACTGGTCCTCGTCAAGGACGTCTTGGATGACGAGGATGCCTCGGCACCTAGTTCGCCACAGTGGCCTACTCCGGTGTCGTGGCTCGACATCTTCCTCGTCCACCCCTCCGCGCCCAGCCCGTCGTCCTTTCGGTACCCTTCGCCTCCCCCTTCCACCCTGGGGATGACTTGATGGGGCATAACAAGGCTCGTCGTTGGGCGGATGAGGACCTTGACGACTCCGACGCGGAGAGGTCGCCGGTCAGCTCCCCAACCTCCTACCTCGACGCAGTCCGCCAGGGGTCGCAGCCCCGGATCTCATTTTTGCTAGAGCGTGCCAAGCCACACCTCATCGTCGGAGGCTCTCGCGGCAACACTGCTACTGAGCGGGGCAGGTGCCCCATGGTTGAGGGAGCCCGGCTAGCCAACATCACAGGAGGTGCGCACAATAGGGCTACTGGTGTTGGCGCTGTGCATGGACGGCGCAACCGTAGGACTCGCTGGTGTTGATCTTAAACACCGATAGTTGGCGCGCCAGGTAGGGACGCACGTGCGTTTCGGGAGCCTAGACTTCGTCGTCACCACGGAGGGGGAGCTGGTGAGGGCTCTCGCCTCCTAGCCCCCTCCCGCCACCGGCCTTGACGCAATCATCGAGGCTCTCCAGGAGCTGGAGCTGAGTGCTCCGAGGGTCCGTGCCCCGGAGTGCCACTAGGTCCTCCACTTCGACTTCGGAAAGTTGGAGCACTAGCTCGCTGCCTACTTGGGACCTAACCCATCCCGAGAGGATCTGCGCGCTCTCACCTTCTCCTTCATCAACGTCAGGACGTAACTCATTGGCGAGGAGCCGATCCCCCCGGATGTCCTCACCCGGGATGCCTCGGCGGCATTCCCGTTCAACTTACGCAACGCCGCAGATCGCTAGTTTCGTGGCGCAACGTCTTGGCCCCCCCCAACAGGTAGCGAGTTCATTGGGATGGTAGACTACATCGTGGACTCGATCCATGACCTCCTAGAGTCGGGCTCGGGGACGCTCTCTGACTCCAACTCCAGCGAAGGGAGCCATCACCTCTCACGTGAGTGTTTCATGGCCGAGACCTCCGACGGTCACGTCTCGAGCGCCAATGACTCTGACAAAACCCCCCGAGAGGTCCCCGTGCGTGCAGTTGTAGGAGGGGCAAGGGTCCCGCCTCCGGCGGTGGTGGCCTCAACCGCACCACAGCTGGGACGACCGCTGATGGAGCAGCTGCAGCGCGACAGCATGAACTTGAGGAAGCATGACACAGGCTTGAGGAAGGATGCGCTCAGCTCGAGCGCGAGATTGCGCAACGCCGTGCTGAGGGCGGGTGTGCACGAGCCAGGGCCTGTGACGTTCACCGACAGATTGTGGAAGACAATAATGGTCTTCCACAGTTCGCTCGGGCCTACCAGAACATCGCCGCTGCGGTGGCCATGCTCCAAAGGCTTCCTGAGCCAGCAACCCCCGAGAAACGCAAGACCCAATGGGAGATCCGTGAGTTGCTCGACCACGCGGTGGAGTAGCAAGCGAAGAGCTCGCTGTCACGACGGCGCGGGCCCGATGCCAGCCAGCGTGCATCCGTCGAGCATGACGCTAGGGACGCGTCCATCCACCAGGTGTGGGGGCTGCCGACCTGCTGAAAGGTCCTAATGCGGCTAGAGGGGAGTGAATAGCCTAATAAAAATCTACAAGATCACTAGAGCAATTTGATTAGTATGACAAACAGTGTAATGCAATTTTGCTCTAGCACTACAAGGGTTGCAAGCCACCTAATCAATCAATTCTAGTTACTATAATCACTAAGCACTCACAAGAGCTAAGTTGCTACTCACTAAGTGCTCTCAAACTTGCTACACTAAAAAGCTCCACTATATGAACCTAAGCTACAAAGCAAGCTATCAAAACTAGCTACAACTAGTTTGCGGGAAAGTAATGGAGAAGTCAAGATTGATATACCATTGTGTAGGGGATGAACCAATCACCAAGATGATAAACAATCAATACATCGGGAGAATACCAAATGGGTAGAGACACAAGTATTTTTCTCCCGAGGTTCACGTGCTTACCGACACGCTATGTCCCTGTTGTGTCGACCAACACGTGGTGGTTCAGCGGCTAAGAGGTGTAGCATGAACCTCGTCCAACCCGTGGACACCACAAGAACCTACCTACAAGTGAGGAAGCTCAATGACACGTGCAATCCACTAGAGTTGCCTTTGGTGCTCTGTCGGGGAAGGCACAAGAGCCCCTCACAATCTCCGGGAGGTGGCCAAGAACAATCACCAACTCTTGCCACAACTCCTTCGCTGCCTCAAGCCATCTAGGTGGTGGCAACCACCAAGAGTAACAATAATCCCATAGCTCAAATGATTCCCAAGTGTCACTAGATGCAAACTCACAAGCAAATGCACTTGGAATCACTCAATCTCACTTTGAATTGGCAATCAAGCAAGAGAGATGAGTGAGAGGGAGTATGCTCAGCTTAAGAGGATGTCAAGATGATCAAAAAGTCAAGAGAGGTCCCCAAGAGCTGGCTACCAAGTATTTATAGAGCCCCCTCAAGAAAAGAGTCATTAGGTTTCTGCTGCCACTGAAATCGGGGTGACCGGACGCACAGGTCCGGCCTGACCGGACGCACCTCCAGCATCCGGTTGCTCCACTCCAAATCGGCGGATGAGCACCACACATCCCTCTTTGAATAACGGCCATTGATCTCCAACGGTCAACTGGAACAACCCTCATGCGGTTAAGTGATGACCGGACTTGTTCCTCAGAGTGTGCGGACTCAGGTCCGTAGAGTCTCGGTCGAGTCCAGCAAGCTCCCAAAGCGCCTTTTTTGTGACCGGATGCGTCCGGTCACTACCGACCGGACGCAGCCAGCGTCCGATCAAGCCACCATCCTGCTGCTCCATGCGCGTGATGCTGACGTCAGAACTGACTGGACGCTCAGGCCTGCGTCCGGTGCTCACAACACCAACGTCCGATCGGTGTTTCTCAACGCGACTTCGCCACCTCTTCAACCCTTGCTCAAAAGTGCTAACCACTAAGTGTATCACCTTGTGCATGTGTGTTAGCATATTTTCACAAATATTTTCAAGGGTTATGTTAGCTCACACTAGGTCCTAATGCATATGCTCATATGAATTCACCTAATGGCACTTGATAACCGTTTTAACCATGAAATTCCCCTCTTCATAGTACGACTATCAATCCTAAATGTGATCACACCCTCTATGGTGTCTTGATCACCAAAACTAAAACCCTATGCAATACCTTTGCCTTGATTTTCATTGGGTTTTGTTTTTCTCTTTCTTCTTTTCCAACTTGAGCCATTGATCATCTTGTGGTCATCACCATCATCATCATAATCATCTCTAGGCTCCACCACTTGGCATGAGACTTATCATTTCATGTCTACACACTTGGAACAATGATTAGTCCCTAGGTTTCATCAATTATCCAAAACCAAACTAGGGCTTTCAATCTCCCCCTTTTTGGTAATTGGTGACAACCCATTTACAAAGATATTATGATAAAGATCTTTTGGATCCATGTTGCTTGCCCAAGCATTTTACCATGTGTAAAGGATATGGACAAGTTTCATGAACCCGAAGTGGTAGCAATTGCTCTCCCTACACATGTGCTAAGAGTTTGGATTTGAAAGCTTGCACATATGCTTAAATAGGAAAGATATGAGTCAATTTCTACCAAATGATGCTAAGGTGTAAAGAATAGACCTTTGAAGCGTGATACCAATTGGAGTTGCCAATATACATCATCCTTAGCATCATTAGTAACTAGAGATTCACAAAAACTAGAAAACCTAGTGAGATCAACATTATAAGCACGGCTCTAGTACTGCTTGTGAAAGCAAAAGTCTTAGTTAGTTTACCTATGCATGCTAGTTTTTTATTTCATCAAACAAACCTACAACTATCATACACCACACAAGCAAGGTATCAAAGAAAAACTAAGGCCTATGCAAGCAAACATATGTAATGCACATCCAAATACACCATACAAGTTTATGAGCTTGCTCCCCCTACTTGTGTGCTTCAAAATTTTAATTGATCCCCTTCCTCTCTTTATCATGGTTCACTTCTCCCCTTTCGATCATATCTTTGAAATTATCTCTCCCCCTTTGTCATTAATGACCACAAAAGGTGAGCTCCAATTTTAGTAAAGTTGTGTGAAACCATTATATATGAGGATCATTTTCTCAAATTTGGTTCAATCTAGATCACTTGCAAAAGATATTTAACTCGGTTTGATCCAAGGGCAAGCTTCTTCACACCTCCAAATGAGGGTTATCATGCACCATGTTGAGTTAAACACTTATAGCTCATTTTCTAGATTAAACACTAGGTTTGCGAGCCCACAAACATGTCATATGCTACCACTAGATCATATCAAGCATAGAAGCAATAGTGGTACCATACAAGCATCAAATTCATTTGATTTTCATGAATGAGCCTAAGACATGATAGGAATGACTAGATGCACTAAAGAAGTCCTTAGCAAAGGATGAATGACATGTCAAACAACTTTACCTTATTTTGCTCGAAGGAGAGGCATATCATATAATGGGGGTACTTCAACACATATTTGAGAAATCAAGTATGTTCAATTCATTCCTTAGCTTGCAAAACCTCTTCTCATCAAGTGGCTTGGTAAAGATATCGGCAAGTTGATCATCGGTGCCAACACTCTCAATGCAAATATTCCCTTTTTGTTGATGATCTCTTATGAAATGATGAAAGACATCAATGTGCTTTGTTCTTGCATGTTGAACCGGATTGTTGGTGAGCTTCACGGCACTCTCATTGTCACATAGCAATGACACTTTATTGAACTTGATTCCAAAGTCCTTCAAGGTGGCCTTCATCCAAAGTATTTGTGCACAACAACTACCGATGGCAATGTATTCGTCTTCGACGGTTGAAAGTGTAACACTATTTTGCTTCTTGGATGACCATGAGACAAGTGATCTTCCCAATAGTTGACATGTGCCCAAAGAGCTTCTTCTCTCAACTTTGCATCCCGCATAATCTGAATCAAAATATCCAATAAGCTCAAACTTAGCTCCTTTGGGATACCACAAACCAACATCTTGTGTATGCTTCAAGTACCTCAATATTCTCTTGGTTGCCTTCAAATGACTTTCTCTTGGTGAGGCTTGGAATCTTGCACACATACATACACTAAACATGACATCCGGCCTTGATGCGGTTACATAGAGTAGGCTTCCAATCATAGACCAATACATCTTTTATTCCACAATATTGCCACTTATATCACTATCCAAGCTTCCATTTGTCCCCATTGGTGTACTAATTCCCTTTGCATCCTCCATGCCAAATTTCTTGAGCATGTCTTTGATGTACTTGCCTTGACTCACAAATGTACCATTCTTCAGTTGCTTGATTTAGAGACCAAGGAAGTAACTAAGCTCTCCAATCATAGACATCTCAAACTCATTTGCCATCATCTTTCCAAATTCCTCACAAAACTCTTGATTGGTTGATCCAAATATGATATCATCAACATAGATTTGTAACATAAATAAGTCCTTTCCAATCTTCTTGGTGAAGAGAGTGGTGTCAACCTTGCCCATGATGAACCCTTTAGAGAGTAGAAAATTCCTCAACCTCTCATACCATGCTCTTGGTGCTTGCTTCAAACTATACAAAGCCTTTCTCAACTTGTAAACATGGTTGTGCTTCTTTTTATCTTCAAAACCGGAAGGTTGTTCAACATATACAAGCTCATTGATGTACCCATTTAGAAATACACTCTTCACATCCATTTGATAGAGCTTGATGTTGTGGGCACAAGCATAGGCTAACAAGATCCTAATTGCTTCCAATTTTGCAACTGGGGCATATGTTTCAACAAAGTCAAGACCTTCAATTTGAGTGTAACCTTGAGCCACTAATCTTGCTTTGTTCCTTACAACTATCCCATCTTGATCTTGCTTGTTTCAAAAGACCCATTTGGTCCCAATCACATTATGTCCCTTAGGCCTCTCAACTAACTGCCATACTTGATTTCTTTTGAAATTATTGAGTTCTTCATGCATAGCATTCACCCAATCAACATCCTTTAAAGCTTCATCTATCTTCTTTGGCTCGATGGATGACACAAAAGAGAAATGCTCACAAAATGATGCCAATCTTGATCTTATTTGTACACCTCTTAATATATCACCAATAATCACATCTAGGGGATGATCTCTTACAATGTTGGTTGGTTGGAGCACTTGAACTTGATCTCTTGCACTTGGTTGGTCATTTGGTAGAGATGATGTACTAGACACTTGTTGATCTTGCACTTGAGATGATGAACTAGCTTGATTTTTATTATGAGAACCACTAACTTGCACTCGATCTTTGTCTTCTTCAACTTCAATCACTTCTCTAGGCCTTATGTCACCAATATCCGTCTTTTTCATTGCATTTGCCAATTGAGTGCCTCTCACATCATCTAGATTTTCATCTTCCTCTTGGGAGCCATTGGTTTCATCAAATTCCACATCATGAACCTCCTCAAGAGTACCACTAGACAAATTCCAAACTCTATAAGCTTTGCTGTAGTGGAATAACCAGGCAAGAAACCTTCATCACATTTCTTCTCAAACTTGCTTAATCTCGTGCCCTTCTTCAATATGTAGCATTTGCAACCAAAGACCCAAAAGTATGCAATATTGGGCTTTCTACCATTCAAGATTTCATATGGTGTCTTCTCTAGGAATTGATGGCAATAGAGACGGTTGCTATAGAAGCAAGCCATGTTGATAGCTTCGGCCCAAAAGGAATGACTAACATTGTATTCACTCAACATTGATCTTGCCATGTCAATCAAAGTTCTATTCTTCCTTTCAACTAGTCTACTTGATTGTGGTGTGTACTTGGCCGAGAATTGATGCCTAATGCCATACTCATCACAAAGCTCATTAATTCTTGTATTCTTGAATTCACTTCCATTGTCATTTCTCACTTTCTTGATTGTGGTTTCAAACTCATTTTGCACTATCTTGATGAATGTCTTGAATGTTGTAAATACATCACTCTTGTCAACAAGAAATGCCACCCAAGTGTATCTAGTGAAATCATCCACAATCATGAAGCCATACTTGTTGCCACCAATGCTTGTATAAGTTGTTGGCCCGAATAGATCCATATGCAAAAGCTGAAATGCCTTGTATGTGCTCATTGTACTCTTCTTTGGATGAGTGTTGCCCACTTGCTTTCTGGCTTGACATGCACTACATAGCTTATCTTTCTCAAATGTGACATCTTTCAAGCCACGAACTAAGTCATGCTTCACCAACTTGTTTAATTGCTTCATCCCAACATGACCAAGTCTTCTATGCCATAGCCAACCTATGCTAGATTTGGTGAGCAAACATGTTGACAACTTAGCTTCACTAGCATCAAAATCAACCAAGTATAGATTCTCATATCTAAAGCCTTTGAAGATCAAATTAGAGCAATATATACTTATGATCTCTACATCATCAACACCAAAGATGCACTTGAAGCCAAGATCACAAAGTTGAGCTACCAACAAAAGGTTAAAGTTCAAGCTCTCTACTAGGAGCACATTGAAAATGCTCAAATAATTGGATATAGCAATTTTACCAAGTCCCTTGACCTTGCCTTTGCTATTATCACCAAGTGTGATACTTTGAACACCATCACCATCATTTGCCTTAATTGAATTGAACATTCTTGAATCACCGATCATGTGTTATGTGCACCCACTATCAAGCACCCAATGCCTTCCTCCGACTTTGTAATTGACCTACAAAAAAGATCAATTCTTTTTAGGTACCCAAACTTGCTTGGGTCCTTGAAGGTTAGTTACCAAGATCTTTGGTACCCAAATGGCCTTTTTCTTTGGGCCCATAATTGGTGTACCAATGAACTTAGCCTTCACACCATTGGCACCCTTAACAAGCATATAACAAGAATCTAATTTAATTGAGGATATATTTGCATGTGATTTCTTGTTCTTGCAATAGTGCTCTATGTGACCAACTTGCTTACAATTAGTGCAATACCGGCTATTTTTCTTCACAAAACTAGTCTTATGAGGAGCAAAGGCGGCTTTGCCTTTCTTGGGGGTATAGCGCAATCCCTCTTTGTTGAGAGATACTCTTTGGCTACCCAAGCACATAAGCAAGCGGTCCTTACCACCATAGGCTTTGCCTAAAGCACGAGTGAGCTCATTGACCTCCTTTTTGAGGGTCTCATTCTCAACCATTAGTGAGGTATCACAAGTGAAACCATCACTAGTAGATGAGGTGGATGTGGAAGTGCTACAAGAAGGGTTAGTAGAGGCAACAATAATAGGCTCAAAGAAAGATTCATTAATCAAATCACATGTAGAGCCCTTGTCACATGTCACAATTGCCTCCTTGGTCTCCTCCATCTTGACTTGCTCTAGAAGAGAAGAGTGTGCATTTTCAAGCTTTGTGTGAGCAAGGCCAAGCTCCTCATGGTCTTCCTTTAGACACTCATGAGATGCTTGGAGCTCCCCAAAGTATTGCTTGAGAGCTTTGAGCTCTTTTTGCAATGCTTTGCACTCCTTTATCTTCTTCTCAAAGCTAGAGCTAAGTTGATCACACATATCGATGAGCTCCTCCTTAGAGTAGTCCTCCTCATCATCACTTCTACAATCATCACTTTCACATTCATCATCACTTTAATAATATTTTACCTTAGTGGGCTTTGCCATAAGGCATGTCGAAGGAGTGTCGAAGAGGGATGACTTGTTGTGATGGCGATACTTGCAAGTGCCTTCTTGATGGACCCCTTGTCATCATCACTTGAATCATCATCATCACTATCATTGGTGCAATCACTATCCTAAGTGACCACATAGCCACTTGCCTTCTTCTTCTTCTTGAAGGTCATCTTCTTCTTATTCTTTTCCTTCTTGTCCTTCTTCTTCTTCTTCTTCTCATTCTGCTCATTTCACTATTGTAGGGACAATCCACTACAATGTGATCCAGGCTTTTGCACTTGTAACACAATCTCACATGCTCCTTCATGTGATCTCTTCTCTTTTTTGCACCATAGCCTCTCTTCATGAATTTGCCCATCTTGCGCACTAGAAGAGCCATGGCCTCATCATCAATGTTACTTGCATCTTCATCTTCACTTGATGCTTCTTTCTTTGCCTTGCCCTTGCTCTTGGATGAGGTGGATGCCTTGAATGCCACACTCTTTTCTTTTTTCCTTTCTTATCTTTCTTCTCTTCATCTTCATTGTCACTATCATTGTATTGAGCATCGGTTATGACATCTCCAAGTATCTCATTGGGAGATACACCGGTCAATCCTCCTCTAAAGATGATAGTTCTCAATGTCTTGAATTTCTTTGGGAAGCACATCATGAACTTATGAGAGAAGTCCTCATCCTTCACCTTCTCACCCAAACTCTTGAGATCATTGACATTGACTTAGAGCCTATAGGACATCTCCAGAATGGACTCATCATCCTTCATCTTGAAGTTGGATAGCTTGTCCTTGAGCATGTATAGCTTGGCACTCTTTACTGTTGTAGTGCCCTCATATGTTTCCTCCAATCTTGTCCACACTTCACTAGCCCTCTCAAGATCCTTAACTTGCTCAAACACCTTTGAATCAATGCCATTGTAAATGGTGTTGAGAGCCATTGTATTGCATTGCTTGTTTGCTCTCTCATTATCGATGAGGTTGGTGGGATCAAGGATCACAAAGTCATGCTCGGTTACATCCCACACTCTATCATTGATTGAACCAAGGTACATCTTCATCTTTCTCTTCCAATAATCAAATGAACTTGTGCCATCAAAGAAAGGTGGTTTGCCCCAACATGGTTGAACATAACTTGAGCCATAATTTGAGCACCGAGGTTGTTAAGCCTTCAATAAACAGTGACCATGGCTCTGATACCACTTGAAAGGTTCTAATATGGCTAGAGGGGGTGAATAGCCTAATAAAAATCTACAAGATCACTAGAGCAATTTGATTAGTATGACAAATGATGTAATGCAATTTTGTTCTAGCTCTACAAGGGTTGTAAGCCACCTAATCAATCAATTCTAGTTACTATAATCACTAAGCACTCACAAGAGCTAAGTTGATACTCACTAAGAGCTCTCAAACTTGCTACACTAAAGAGCTCCACTATATGAACTTAAGCTACAAAGCAAGCTCTCAAAACTAGCTACAAGTAGTTTGTGGAAAAGTAATGGAGAAGTCAAGATTGTTATACTGCTGCATAGGGGATGGATCAATCATGAAGATGATAACCAATCAATACACCAAGAGAATACCAAATGGGAAGAGACACAAGTATTTTTCTCCCGAGGTTCACGTGCTTGCCGGCACATTATGTCCCCATTGTGTCGACCAACACTTGGTGGTTCGGCAGCTAAGAGCTAGTAGCACGAACCTCGTCCAACCCGTGGACACCGCAAGAACCTACCCACAAGTGAGGTAGCTCAATGACATGTGCAATCCACTAGAGTTGCCTTGGTGCTCCACTGGGGAAGGCACAAGAACCCCTAACAATCTCCGGGAAGTGGCCAGGAATAATCACCAACTCTTGCCACAACTCCTCCGCTGCCTCAAGCTGTCTAGGTGGCGGCAACCACCAAGAGTAACAAGAATCCCGCAACTCAAATGATTCTCAAGTGCCACTAGATGTAAACTCACAAGCAAATGCACTTGGAATCACTCAATCTCACTTTGAATTGGCAATCAAGCAAGAGAGATGAGTGGGAGGGAGTATGCTCAGCCCAAGAGGATGTCAAGATAATAAAAAGTCAAGAGCGGTCCCCAAGAGCCAGCCACCAAGTATTTATAGAGCCCCCTCAAGAAAAGAGCCGTTGGCTTTCTGCTGCCACTAAAATCGGGGCGACCAGACGCATCCCCAGCGTTCGGTCGCTCCACTCCAAATCGACGGATGAGCGCCACGCGTCCATCTTCGAATAATGGCCATTGATCTCCAATGGTCAACTAGAACAACCCTCGCATGGTTAAGTGATGATTGGATGCATTCCTCAGAGTGACCGGACTTAGGTCCGCAGAGTCCGGTCGAGTCCAATAAGCTCCTAGAGTGCCTTTTTTATGACCGGACACAGCCAGTGTCTGATCAAGCCACCATCCAGCTACTCCATGCGTGTGATGCTGACATCAGAACTGACTGGATGCTTAGGCTTACGTCCAGTGCTCACGACTGTAGCTTTTAGTTAGTGTTTCTCAACGAGAAACACCACCACGACTTCGCCACCTCTTCAACCCTTGCTCAAAAGTGCTAACCACCAAGTGTATCACCTTGTGCACATGTGTTAGCATATTTTCACAAACATTTTCAAGGGTTATGTTAGCTCACACTAGGTCCTAATGCATATGCTCATATGAATTCACCTAGTGGCACTTGATAACCATTTTAACCGTGAAATTCCCCTTTTCATAGTACGGCTATCAATCCTTAATGTGATCACACCCTCTATGGTGTCTTGATCATCAAAACCAAAACCCTGTGCAATACCTTTGCCTTTATTTTCATTGGGTTTTGTTTGTCTCTTTCTTCTTTTCCAACTTGAGCCCTTGATCATCTTGTGTTCATCACCATCATCACCATGATCATCTCTAGGCTCCACCACTTGGCATGAGACTTATCATTTCATGTCTACACACTTGGCACAATGATTAGTCCCTAGGTTTCATCAATTATCTAAAACCAAACTAGGGCTTTCACCTGCCCCTGATACGGGAGCGTGTCGGCCCCATCCGTGATGCTCGCATCGTCCTAGACGCCCGTAGGTGCGGAAGGGCTGATAGGAGGCCGGAGGTCGGCCACGGGTATCACCCTCGTCATGTCGGGCGCTATGATGCCAACGAGGACCGGAGCCTGAGTCCCCCACCTACGGGGCCTTAGGCTTTCGCCCGGCATATCCTCAGCACACCGTTCCCACAATGGTACCACGCGCTGACGAACGTCCTCAAGTACTCTAGGGAATCGAACCCCAGCCTTTGGATGGAGGACTACCAGCTTGCCTGCCAAGCTAGCGGCACAGATAATGACAACTTCATCATCTGCAATCTCCTCTTGTTCCCAGACGACTCAGCCCGGACGTGGCTGGAGCACCTTCCGCCCAACTCCATCAAGGATTGGGTGGACCTGAAGGAGATTTTTGTGGGGAACTTTCGGGGCACCTACACACGCCCTGGGAACCCCTGGGACCTCAAGAACTATCGGTAGAAGGCAGACGAGTCCCTCCATGACTACATCCGACATTTCTCTAAGCAATGCAATGAGTTGCCCAACATCGCTGATGCCAATGTCATCAACACATTCCTGTCTGGAACTACCAACAAGACCCTGGTTCACAAGTTGGGGCGAAAGAGTCCGTGGACGACAAAGGTGCTTCTCAACATTGCCACTAGCCATGCCTCTGGTGAGGACGCAGTGGGGGCGATCTTTGATCACTCAAAAGGCAAGGCAAAGCGGGACGAGGACGCCGACAAAGGCACCTCCAACTGCTCTGCCAAGAAAAAAGAAGAAGAACAAACAACGGTGCAAGTGCTCACTCGTGGCCACTGCCGAGCGAAAGGGCAAATGGGCGCCCACTGAAGGCACCCCTGACCACTTCGAGAAGATGCTCGAGGGGCCATGCCCAAACCATGCCTAACCCGTTAAGCACGCGTACAAGGACTACGGGCTAATGAAGATGTTCTTAGCCGGTGGCTTTAAGAAAGGGGAGCAGAAGAAGCCCGACCTCGAGGAAGACAATGCCAAGGGGAAAGGTGGCGCTTTCCCGCACGATACCGACTACCTCATGATTTTTGGCAGGCCAGAGTCCTACACCTCCAAGCACCGCCAAAAGCTCGAGCGTCGGGAGGTTTACGAGGCCGAGCCGACTACGCCCACCTTCCACAAGTGGTCTGGGTTGGCCATCACATTCGATCGGTCAGACCACCCGGAGGGCATTCCATGACCTTGCTGGTACCCGCTCGTGGTCAACCCCATCGTCAACACAAAGCGGCTCACCAAGGTGCTGATGGATGGAGGCAGCGACCTCAACATCTTATACGCCGAGACCCTCGACACCATGGGCATTAGCCAATCGTGTATCCTGCCGACTAAGGCGCCCTTCCATGGCGTCGTACCGGGGAAGCAGGCCACGTCCCTTGGGCAATTGATCTGCCCGTCACTTTCGGGACTTCGTCCAACTATCGGACGAAGACCCTCACCTTCGAAGTGGTCGAGTTCCACGTGGCCTACCACGCCATCCTGGGACACCCATGTTATGCGATGTTCATGGCTGTCCCCAGCTACACCTATCTAAAGCTAAAGATGTTGGGCCTGAACGACATCATCATGGTTGGCACTTTCGTCCAGCATGCCTACAAGTGCGACGTGGAGTGCTGTGAGCTCACCTTGGCAATCATCGCCTCCGAGGGGCTCCCGGTCGTCCACCAGGTGATCGACGTGTAGGCACCCAATGCCAAGAAGTCGTCTGGATTGTTTGGGCCGGTCGAGGACACCAAGGAAGTCCTCCTCGACCCCAACAGCTCTGATAGCAAGGTGGTGCGTATCGGCACCGCCCTTTCCCTAAATAGGAAAGCGCGCTCGTCGACTTCCTCCATGCGAACAAGGACATCTTCATGTGGAAACCCTCAAACATGCTGGGCATACCAAGGAAAGTCGTCGGGCATGCGCTATGGATCAAGATGGGCTCCAAGCCGATGAGGCAACGCCTGCGCTGCTTTGACGAGGAGAAGCGTAGGGCAATCGGCGAGAAGATCATGAAGCTTTTGGCGATTGTATTCATCAGGGAAGTGTACCACCCCGAGTGGCTAGCCAATCCTATTCTTGTAGAGAAAAAGAATGGGAAATGGAGAATGTGTGTTGACTATACGAGCCTTAACAAGGCATGTCCGATGGATCCGTTTCCTTTACCGCGCATAGATCAAGTGGTCGACTCAACCTCGGGGTGCGAAACCCTCTGCTTTCTTGACACTTATTCCAGCTGCCATCAGATCACGATGAAGAAATCCTACTAGCTCACGACCTCCTTCATCACCCCGTTTAGATCATACTGCTATGTTACGATGCCGTTCGGGTTGAAAAATGCAGGCGCTACATACCAGCGATGTATGCTCAAGTGTTTTGGAAAACTTGTTGGGCAGACCGTTGAGGCATACGTGGATGACATCGTAGTTAAGTCCAAGCGGACCGACAAACTTGTAGCCAGCCTTGAGCTAGCTTTCAAAAAGCTCCAGGAGAATGGCATCAAGCTCAACCTCGGGAAATGTGTTTTTAGGGTCCCAAGGGGTATGCTACTCGGGTTCATCATGTTCGAGTACAGCATCGAAGCCAACCCTGAGAAAATAGTGGCCATCACAAAAATGGGCCCAATCCAAAACCTTAAGGGGGTACAACAAGTCACTGGTTGCCTCACGGCACTCAGTCGCTTCATCTCACGCCTCGGTGAATGAGGCCTTCCCCTCTATCGGCTTCTGAAGAAAGCCGACCAATTCACCTGGATGCCCGAGGCCTAGGATGCACTTGACAAGCTTAAGGAACTCCTGTCAAAGGCCCTGATCCTCGTCCCCCTACCTATAGGGAACCACTTCTACTCTACATAGCAGCAACCACGCAGGTGGTCAGCGCCGCCCTGGTAATAGAGCAGGAGGAGGAGGGGCACGCCCTCAAGGTCCAGCGCCTATTGTAATTCATTAGTGAAGTCTTGTGTGACTCTAAGACCCGCTACCCCAAATCCAAAAACTGCTATATGCTGTGCTGATCACCAAAAGGAAGCTCCGACACTACTTCGGATCACATCCGGTGACCGTCGTCTCCTCATTCCCTCTCGGTGAGGTTATCCAAAATCAAGAGGCTAGAGGAAGGATTGCTAAGTGGGCGCTCGAGTTGATGGATCAGGGGATCGCGTACGCCCCTCGGATGGGCATCAAGTCCCAGGTACTCGCCGATTTCGTTGCGGAGTGGACCGAGGTCCAGATGCCACCGGCGGCTGTCGACCAAGAATGCTGGACGATGTATTTCAATGGGTCGTTGATGTAGAAGGGTGCCGGTGCGGGGCTCATCTTCATCCCTCTACTCAGGGTACACATGAGATATGCGGTCCGCCTTTACTTCCCTACTTCAAACAATTTGGCAAAGTATGAGGCGCTAGTCAATGGCCTACGCATCGCCATCGAGCTAGGCATCTGACGGCTAGATGTCTGAGGCGACTCATAGCTTGTCATCGACCAGGTTATAAAAGACCCAAGCTGCCATGACCCCAAGATGGACATGTATTGCCAAGAAGTCCACCAACTAGAGGACAAGTTTGATGGCCTCGAACTTAACCACATCCCGCGAAGGGATAATGAAGTGGCCGACACACTGGTGAAGATGGCGTCTGGCGGAGAGCTGGTCCCATCTGACATCTTCGCTAGCGACCAACTCAAACCCTCGGTCCACTATACAGAACCAGAGGGTGTCAGCACCGACCCTCCCACCCCGGGCGCGAGGGCCGACCCTTTACCCTCAAGGCTGACCCAGAATTAGCTCCCAATGTCTTTGTGGTTATGGAAGTCGACGAGGACCCAGCGGCCGAGCCTAACCCTCATGCTGATTGGAGGACACCATACCTCAACTGCCTTCTTCACAAAGTGCTCCCCGCCAACAAAATAGAGGCCCGATGCTTGGCACGCGGAGCTAAGTCCTTTGTCATTATCAATGGCATGCTGCATCCTGACTGAACAGGGAAGAAAGTTGTTGGAAGACATCCACAGCAGGATCTACGAACATCACGCCGGGCCAAGAACTCTGGTCAGGAAAGCTTTCTGATAGGGCTTCTATTGGCCTACTGCAGTAGCGGATGCTGACCAAGTGGTACGCACCTGCGAAGGGTGCTAGTACTACGCTCGGTAGATGCATCTCCCAGCCCAAGCGCTCCAAATGATCCCCATCACGTGGCCTTTTGTGGTTTGGGGGCTTGATCTGATCAGGCTCTTAAAAAGGGCACCTGGGGGCCACACACACTTGCTTGTTGCCATTGACAAGTTCTCAAAGTGGATAGAGGTCAGGCCGATCACTACAATTAGATCCGAAGAGGCCGTGAAGTTCTTCACTGACATCATCCACCATTTTTGAGTACCAAACTCCATCATCACTGACAATGGCACCCAGTTCATGGGGAAGAAGTTCCTTAAGTTCTGTGATGACCACCACATTCAAGTTGACTGGGCCACCGTAGCACACCCCTGAATGAACGAGCAGGTTGAACACGCAAATGGCATGATCCTACAAGGGATCAAGCACATGATCTTCAATAAGCTCAACAAATTTGGTGGCCGATGGATGGCGAAACTCCTCGTGGTGCTGTGGAGCCTAAGGACAACCCCTAGCCATGTGACCGGTCACACGCCGTTCTTCATGATCTACGACGCCGAGGCGGCCTCTCGATCGACCTCGACTATGGCGCCCTAAGGGTCACAATGTACCAAGAGCCAGAAGCTAAGGAGTTCCTCGTGGATGCCTTGGATCAACTCGGCAAAGACTGTGATGTCACCCTTCTCCACTCTACAAAATACCAGCAGACGCTGCGCCAATACCACAGCCGTCACGTGCGAGGGCGAGCTTTCAACGTTGGCGACCTAGTTCTCCGCCTTGCCCAAAGCAACAAGGGTCGGCACAAGCTCATCGCACCATGGGAGGGTCCCTACACCATCATAGAGGTGCTCCAACCATGCACCTACAAGCTCAAGAACGTGAACGACAGAATCTACAACAACCCCTGGAACATCGAACAACTACGTCGCTTTTACCCTTAGTCGTTCCAAGTTGTACATATGCTTACATAAAAACCATATTCCTAAAATAAAAACGTTCTCCCTTGTCTGTTTCATAATTATTCCCTCAGCCTTTAGTGACATCCAACCCCTACAATGGCAGGGGGTTGGGCCTCACTCGGGGGCTAGTAAGGGAATTCTCACACACAGGAACTTTCCTATGCATCCGATCGTTTTTTCTACAACAAGATCCAAAGGCGAAGGGTCACAAAAAACAAAAAACTGAGTAAAATGGGTCAGACTGCAGGAAGCCTATGCCCTCGCAGCTACGGTGACCTTGCTCACCCGTGCGATCAGGATTTTTTTTCACTCGCACCGTGAGCCTTATGATCTTAATAGTAAAAAGAGGTCAGAGCGCATCAACCTTTTTATAAAAAACGCTAACGACCTTAATTTGATTGAGGCAAGTGTGTAAATGGCAAAAGTTTGACCAAACAAACTATGAAAAAAGTAAAATGATTATTCTCTTTACAAGTTTTTGGGCACCGTGGTCCAATTGCACTGATCACGACCTAACCAACTAACCCCTCCAGGGGAGGACTGTGTTTTCTATTTTGTCTGCCAGGGCTTGCGAAAGGGGCTCCACCTTCATCTCCAGCAGCACCAGCTCATCTTTACTCCATCCCAGAGCATAGCCAAGGCTTAATGAGTCCAGGGCGATGCCGTCCTTGTAATGGGAGCGAGTGACCGCAAAGGAGCAGTTGACGCCAGCACGAAGGGTGTTCCTCTCAAGCGCGCACCCAGTCCGTAATCTGGGCGGCGCGGGCCGCCAGCGTGCTCGACCCCTCTAGCTGCATCACCTGGAGGTCATCACAAACCAAGCTCACGACGCCGAACAGGCTGCCATGCTTGACATGCTCCTTGTCAAAACTCTCTTTCACCTCGGCGAACTCTTTCTCCACCCCAGCGAGCTTGTCTTGGAGATCTGTCCAAGATAGGCCATAGCTCCATCAGAAAAGAGGGCACTGTGACCTTGAAAAGGAACAACACAGGAGGATGAAGGGCTTATTGTTGACACTCATCTTCAGCAGGTCCCCCTCCTTGCACCGACAATCTATCTCTTTCTCTAGAGTTTGGATTTGAGCCCTGCCCCGACCAACCTCAATGGCGAGCCCAGCGGACACTTTTTTGGCTTCCTCCTTCAGCCTCTTCCCCTCCACAACCTGGCTCAGGAGGTCACCAGCCTACTTCTAGGCATCATCATATTCCCCACAGGCCGTGTCACATTCCGCATGAAGCAAAGACACGGACCGCTCTAGCTCATCTCGCTCCTGCTTAATCCGCACGCCATCCTCTTCATCCTGGCGTGACCTCGTAGATAGGTCCTCGAATGCCATCTCGGCGTCCTTAGCATGACAATGGGCCTCCTCCACTTGGGTCCAGAGGATGGTCGCCACCGTGCCGAGGCGGTCCTAGGCTTCCTTCTGCCGGTGGATAAACCGGGACTTCTCGTTGGTCCGCGCCACCATCGACAGTGGAGGGATCACGGGTTAGGGATGATAAAACACAACATAGCCATCGGGATGGGAACAATTACACCCAAAAACAAGCGCGTCATACCTAGAATGGACCACCGACGCTGTTCAACTGGGCCAACCCATCATTCATCGAGACCATCGCGGTATGCATGAGGCATGCCACGCCTCCGAGCACTCCATTGTAGCTGACCAATTCCCTCTCTACGAGATCATCGAGGATGAAGGATGTGGCCCTCAAATTCTGTAGGTCCGCCCACTCGAGTCGCGCCAAGCCAGTGCCTAACCGCATCAGGGTATGAGGCGGTGTGCCCTCAGACGGCAACCTCTCCGCCAGGGCAGGCTCTTCGACACCGGGGAGAGCCAAGATCACAAGTGCAGAGCCCTGTGCTATCGACACAGCTCCCAGGGATGCCATGAGAGCATCCCCTTCCATTCGCCTCGCCCTGGGCGACAGCGTCCCTGTCTGCGGTGGCGGGGTTGCCGTCGACTGCTCCACGTCCGCCATGCATGTCACGAGCGCGCCCCCTCCTGCTGTCCTCTCCTTTGACTACTCTGCCATGGGCGTCAAAGTTTGTGCAGCCAAAGGCTGCACCCACACTGTTGCTGTCGCTGATGCCGCAACTGCGGTTGATTGGCCCGCGACAGTCGCAGACACTTCCGGCACAACCTGTCCCCCTCCGGACATTGTTGTTGCCACCAATGGCGTAGGCCTCGCTGATGTGGTGGTGCTGACCGGTGGTGAGCGTGCTGCCCTCTATTCGATGACCTTTCTTGGCCTCGGCACCAAAACCCGCCGTGGGCTGACACTACAAAAGACACAATGGTTAGCTTGCAACAGATAATGAAACAACAATACAAAAAAAACCCATGGCTCACCTCGGTGCCCTCGAATGCTTCGAGGTCGGCTGGCCTGACCCTGACTGCTGCTCCTCGACCCAGGTCCACTTCACACCCTCCCTCTGCTCCGGGGGGTCAGACGAGGTGGGGCGACCCGTCTACGGCGACACCTGGGACGTGTCAGAGTACCGGCCGACCTCCTACGGGGCCCCAGACGGAGAGGTGGGGCTCAGGTCCGCCACCCCCAGGGACATGGTCGTCTTGTCCTAGCCAGCATGATACAGGGGGTCCCATCATCGGGGGTGGGGACGGCTCCTCATCCTCGGGACGGGCCATACGACTTCTAGCAGCAACATCCTCCCACTCGACTGCCGAACAAAGGGCGACTGTCCCGTCTCCACCTCCGAGCGTCAGGTCGAAGTAAGCTGTTGCCCCCTCCACCACCTCGTTGTTGCCGTTGTCGGTGGTGTTAGTGTCCTCCCCGCGGTACCTTTTCCACTGTCATCTCTCTTTCTTCCTTTTCTTCTCCTCCCTAGCCTCCCGCTATCGCTAGTTCACGGTGCGGTTTGCCGCTCTCTCAGCCTCGCTCCTCGGCAATGGCACCAGATACTCTGTGAGCATGAGGTCCCTCAGCTAGCGACATCCCCCTAGGAGTTAGATAAATCAAGACCAAAATGACAAGCAAAGAGAGAAAAGGGAAGGGATGGAAGGCTTACAAATTCGACGAAGCCAGGCTCCGGCCGCATTAGAGGGCATCCTGGCACCAGAAACTCATACTCGATGATGGTCCCCGTTGGATCCTTTTGAAGCTCCATCGAATCCTTGAGTCATCAGGCAATCTCGCCATTGCCCAAAGGGCTCACGACAATTACCGTCCCTTCGAGCCGTGCATCGGGCGCCATCCGGTGCAGCAGGAGCGCACGCGCCATCAGCGGCGCCACCCTCCTTTGGTGGTAGGCCCCGATGACTCCCGACCCCTATAGGCCTCTCCCTTAGGATCAAGACAGTAGCGATATGGCCTTGAATCTTGCCTTGTCCTTCCCCAGGATGCCCCACCTCACCCATGAGTCTGGGGCCAATTCAATCATGTCCAGAGAGAACTCCGGCAGGACATGCCCCGGCACGGTGGCAGTAGCAACATTCTTCAAGTAAAACCATTGCGAGTGCCACCCCTTGTTTGACGTCGACAGCCAGACGGGGATGTACTCTCTGGCCTGGTTACCCCAAAGACGGATGGTCATGCAGCCCATCGGCACCGACCCCACCACTCGGCCATGCTCCCTCCTTTTTTGTAGGTCGACGAAGAAGAAATGCCTCCAGAGGTCAAAATGGGGCTCGATCACCAGATAACCTTCACACAGCGTGATGAAGACAGCGATGTGTTGAATCCCATTGGGATTCAGGTGATGCAGTCGAATCTTATAGTAATGGAGGAGCCCGAGGAGGAAACGATGAGGAGGCGTCACAAGACCATGCTCGTGGAAATGCACGAATGACACCACGTACCCAATGGGCTGTTGACATTTACTACTGCTATTACTAAACTAACAACACCAGCAAATGCATGGTAATGATTAACATGTCTTTAGCACACTAGTCACCTATCACATACCTACACTCCTAAGCTTGAACTAAGTTGTCATCCCTAGTTTTATAGCTAGAAATGTATATTGGTACTATACAAAGGAATCTATCATTTTATGTGACTAGGCAGAAATAATAAGAATGAATATATGAATAAAACTGGTTCTGCAAGCGGATAGATAATTATACCATTGTAGCATTTTACCTAGAGTATTACCAGGTTGTCGATTTATATTTATACCACTGGGAAGGTCTAGCTAAACAGGAAATCTATAGTATCGATAAATTTCTGTATATATGATGAATGAGAGATAAAACCAATATCATACACTCTACTCGATCATAATAGGGATAAGTCACATGATAAAGATATATATGATAAGTAATGATCAATCATCATAATAATAAGATAATAGATTCACTCAAAGCACTCTAGCTACTACAATAACGTTGTAAGACCCGAATATTAGAGAGATAATTCCTAATGTAGTTCTTTAATCACAAGTCAATGAAGATTCTAATTAGTGCAGCTACATCTAACAATCATTGTTAACATTACTACTATGTCATTATCCACACATAAAGAGCATCAACTAGAGAGGCTTTTAAGACGCAACCGTCACCTCCGATGCGACCGCACTCTACATAACCTATGCGTAGGGGATGGACTACAGAGGACTCAACGAAGCTATAATAGTCATCTTCGCGATCTACCACACATCCCGGAACATTAGGGAGCACTCACAGATATGCAATATATCTAAGCACCATGCCTACATAATGCAAATCATCTACCCTAGGTACCTTAGGATAAACGCTATACAAGCATATGCTTGAACTTAATAATAATAACGCAACTATGCTAGACATATAATCAAAGTAAACAATGAACATTGCAATCAAGAACATAAAGAAGATGAAGATTAATGTTGCCATAACACTATAATAAACACACAATGATGAATAATACAATGAGAGAGGAGAGCACAAGAATAGTACCAATCTCCACGCTCTTGATAACGTCAGGAATCCAAGCTAGGTTGACCAACTTGACTCCCTCTAGATCTAGTCTAACTAGGCTATCGCTATAAACTAGAGGAAGTCTGAGGAACTAGGGTTTCTGGCTCTGGATGGCTTGATCTCAAAATGACTTGATGGCTCTAGGGGGGTCAGGCTCCGTATATATAGTCTGCTGGGATGCACGTGAACCCTTGGATTAAACCGACTTGACATAGGGCTAAGATTGACCTAGGGGCCTGGTACCGCTCGGCCTCCTCTAGAAGCTTCTAGAGTCCCGCTTTCGCCTACTGCCTTTTCATGTCTTCTAGAGTCTTCTAGCGTATCTTTCGCGGTGGAATTCTGATAATCCATTTGATAATTAGGTCTCTCTTGTCGGCTTTTCTGGAATAATCCCTGGAAAAATAATGATTCACCAAAACTTGTAGAATTTGTCAGATAAAATCCTAGACTTCTCTATTTCCATATTTATTGATCATTTCTCATGTTTATTGCGCTATAAAATGTTGATGCTATCCACCGTCAACACGGGCGGCGCCGAGAACTCATGATCGTTGGACAACTCCCACTTGCTCACATCGGTCCTCGCATGGAGGGGGCCGCGCTGGATGAGATCCTCCATGCACATGAGGTCGCACTCCAAGCGGTTCCACAACGACATGGAACGCAGGGACGAGAAACATGGATCTTCACTAACGGCGGAAAAAGGTGAGCATGAACCCTAACCCTAACAATGCTGCAGCGGCGGTGGTGAAAATCGCAGGCGCGGACGGCAACTGGGAAGTGGTGAAGGCAAGATGGTGGTTTGTGCGAGATGGGAAGACGGGGGAAACCCCCTACTTTTATGAGGCGAAAAGTGGAGAGGGTAGAGTCGAACCGCTCGCCTCGATCTATGAGGAGCACAATCCCATCAAGGCACTATTCCCCTAGGATGCGTGCACGCCATCGACTAGCCCGCTCCCTCAGGGCCTTACACCGTCGCAGGTAAGCAGGCTATGGAGCTGGAAACGATCCTACGACCTAATGAGGCCCAAGAGTTTGAAGGCTGGCATCGAAGGGCTCACAGCCGCTCTAGGCATCCACAGAGTGTGGGGTGGAAAGGGGCAGGCCTGCTAGCGGCTAGTACCCGGGTGCGCATGCACCATGGGCGTCCTGATCTGCATTCGAGTTTCGAATAGGACGCGGTCCATGGTGTTTCCTCGAAGAAAGGCTGCGAGCCCTCAGGATTGGTCGGACAGACTTGGGAACTATATGGACTGACCATTGAGAATCTAGAGTCAATCACCAATTGATCCTAGCCAGAACCCCGCGAGCCAGGGCCCCACTTGAACTAACCCATTAGCATCTCACCGAGCACCATAGCTCGCCCAATGAGGAAAGCATGGCACGGCTTAACCTTGAACTAACCCATTAGCATCTCACCGAGCACCATAGCTCGCCCAATGAGGAAAGCATGGCACGGCTTAACCCCTTCGTTTTCTTGAAAAAACGCATGAGGGAGAATGATTGCAAGACGAAATGATCCCTCGGATGGATCCCTGCAATGCACTAGGGCTCGGGGCTTGAATTTGCAAAAGAGACCAATGGCGCGGTCGCAGATCAAAGAGCAATAAAAGCCTCTAAAGGAGTACCCCACTCCATCAGAGGCTCGGGCTACACCCAGCGGGGTGCACTTGCGCACACCCACTAGTAGATTAGAACTGCCCAAGGATGAGGATCTCAAAGGACCGCCCACCCTAAAGCCACGGAATGTCAGGAGTAAATATCACGGTCCCTAAGAACGAAGGGTCACTGAACATCAACACTAACCCAGCCGACGATCAAGGACTCACTCGACCCCTCAAAGGGAAAACCACCTCACCTGACCCCAAGGACAAAACTTCCGACTCGCCCGACTCTAAGGGGGTGGGTCCTAGCCCAACCTCTCCGTTTGGTCAAAGAAGCGCTTGAGAGATGGTGGAAACAAGACAGACCGACCCCTCGGTCAGATCCCTGCAGCGCGCAGGGGCTTGGGGGCTCGGATCCGCAATAAAGACCCTATGCGAAGTCACGGATGAACCATGAGGCAAACAGCCAAGCACGTAAGTGCCACGGACGGCCTGACCCCTTGTACCGACCCCCACTATGTGTAGGGGGCCAGGTCCTAAACAAGGGTCGGGAATGCTAAACCCGCTCAAGACAGTCAAAGGCCCCACCGATTTAGGGAAAAGGCACCTGATCGTGGTGTAGCGGCGTTAAAACATACGAAGTAAACAAAGGTTCATGGAAGGCAGAAACAGTCCATCTTTATTAAGATAGAGGCCCTAAGTACAAACTACAGGGCCTCACGGATGACCACCTCGGTGGTGATGGCCTCTACCGCCTCGTCGAAATCCTCGATGATCCCATCATGGTTGGTCGCCCCCTAGCCCTCCGAGAAACCAGTGGCGGAGCTCATGGCTTGACCGAACCTGAGCCACCACTAGGGCGACGACTGCCCCACGGTGGACCCCGTGCACCACCATGTCCTTGAGTGTTTAGGGATATTGAGGAGACACTCCTCGAGGTGCCCACTGCTGGTGCGTATGTGTCTAGTGGTGGCATCGGTGGCCTGACGAAGCCTCTGCAGCTCTGCTTCCAACTCCGACAAAAGTGCACCAAGTGTCAGAAAAAGGTACACAAAGATAAGTCAGAAACGAGAAGGATAAGCGATCGCTAAAAGAACTTACCGGCCACCCGGCCGTCGGCGTCCGTCAGCTACACACGGACAGCCTCTGCCTCCACCTCGGTGGACCAGAATACGACCTGGTAGGCTTCAAGGCATCCTTGGAGTCGCTCTAACTGCAGATGCTGTCCATTGTCGATGTGCGACGTGGCCCAGGGTAGGAGCGAAGGTCAGAAGGAAACTCGCGACAACAATGGTTGAAACAGGAGGTAACCTCCTCACCCCTACTCGACCATGTGGCACCAAACGGGCACCCTCTCCTCCTCTGCACTGCCAGTGGGGCGTTTCTCATGATCCATGGCTGATGCGACGAGGGGAGGAAGGCAAGGGCTAAAGAGCGACTGCTTGAAGGATGGAGTGGCGATGGGCAATGACATGATAAGAGAGGCCACAATTTATAAGGGGCTCGTGGGAAGTCCAACTGGCATCGACGCTAACCATCGCAGTAGTCATGGTGCGGCACGACCTTTCAGTTTCCCCCCATGAACCCATAATGGGCGGTTCACAAAGCGGCACTTTGTCTTCTGCCCTGTCCCGGGACTGGGCGCAACGCACGACGCTGCAATAACGAAGGGATGCTCCTGCGACCCATTAAGGCCATGGGTTCACAACTGTGGCCCAGCGGCGATTTTTGCCAGCCATTTTGAAATATCCTTGGGGTAAGAAGTGGCAGCGGATGGCCCCCCTTATGACCAAAGCCCAGGCAGTCGGGCGCCACGATCATTCCAGCCCGTGATCGGGTCCCGATAACCCCCGGTCTGTGGGTTTTTTCCTCGAAGAAAGGCTGATAGCCTTCGGGAGTAGCTTGACAAAACTAGGAGGTGTATGCACTGGCCGTTAGGAGCCTAGGGTCGGCCGGCCGCCCGATCAAACCCCCACAATGCGCGGGGCTCAGGGGTGGACTCGTGAGAAGAGCCAAAAGGCACGGCTATAGATTAATGGCAAAGGAAGCCTTTGAAGGAGTACCCTACTCCATCAAAGGCTCGAGGGCTACACCCGGCGGGTGCGCTCGTGCGCACCCGCCAGATATCATGAAACAAGGAGAAGGGCGGACCTCGACGACCCGTGGAAGCCCCTGAAGGAGCATTTAGCTCCTCCAGGGCCTCGGGGGCTACTGTCGAGTATCAATGATCACGATACCCAAACACAACACTAAGTCCTAGCCTACTGATAGAGCGAGAGTGTGGTCACAGACCTAACCGACCCTTTGGTATGGGCCGCCATCTCGCCGGCTCCTAGAGGAGAGGCTCCGCCTCATCCGACCTCCCGCTTAGTGGAACTGGCCCTGCCCGACCCCGGGAGGGGATGAAATGATCTAACGGATATCGAAGGTAGCAGCCATAGCTCGCTCGACCCCCGAAGGGGCGTCTCTGCCTCGTCCGATCCCCGGGGGAGAGGTTCCGCCTCGCCCGACCGCTGGGGTTTAGTCCCATATGCGGCGGTGGCCCCGTGTACGGGCCCACTTTGTTTCCAACCACCATGGATGGGAGGCGCACGACCGGGGATGGGCTGAGCACAGTGACGGAGGGGCCATCCCCGAAAGATCACATCACCGCACGACACCGTGTGATGCTGCGCAAGATGCTGCAGTGCCACCAACTCCTGTATGACATCTGTCAGGGTCAAACTATTGACCCTCACCATTGACCACTCCGGTCGCCAGACGGTGTGGGGCATCATGGTTGGCGCATGTCTCTCGCACATCACACCAATAACCAATAGGGCAACGCATGGCGCTCGTCCCCATCATCATGATCGATAGGGTCAGCAGGACTCACGCTAGGGAGGAGAAGAGGAACGACACCAAGGGCCACCCATCTTTTTGTTTTTCTCTTTTTTCTTCTCTTTATCCTTTGTCTCCCTTCACTGTAACCTGGCCTTCCCTTTCAACTATAAAAGGGGAGACAGGGCGTCCTATGTGGGCATGGGAGAAGAAGACAGATCACTCAGAGAGCACACTACAACTCTGAGGTAATTCAACTCCACTTCACTTCCACAGAGACTTGGGAGCCGATCCCTCTCTCGATCGTTTTTGACCTCTACTACAAACTCAAGTGCAAGTAACATGCACCGCTCGCCACTGGACGTAGGGACATTCCACCCGAACCAATATACATCTTCATGTCCTCTTTGCACACCATCTGAGCTTAGATGCGCATATAAATTTACTCGTTGGTGTTGATCTCAAACACCGACAGTGATGGTGCTTCTTCGGTTGCTTCTCCAAGTCTGGCCCCCGAAAGCTCTGCTGCTGGGGCGTGGGCCAGTGCCAAAGATAGGGTAGACACCTAGGTCTTTTTAGTTTTGAAACATTTGACGTTCTGCTTGGGAGGCGGAGATACTTTTGTTTATTAAGGTTGGACGCGTTGGATGTACGATTTGATACAATGTTGCTTAAATTATGCTTGTGCGTGAAAGGTCTTGATGGCTAGAGGGGGGGTGAATAGCCATCAAGATTTTCTACAAAGACAAGCTAAACAAGTTTATCAAAACAACAAATAGCGAGATGCAAGTTTTGCTTAGCCTACGGGGTGTTTGCAAGCCACCTATCCAATTCACAATTCTAGTATAATGACACTCAACCGCACAAGTCAAACCGAGAAGGTAACTACAACTACAACTAGCAAGGTACACAAAAGAGCTACTCTAGCAAAGCTAACTAGCTATCAAAGATAACTAAGAAAGTAATGCGGAGTTGAGTTAGGAGGGTTTCACCGAGGGGCGAAGTATTGAGCCAACCAATATGATCAACAATGAATACAAAGACAACCGAACACTGGGATCAATCAATCACAATATGAAAGTGATGACACGAAGATTTATCCTGAGGTTCACGTGCTTGCCGGCACGCTAGTCCCCGTTGTGTCCTTCTTTACCACGTGGTTTGGTGGCTAATCGGTCTCACACCGAGCCTCTCAAAAGGCGCCACAAGAACCTACCAGTTGCAAATGACACGAGCAATCCACTAACGTTGCCTTTGGCGCTTCGCCGAGGTAGGCACAAACCCCTCACAATCACCGGAGGTGGCCAAGAACAATCACCAACTCTTGCCAACGCCTCCAAGCTGCTCCAAGCCGTCTAGGTGGCGGCAACCACCAAGAGAAACAAGAATCCCGCAGCAAATCAACCACCAAGTGCCAACTAGATGCAATCTCACAATGCAAATGTACTTGGATCACTCAATCTCACTTCGAATATGCAAAGAGGCAAGAGAGATGAGTGGGAGGGGAGTTGCTTAGCTCAAAGTGCTCACAAGTATGTCAAATGTCCAAGAGAGAGAGCCTTGAGCCGGCCAACGAGTATTTATAGACGTACCCCTTCGAATATAGCCGTTAGAAACTTGATTCAACAGCAGTCGCGCTGACCGGACGCGCTGGTCCAACTGACCGGACGCGCCGGTCACGCAACGGCTCTTTTTCGAAACACCGACCGGACGCGTTGGTCGCAACGACCGGACGCGCTGGTCACGACCGGACGCGCCGGTCCCGTGACTGACCGGACGCGCTGGTCAAGCCAGAGCAGCGCACACCGAAACAGTGACCGGACGCGCTGGTGAACCGACCGGACGCGACAGTGCCCACGTCCGGTTGGAGTCCAGTAAGCTCCCAGATCGACCGGACACGTCCGGTCGACTGTGACCGGACGCGCTGCGCGTCCGATCAACCAACTGAAAAATGCGCAGACGCTGAACGCTGACCGGACGCGTCCGGTCAAACAGTGACCGCGTCCGGTCCAGCGTCCGGTCACCACTGTGACCTCCGTTTTCCTCCGTTTCTTTTTCCGACTTCCGGCGTAGTGGAAAATAGGCGTTTCAACTCCTCGAAAACGCCTGAATCCCGCCTCGCAAGCTCGGCGGGAGGGAGAGAGAGCACAAACCCTTTCTACCGCTCAAACTCCACCGCCTTCGCAAACGTGCTAACATCACCAAGTGATCATCACCATGTGCATGTGTGTTAGCATTTTCACAATCATTTTTCGAGGCGTTATTAGTTCTATCCAAATGCATATGATTATGAAATGCACACCTAGAGGCACTTAGGAGTTCAATAGCCGCGTCATTCCCCTCTTTATAGTACGGCTATCTATCCTATAATGTAACCACACCCACTAGGTGTCTTGGTTACTAAAACACAACCCTTAAGCATATACCTTTGCCTTGATCACGTAGGGTTGCATCCAAATCTAAGTGTGGTCACTCATGATCACCATGTCCATCTTGCCACCAACCTTGGAATGTACTAATCCTCATATGCTACATACAACTTAGGCATAGGATTAGTACTTAGGCATTGTCACTAATTATCAACACCAAACATAGGACTTTCAATCTCCCCCTTGTTGGTAATTGGTGACAAACCTTTCACAAAGATATTATGATAAAATTTTTGATTGAACCCATGTCACATTGTCCAAATGTGTTACCATGTGTAAGAAGTATGGACATGTGATCATGAATTCAAATTGATAGCAATGGCTCCCCCTACATGTATGCTATATGTTTGGATTTAGGAAGCATACACGCTTAGATAGGAAAATATAGGAGCATTGACTATCAATAGGTGCTAAGTGTTTTAGATTATAGACCTTTGAAGCGTGATACCATCGGAGTAGCGATAAACACCATCTTAGCACCTTGTGTAGTTAGATACCACTTGGAAAAGCACAAACAAAACTAGAAACCTCGTGAGATCAACATTATAAGCAAGGCTCTAGTACCACTTTGAAAAACATGAAGCAAGAAAAATCTAACTACTTCCTATTCATGCTAGTACCTCAATACATCATTCAAATTATACTAGCAAGTCACCACACAAGCAATGTATCGGAGAAAAAGAAATGCATAACTATGCATCATACATATGAAGTGCACAAAGAAATGCAACATTCATGTTTAAGAGCTTGCTCCCCCTACTTGTGTGCTCAAAAATTTTAGTTGATCCCCTTCTTTTATCAAATTCTCTTCTTTTTAGAATCTATCTTTGTGAACAACATTTTTCTCCCCCTTTGTGCTTCTCCCCCTTTGAGTTCTATCTTTGTGAATAATATTTTCTCCCCCTTTGGCACCAATGACCACAAGGGGACTAACTTTAGATAGATTATCCCCGCCCGCCAGCGGTCCGCCCCATCGACAGGGGGCACAAACGGGAAAAAAATGAATAAAATGCTTCGGTTTGATCCAAGGGCAAGCTTCTTCACACCTCACTAGAAGGGTTATCATGCACCATGTTGAAGCAAATATTTAGACAAGTGATCTAGATTAAACACTTAGGATCACAAGCTACTCAAACAAGTTATATGCTACCACTAGATCATACAAGTCATGGAAACAATAGTGGCACCATATAACTTCAAATTCATTTGATTTTCATGAATGAGCCTAGAACATGTAAATTATGACTAGATGCACTAACCATGTCCTTAGCATAGAATGTATGACATGTCAACCAATTGTACCTTGGGGCTCGAAGGAGTCATGGAGGTGCATCAACTCATGTTGGAGAAGTCAAGTATGTTCAACTCATTCTTTAGCTTGTGAAATCTCTTCTCATCAAGTGGCTTGGTGAATAGATCGGCTAATTGATCTTCGGTGCCCACACTCTCAATAGCAATGTCACCCTTTTGTTGATGATCTCTAATAAAATGATGACGAACATCAATATGCTTTGTTCTTTGATGTTGAACTGGATTGTTGGTTAGCTTCACGGCACTTTCATTGTCACATAGCAATGGCACATTCTTGAAATTGATTCCAAAATCCTTCAATGTTGCCTTCATCTACAAGATTTGTGCACAACAACTACCCGCGGCGATGTATTCGGCTTCGGCGGTAGATAGTGCAATACTATTTTGCTTCTTGGATGACCATGAGACAAGTGATCTTCCCAACAATTGACAAGTCCCGGAGGTGCTCTTTCTCTCCACTTTGTCACCGGCATAGTCGGAATCCGAATATCCAACTAGCTCAAAGCTTGCACCTTTGGGATACCATAATCCAACATCTTGTGTATGCTTCAAATACCTCAATATTCTCTTTGTTGCCTTCCAATGACTTTCTCTTGGTGAGGCTTGAAATCTTGCACACATGCATACACTAAACATTACATCGGGCCTTGATGCCGTCACATAGAGTAGGCTACCAATCATTGATCTATATAGCTTTTGATCCACCATGTTGCCACTCTTGTCACTATCCAAGCTTCCACTAGTTCCCATTGGGGTTGTAATGCCCTTTGCATCTTCCATGCCAAACTTCTTGACCATATCTTTGATGTACTTGGTTTGGCTCACAAATGTTCCTTCCTTCATTTGTTTGATTTGAAGTCCAAGAAAGAAACTAAGTTCACCGATCATTGATATTTCAAATTCCTTTGCCATCATTTTCCCAAACTCATCACAATAATCTTGATTGGTTGAACCAAAGATGATATCATCAACATATAATTCCTTTGCCATCATTTTCCCAAACTCATCACAATAATCTTGATTGGTTGAACCAAAGATGATATCATCAACATATATTTGCAATACAAACAAATCTTTCCCAATCTTCTTGGTGAAGAGAGTAGTATCCACTTTGCCCATGACAAAACCTTTGGATAGCAAGAAATCCCTCAATCTTTCATACCATGCTCTAGGTGCTTGCTTCAATCCATACAACGCTTTCCTTAGCTTGTATACATGGTTGGGTTTCTTGTCATCTTCAAAACCGGAAGGTTGCTCCACATACACCTCCTCTTGAATGTACCCATTTAGAAATGCACTCTTCACATCCATTTAATATAGCTTGATATTGTGAGCACAAGCATAGGCAAGTAAGATCCTAATTGCTTCTAATCTTGCAACCGGGGCATAAGTTTCACCAAAGTCAAGACCCTCTATTTGTGTGTAACCTTGAGCCACTAGTCTTGCTTTGTTCCTTACTACTATCCCATCTTGATCTTGCTTGTTGCGAAAGACCCATCTTGTTCCAATGACATTGTGATCCTTAGGCCTCTCAACTAGTTCCCATACTTCATTTCTCTTGAAGTTGTTGAGCTCTTCATGCATTGCATTTACCCAATCTGGATCTCTCAATGCTTTATCAATGTCCTTTGGTTCTTCCATTGACACAAAAGAAGAGTGAGCACAAAATGATGCCAATCTTGATCTAGTTTGAACTCCCCTTTGTATATCACCAATGATGGAATCTAATGGATGGTCTCTTGCAATGTTAGTTGGTTGAAGCACTTGGACTTGATTGCTTGGATGTTGATGTTGATCATGAGTTGGAGATGATGAACTAGCCACTTGTTGATCTTGTTGCACTTGAGATGATGTACTAGCTTGATTTTGCATTAGAGACCCACTAGCTTGTGTAATTGGACTTTGTCATCCACATCAATCACTTGCTTCGGCCTAATATCACCAATATCCATTTCTTTCATAGCATTGGTCAATTGAGTTCCTCTCACATCATCCAAGTTATTTTCTTCATCTTGAGAACCATTTGTTTCATCAAACTCAACATCATGAACTTCCTCAAGTAAACCACTAGCCAAATTCCAAACTCTATAAGCTTTGCTAGTAGTGGAGTAACCAAGTAAGAATCCTTCATCACATTTCTTCTCAAACTTGCTCAATCTAGAACCCTTCTTCAAGATGTAGCATTTGCAACCAAATACCTGAAAGTATGCAATGTTGGGCTTTCTTCCATTTAAGATCTCATATGGTGTCTTTTCTAGAAACTTGTGGCAATAGAGGTGGTTGCTATAGAAACAAGCCGTGTTGATTGCTTCGGCCCAAAATGAATGACTCACATTATACTCATTCAACATTGATCTTGCCATATCAATCAAGGTTCTATTCTTCCTCTCAACTAAGCCATTTGATTGAGGTGTATACTTGGCCGAAAATTGATGTTTGATTCCAAGCTCATCACATAGCTCATCAATTCTTGTATTTCTAAACTCACTTCCATTGTCACTTCTTACTTTCTTGATTGTGGTCTCAAACTCATTTTGCACCCTCTTGATGAACTTCTTGAATATGTCAAATACATCACTCTTGTCCACAAGAAAGAATACCCATGTGTATCTAGTGAAATCATCCACAATCACAAAGCCATACTTGTTGCCACCTATGCTTGTGTATGTAGTTGGCCCAAATAGATCCATGTGCAACAACTCAAATGCCTTGGAAGTACTCATAATGCTCTTCAATGGATGAGTGTTGCCTACTTGCTTTCCGCTTGACATGCACTACATAGCTTATCTTTCTCAAATGTGACATCCTTCAAGCCTCTAACTAAGTCATGCTTCACTAACTTGTTCAATTGCTTCATGCCAACATGACCAAGTCTTCTATGCCATAACCAACCCATACTTGATTTGGTGAGCAAGCATGTTGAAAGTTGAGTGTCACTAGCATTGAAATCAACCAAGTATAGATTCTCATATCTAAAACCCTTGAAGATCAAATTGGAGCCATCAACACTAACTATCTCCACATCATCAACACCAAATATGCACTTGAAACCAAGATCACACAATTGAGCAACCGAGAGAAGATTGAAGTTCAACTTTTCAACTAAGAGCACATTGGAAATGCTATGATCATTTGAGATTGCAATCCTTCCAAGAGCCTTCACATCACCCTTGCTATTGTCACCAAATGTGATACTATCAATGCCACTATCATTTGATTTGAGAGAGTTGAACATTCTTGAATCACCGGTCATATGTTGAGAGCACCCACTATCAAGCACCCAATGCCTTCCTCCGGCCTTGTAATTTACCTACAAAATAAATTAATGTTTCTTAGGTACCCATACTTGTTTGGGTCCTTGGAGGTTAGTAACTAAGCTCTTTGGTACCCAAATGGCCTTCTTCTTTGGACCCACAATTGGTGTACCAACAAACCTAGCATGCACACCTTTCTCACCCTTGGTAAGCACATAACAAGAATTAAAAGGAATGTAATCCATTTTAGCATGAAACTTGTTGTTGTTCTTGTTCATTTTATTACAATTAATCTCTAGATGCCCAACTTGCTTACATCTATTGCAATAACGACCATTGCTCTTCACAAAGCGAGACTTTGGAGTAGCAAAGGCCGCCTTGCCCTTCTTGGGAGTATAGCCCAAACCCTCTTTGTTAAGAGAGAACCTTTGGCTACCCAAGCATTTTAGCAAGCGGGCATCCCCACCATAGGCATTGCCTAATGCGCGGGTGAGATCATCCACCTCTCTCCTGAGAGTCTCATTCTCAACCATAAGTGATGAATCACTAGTAGTAGAGATAGAGTTGGTTGTGGTGGATGATGATGAGCTACATGAAGCATTAGTAGGACCAACAAATAAAGAATCATCAATAATATCACATGTTAGTCCAATATCACAAGTGACAATCACTTGCTCCTCCTTAGCTTCCTTCATGAACTTCTCCAACTTGAGGTCCTTTTCCTTGATGAGCTCAAGTAGAGTGGAGTGGGCTTCCTTAAGCCTAGTGTGAGCAACTTCAAGGTCCTCGTGGTCTTCCTTTAGACACTCACGAGAGGCCTCTAGCTCATCAAAGGATTTCCTAAGAGCTTTGAGCTCTTGTTCAATTCCTTTGCACTCCTTACTCTTTTTGAGAGCAACAAGCTCCTCCATCAAGGCATTATTTTCATTGCTCTTGGCAATGAGCTCTTGCTCCAAGATTTTGCACTTCTTGGTTGTCCTCTTGTAGCCTTTGCTCATTTGATCTATTATGCCCAATAGATCATCCTTGGAGTAGTCCTCATCCTCCTCATCATCACTCCTACAAGCATCACTAGCACAAGAATCATCATCACTATCATCATATTTTACCTTGGTAGGCTTGGCCATAAGGCATGTCGATGTAGTGTCGAAGATGGATGACTTATTGGAGAGGGCGATGCTTGCAATGGCTCGCCGAGTGGTCCTCTCATCATCACTTGAGCTATCATCATCACTATCGGAGTTATCACTATCCCAAGTGACCACATAGCCACCACCCTTCTTCTTCTTGTTGATAGTGAAGCTCTTCTTCTCTTTCTTCTCCTTCTTGTCCTTCTTGTTCTTCTTCAACTTCAACTCCCCATCACGATATCTTTTGTCTTCATAGGGGCACTTTGCCACTACATGATCGGGGCTATTGCAATTGTAGCAAAGCATCTCCTTTGCCTTCATGAAGTCCCTTCTCTTTCTTGCACCATATCCTTTCTTCTTCATAAACCTCCCTATCTTGTGCACTAGGAGGGCCATGGTCTCATCATCGAATGGATCATCATCATCGCTCTCCACCTTGCTCTTGCCCTTAGAGGATGAAGCCTTGAATGCAATGGGCTTCTCTTGCTTGACCTTGATCTCCTTCTTCTCATCTTCATCTTCATCATCATCATATTGAGCATCGGTCATGACATCTCCAAGCACTTGGTTTGGAGTCACCTTGTCCAAACCCTCTCTTTGGATCATCTTCCTCAAGATAGCAAACTTCTTAGGTAAGTTCATCAAGAACTTATGTGAGAAGTCCTTGTCCTTGACATCTTCTCCTAGGCTCTTGAGATCATTGACAATAACTTGTAGCCTATAGAACATCTCCGGTATGGACTCATCATCCTTCATCTTGAAGCTTGCAAACTTATCCTTGAGCATATAGAGCTTGGCACTTTTTACCGTTGAAGTGCCCTCATATGTTTCCTCTAATCTTGTCCACACTTCACTTGCCATTTCAAGATCCTTGATTTGCTCAAAGACTTTTGCATCAATCCCATTGTAGAGAGTGTTGAGAGCCATAGTGTTGCATTGGTTGTTGATGCGGTCATTGTTGGTGAGGTTATCGGGATCAATGATAGCATAATCATGATGTGTCACTTCCCAAACTTTCTCATTGATAGAGCCAAGATATTGCTTCATCTTTCTTTTCCAATGATCAAAAGATGAGACACCATCAAAGAATGGAGGCTTGCCCCCGACATGGTTGAACACAACTTGAGCCATCTTACACCGAGGTTGTTAAGCCTTACAAACGGTGACCACCGCTTTGATACCACTTGAAAGGTCTTGATGGCTAGAGGGGGGGTGAATAGCCATCAAGATTTTCTACAAAGACAAGCTAAACAAGTTTATCAAAACAACAAATAGCGAGATGCAAGTTTTGCTTAGCCTACGGGGTGTTTGCAAGCCACCTATCCAATTCACAATTCTAGTATAATGACACTCAACCGCACAAGTCAAACCGAGAAGGTAACTACAACTACAACTAGCAAGGTACACAAAAGAGCTACTCTAGCAAAGCTAACTAGCTATCAAAGATAACTAAGAAAGTAATGCGGAGTTGAGTTAGGAGGGTTTCACCGAGGGGCGAAGTATTGAGCCAACCAATATGATCAACAATGAATACAAAGACAACCGAACACCGGGATCAATCAATCACAATATGAAAGTGATGACACGAAGATTTATCCCGAGGTTCACGTGCTTGCCGGCACGCTAGTCCCCGTTGTGTCCCTCTTTACCACGTGGTTCGGTGGCTAATCGGTCTCACACCGAGCCTCTCAAAAGGCGCCACAAGAACCTACCAAATGGCAAAAAGGTTGCAAATGACACGAGCAATCCACTAACGTTGCCTTTGGCGCTTCGCCGAGGTAGGCACAAACCCCTCACAATCACCGGAGGTGGCCAAGAACAATCACCAACTCTTGCCAACGCCTCCAAGCTGCTCCAAGCCGTCTAGGTGGCGGCAACCACCAAGAGAAACAAGAATCCCGCAGCAAATCAACCACCAAGTGCCAACTAGATGCAATCTCACAATGCAAATGTACTTGGATCACTCAATCTCACTTCGAATATGCAAAGAGGCAAGAGAGATGAGTGGGAGGGGAGTTGCTTAGCTCAAAGTGCTCACAAGTATGTCAAATGTCCAAGAGAGAGAGCCTTGAGCCAGCCAACGAGTATTTATAGACGTACCCCTTCGAATATAGCCGTTAGAAACTTGATTCAGCAGCAGTCGCGTTGACCGGACGCGCTGGTCCAACTGACCGGACGCGCCGGTCACGCAACGGCTCTTTTTTGAAACGCCGACCGGACGCGCTGGTCGCAACGACCGGACGCGCTGGTCACGACCGGACGCGCCGGTCCCGTGACTGACCGGACACGCTGGTCAAGCCAGAGCAGCGCACACCGAAACAGTGACCGGACGCGCTGGTGAACCGACCGGACGCGACAGTGCCCGCGTCCGGTTGGAGTCCAGTAAGCTCCCAGATCGACCGGACGCGTCCGGTCAACTGTGACCGGACGCGCTGCGCGTCTGATCAACCAACTGAAAAACGCGCAGACGCTGAACGCTGACCGGACGCGTCCGGTCAAACAGTGACCACGTCCGGTCCAGCATCCGGTCACCACTGTGACCTCCGTTCGCCTCCGTTTCTTTTTCCGACTTCCGGCGTAGTGGAAAATAGGCGTTTCAACTCCTCGAAAACGCCTGAATCCCGCCTCGCAAGCTCGGCGGGAGGAAGAGAGAGCACAAACCCTTTCTACCGCTTAAACTCCACCGCCTTCGCAAACGTGCTAACATCACCAAGTGATCATCACCATGTGCATGTGTGTTAGCATTTTCACAATCATTTTTCGAGGCGTTATTAGTTCTATCCAAATGCATATGATTATGAAATGCACACCTAGAGGCACTTAGGAGTTCAATAGCCGCGTCATTCCCCTCTTTATAGTACGGCTATCTATCCTATAATGTAAACACACCCACTAGGTGTCTTGGTTACTAAAACACAACCCTTAAGCATATACCTTTGCCTTGATCACGTAGGGTTGCATCCAAATCCAAGTGTGGTCACTCATGATCACCATGTCCATCTTGCCACCAACCTTGGAATGTACTAATCCTCATATGCTACATACAACTTAGGCATAGGATTAGTACTTAGGCATTGTCACTAATTATCAACACCAAACATAGGACTTTCAGTGCGCTGGGCGCGGAACCTGCACACCTCGCCAAAGTTTATCCCTTGATGATTAGGTGCGGGGATTTCTTTGTTGGTGGCGCTTCATGGAGGCACCATCGATAGAAGTTTCTGATCTCGCGATTGTCATCTTTTATATTGATGCGGTACGACAAGATGCGCGAGAGGGAACGAGTTCTAAAGGAATTTTTTGCTACTTTTGACACATTGGTTCTTGAAAAACGCTGAAGGCTTCAGTGACGTCTTCGTCATGCTCGCGGAGAACCGATTTTGGGCCCGATGAGGTTAAAGAAGAGCCGATGGAGGAGCTCCCGCTGGACATGGAAAATTGTTGCTATATTTTTTATTATCTCCCTAATGCATAGGTTAGTTTAAATTTCGCGGGGACGTGTATTCGATTGTTGGCTTTTGATCATAATGGGAGTGACATGAGCGCTTGTACATGTGTGAGACTTCGACTCGGTGTGATTTGGCCTATCGAGGTTAGTCTAGACGACTTCGCCCCCCTCTTTCTTTCACGGGGACTTCTTTGTTTTTGTTACAACATTTCGTTCGATGAATGTGATGCGGGTGGCTAATGACTGGGTGTATTGACAGACATGCGGGGCCCTGCCGCCGTTCGCTGCTTCTGTGCTTGCAACATCTCGCATCGCTTGTTGATCCCTTTTCAGAGGCGAAAGGCCGACGCTTTGAGGTCCTGAGGAGTGGGCAATTGTGCCTTGCCCTTCCGATGCGCCGCGAACTATTGAAACCACATTACAGTGGCTTCATGTGTCTTGAACCATTGTAGCTTCTCGGTCAAGGATGGCCGGAGCCGTGAAGCTGCAAACAGTGCTTTTGGCAGAATGGGGGATGTTACGTTTTCTCTAGCTATATCCCCCATCCTGCCCTTTTCGCTGCAGGTCACCTTTAGCTCGCTCGGTGATGCATGGGCTTGGAGCATAGCAATAATCATGTGCTTGACGCTCTTAGACTGCCTGTGCTCTCGCTTTTATGTGGTCTCTCGTGATATCAAAACCTTATAGCACTTTGTTCTATGCTTGTACAACCTTTTGCTCCATGGGTGAAAAGACCGATAGGTGTCTATCACTCTTAATTCCTAACTCTGCTCATTTGCCGCTCTCAAGCTACCTTCTCCCGCTCTTGATCCTCCCCACATCTCTACTTTCCACATTCCTATTGCTTGGATGCTCTCGAGGCTTGGGTTCCCTTTTATAGGATTTATGCTGATGCCGGGGCTTTTACTTTGGTTAGGTGGGGTAGGTGAAGTGGTTGAAGTGGGTGTGATTTTTAAATGCGGCGTTGTGTTGTGTACTCGGTGGTATTTACTGAGTGGTACGACCCCTTTTTGTGGAGAGAGCATTTCCCACCTATGTGGGTCACGGCGGAAATGGCGCTGTGCGTTCGGTCCCCTATTGCAAAAGGGGCATTTGGAAATGGGGACGTGCGAGAGGTTCAGGCATTACCTTCCTGACGCTGCTTGAGTGAGAATGATTCTATTAACCGGTGATGCAAAAGGACAATCATGTGAAGGGACAGCGTGTTTTCCCCTCGGCGTGGGTTGATCGAAATGACGCCGTCCCCCCCAACTTTTTAGGGCGAGGGGATGCGAAGAGCCGGACATGCGAGAGGCTCGAGTGCTAGCCCCTCGGCGTGACATGATCGAAATGATGCCGTCCCCCTAACTTTTTAGAGCGAGGGGATGCGAAGAGCCAGACGCGCGAGAGGCTCGGGTGCTAGCCCCTCGGCATGGCTTAATCGAAATGATGCCGTCCCCCCCCCCCAACTTTTTAAGGCGAGGGGATGCAAAGAGCCGGACGCACGAGAGGCTCGGGTGCTAGCCCCTTGGCGTGACATGATCGAAATGACGTCGCCCCTGCCTCCTAACTTTTTAGAGCGAGGGGATACAAAGAGCCGGACACGCGAGAGGCTTGGGTGCTAGCCCCTCGGCATGGCTTAATCGAAATGACGCTGTCTCCCCCCCAACTTTTTAAGGCGAGGGGATGCGAAGAGCCGGACACGCGAGAGGCTCGGGTGCTAGCCCCTTGGCGTGGCTTAATCAATATGATGCCAGCTCCCCCAACTTTTTTGGGGCAAGGGGATGCAAAGAGCCGGACGCGTGTGAGGCTCGAGTGCTAAAGGAGTTTTTCTTATAAGGTAAATGATTTACACGGGTGCTAGCTTGCTCAGGTTAGGTGTATTGGCAGAAATTGTACAATCAGTAGTTTTCCTTCTGCTTTTCGTGCTGCTAATGTTTGCCGTTCTGAGTTTTGGACCGAGGCGAATTAGCTAAGTTGCTGGGCGAATTAGCTAAATTGCGATGCTTTGCAGTTTTTGATTGTTTCCCAGCGCAGAGCTGCTGCTCTTTTAGGTTGCGGCTACTTGTCTATGCTTGCTTGTCGCTATGAACCATCCTCATCCTGCTACGTCATCTTCCAGCTCTGCGCACAGCGAAAACTAGGCACTCGCTCCTTTTGGAGAGTATGATGCCTGGGTATTATGTTTTCTCTCGTGCTATCCTCTTTTCCGCTATTTCACTCTTTTATGCTTGTGCAATTTTTGTCCCACACGCGATGTACTGCGGCTGTGCTGGTGGCTAACCCTATTTTGTCGCTTGACATTTGGAATTGGTTTCATGGCTGCTACTTGGTGTCTGGGGGGTTCTGAATACTCTATTTATAGGGCTGGGTGTGGTTGCCTTTGGTTACTTCCTGGTGGTTGCGGTAGGTTTTGGTATTTACTATCTTGGCATGATTGTTGGTTTTCAATGCACCTTGTCCTTTTGCACGTACTAGGTCCGTAACCCTTTAATATTTCGATTTAAATGTCTGTAGCTGCTTGGTATGCGGTTTGCTTTTTGCTCTTGTTCTGCGTACTTCGCTCTTTGCCTTTTCTTATTTTCGCGATAACGAGAAGCGCATTGCCCTGGAGAGGTGCAAGATTGTGCGCTTTGGAGTTCACCCCTTTCTATTTTTTTGGGTTGTCGAACTGTGTGATAGCCCGTAGGCTTTGGAATCGCCCTGTCTCCTTTTCGCAAGGTCGACATGTGAACTAGCCCATATGCTTTAGATTTCGCCCTCTCTTTTTCAGAGGGTCGAAGTATGTGCTAGCCCGTAGGCTTTAGACTTTGCCCTCCCTCTTTTTCGGAGGGTCGAAGTACATGCTAGCCTGTAGGCTTTGGACTTCGCCCTCTCTCTTTTTCGGAGGGTCGAAGTATATGCTAGCCCGTAGGCTTTTATGGTTGCAAAGTACTCCACAATTAATTGCAAAATGAAAGACAGAGTAACCTTTTTCTTGTAAGGAGTTGTCGATATCCAAGTCCTATTTAGGCTTGTTTCGACACTTGGTGAAGTTTGCTTTCTTGGGGATAAGTTTACTTGCTGATTAAGAGGGGGTTACAAAGGATTGCCTCATTAAGAAAAACCTCACACCCTTTCGCAAGGGCTTCCCCTGTGAGGAGAAAGAGTGCCAATCCCCTAATAGTAAAAGCAAAAGATGAAATTACATTGAAATTGAAAATTTGTGGAAACTGAACAACTGTTCTACGGATAAAAGCGACGCATGTTGTCTGCGTTCCATGTATGGTCTATTTCGACCCCTTTGTCGTTCATCAGCCAATATGTGCCTGGTTTGATCATGCTTGCCACGATGAACGGGTTGTACAATTGTGGTTGAAGCTTTCCTTTCTTGTCTAGATGACGAATGAGGACCAAGTCGCCTAGGTTGATGTCCTTTCGGACTACATTCTTGTCCCACCATGCCCTTGTTTCTGCGTGGTATGTGTCGAGGTTGCTGGTAGCACGGAGCCGTGATGTTTCAATGATTTCGATTTCAATGTGCCACTGTATTGGTGTTGTGGCTTCTATCTGTGTCCGAAATGACCCTAGCTTCAGCTCTTCTGGGGTAATGGCCTCTTCACCGTATAGTAGTCAGAAGGGGGTGAATTCGGTCGCCCTTGATTGCGAGATATTGTGACCCCAGACCGACATGACGAGTTCGTGAGCCCATTTTCCTTTTGCGGTGTCAAAGAGTGGCTTAGAAATTGCTATGAAAATCAGGCCATTGGCCTTTTTGACGGCCCCATTGCTCTGAGGCTGGTTGACCAAAGCGAATGTGAGTTTGATGTTGAGCTCAAAGCAGAAGTTTTTGAATTCAGTGCAGTCAAACTGTTTCCCGTTGTCCACTGTTATGTAAGTTGGTACCCCAAACCGACATATGATTCTTTGCCAGACAAAGCTTATCAGTGTTCCTGAGGTGATTCTTGCAAGTGATTTCGCTTCAATCCACTTGGAGAAATATTCTAAGGCCACAGCGGTGAAACGGAGATTGCCTGGTGCTGGTGGCAATGGCCCGACAATGTCAACATCCCATCGCTGTAAAGGCCAAGTCAGAATGATGGATGTGGTTGGGTTGGTCGGTGAGCTTTGTTTTCTTGCAAACATTTGACAATTTTCGCATGTTCTCACTAATTGCTTAGCGCCTTCGGCTGTCGATGGCCAATAGAAACCATGTCTCATCGCTTTGTGCACAATCTCATGGGGTCCTCTGTGCGCGCCGCATGACCCCACATGAATTTCGCCCAGGAGCTCCAGACCCTGTTGCCTATTGATGCATTTGAGCAAGGGAGTTGCGATTCCACTTTTGTATAGGTCTGAGCCTATGATTGTGTATTGTGTGGTCCTTGCCCTCATCCTTTCGGCTTCGTGCTTGCCTAGTGGCTCGTAGCTTCCGGATAGAAATGCAAGTATCGGGGATCTCCAGTCTTCGTCGGTAATTACGTGCATTGCTGCAGGGTAATCTTCTTCTTTGATGGCCTTGATTGTCAATGCTTGGGCGAACACATCGGAGGGTAACGGTAGGTTTTGGGCTGCTGCCTTGGCTAGCTCATCTGCTTCTGTGTTTTTCGCTCTTGGAAAGTGTCTTACACTGAATCCGGTGAAATGTTTTTCCATTCTTCTTACTGCTGCGAGATATTAACTAACTCGGGCTCTTTTGCTACAAATGCCTTTTCGACGTGTCCGACGACCACCTGTGAATCAGACTTGATGATACATCTTCGGACGCCCAGTGCTCTGAGCTTTCACAAGCCGAACAAAAATGCTTCATATTAGTCGTTCTGCATATCTCAGCTTTGGGCCGCTTGGCGGGGTCAGAATGGATGCGATCCCTGCGCCTGATGCTCCCCATGCTCCATCACAGTGCACTGTCCATACTGGCTCTTTGAACTGCAGAGTTGTGTCAAAAGCGGAAGGGGTCCAGTCGACGATGAAATCTGCTAGCACTTGGGATTTGATCATTGATCTGTGCTCGAAGTCAATTGCATATTCGTTTAACTCGGCTGCCCATTTTCCAATTCGCCCTATCGCTTCGCTGTTTTGGAACAAAGCTTCCAGTGGTTGAGCTGATAATACCTTGATGCGATGAGCTTTAAAGTAATGCTTCAGTTTTCTAGATGCCATGACGACGGTGTATGCTATCTTTACGAGTTTTGGGTAATTAAGTTTCGCTCCTGACAATGCTTTGGACACAAAATAAATTGGGAACTGCCTCATTTTGTTTTCGTGCTCTTTTTCTTCTACCAAAGCAGCGCTTACTGCTGTTGGCGATGCGGCCAAGTAAAGCAATAGTGCTGCCCCCGGCGAAGGCTTTGTCAATGTTGAGAGCTTTGTCAAATAGTTCTTGAGGTCGTGGAAGGCTTGCTGCTGCTCAGCGCCCCATTTGAATAGATCTAAGTTTCTCAAAACCCTAAAGAATGGCAATCCCCTTTCGGCTGATCTTGCGATGAACCTGTTCAATGTTGCTAGTCTACCAGCCAGCTTCTGCACCTGCTTCTTGTTTGTTGGTGCTTGCATATTGATTATTGCTGAAATTTTGTCTAGATTTGCTTCGATCCCTCTGGCGGAAACCAGACAGTCCAGCAATTTCCCTTTGTGAATGCCAGAGATGCATTTATCTAGATTGAGCTTTAGGCCACTCTTACAGAGATTTGCGAAGGTTTCTTGGAGGTCTTTGATGTGCGTTTCTTTCTTATCGCTCTTAACTACTATGTCATTGTCATATGCGACTAAATTCTTGCCCTTCTGCTCATGGAAGACCCCATCTGTCATTCCGGAGAAGGTGGGTCCTGCATTTCGCAATCCTTCTGGCATGCGGCGGTAATAGTAGGTGCCCCAGGGGGTAATGAAGCTTGTTTTCTCTTCGTCCTCTAGGTTCACCAGATTTGGTGATATCCTGAGAAACAATCTAGCAGACTCATGACTTCGCAGCCAGCAACAATGAGGGGTACGGATCCTTCGGGCAATGCTTGTTGAGGCCTGTGAAATCGACACACATTCGCCATTTTCGATTTTTCTTTTTGACCATTACGACATTGGCTAACCATTCTAGGTATTGCACCGGTCTGATGACCCTGGCGTCTAGCAACCTTTGTAATTTTGCTTTCATCGCCTCTGTCCTTTCTGTTGAGATTTTTCTAAGCTTTTGCTTTCGCGGCTTTGCATCTTTCACCACATTTAAGCCGTGCTGTGTCAAGTCCCGGCTGACTCCTTGGAGGTCATTTGCCAACCAGGCGAAAACATCGTTGCTCTCATGCAAGAATTCTACGAGCTCTTGCTTGTCCTGTGTTGCTAGGTCTGTGCCGATATGAACGCACTTATCGGGCGTGGATTTGGATAGCGGTGTCTTTTCGGTGCCCTTTGCCGCTTCTGCTCTTGGTGCCACAATCTTTTTGTGGTCCTACTCATCTTCTTGCTTCTTCTTTGTGACTTTGTTGATTAGGCTACATCCTGGGATAGGCTTGCCTTCTATTTGCCTTGATGCTAGCTGATCTCCATGCACCGTGATTATACCGAATGGGGACAACATTTTCATGCACAAATAGCTTTGTTTGATTACTACCTCAAACTTGTTGGTGAATCCCCTCCCGAAAATTGCCGTGTAAGGGTAATCCATGTTGACTATATCAAATGTGATGGTCTTTTTTTGTGACTAAATGTGATGGTCTCGGTGCGGACCCTTTCTCCTTCTTCGAAAGATACTGGGATAACCTTCTTGCCAGAGCATCTATCTTCTTTCCGCCAAAGCCGAACAACGAATTTCTTGTCGGTTCCAATGTTCGCCTGTCTAGGCCCATTGACTCAAATGCCTTGATGAACAGAATGTTTGCCGAAATGCCGGTGTCTATCAGGATGTTGTGCAGGGTAAATCCGGCTACATTCGCTGTTGCGACGAAGGCATCGGAATGGGGGTAATCCCGCACCTAGAAATCATTTTCGTCGAAAGTGATTGGGACCAATGGCCAAACTGGCCGATTCAGAGGCAGTCTTGGTGACACAGTGTGCACCCTTTGCTCGTAATCTCTTCTGGCTCTTTTGCTTTCATGCTCTTGGTTGGATCCACTGTTATGGCGAAAATGTGGCCACATGAGGGGAGTATGCTATTTATGGCTCGGTTTTCATGCGTGTTTTCCTGCTTTGCTTGCTGCTGTTGACTTGACTGTTGTTGCTTCGGCTGCACTGGCGAGGACACCACTATTGACTAGAGTGGGTATTGGGGCAATTGCTGGTAGGGATGGTACGCTTGATGCTACCAAGCGAAAGGTGACTGAGCTTGGTTTTGCAAAAATGTTGGTTGTTGTGCCAGGGCGTACCCTGGTGGATAGTGAGACTGGCCACCATAATACTGGCTATGCATGCTATCGGCGCGTGGGGCGTTGTGATAAATGTGCTTTGGTGCTTTGCTACTCCTGGAGGCTCCGTGCTTTTCCTTGAGTTCCTTCGCCATCTTGTTGTACTTGCAATCTCTTGTTATATGTCTGACATTTTCGCCGCATACTACGCAATATGGCGATCTTTGGCCTCTGCCTCTTCCTCTGTTATCATGTCCTCCTCTCACACCGCGTCCGCCCTAGCCTCCTCGTAAGTTTGGATTGAAAGGGCAGTTTGTGCTGAACTGTGGCTGGCTGAGCTGAGGCTATTCTGACACCGACTGACCTGATTCTTCTTGCAGATTATTGATGGCGCAATAGGGCCTCACATTTCGCTAGGTTGGTGTCTGAGGCGGTCTTGGTACTTTTGGGGTCTGCCCTAGCTGACTGCATGCAGCCTTTAATCATTTGAAATCATCGTCTGATCTGGCATAATGACCCATTATTTCGAACAACTCCTTGACTGTTGCGGGTGGCTTTATGGATAGCTTGGCAGCGCACTGCCCTACGGCCAACCCTTCGATTGCTGTGGTGATTACAGTTGCTTCCAGCACATTTGGTACCTGGGCTTTGACTTGGATGAACCTTTCTAGGGATTCAGATAAAGACTCATCATTTCGCTGGATGCAGTTCAAGAGATCTCTTGTAGTTTTCGCCCCGGGCTGGTATCCTTGGAATGTTGCCAATAACTCTCCTTTTAACTGCCGCCATGAGTTAATTGACAGCGGCTTGAGCGATGTGTACCAGTCGTGAGCGATGTCTTCAACTGCCATTATGAGTGATTTCGCCATGATTTGTGCGTCCCCGCCAGCCGAAGATACTACAATTTTGTAGCTTGCGATGAATTTCCTTGGATTAGCCTTCCCGTTGAAAGCTGGGATTCGTGGTTTGTACCTGATCCGCCATGGGTGCAGCTGCAACTCCGTTGCCAATGGAGAGCTGGAGTCATATAGCTCCGAGTGTCCCTCCTCTTCGGGTGCTTCAGGTATTACAACATTTTTGCCTGGCTGGATGTTGGTATTTACTAACTTGTCACTTGTTTTAGTAGCCACCTATTAATTACCTACACTTCTAGCATTACTTAAACTAGGTTGTCATCCCCAGTGATGGTGTCAGAAATATTTGTTAGTACTACCTAGCATTGCTACTAGAATAATACTAAGTAGATGTTTATCATTTTATGCGACTAGAAAGAATATAGAATATGAATGAAAAAGATTCTGCAAGCGGACAGATAATTATACTATTGTAGCATTTTACCTAAGAGTATTCCAGATATCATTATTTATATTTTACCATAGGGAAGGTGTAGCTTTGGACATGTATTGATAACTTATAATATTGATGAAGAAATAAACCATAACAATCTCTTTACTCATAATAGGGGTAAGTCACAAGATAAAAGATATATATGATAAGCATTGATCAAGTTCATAATAATGATAAATAAATCTCTCAGAGCACTCCTATCTATAGCATTAACATGGTCAGGTTCGAATATTAGAGGAATAATTTCTAAGTCATTCTTAATTACAAGTCAAAGCATAAGTTGATTAGTGCAATTACACTTAGTAGTCACTGCTAAGATCACCATTGAATCTACACATAAGGGGCATTACTTCAGGAAGTTCGAGAATAGAGCTTTCCCTTTCTTTGCAACTGGGCCCTACTTCTATGACCTATATTCGGGGAGTGGACTACAAAGGACTCAACGGTAATGTCACACCCGCGATCTACCATATGACGCGAAATATAGAGTGTATTCACAGGTAAATAACATCTAAGCACCATGCTTACATGTTCTCTACCACCCACCCTATGATCATTGGGGTGAGCGCTATACGAACTTATGCATAAACACAATGATAAACTAACAATACTAAGCATATAATCAAAGTAGACGATGAAGATTGCAATCTTGAACATGAATAAGATGAATACTATATTGTCTTACAATTGTACCAAAGCATATAAAATAATGGAAATACGATGAGAGAGGGGTACAAGAATTATACCAAACCAAGCTCTAGACAATGTCGGGAATCCAAACAAAGATCTGCTTGTCTCCCTCTAGACCTAGCCTAACTAGCTAATGTCCTAAAAACTAGAGGAGCTCTGAGGAGGTTAGGGTTTCTGGCTCTGGATGACTTGATCTCAAATGACTTGATGCCTCCAGGGGCTGGGGTCTGTTTATATAGACCAGGGGTGCAACGTGAGTCCTTGGATCAAATCGACTTGAAGAACGGCGTAGATGCAATCCTAAGAGGCGGTGGAGGAATATTCTAGAAGATGCTGACGAGAGGGGCCCACAGGGGGCCGGGTGACACCATGGTGGGGCTGGCTGGCCCCACCTGGCAGCCTCTCGGGGTCTGCCTCGGGCGGTCGCCTCCTGGAGTCCTCTCGAGTCTTCTAGAGTAGTTTTTGTCGTGGTTAAGTTTAGTTCTTTTTCACGTTTTGATCCATCTTTCCGGTTTTCTAGAATAACCTTGTTGAAAATACAGATTCACCAAAACTTATGTAAATTGTCAGTTTAAACCCCTAAGTTTCTAGTGGTGATCTATTTCAAGCATTTATTCAAGTTATGTTGACGGTTTATGATGAACAATAACTACCGTCAACACTGGACGACACCTGCCGCTCCTGCCCTTTGCAATCTCTAAATTTCCCTGACCAACCTTTCCCTTTCATATTTGGCCTGTCTGACTGCTCGCTGAGTCCTCTCGGCCCTGTTTCTTGTTGCGGCTTGCTATACAACTGGTCCCTTTCACGCTATAACCTGATGATATCTTGTGGTACTGATCGAGCTTCCTCAGGTCTCTGGTTTGCTTAGTGATTTGCTGTCTTTGTCTTCTTTCGGTACTTCATTTCCATCTTGATTGATCTGGACTTCCTGAACTACGCCGTCGGGCGTCCCCTCTCGACCGAGAGGGGGCACCGTGTTGTCTCCCTCTACCTGTGGCATTGGCGGTTTCACCATTGCTGCCGCTACCGTGCCATCTCGCGCGACTGTCTCTACGGTTGGCTACCGCCTTGGATGGTTCCGCCCTGTCCACTGGTGGCTTCGGCGCTTTGTTCTTTGGTGGCATGATAAGCTCGAGCAACAACCATGGTGAGCGCCAATGTTGTTCTAGACCGAAACCTTAGAACCCCAAAGTCCCTTGAACTGACCGAAGCGAACAGAGTGGATCAAGCGAAAATACCTCTCACGAGGCCAAACTTTGTATTAGTCAATGACCTTAGTTGTATCTCTGTTACAACACTGCGCGGGACTCTATTTATACACCTCCGTAGCATTTTACACGGACTCACTTGTCCTCACGACTACCCTGATCTAGGGGAATATTCCCTTTCGCCAAGGGCATTCCAGTCTTTTCCTTTTCCACCTCCCTCGGGCTCCAACTATCCTCGCCACAGGCTAGTGGTCCCACCGGTCAGCTGTAGCCGCCCGGCCCACGAGCAGCCTCCTCCTTGGCAACGAAAGGGCAAAGAATTCCTGCAACACTAGAGAAAGTCGATCCGTGAAAGTATTCGACCGACTTCGTGAATTTTGGCCGATGGCCAGGCTTTTGCCCGAATGGATGAAAGCCTTGTCTCAGCGACCTTGCTCCCGTGCCCCACGAGAACGCCCGCGACCGCCAAGCGTTCTTCTTCGCCCTCAATGGGACATGAAAGGCACCGATCGCCAGACGCCTGACCCTTTCGCCAGTAGGCGTGCGAAAGCCTAGGGGCGTAGCCCAACACTACTCGTATCAGTATGACACTACGAAAAAATCTATTCATGTTTGGTTATGTTGCCATTATTATTAGTCTAAAAAATATTTCAATCATGTTCAACTTAATTATATTTGATCTGTTTTGTATCAACTAGCAACACATTGATATACAAGGATCATATTTATAATTAATTTAATCATAGCTACATGCAAGTGTTAAATAACTTGTAGACGGTTAAACAGATAACTCATTGTAAGAGCCAGTATCTATTTAGTTGTCCGTGTGTGAGTTCCAAAAACTTGTAGAGAGCAAACTGTCTATATATGGATTATACATATGCACGCGCCTGATCCGTTCGCCGGTGGCGCGGGGCCCGCGGCTCGCGCACGGGCGAGGAGCTGGGCGCCCTGCGGAAGTGCTCTGGCGCGACTGGCGTTGGAGCCACCGCCAGGGAGGGAGTGGAGCGCGAAGAGCATGCCAGTGGCGAAGAGGAATAGGAGGGAGTGGAGTGGAGTGGAGCGCTACAGCTTCTTATTATTGGGTGGATCTCGGTGGCGTGCGTGCGTGCTGCAGGATCCGCGGCGGCGGGCGGTGGTCGGCCGGCAATGGAGCACCGGGTGGACAACGAGTACGACTACCACTTCGAGATCGTGCTCATCGGCGACTCCGGCCTCGGCAAGTCCAACATCCTCTCCCGATTCACCCACAACGAGTTCTGCCTCGAGTCCAAGTCCACCAGCCGTACTCCGACGACTCCGAGCGCACAGCATGCTGCCGCGTCTGCTCGTATTCTTGGTCGCCGCCGACGCCGTCGGCGTCGTGCCAAGGAGTGCCTCGGCGTGACTTCCCGGAGGGGTTCGTCTTCGGCGTAGAGTTCTCGGCTTTCCAGGTACCCCGCCTCCGTGGTCCTCCGAGTAGGATCTAGCATGATGCTAACAGTTCCCTAAGATTTCGTTGCTCCTCCGTATCCGCATACATGAAACTGACAAATCGCTGAGAGAAAAAAAGAAAAAAAAATACAGCACACATGCTGGTTCTGTCCTTTTCTTTTGCTTTTTTTTCTTTGCTTTTGTCGAACAAACTTTAGTCTGGGAGAAGGGGTTTACCGAACACTTGGGTTGATCCGATCCCAAAAACTGCTTACTTCCTGGACTTTTGCTGAAGAGCTCAATTACGTACTTTGAATACATTAGGTGGAAGGGGCAGCTGCAGAGGATGCGAGAACACGTAGCATTTGGGACACCTTCACCCATGAAGGTGCATCGATCCAGATGATTTCTTCAGATAACTACTGACACACTTCGCACTTCGAAGAACTGCTAGGTTTGTGTTGGTCTTCAAATCGTGCTCACAGCTTGAAGGTTTTGAAATTTGTCTGTGATGATAGATTTTTCGTATGATGGGTCCACTGCAGATGGTTTCAGCAGATCAGTATCACCATTACTTGGTCTGTATACTATAGCGCTTGCAATTGTACAGTAGGCAGTATCACCATTACAAGGTCTGAGGGAGTACCAGCATAATCTTAAAGGCAAGTATCAAAAATATTTTTTTGTCAGGAGGATGTGAAGCTTATGCATGAGATGGGTTTAGATGCTTACAGATTCTCCATTGCTTGGCCAAGGCTGATTCCAGGTAGGTAAAATTACAGTAGTAAGTTTTCCCGTTTTTACACACACACACACACACACACACACACACACAAAACACAATTGTGATGTCGTTGTGTAGATGGAAGAGGAAGAACAACCCAAAACGCTTGGAATACTACAACAGTCTCATAGATGAACTGATACTACAAGGTCTCTCTTTCAATCTGAAAAATACAGTATATAGCGAACAAGAATGGTTGGGAGACAATACTTGTGCATGGAATTGATCAATCACTCTGCAGTGCATGCAAGTCAGGGAGGCCAGAAATAAAGCCGTAATTGCGGTTGCAGAATTTCTTGCTGAGGTGGTTTGTGTTCCTGTCTGGAGTCTCGACAATCTGGATTAGCATATGTGTACTTCAGTACTTGCTCCTTTGCTGAGTTCGATTCTGTTGATGATACAGTTTATAAGATGTCAATGCTTCCTGCACTTGGTCAAGAATATATGAACTGAAACTTTATCCTTTTCAGTTTTTTTTTGCTTGTGGTGTTGTAAGGGTTGATTTGGGCAATAAAAGAGATTTTTTAGGGTTATAGTATGATTTCATGTTAAGTATATATAGTGATCTCATTTGTGCTTTACATAATTTTTTACTGTTACCTGTAGTAACTGGTAAACAGGTCATGAACTATATCAGGTGTGGATAGTCTATAGTTCTTTAGTTATTCCTCAACCTTAGACAGAATGCATCTAAAACTTTTGAGATGTGTGCATCATAAATATTATGAAGGCAGCTCCTGAAAGATATAAGGTAGAACTTACCTGTAGATTGATGTACGTATTGTTTCCTTCTAAAATTACTATAGGGCAGGTAGATTGATGTAGTTGTGCAGTGCCTTCCATTGATTGAGAAACAGAAATGCTCGATGATTTCTTATTTTCAGATATAGGGTTATTTGTTATTTTCAGAATCTGCCTATTTCTTATGTTTATCCCGTGGAGCTCAGGGAGAGGAGCTGTGGACGGTGAAAAGTTCGCGCTTGGTTTTCTTGATTCTTGCCATAATGATCAATTGATTATCCAAGTACCAGATTAGCTCCCATGATTACAGCTTTGGCTTGTTGATTCGTATGATCAATAGCATTTAGTTGTTACTTTGCATCACCTAAAATGCCACATACTAGTTTAATTTATTTTTTTAGATAAAGGATTTATAAAAAAAAATTCCGGCTTCATCTACACAAGGTAGAATCAGGCCACTTATTACAGACTACTTGAACCCATGGCCCAAGCACAAACGTGTCCAAGCTAAAATTAAACAGACACTAGAGTTACACTAGTACTAATGGGGACCAATACGACAAGTAGATAACCATCCATACGACAAAAAAATGCAATGCAACCTCTTCTAATAGCCGAGCAGCTCGTAGGAGCATCTCTTTGTCCTCATGTCGTTGTAGCTGTACCTACTATCAAAGCCAATGCGTTCCCTTGAATAGTACCTATAAGAATGTTTTTGGTCTACATTTGTCAAACACCACTTCATTTCTTGTGACCCGAATGGTCCAGCACAATGCTGCCACTGTAGTTAATAAATGTAGATTATGTTTTTTTTGACGAGAACGTAGATTATGTTTGTTCCCCCCAATTTACACCACCTATTAAATAAGTCATGTATGTTAATTGGTCTTGGGATTCCAAACAATAAATGAACAGCTCTCCACAGGAAATTAGCATATGCACAATCAAAAAATAGGTGTTGAATAGATTCATTTATATGACAAAATGAACAATTTTATTTCCCATTCCAATTCTGTCTAACCAGATTATCTTTAGTTAGAATTACACCTCTTTTTAAATACCACATAAAGATCTTGATCTTCATTGGCATCTTTGCACACCAAATTTCCTGTGAAAGTCTCACACCATTATTAAGTAGTGCAACATACATAGATTTAACTAAGAATTGCCCTGTTAAATGAAGAGACCAGCTAAAAACATCAGGGGTATCCTGAAGATTCAAGTCTACTAAGGAAGACACAATTATGTTCCAATCTCTCAAGTTTTGCCCCACCAAATGTCTCCTAAACGAGATATTAAGCGGCGTAGTCTGAAAAATATTAGCCACAGTGTCTTGCTTCCTACAGACTATGTTAAACAAAGAAGGGAACTTAAGCTTTAGCGGCTGATTGCCTAACCATTTATCTTCCCAAAATCTAATTTGAGATCCATTCCCTACTTTGAAGGATCCATAGTTTAAAAATTGGTCTTTCACATTCATGAGGCCTTTCCAGAAGTGTGAGTCAGTTGCTTTTTTGGTCACTTCGCCTAAACTTTTGTTTCTCACATATTTGTTCCTCAACCGTGATTGCCAGGTCCCATCCTCGTTATAAAGCTTACACAACCATTTGCTGAGTAAGCTTTTATTTTGTAACTCCAAATTTTGTATTCCTAGGCCCACTTGTTGTTTTGGTTGACAAATAATATCCCACTTGACTAATCTATATTTTTTCTTGTGTTGGTCATTTTGCCAAAAAAAAATCTGGATATGTAATAATTCAGCATTTTGGACACTCCTTTTGGTAGTTCGAAAAAGGACATCATAAACATCGGTAGGCTTGAAAGCACCTAGTTTATGAGAACTAGACGGCCTCCTACTGTTAGCAGCTTTCCTTTCCAACCACTCAATTTCTTCTCAAACCTCTCTTCTATGATTTTCCAATCCCTATTGTTTAGTTTCCTATAATGCATAGCAATGCCCATGTATCTGAAGGGGAAATCACCAGTTTTACATCCAAATAGTTGTGAATAGGCCAGTTCATATTCCTTTGCTTTACCAAAGCAAAAGATTTCACTTGGAAATTTATTTTTAAGCCTGACAATTGTTCAAAAACACAAAGTAAAAACTTCATGTTTATTGCTTTTTCCATATCATGGCTCATAAAAATGACTGTACCATATGCATACAGTAGTATTGACAAACCATTATCTACTAAATGTGGAATCACCCCTTCAACCTGACCATTATCTTTAGCCCTAGCAATAAGTAATGCCAGCATGTCTGCCACTACGTTGAATAGTAAAGGAGACAGTAGATCACCTTGCCATAAGCCCTTCCTTGTTTGGAAGTATGCACCTTGCTGGTCATTTACTTTGATTCCTACATAGCCTCCTTGTGTGAAATTTTCAATCCATTTACACCATGTCTCAGAGAAACCTTTCATTCTAAGTGTTTGCTGAAGAAAATTCTATTTTTACTTTATCATATGCTTTTTCAAAGTCAATCTTGATAATAAAGCATCTTATTTTTTGGTATGTAACTCATGAATTGTCTCTTGTAAAATGACTGCACCTTCCATAATGTTTCTTCCTGGTAAAAACACTGTTTGTATCGGTCTTATAATTCTTTGGGCTATGCTCGTTATTCGATTAGTGGCCACTTTTGTGAATTTGAAGCTAACATTTAACAAACATACGAGTCTGTATTGTTGAATTTGTGTTGCATCAGTTTTCTTTGGGAGTAAGTTATGGGTCAGTTTAATTTATAGTCATTATTGGGTTTGCTTAGACTACCCGTACTCATGGACCTCTATATTCATCATCTATACGTCCTAGTCAGCAAGATTCTCTCCTCTATACTCAATTCTTTCGCACCCATCCATCCTCTATATCATCCTCTATCCACTGTGGGACCCACTTGTCACTTTATCTAAATATATTTATGTGTGATCTAGTTTTGAAGGATTTATTGAGACGAATTTAATGGTGCAATCGAAATTTAATTTGGATTTTTGGTTCGTGAGTTATAGCATTTTTTCCTTTGTTTAGCTAGTGGGGCCCGCCACTATAGAGTATAGAGTAAGCACTGTACCACTCTAAATATAGAATGAGAGAAAGGATAGAGCATCGTTTTAGAGTACTCGACTACCCGCAGTAGGTACTCTAAAACGATACTCTAAAGCTTTAGAGTACGAATATAGAGTAAAAACTGCTGCATTGGGTACTCTAAAACGATACTCTATCCTTTCTCTCACTCTATATTTAGAGTGGTACAGTACTTACTCTATACTCTATAGTGGCGGGCCCCACTAGCTAAACAAAGGAAAAAATGCTATAACTCACGAACCAAAAATCCAAATTAAATTTCGATTGCACCATTAAATTCGTCTCAATAAATCCTTCAAAACTAGATCACACATAAATATATTTAGATAAAGTGACAAGTGGGTCCCACAGTGGATAGAGTGGATAGAGGATGATATAGAGGATCGATGGGTGCGAAAGAATTGAGTATAGAGGAGAGAATCTTGCTGACTAGGACGTATAGAGAATGAATATAGAGGTCATGAGTGCGGGTAGTCCAGTGCAGCAGTTTTTACTCTATATTCATACTCTAAAGCTTTAGAGTATCGTTTTAGAGTACCCACTGCAGGTGGTAGTATTTAGACCGGTAATTAAATCGCACTGTACGGAAATACGGAATGTGTGCAGTACTAGGAACTACTCATCGATCAATCAGCGCCGTGCAGTGGGTGTGCGCAGCGTAGTTTTCGCGCAGTAACATCCATGGGACCGACCTGGGCTTGAGTTCATGACACAGCAGGGTTCTGATTCATCACTCAACTACGCGACGCAGTAAACTCATTCCTCATCACTCCGACCTACTAGTACGACGAGTAATCAAAGCAAGCAACTACCAACTACTACTGCCTCCAGCGTTGACGATGACCACACCCGCGCCGCAGTGTGCATCTTTGTTCCGTTATACGGTTAGCCTCCACTCTAAGAGGATTAGAGAGATTGATGAGGATTTCCAAGTGGCCAAATATTGTTGGGATTATTTCGAATTATCTTTTAAAGTAGCAAAAGTAGTTAATTTAGATACAAATTTAGGAGGTTATTTTTACTTATTATGTTTCATAATGGCAGGATGGATAATTTAGATTTAAGATTAGGGGTTAGTTTATTATATATTTTATAATAATAGAGATAGTTAATTTTTTAATCAGAATAGATCCGGTGGTTATTATTGATGGCAGTGATTAGAGTCTATCACGTTGAAGACTAGATGTTTTTGACTACTATGAGAATTTCTAGGATTTATTTTTTTTCTTAGCATGTTTGGTGAAAATTAACATAGAGCCTTTTCCATTGGAGTCTCTAGTTAAGATTAGGGGATTATTTTATTATATATTTTATAATGGTAGAGGTAGATAATTTTTTTATAAATCAGAATGGATCCTTTAGTTATTATTGATGATAGTGATTAGAGTGTATCAAACTGAAGGCCAGAGGTTTCTGATCATAATCAGTTTGTGTCACGAATCATTAGCGATCGGTGGCATCGCCGACTCGTCGTTATCGTTGGCCAGCGAGACCTTTAGAGCCTGTTTAGTTTCAAAAAGAACCCAAAAAATGCTACAGTACCTGTCACATCAAATCTTGCAGCACATGCATGGAGTACTAAATGTAGACGAAAGAAAAAAAAACTAATTACACAGTTTAGTTGTAAATCACGAGACAAATCTTTAGAGCCTAATTAGTCCATGATTGGACACAAATTGCCAAATAAAACGAAAAGTTCTACAGTAACCGATCTCAAAAAAATTCCCCAACTAAACATGCCCTTAATTTATTTCTAGGAGTATCATATTATGGGCCTGTTTAGTTGCTCATGCAAACCAAAAAAGTTTGCACAGTACCCATCACATCGAATCTTGCGACACATGTATGGAGTACTAAATGTAGACGAAAGAAAAAACTAATTACACAGTTTAGTTGTAAATCACGAGACAAATCTTTTGAGCCTAATTAGTCCATGATTGGACACAAATTGCCAAATAAAACGAAAAATGCTACAGTAGCCGAACCCAAACTTTTTCACCAACTAAACAACCCCTATGAGGCAAGATCCGTTGAACCGGTAGTACGTGAGGCAGTAATCTGCCCTAGAATTGATTGCTCAAATGTGTCTTTGTTACTGTGGCCTTGTTTAGATCTCAAATTTGGAAAGCAAACTTTGCATAGTAAATGTCCCATCAAACTGTAGCAATTTTGTTTTTATTTGGTAATAATTGTCCAAATATTGATTAATTAGGCTTAAAATATTCGTCTCGCAAAGTACAACAAAACTGTACAATTAGTTTTTGATTTCATCTACATTTAGTACTCTATATATGTGCCGACATTTTGATGTGATGAAGAATCTTTTTTTTGCATAGTAGAATTTAGGGGTAAATTTGGGTATCTAAACTAGGCCTGTGATAGGGCGCTGAAACGGTGTCCATTGCAAGCCGCCATTATTATCGTCGGCCCTGGGTGGGTAGGCACGCGGCGTTAGACGAGGTAGTACGACGTATAGGTGAGGATTATTTATGACCGAACGCAGTGCATTTATAGCCTGTTTAGTTGCCAACTTTACCCAAAAAAATTTACACAGTAACTATCACATCGAATCTTTGGACGCATGCATGGAGCATTAAATGTAGGTAAAAAAATAACTAATTGCATAGTTTGTCTGTAAATGTCGAGACGAATCTTTTGAGCCTAGTTAGTCTATAATTGGATAAATTTTGTCAAATAACAACGAAAAGTGCTACAGAAACTTTACCCAAACTTTTTCACCATCTAAACAGCCCCTTAATTGCACAATGCATCCAGACTAGTGGTATACTAGAAAACAGCGCGGCTTTGCCGCGCTCTACATTGAATTTGGGCCGGTGGTTGGCCACTTTTAGATGGAATGTGCACTGGTTAATCTAGTTGAACCTATAATGGATATTAGAGTGGCAAATGCAAAGCTTGAAACTTGGAACCTATTCTGCATAGATATGTAAAACAGATCACTTTCATAGATACGGTTCTAATCTGGCATCCCCGATCACCAATGCCATAAATTGCACGTTTCCAACTTTCCAAGTGATGTTGCTTTGTGGTCATCATCATGAGTGAAGAAGTCGATCCAGGCTAGAAGAATTCAAATGTTCAAAATCCAATCTGTACACTTACTATGAAAACCCACCAAGTATTACTTGCAAGTAACGGCAGCTTTATGCATAATAAGGACAGATAGCGTAGCAGGTAACCAACAGGTGGAAGAGAACCAATTTTAAGCTGATTTTACCCATAGGGCGTCTTGCAACCCATTCAAATTTGAAAGGTAGCAACAAGTAAAAATGGTAGTTATAGGATTATTACTTGAGAAACCATTATTTTTCAGGTAATAATCTGTATGTGTTACATGTATTAGTTTTCAGTTCTTAGAAGAAGGCAAAGTACATAGCTTGTGTTAGTGAGGTATCCATGTGAGGATAAGATATTTTAAAAAGTGCATTCGACTTATATCATCAATGCCTAGGATGGTGAATTTCATGCATTCAATTGATCACAACAAAATTCAGGTGACCACAGTTGAAGTCTAAGCTTCAATTTTTGTTTTGCATAAATCGGTAAATGAATAGAACTATGGATTTATAATTTAAGTTATAACACAAATCTATTGATATGTTTACAGCATGCTGGCAATCCCTGAATTCGTAGGAATTGAATACTTACAATGAAACACTTAGAATGACAACTGTAAATCAGAGAAGACCAACACTCCATAAGTTCATATTATGCCAGGCCTAAGGTGATCCAAAGCAATGGCATTATTTTAGGAGAGAAAGAAGTAAAGAACACACAAAAGAGCTAAGAAGGAACATTCAGAGCGATATTAGCAGAGAAGCGCTGAATATACATAACATAAATCTCCTCAGGCTTGTCGCAAAAAAAAAATCTCCTCAGCTTAAGACATTTTAATCAAGTAGCAGCCCATTACACTTGGTGGGACTTCAAGTGCACATCAAACTCCATCCTCTCACTTTGCTGTTTCATCAGGCAACCTACATCATTCCAGGAAAATGCATAGTGGCATTCCAATCACAAAGGATAGCGAGAGCACCATCGAGGCGTAGGAGGCGTTGCACTGCGGGCACTCATCTTCTCCAGGTCCTTCACCGCTGCGGTGGGCGTGAGGCCGCGGCCGGCTGCTCGACGCGGGAGGCAAGGGGAGAGAGAGAAGGGACGGTCACCGGCGGTGGCCGCCCGCGCCGCGCAGGCAGGTGCTCGCCTGGGGTCGCTGCCACCACCCCCTGCCCACTGTGGGGACCCGCTGGCATGGGGGAGTACGGGCCGGCCGCCGCCGAGGCTCGCGTGGGCAGCCACCGTCGGGGCCGCCGGCCGTACCGAGGACGTGTGTCCGCGCCCGTGGGGGCTCATCGAGGGACGCGGTGGCAGCAGCGGATGCGGCGCGCCAGCGTGCGTCGCCCGCGGGGGGAGGGGCACAGCCCTGCGCGATTGGCGCCGCGACCGCGGGTTGTGCTCGTCCCGGCCGCGCGGCTGCGCCGCCGTGCTAGGGATGGGGCCGGCGACCGGTGGGCCCTGCTCGCGCCGCCTAGCGGTCCTGCCTGGTGCGGTGCCGCGCGGGGAGAGAAAGCCGGAGGAGGCGGCGGGAGCGGCGAAGGCGTCGGTCCTGGCCTGGCGGAGGCCACGATTCGCGAGCGCCCGGTTCTCCAGCTTATCGGGCGACCGACGGGCTGACGCCCGATCCAACCCGCAATCGGACGGACCATATCGCATGAACGTTCGATCGAACGGCTAATGAGTAAGCGGGTGACGTGGCACTATCGGGTGCCCGCTTTTGGTGCAGGATTCGTTTACAGAGATATAGAATCGGTACTCCTGCGAAGTGCAAGTGTCGAGCCGACGGCGAAACACACACACGCTCCCACACCCAGCAGCACCAGACACAGCAACAACAATGGATCGAGAAGGTAAGGGATTAACTATACTTCGCATATCAGTTCGTTTAGTTATCCTTTTTTTTACTTTCCCATCTTTTCTTCATAATATACAATAATACTCCCTCCATTCTAAATTATAAGACATTCCAAGAATCTTGGAGAGTCAAAGCATCTTAAGTTTGACCAAAATTATAGAGAAAATTATAAAAATTTATAACATCAAATATATATACTATGAAAATATAATTAATAAAGAATCTAATGATACTTAATTGGTGTCATAAATATTATTATCTTATTATATAAATTTGGTCAAACTTGAGATCCTTTGACTCTCCAAGATTCTTGGAATGCCTTATAATTTGGGATGGAGGGAGTACCACTCGCCTATATATTTGTTAATTTTACTGTAGTCCATAAAATACACGCATGCTTTATTATCAGGTAGTATATATATACCACTCGCCTATATACACGCTGACAGTTATGTGCTACTAATAAGTAGTAGTAAGTACTAAAAAAATACTAGCAACTCTGTTTGAACAGTAGTTTTGTCCTCAATGTGAACAGATCATTGGTACATTCGGATTTGTTGTCGAAACCATACCACGCCGTTTTTCATGTCTTTTTTCAAACAGAGATCATACGCAGTATAATTGGCTAATATGCATGCATAACTAGGGCCTCTTTGATACTAGAGCTAATTACTAGCTAGTTAAAAATTAGTTAAAATTTGTCACAGTGCATCAAACAGGGAGCTAACAGGTGAGCTAATTTTTTAGCTAAGTCTTCAACTATTTGTTAGCCATCTAGCTAACTAACCTTATCTAATTTGAACTTATTTTTATCCCAACTAGTAACTAGCTAGCCTTACTAGCTCATCCAAACATGCCCTAATGCTAGTACGAATATTATAAGTTTTTTAATCAAGCTCATATTATATAAACATAATGAACAAATATGAATAGATATTAAAGCAAAGTTAGTTTCTGTCTCCTGGTGACAAATCTGATATGTGCGTTTACTTTTTTTTTTCGTTCTATCAGAAGCCGTGCGACTAAGACAAGACGATGAGGTACGTGAATAGCTGCCTAATTTGCTCAGTAACCATGAACTTATATTTTGCAGTGAATTAGCACACCAATACTGTGTAGAACTGTCAATGAAATATATTGAACGCGGTTGTATAAACAATTATTAGGCACAGCACATGCCCCTAAGGATATATAGGAACAGGATCTTTTTTTTATTACACAATACAACTCACACATTCACAACGCACGTATAGTTATCCTTATGAACACACGTAAACAAACTCTGCCCCTATGAGCATTTTCGGAGACTGGGATGACAAGTCCTCGAGATTGACGAAGTCACCACATACGTCTCGCTATCGACGAGAACACAGCCTACCACTAGAAGCACAACTGTCATTAAATACTAAGGTGCTACTGAGGCTCTTGCCCTCTCGCAAAAAAAAAACATGATCTTATTCATAGTCTAATACTCCTACATAATAAACAATCTTATAAATAAGTGCAACAGAAACCTGAGTTTGGTAGCAGAGGAAAGCTGTTATTGGACACCTGTGCCTGCGCTCTAGATGAAGAGGTCGGCGTAGGTGTTGTAGGTGACGTAATTAAGTTCACCAGCTGAGGGTAGCGGCAAACCATGTGGATGGCACCAAGGTGGGAACTGGGAAATGTCCCTTTTTTTCAAATTACACAGGAAATGTCCCTTCCTAAGCCCTCCAACGCAACGTCTTGCTGATCGTTGGGGACTGTGTTTTTCATGGTGGTGATGCTAAGGATATCATCTCTTGTTTATAGGTACGTTGTGGATTAGGGGCCGGTCGCTATTAGAATTAGAGTTGCCCCTGATCATGGAAATCTTATCAGGTGGATTATGACCTGACAGGTGGATCATTACTTGTCACTACCGGAATCCGACTCTTTGCCGAGTGTCAAGTGGTTTGCTGAGTATTTTTTTTCGAACATACCGAGTGCCAAAAAAACACTCGAAAAAAAACTCGGCAAAGAAGCACTTTGCCAAGTGTTTTTTTAACACTCAAAGAAGCTTCTTTGCCGAGTATTTTTTTTTACACTCGGCAAAGAGCTTTTTTGCCGAGTGTTTTTTACACTCGGCAAAAAGCTTCTTTGCCGAGTGTTTTTTATGCACTAGGCAAAGAAAAATTCAAAGCACATTTTGAAGCAGTAAATTAATTTAAATGAAAAAGTTTTCAACTACAAATTTGTATAACTCATCAAGATGTACAATGTTTGTTTTGGTCATTTCTTCATATGCCGAAGTGAAAGTAAATTTATTCACAAATCTTACATATCTCTCTCTTGTAGTTTATATATAAGATTTGTGAACAATGTTAGAACGACCATGTTGGATGAATAGATGACCAAACAACCAAAATAAACTTTGTAGATCTCGAAAAGTTATGAAACTTTGTAGTTGGCAACTTTTGATCTGAAATCATCTTGTCGTGCAAAACTGCGTTTGAATTTTAAAAATTTAAAATTTAAAATTTTCAAACGACCTCGGATGGAAAAACAACCCAAGTAAACTTTGTAGATATCAAAAAGTTATGAAACATTGTAGCTGGCAACTTTTTGATTTGAAATCATCTTGTCATTTTGGACACTCCTTTTGGTAGTTCGAAAAAGGACATCATAAACATCGGTAGCCTTGAAAGCACCTAGTTTATGAGAACTAGACGGCCTCCTACTGTTAGCAGCTTTCCTTTCCAACCACTCAATTTCTTCTCAAACCTCTCTTCTATGATTTTCCAATCCCTATTGTTTAGTTTCCTATAATGCATAGCAATGCCCATGTATCTGAAGGGGAAATCACCAGTTTTACATCCAAATAGTTGTGAATAGGCCAGTTCATATTCCTTTGCTTTACCAAAGCAAAAGATTTCACTTGGAAATTTATTTTTAAGCTTGACAATTGTTCAAAAACACAAAGTAAAAACTTCATGTTTATTGCTTTTTCCATATCATGGCTCATAAAAATGACTGTACCATATGCATACAGTAGTATTGACAAACCATTATCTACTAAATGTGGAATCACCCCTTCAACCTGACCATTATCTTTAGCCCTAGCAATAAGTAATGCCAGCATGTCTGCCACTACGTTGAATAGTAAAGGAGACAGTAGATCACCTTGCCATAAGCCCTTCCTTGTTTGGAAGTATGCACCTTGCTGGTCGTTTACTTTGATTCCTACATAGCCTCCTTGTGTGAAATTTTCAATCCATTTACACCATGTCTCAGAGAAACCTTTCATTCTAAGTGTTTGCTGAAGAAAATTCTATTTTTACTTTATCATATGCTTTTTCAAAGTCAATCTTGATAATAAACCATCTTATTTTTTGGTATGTAACTCATGAATTGTCTCTTGTAAAATGACTGCACCTTCCATAATGTTTCTTCCTGGTAAAAACACTGTTTGTATCGGTCTTATAATTCTTTGGGCTATGCTCGTTATTCGATTAGTGGCCACTTTTGTGAATTTGAAGCTAACATTTAACAAACATACGAGTCTGTATTGTTGAATTTGTGTTGCATCAGTTTTCTTTGGGAGTAAGTTATGGGTCAGTTTAATTTATAGTCATTATTGGGTTTGCTTAGACTACCCGTACTCATGGACCTCTATATTCATCATCTATACGTCCTAGTCAGCAAGATTCTCTCCTCTATACTCAATTCTTTCGCACCCATCCATCCTCTATATCATCCTCTATCCACTGTGGGACCCACTTGTCACTTTATCTAAATATATTTATGTGTGATCTAGTTTTGAAGGATTTATTGAGACGAATTTAATGGTGCAATCGAAATTTAATTTAGATTTTTGGTTCGTGAGTTATAGCATTTTTTCCTTTGTTTAGCTAGTGGGGCCCGCCACTATAGAGTATAGAGTAAGCACTGTACCACTCTAAATATAGAATAAGAGAAAGGATAGAGCATCGTTTTAGAGTACTCGACTACCCGCAGTAGGTACTCTAAAACGATACTCTAAAGCTTTAGAGTACGAATATAGAGTAAAAACTGCTGCATTGGGTACTCTAAAACGATACTCTATCCTTTCTCTCACTCTATATTTAGAGTGGTACAGTACTTACTCTATACTCTATAGTGGCGGGCCCCACTAGCTAAACAAAGGAAAAAATGCTATAACTCACGAACCAAAAATCCAAATTAAATTTCGATTGCACCATTAAATTCGTCTCAATAAATCCTTCAAAACTAGATCACACATAAATATATTTAGATAAAGTGACAAGTGGGTCCCACAGTGGATAGAGTGGATAGAGGATGATATAGAGGATGGATGGGTGCGAAAGAATTGAGTATAGAGGAGAGAATCTTGCTGACTAGGACGTATAGAGGATGAATATAGAGGTCATGAGTGCGGGTAGTCCAGTGCAGCAGTTTTTACTCTATATTCATACTCTAAAGCTTTAGAGTATCGTTTTAGAGTACCCACTGCAGGTGGTAGTATTTAGACTGGTAATTAAATCGCACTGTACGGAAATACGGAATGTGTGCAGTACTAGGAACTACTCATCGATCAATCAGCGCCGTGCAGTGGGTGTGCGCAGCGTAGTTTTCGCGCAGTAACATCCATGGGACCGACCTGGGCTTGAGTTCATGACACAGCAGGGTTCTGATTCATCACTCAACTACGCGACGCAGTAAACTCATTCCTCATCACTCCGACCTACTAGTACGACGAGTAATCAAAGCAAGCAACTACCAACTACTACTGCCTCCAGCGTTGACGATGACCACACCCGCGCCGCAGTGTGCATCTTTGTTCCGTTATACGGTTAGCCTCCACTCTAAGAGGATTAGAGAGATTGATGAGGATTTCCAAGTGGCCAAATATTGTTGGGATTATTTCGAATTATCTTTTAAAGTAGCAAAAGTAGTTAATTTAGATACAAATTTAGGAGGTTATTTTTACTTATTATGTTTCATAATGGCAGGATGGATAATTTAGATTTAAGATTAGGGGTTAGTTTATTATATATTTTATAATAATAGAGATGGTTAATTTTTTAATCAGAATAGATCCGGTGGTTATTATTGATGGCAGTGATTAGAGTCTATCACGTTGAAGACTAGATGTTTTTGACTACTATGAGAATTTCTAGGATTTATTTTTTTTCTTAGCATGTTTGTTGAAAATTAACATAGAGCCTTTTCCATTGGAGTCTCTAATTAAGATTAGGGGATTATTTTATTATATATTTTATAATGGTAGAGGTAGATAATTTTTTTATAAATCAGAATGGATCCTTTAGTTATTATTGATGATAGTGATTAGAGTGTACTCCCTCCATACCTGTAAAGCAAGTCGTTTAGGGCATGATTGTGCATACCAAGGAGTGATAAATTAGAATAGAGTTTTCCCGGTCTGCCCCTATTAAATATGGTTGCGGATGTATTCCATATGTCTAGTTACCCCAGCTGAAATGCCTAGTGCAGCGAGACCTGAGTCCTGAGGTGCCGAGATCGATACTTGGCGGACGCAATTTTTTGTTGGCACGCGCGCTGAGCCGCTGAGGCTCGCTGCATGCGGTAGTTTTCGATTTTTTCAGCCTGGCGCGTGGAGGAGGCTGCATGGCGCTGTGGTATTTCGTTGCATGCGCTCGATTTTTTCGGCCTGGTGCGGCGAGGCAGTGCGAGCACCGAACGGGTACGAGCGCCGAACGGGTGGCGAGTGAAATGGAGAGGCGCGATTAATGCGGTGGCGAGCGTGTGCGCGATTACTGGATTTACTGCGGACGGAACGGCAGCCGAAATGCAGGGCAGGGGCAAACGCGTCCAAGTCCTCCCCACCGAGCGTAGAACGACAAGCTTTGAGAAAACGCTCGCAACGCCTAGAACGACTAGCTTTTCAGGTACGGAGGGAGTATCAAACTGAAGGCCAGAGGTTTCTGATCATAATCAGTTTGTGTCACGAATCATTAGCGATCGGTGGCATCGCCGACTCGTCGTTATCGTTGGCCAGCGAGACAGCCTGTTTAGTTTCAAAAAGAACCCAAAAAGTGCTACAGTATCTGTCACGTCAAATCTTGCAGCACATGCATGGAGTACTAAATGTAGACTTAAGAAAAAAAACTAATTACACAGTTTAGTTGTAAATCACGAGACAAATCTTTAGAGCCTAATTAGTCCACGATTGGACACAAATTGCCAAATAAAACGAAAAGTGCTACAGTAGCCGATCCCAAAAAAAATCTCCAACTAAACATGCCCTTAATTTATTTCTAGGAGTATCATATTATGAGGCAAGATCCGTTGAACTGGTAGTACGTGAGGCAGTAATCTGCCCTAGAATTGATTGCTCAAATGTGTCTTTGTTACTGTGATAGGGCGCTGAAACGGTGTCCATTGCAAGCCGCCATTATTATCGTCGGCCCTGGGTGGGTAGGCACGCGGCGTTAGACGAGGTAGTACGACGTATAGGTGAGGATGATTTATGACCGAACGCAGTGCATTTAATTGCACAATGCATCCAGACTAGCGGGTTTGCATCCAGACTAGTGGTATATATAGAATCGGTACTCCTGCGAAGTGCAAGTGTCGAGCCGACGGCGAAACACACACACGCTCCCACACCCAGCAGCACCAGACACAGCAACAACAATGAATGGAGATCTGGAGACGGGGCGTCCAGGACGAGAAGGTAAGGGATTAACTATACTTCGCATATCAGTTCGTTTAGTTATCCTTTTTTTTTACTTTCCCATCTTTTCTTCATAATATACAATAATACCACTCGCCTATATATTTGTTAATTTTACTGTAGTCCATAAAATACACGCATGCTTTATTATCAGGTAGACGGCGAAACACACACACACACTCAGCAGCACCAGACACAGCAATAACAATAGATCTAGAAGGTAAGGGATTAACTATACTTCGCATATCAGTTCGTTTAGTTATCCTTTTTTTTTACTTTCCCATCTTTTCTTCATAATATACAATAATACCACTCGCCTATATATTTGTTAATTTTACTGTAGTCCATAAAATACACGCATGCTTTATTATCAGGTAGTATATATATACCACTCGCCTATATACACGCTGACAGTTATGTGCTACTAATAAGTAGTAGTAAGTACTAAAAAAATACTAGCAACTCTGTTTGAACAGTAGTTTTGTCCTCAATGTGAACAGATCATTGGTACATTCGGATTTGTTGTCGAAACCATACCACGCCCGTTTTTCATGTCTTCTTTTTCCAAACAGAGATCATACGCAGTATAATTGGCTAATATGCATGCATAACTAGGGCCTCTTTGATACTAGAGCTAATTACTATAGCTAGTTAAAAATTAGTTAAAATTTGTCCTAGTGCATCAAACAGGGAGCTAACAGGTGAGCTAATTTTTTAGCTAAGTCTTCAACTATTTGTTAGCCATCTAGCTAACTAACCTTAACTAATTTGAACTTATTTTTATCCCAACTAGTAACTAGCTAGCCTTACTAGCTCATCCAAACATGCCCTAATGCTAGTACGAATATTATAAGTTTTTTAATCAAGCTCATATTATATAAACATAATGAACAAATATGAATAGATATTAAAGCAAAGTTAGTTTCTGTCTCCTGGTGACAAATCTGATATGTGCGTTTACTTTTTTTTTTCGTTCTATCACAAGCCGTGCGACTAAGACAAGACGATGAGGTACGTGAATAGCTGCCTAATTTGCTCAGTAACCATGAACTTATATTTTGCAGTGAATTAGCACACTAATACTGTGTAGAACTGTCAATGAGATATATTGAACGCGGTTGTATAAACAATTATTAGGCACAGCACATGCCCCTAAGGATATATAGGAACATGATCTTTTTTTATTACACAGTACAACTCACACATTCACAATGCACGTACAGTTATCCTTATGAACACACGTAAACAAACTCTGCCCCTATGAGCATTTTCGGAGACTGGGATGACAAGTCCTCGAGATTGATGAAGTCACCACATGCCTCGCTGTCGACGAGAACGCAACCTACCACTAGAAGCACAACTGTCATTAAATACTAAAGTGCTACTGAGGCACTACTGAGGCTCTTGTAACCTCTATTGTATAGGCCCTCTCGCAAAAAAAAACATGATCTTATTCATAGTCTAATACTCCTACATAATAAACAATCTTATAAATAAGTGTCATCACATTAATGTTCCCTCAAATGAATGGAGTACTAAATGTAGACTAATTACATGCATATCGGCACAGATTAGGAGTAATTTACGAGACGAATCTATTAAGCCTAATTAGTCCAAGCTTGGAAACTTTTTGTCAAATAAGACAAAAGTACTACAGTATTTGTTAAACTTTAACTCCTCAAACCAAATACCCTGAGTTTAGTAGCAGAGGAAAGCTGTTATTGGCCACCTGTGCCTGCGCTCTAGATGAAGAGGTCGGCGTAGGTGTTGTAGGTGACGTAATTAAGGCATGGTTTAGTTGGCAAAATTTTTGGCGAAATGTAACTGTAGCAGTTTCGTTGTTATTTGGCTATTAGTGTCCAATCATGGTCTAATTAGGCTTAAAAGATTTGTCTCGTCCATTTCGTCTAAACTGTGTAATTAGTTTTATTTTTTATCTATATTTAATGTTTCATGCATGCGTCTAAAAATTCGATGTGACGGGGAATTAAAAAATTTAGCAAAATTTTTAGCATCTAAACGGTACCTAACTTCACCAGCTGAGGGTAGCGGCAAACCATGTGGATGGCACCAAGGTGGGAACTGGGAAATGTCCCTTTTTTTCAAATTACACAGGAAATGTCCCTTCCTAAGCCCACCAACGCAACGTCTTGCTGATCGTTGGGGACTGTGTTTTTCATGGTGGTGATGCTAAGGATATCATCTCTTGTTTATAGGTACGTTGTGGATTAGGGGCCGGTCGCTATTAGAATTAGAGTTGCCCCTGATCATGGAAATCTTATCAGTTGGATTAGGACCTGACAGGTGGATCATTACTTGTCACTACCGGAATCCGGCTCTTTGAGTGTCAAAGTGGTTTGCTGAGTGTTTTTTTTTAACATACCGAGTGCTAAAAAGAAAACACTCGGCAAAAAAAAACTCGGCAAAGAAGCTCTTTGCCAAGTGTTTTTTTTAACACTCAAAGAAGCTTCTTTGCCGAGTATTTTTTTTACACTCGGCAAAGAGCTTCTTTTGCCGAGTGTTTTTTTTACACTCAGCAAAAAGCTTCTTTGCCGAGTGTTTTTTTATGCACTACGCAAAGAAAAATTCAAAGCACATTTTGAAGCAGTAAATTAATTTAAATGAAAAAGTTTTCAACTACAAAGTTGTATAACTCATCAAGATGTACAATATTTGTTTTGGTCATTTCTTCATATGCCGAAGTGAAAGTAAATTTATTCACAAATCTTACATATCTCTCTCTTGTAGTTTATATATAAGATTTGTGAACAATGTTAGAACAACTATGTTGGATGAATAGATGATCAAACAACCAAAATAAACTTTGTAGATCTCGAAAAGTTATGAAACTTTGTAGTTGGCAACTTTTGATTTGAAATCATCTTGTCGTGCAAAACTAAGTTTGAATTTTAAAAATTTAAAATTCAAAATTTTCAAACGACCTCGAAAGGAAAAACAACCAAAGTAAACTTTGTAGATATCGAAAAGTTATGAAACATTGTAGTTGGCAACTTTTTGATTTGAAATCATCTTGTCATGTAAAACTGTGTTTGAATTTCAAAATTTTGAAATTCAAATTTTGTAAACGACCTCGGATGGAAAAACTTCCTAAACGAAAAGTGTAGATCTCGAAAAGTTATGAAACTTTGTAGTTGATAACTTTTTAATTTGAATTCGTTAAGGCCTCAAACAAGCAATTTACACTCGCTTTAGTATAATATGTGGGGAACAAAACTATATCTAGACACATGTGAGTGTGTAATACAGTGGTTAGAGAAGGTACCGTGTGAGGGAGAGGTCGTGGGTTCGAATCCTGCTGGCCGCATAGCTGTGAATTTTGCGCAAAAAATACCGCGACTTGTGACGCTGGCCGGTGGGGGCCTCCCCCGATTAAAAAAATTCCTAATTTTTTCGGGTTTTTTTCGGTTCGAACTTTACCGAGTGTTGAGCACTCGGCAAAGACGGCTTTGCCGACTATTTTTTTACCAAGTAGCCTTTGCCGTGCACTCGGCAAAGCGCCCGATTCCGGTAGTGTGTGTCCAAAGTAGATCGTGAGATTAGCCTGAGATCACCTTCCAAGCTAATACAACTTATGTTCGTCTTAAGCGCATGTTCACACTCAGTATAATAGCTAGTAAGACTAGACCAATACATCATCGACAACATTTAATCGCCAAGATCACTAAAACCCATAGTTTACTGTAATACATTCTTAGAACACTTATTACTTATTGTAAGTTATTTACATGACCATCTTACCTAGCTTTAGTGACTCTCCACTAAACCCATATTAATTGCATGTTCTCTAATCAGTTTATGTGTTAGCCTTTAGTAATCCACGAGCATCAGCTTAGCATTTATATGCTCATTTTTAATAGCATATGACCCTGGATTTTATCTTTCACAAAAAAATACTTAATATCAATATTCTTTGGAACCAACAGTTGATTTGTTGTTACACGAAAATAGTATACTCCGTAATTGCAGTCTGTTTGTCGCAATACAAAGTAAGTGGTTTTGAAATGTTGTCAACAACTTTTCGGCCCGAGACAAAATTCTGAGCCACATCATCTCACCTATTGTCTCAAAACAAGAAATAACTTTAGCTTGATGATGATGATATTATACTTTGCTTGGAGCTTTTTCAAAAAACTGCTCCTCAACAAGAGCGAAAATATAGCATGTTGTATACTTCTTACTATCCACACACCCTCCTAGATCAGTATCTTAATATCCCCACCATTTCAAGATTATCTAATCTCTGATATTTGAGCATTAAATCTTTGGTGCCTTAGCAATAGCGTAAAGCTTTCTTTGCACCTTTTCAGTGTATGATCCCTGGATTAGACGGATATCTACCAAGCATCCCGGTTACAAATACCAATTACGGATGAGTATAAACGTGTGCCTACATAAGGCTTTTGACAACCAAAGCATATGGTATATCTATCTCATCTAATTCTAACCGATTATTTGGACATTGAAACAACTTATCTCCTTTCACAAATGGCTTAGCTGTGGCAGCATTCATATTGTATCTTATAAGTATTTTCTCAATATATGCTTTCTGTGACAGTCCTAAAACTCTTTTGGTCCTATATTGGTATATCTCAATGCCAGAATATAAGGGGGATTCACTAAGATCTTTCATGTCTAGATGTCAGCAAACCTTTTGTCTCATATACTTGTTGTTACTTGATAACAGGACGTCATCCACATATAGCACTATGATAATAATTTTCCCACCTTTCATCTTAATTTAGATACAATTATCTACCTGATTTTCTTTAAACCCTAATTTCTTAATCGCTTCATCAAATTTAAGGTACCACCGTCATGACACTTGGTTTAGCCCATAAATTCCTTTCTTTAATCTGTGCCCATATGCTTCTTTCCTTTCACAGCAAAACCTTTCGGTTGTGCCAAGAAAACTATCTTATGCATGTCGCCATTCAAGAACATAGTCTTAACATTCATGTGATGTAACTCTAAGTCATAATGAGCTACAAGAGCCATGATGATTCCTAAAGAATCTTTCTTTGAGACAAGGAGAGGTCTCATTGTAATCAACCCTTTCTCATGGTGTAAAATATTTTACAACAAATGTAGCCTTAAATCGCTCAATTTTTCCTTTGGAATCATGCTAGGTATTGGAGACCCACTTGTAGCCTACTGTTTTGAATCCATCATAAATTTCTACTAAATCCCATACCTTGTTAGTGCTCACATGCATAAGTTCTTCTTGCATAGCCTCAATCCATTTATATGAGTTCTTACATTCTATTTCCTCTTCAAAAGTGACTACATCATCCACCCTCACAATGTTGTATGTTGTATCGATCTTCACTTAGATAAGTTTGATAGTAGTTTCACATCCAAAATCTGCTTATATGGCCCAGCTTCTCATGTGGAACGTGCCTGCATACGCATAACACCTCTCTTACACTTTTGTCCTTACACCTCTCCTACACTTTCGTCCTCGCTTCATGTAAAAGGGTTAATCCAGAGGTGCTATGTTTGCGAGCGACAAGGATTATAAGCTAGACCTCACCCTCCTAAATTGCCTGGTGGTACTAAACCCACCAACTACAACTCCTCATGTGCCACATGGGCCAACTTCAAAACTAATATAGGCTACTAACGGGTTCGACAACTCACCACATACGCAGTAGATGCCTAGAACCACCCCCTGGTACACCCCTCCACGGGGTAAGGGTTGATGCTTTGAATACCATGTATAACACCCCACGTCTACTTATATGGTCTAGCTCCTCACATGGAATGGGCCTGAATATACGTGGCACCTCTCTCACACTTTCGTCCTTGCTTCGTGTAAAAGGGTTAACCCAGAGGTGCTACATTTGGAGTGACAAGGATTATAAGCTAGCTCTCACCCTCCTAAACTTCCAATGTGGTACCAAACCCACCAACTACAACTCCTAATGTGCCACATGGGCCAACTTCACAACTACTACATGCTACTAAATAATGGGCTGGGGTATTACAGTAGTCTTTGGTGGTAGATCTATGATCTTCTTGCATTTTCATTAGGAATTACAACTGGTTGAGGCAGAGGCTGCTCATGTGCCTAGATATGATTTTTATCCACAGTTTCTTCCTGATGCGGCTCATTAACTTACTAGTAGGATTCACAAGAATTGCAGTGCTAACATCCTGAGGCAGAAGTGTGCTCACTTCTTGCACAAATTGATGTACCATTGGAGTTATTTCTTTAAACATAGGTGTAAGCAATTCAACCAACATGTCCTCAAGCCCAACCTCATGCCTTTGTGAGCTACAACTAATTTTTGCATTCCCTAGGAACAAAGTTTGCCTGGTCTCAACAAACTTAGTATAAGAATTAGGACAATAGAAACAGTGTCGATTAGAACTAGCTCATGACACTATGTTGTTTGGTTTCTCACTAAGGCCGTAGTCCCATCTTACTGTGTGACGAGATCCTAACATAGGCATATGTTAACTCCCAAGGTAAGAGTTCTCGATCGAAAGACCCCTGACTGATCCCTGTAGGATCACCCGGGGGATCGGGGGCTACACCCCTCAGGTGCTTTCGCACGCACCTTCCGGCTAAGGATTGGGCCAAGCCTGAGCACGCCCTCTCTGCTCGAGGCTTGGGGGCTCACCCAAGCCTCAAGCTCCCGATTGATGGGAGTTTTAGCCCAATCCTTGGTCCTGACCTGCAGCGCTAGCCAAGACTCGGGTTGGAAGTAGGCACCCCAAGCACCCATGGCTCGGGGGCTCCCCAGCATAGCATAGCGGGTGCGGCGCTGTCAACCACTCCTCCGATAGGGTCACACATGGGGCGTGACACAAGGGGACAAAACCACTCTGCTGGCTTCAGGGGCTCAGGGGCTCCTAGGCCCGCTCGTTAGCCCCTCAAGCCGGACGCCATTGCCACCAAGGAAGCCTCCAGAAGGTGCACCTAGTGGAGGCCAGTCCAAGCTGACAGAGCCTGACACTCAACGTGTGAGGGCAGAGCAGCTGGATGACGCCTAGGGCTTCTTTGGTTCCACAACAAGACCAAGGTCCATCCACGCCACCGCAAGACCCTCCTAGACTCCGGCGCATGTAGACCATAGACTAGACTGCCCAAACTGCCATGTACCCGACCTACCTCGGTATATAAGGGGAGGTTGGATCCTATAGAGGGGGGAGGATGGAACAGAACAGATCATTCGAGTCCTCATGACCAAATGGTTCGAGCTCTGTACCGAGAGTAGAGCCACCCCGAGAGGAGTGCCGAGAGCTCCTCGACCCTTTCCATCATCTTCTCCTCTCCGACAAGGAGAAGACCTCACCGCCGATGAGCCTTGGATCAGCACCGAGCAATCCCTTGCCAAATGTTTCTCTTACACTCTGTTGTAACCCCCCGATTTTGATGCTCTTGAATACAAAGATCCTCAAACAGCTGGACGTAGGGCCCTAATAGCCTGAACTAGGATAAACCTCTATGTCTCCTCTGTGATCTTTGCATTCTTTCATGTTCTTGAGTCCACCCAAGCCACCGGAGACCTCACACTCAGTGACACCCAATGAACAACAATACTTGCCACAGTTTTGACCCCGCGACAGGTGGCGTGCCAGGTAGGGGAGCACGTCAAGTGTGATTCTGGCTCTACGATGGTCGGAGCCACCCACCTCATTGCTGGAGCAGGAGGTGCTGCCCCATATGACAGTGTCCTCCTCCCCATCGAGTTCTCCATCGCAGCCAGTGACTTTGCCCCTAGCTAGGCCCTCAACTTTGCTAGCCTGGCCTATGTCGCTGACTGCTATGGCGAGCTTCACCTGCTCAAGGAGGCTACGCCCGCGGATAGCGAGTCCCTAGCGCTGTCTCCTCCATTGAGCCTCTTGGGAGCAGACCTCGAGGTCCTGGCCTGGTAGATCCAGAATGGTCTAGGCCCGAGTCCAACCATCTTGGAATGTCGCAAGATGTTCTACATGTTGTCCAACGACCATAACCAGATTGCCACCGGTGAGGTGCTTCTGCCACCTAAGTGCTTCTGGTATTACCTCCTAGACCTGCCATTCGGGATCCAGAGCATCGCAGGGTCCTTCCAGATGGAGCTAGATCACCTCATCAGCTGGGATGCGCCACGTGGCGCCATCCTCTCCGGCGCAGTTGGTGCTGACATCACCTCCCTGGACACCTTCCACGAGATCCTTTCGGGGAGCGACCTAGAGTATGACTCCGATGACATCGACTACTACTGTCCATCGCATGAGTGCTTCCACATCGACTATGACAACCCCATCAATGATGCCCTGAGCTCACGCCGCCAGACTAGAGTCCCTGCAGCCATGCGGAGTACCTTTGAGAGAAGGCTACTCATCTGTAGGCTAGGCAGGTGGACCTAGAGGCCATCGAGGCAGAGCTCGAGCAACAAAGGGAGAAACTTGTGCATCTGCAGGCCACGCAGCCTATGAGCGACGAGAACGACCGCACGGGGGCTCCCAGCCTGCTGCGCTTGCCCTGTACGCCCTACAACATGGCGGCCGCCGCTTGTTGCCTCGAGGACATCTCTGACATGCCAGACCCAAAGACCGACAAGTAGCTTCATGAGGTGAAGCGGCTCCTTTGCGTTGCCCTCGAGCAGCAGGTCGAGAGCTCAGCGTCCCATCGCCATGCTGCCCCTCCAAGCCATCCAAGTGGACAGGCACCATCAATGGGGACCGCTTCGACGCACGTGCCGTGCCGATGGGAGGAGACAGTGATGTCACCTCTAGTAATAGCTCTGACCGCCCAGGGACTAGGGGCGCCAAGCCTAGGAAGGAGCGAAGGTGTGAGCTTTCCCCTCGTTGTTCGCCCGCGTGCAATCGGATCGGCACGTGATGTGCGTGACACCATCGAGGCTCAGTCACGGCCACCTGAGTGGTGGGAAGGAAGCCCCACCCAGGACCTATTCGGCTTCTAGCCATTCAGGGTAGGATCCAGGTGGTCTCTTACCCTAGGAATTTCTGGCCACCGACACACATCACCAAGTACGACGGCGAGACCAACCCGGACCACTAGCTTGAGGACAACCTCCTTGTCATGAGGGCTAGGGGCTCCGATGATGACTTCACCATGTAGCACTTACCTCTACTCCTGTTGAGCTCAACAAGAGCTTGGCTCAAGCAACTAGAGCCTGGGAGCATCCGCTGTTGGGGCAACCTCCGCTCGGTCTTTGTCGGACACTTCCAAGGTACGTACACTCGACCTAAAAACTCATGGGACCTGCGTATTGCAGGCAGTGAACTGATAAGACCCTCTGGGAGTACATCAGCGCTTCTCCAAGAAGTGCAATGAGCTACATGTTATCATTCCTTAGCATCGCTACTAGTAATGACACTAAGAAATACTTATGGTATTTTAATGTGACTTAGAAAGATATGGAATTTTGCAAGCGCAGATGTACCATGGTAGCACTTCACCCAGGAGTATTCCAGGTATTGTTATTTATATTTTACCACAGGAAGGAGCGGTGGCTTAAGAGGTTATTGATAAACATTTACTTATGATGAGATCATTAACTAACACTTACTCTAAGCAGGGGTAAGCTAGAAGATATATAAATTAATGATAAGTGCATGGGTATGATAATAATCCAGAGTTAGAAATAGATACTCATAAATGTAGTATAGCTAGACTAGGTAATAATACAAGAGAGAAAGATTCCTAAGTTAGTCCTATATACAAAGTCTTATGTATACAAAGGCATATATACTCTCCTCTATAGCATAATTAACTCTTCATCTACGCATAAGGGACATTACTAAGGAAGATCAAGAACAGAGCATGACTTCCTTTGCAAACCAGGTCCTACTTGTCCTACAAACGGGAGGTGGACTACAAAGGACTCAGCGAGGCTGTCACCCTCGCGATCTACCACACGATCTAGAATGTAGGGTGCATCCATAGGTAAACAACATATAAGCACCACGCTTACACAATGTCGACCACTTAACTCACTCGATTACTGAGCTAAGCTTTTGCGATCCTGTTACCGAGCCCCTAGAAGGGAGTGGCGCACCGGGTGATCAGGTAGCCCCGAGCCAGAGCCCAGACACTCTCGATCACCCGACCCATGGCAGGCCTAGGTCAGAAAGGAGGACGCCTCTAGGCCCAAGGCCGGAAACTCCCAGACGAGTTCGCTAGGCCCTCACTCGGGCCCCGAAACTTATGTAGCACAGGTCATTACCGCAGCTTGGCCCTGACAGACGAGCACTCCCACCATGGTTGAGAACCCTTATAAGGGCACTAGACTCTCATCAGCAGAAGCCGTCCCTGCCATGACTGGCCCGGTCACAGAAGGTTCAAGTTCAGCCCCTCGTCGCCATCACAAACCCGACTAGCGACGCCACGAAGGGCTTTGGGGCTCCTGATGAGATCCTAACATAGGGGTATGTTAAGTTCTAAGGTAATATTTTTTGACCGAAAGACCGCCCGACCAATCCCTCTAGGATTGACCGGGGCTCAGGGGCAACACCCCTTAGGTGCTTTCGCATGCACCTTCCGGCTAAGGATTGGGTCGAGCCTGAGCATGCCCTCTACCTCTGCTCGGGGCTCGGGGGCTCTCCTAAGCCTCAGGCTCCCGATAGACAGGAGTCTGAGCCAGATCCTTGGTCCCGACCTACAACGCTAGCGAAGCCCCAGGCTAGAAGTAGGCACCCTAAGCACCCAAGGCTCGGGGGCTACCCAGCGTAGCATAGCAGGAACAACGTTGTTAACCACTCCTCTGATAGGGTCACGCACGGGGCGTGACACAAGGGGACAAAACCCTTCATCACCTTCAGGAGCTCGGGGGCTCCTAGGCCCACTCATCAGCCCCTCGAGTCGGATGCCTTTGCCACCAAGAAAGCCTCCAGAAGGTGCACCTGGTGGAGGCTGGTCCAAACCGAGAGCCTGACACTCAGCATGTTAGGGCAGAGCAGCTGGACAACTCCCAAGGCTTCTCCGGCTCCACGACAAGACCAAGGTCCATCCACACCGCTGTGAGATCCTCCTGGACTTCAGCGCATGTAGACCATAGACTAGACTCCTCAAACTGCCATGTACCCAACCTACCTCAGTATATAAGGGGAGGTCAGATCCTACAAAGGTGGGAGGACGAAACAGAACAGATCATTCGAGTCCTCATGATCAAACAGTTCAAGCTCTACACCGAGAGCAGAGCCACCCTGAGAGGAGTACCAAGGGCTCCTCCACCCTTTCCATTGTCTTCCTCCCCTTCAACAAGGAGGAGACCTCACCGCCGATGAGCCTTGGATCAGCACCAAGCTATCCCCTACCAAAGCTCTCTCTTACACTCTGTTGTAACCCCCAGATTTGAATGCTCTTGAGTACAAAGATCCTCCAACTGCTAGATGTAGGGCCCTGATAGCCCGAATCAAGATAAACCTTTGTGTCTGCTCTGTGATCTTTGAGTTCTTCTGTATTGTTGAGTCCACCCGAGCCACCGGAGACCTCACACTCTGTGACACCCAACAAACAAAAATGTTTGCCATGGTTTCGACCCCGTGACACTATGCAACTGTGCGGTTGGTTTGGCTAGTTGAGCAACCACGTGTGGGCAGTGGGCACACCGCCGACACTCAATAGGAATGCATGACCTGCAAGGTGCATGGAAGAATTGAGATATCTACCATTGTCTTTGTGTGGTTTCACAAAATTGCCACCTTTAATGTTAGCGTTCACAAAATTGCCATTTAATTAGGACATGAACACCTTGATTTCATTTCCATTTTACCTCTTTTATTCATTGTGATTGGTCCTTACCCATTAATATCAACATGGAAAAGACAAAATACTCATGGTCATCCAGTGTATCTGTTTCTTAATCCAATCGGTCCTAGGTATATTTTTTTAGAGTTCTAAGGCCAAGCCCCTGCCTTAATAAAAGGCACCAGTCATCTTCCAACATTTAGATGGGACACATCCACTAGATCAACCAAACCCAAGCACCACCAGTTTAGAAGATTACTACACTAGGAAAACATCGAAACTAAAACAAATCACTAGACAAGCCTCAGTTGGAAAGATCAATCCACTTGCCAGATTTGACAGCAGCATCAAGGAAGGATCACTTGATAACAACATTTAGGTATAGAAACCTTTCACCTTTGTCTTCTGGTAACATCAGCTCAATCTCAGGGGCCTTGTTACTAGCCTTCTCATCTCGGCAAGCTTGAGGGTAAACTCATGCTGGTGGTCTAGTGGACAGAGCACTCCTCAACCTTGTACCAATGCCAGAATCTTTAGAAGCAGAGCTTCCATACTCCTCCACGAAGTTTCCTGTAAGCATAAGCTATTTCTCTGTTTCCACAGAACCCACAAGAGGGCTGCTGCAGAGAAAATGTTAAACACTAGATATTTCTTCTCACTTAACCAAAGTTGGACAGCTGCCAAAAAATCAGCACCACATGGTCTATCAAAAAGCAAAGATATATTAAACCAGAGTTGTTTAGCTACCACACAATTGAAAAAAAGATGGTTTACTGATTCTTTCTCACTACAGAATAAGCAAGAAGTATCCTCCAGATTCTTCCTTAAGCTAAGGTTATCTCTAGTTAGCAACTTATTTTTTTGGAAAGGAGCCAGAGAAAGAAATGAACCCTAGGTGGTACTTTAGTTCTCCACAAGGTAGGAATGCAAACTGGCATAATGCCTCTAAATTGTAAAATTTGTACAGGGATTGTGATGAGTAAACACCATTTGAGGGAAACATCGGCACTAAAGTGTCCTCATCAGGAAAGCTAATGGAGGAGGCCAATTGCACAATGTTTAACCAAGTGTCCAACTGCTTAGCCTGCACACATCTCCTAAAGGTGCATCTGAGCTCTACACCATCAGATAATTCCGCTATTGTTTTGGACTTATCATTCACTAAACATAAATGTCCCAATATTGGATAGTTACGCTAGATGAGCCCAGCCAATTGTTCTCCCAAAAATTTACCGTTTTACCATTGCCTATAATCCAGCTATATCCTAGCTTAGCTGCTGATGCAGCCCACATTAAGCTCTTGAAAAATTGAGAAGCACCTGCAGTAGAAGAAAAGAATAAATTTGGATTGCAAGTATTGTACTTAGCATCTACTAACTATCGTCTCCATAACTTAGATTTGTTTGAATCATATCTTCTAATCCAAGAACCAAGCAAACAAATATTCAGGTCCCTCAAATTTGGAATACCCAAATCTCCATATTCTTTTAACATACTGACACTTTCACAATTAGATAAATGGTATTTATGACGACCTTCACTATCATCATAAAGACATCTGGCTAAGTGAGAATTGATTAACTTTATAGCCCATTTGGCAAACTTAATAAAAGACAACAAGTAAATAGGAATAATAGAGAGGCACGACTTAATTAGAACCCACTTGGCAGCGTGCGAAAGGAGTTGCCCCTCCACCCTGCTGTTGGAGTATATGTTTAGGCCCATGAGGCTAAGGCCCATGTGGCCCATGTATGGAAACTATATAGCTGCCCTTCTAGGGTTAGCCAAGTAATGGAAAATAATTCCCCAAACATGGTATCAAACACCTGCCATTTTGTTGAGCTCTCTATCCACTAAAGGCTGAATGTCCTCCCTTGTTTAGTTTATCAAAGTGTTGCGGGACTCCTATAGATATTTAATGGGTAAAGTCCCTAGATGGCAGCCCAAGAAATCAGCAATGCTTTTAGCTAAATCTTCTTCCAAATTCATCGCCACTAACTCACTCTTATGAAAATTAATTCACATCCCTGAAATCTATTCAAACCAAATCAGGGACGCTTTGAGATTTTGAAGATGACTAAAGTCTACATCCGAAAAGATAATGGTATCATTTGCATACTACAGCGACACGACACCTTCATTACTACTGTTCTTTAATAGACCACCTATTAGATTATTATTAGTCCCCTTCAGGAGTATCCTAGTTAGCACATCTCCAACTAAATAAAAAGTAAAGGACACAAAGGGTCTCCCTGTTTGAGATCTTTATCTAGTTTTGAAGTGACTACTTTCTTCCTCATTAACATTAACTCCTACAGAACTGCCAAAAACTAAAATTTGACCCAACAGATCCATGTATTAAACCCCTCGAGGTCAACACCTTGAAAAGAAAATCCCAATTCACTCTATCATAAGCTTTGTCGTAGTACAATTTGAGGATTATACCAGGCTGTTTGCTCTTATGTACACTACGGACTATCTCATGCACAACGGCCACACTCTCTAGAATATATCTATCCTGGATAAATGTGTTCTGTTGAGGCGAAATAAGCCTATCTGGTACCTTACCTAATCTTAAAGTAAGAATCTTAGAGACGAATTTAACTCTGCAATTCTGAAGACTGATAGGTCTAATTTTTTTCAGAAGTCTAGCTCCTTCTTTGGGAATAAGGGTAATCATAGCAAAGTTTAACTTGTACAAATCTAATTTTCCACTATGAAAATCTTGAAATATGTTAACTAGGTCATCTTTAACTACATCCCAAAACTTATGATAGATAAGGAAGGAGATCCCATCCAGCGTTGGAGCTCCTTTCACATAATAGCAAAAAACCACTTCCTTAATTTCATTTTCAGAAAAAGGTACACACAAGAAAGCACTCTCCTCAGACCAGATCCCTAGAGCTCTAGAAATCATTAGCAAGTAAAATATGAGGTCACTCTTCTCTACTGATGAGATCCCGGTAAAAATTGACTGCTATGTCCATTAGGCCCTTTTGATCCTACACTAAACCATTAGGGTCCTCCAGAACTTCGATTCGCTTTTTCCTACTCCACGGATTAGTCACCTCTTAGAAATAAGCCATGTTTCTATTACGTTCTAAGATATCCTAATCTCTGGCTATTTATCTAGCATTAATCTCCTCTAATGACCAAATTTTATCTAACTTGGACGAGATAAACTTAAACCTACTTAACTCACTATCAGTAAGGGTCCTGTTTGCCGTCTCCATATCTAGATGGTTATATCTTGATGGTTATAGTCTAGGGCCAAAGCGCCAAAAATTGAAGCAACACATGAACATATCTCCAAACAAACCGAGTGCACTGACTAATTTTTTTTAGAGTTCAAGGGGTAATGCCCCGGCCTTTCAATTATATCAAAAGACCAAGAGTTATTACAGTTCAAGCTCAGATACATCAGCCAGAAAGCATCCACCTGGACTTAAACAACACAGAAGAACTAGAAAAGTATGTATTACACAGCTAGTAATGACAACAGAACAAAACTTCTCTCAGATAGCCAGGTTATCAATGACACTGCCGACGCAAGCTTCTCCATCAAGCTAAGTTGAGAGAAATGTTCAGCGAACTCCACCATGGAATGTCCAGGCCAACCTTAGATTCATCATACCCAGTGGTTCTCCCGGCCTCATCTCCAGCTTCTCCACGGTGGAACTTCAGGTGGTGTTTAGGCGTTCGTATGATAGCCACATCATCATGTCTGCTGCAGTTTTTATCTTGTTGATATATTCGGCCAACATTCCTCTCTTGTCTGCCGGGCAGAGAATTGTCCAATTCACAAGGAGCCCAGAGATCCTGAAGAGGAGCATTTCCATGCTTCTCCACCCATACCTCTGAAAACATAAGTCATTTCTAAGCTTCCAAATAGACCAAATCACAGCAGACGTAATCATATTAACAAGATAGTGTTTCTTATTACTCAACCAATACTTCCCTATATCTACCATACTCTCTCCCACATTACAGCCAAGAATATCCGACATAATGAACCGGCATTGTTTGGCTACTACACATTCAAAGAAAACGTGATGAATAGTCTCTTTTCTAAGCAAAATAGACAATTCTCATCCTCTACTTTCCTACGTTTTGCAAGATTATCTCTAGTGAGAGCTCTATTCTTAATCACCAACCATAAATAAAAATGTACTCTAGGAGGGATTTTAAGACTCCAAACTGCTGAGACATGAACTGGCTTAATTCCCCTAAAATTAATGATCTTATATAGTGACTGAGATGAATATTTTCCTGAAGAGTTAAATTGCCAGATCATTTCATCATCTTCTTCAGTAAACTGGACAGTAGCTACTAGTTCCACCACCTCAAGCCAGGCTTGATAAAGGTTCTCAGATACAATTCTCCTAAAAGTGCATTTCAGGTTGGTCCCATCCCAAAGCTCAGCTAGAGTTTGACCTTTCTTATTAACTATTCTCTATAGAGAGGCCAAAATTGTATAGCTAGACTGGAAGAACCTAACCAATTATCTTCCCAAAGTCTGATCCTCCTTCCATTGCCTACTTTCCATTTGTACCCCATCTTAGCTGCTTGAGCAGCCCACATAAAACCCTTAAAAAAGCTAGAGGCTCCTACTGTGCTAGTCAAAAAAATATTAGGAATTGCAGTGTCATATTATGATCTATAAGTTCTGTCCAGAGCTTTTCTTTATCAACATTGTACCTTCTGAGCCAGGAAGCTAGCAAACTAATGTTGAGATCTCTAAGGTTAGGAAGCCCTAAACCACCCTGTTCTTTACTCACTGAGACCAACTCCCAGTTAGCTAAATGATATTTGTGGTTTTCTACAGAGTCATTCCAAAGGTAATTACCCATGTGAGTATTCATAACTTTGATTGCCCACTTAGGAAATTTAATAAAAGACAGCAAATAAACTGGAATACTTGCCAAATAGGTCTTAAGAAGCATGGCCCTAGCAGCTAAAGAAAGTAATTTACCTCTCCATCTTGCTATCCTTTTCAAAATCTTATCAACCAAAGGTTGGATATCATATCTGCTTAAATTGTCATAGTGAAGAGGAACTCCTAGATACTTAATGGGGAAAGAACCTAAAGGACAAGAAATTACATGAGCAAGACTATGAGCTTCCTCTACATCTAGATTTAGAGGTACTACTTCACTCTTGTGAAAATTAATTCTCATCCCAGAAATCTGTTCATACCACATCAACACACATTTCAAATTTCTCAAGACAGATTCCTCTGCCTTAGAAAATAGAATGGTGTCATCTGCATATTGCAGAGCCACAATACCACCAGGTCTGAAATCTAATAATTACTCTTTGACCAGACCTTTATTAGTAGCTTTAGCTAACATCTTAGACATACCATCTCCCACAAGGTTAAAAAGGAAGGGAGAAAGGGGATCTCCCTGCCTAAGCCCTTTACGAGTCTTGAAATATGCACTATCTTCCCCATTAAGCATAATGCCTATAGACCCCCATCACTATTTGTTTAATGGACTTAATCATATCTGGATGAAAATTTCTAGATTCTAGTAACTCAAAAAGGAAAGTCCAACTCACTCTGTCATAAGCCTTCTCATAATCTAACTTAATCACCACTCCCTTCTCCCCAGATTTGTTAACACTATGCACAATCTCATGAGCCACAACTACACTCTCCAGAATATACCTACCTTTGATAAAGGCAGATTGGGTTGGGGCTACAATTCTTTGTACTACAGAACTCAATCTAAGAGTTAGAATCATTGTGAAGATCTTGAAGCTATAATTGAGAAGACTAATTGGTCTAAATTGTTTCATATTTGTTGCATCCCCTACCTTAGGTATTAAATTAACCAAGGCACAGTTCAACCTATAAAGATCTAACTTTCCTTTATGAAAATCTTCAAACATATCCACTAGGTCCTTCTTAACCACATCCCAGAATTTCTGGTAAAACAGGAAAGGTAGGCCATCTAGCCCAGGGGCCCCTTTAGGATAGCAACTAAAAATGGCAGATTTAATTTTAGATTCAGAGAAAGGAGCCACTAAGATACTATTTTCCTCCTCAGATACCCTATCATGTTCATCCCAAAAGGAGGACCCCAGTTTAACATTAGCTTCAGTTTCTTTAGCAAAAAGATTCTTATTAAAATCAATAGCTATCTTCATCATACCCTTTTGATCATAAACCAGTCCTGAAGGCCCTTCTAGACAATCTACTTTCTTTTTTCTACTTCTCTAGTTGGCTATAGCCTGGAAATATGCAGTATTCCTATCCCCTTCTAACAAGTTTCTCTCTCTAGATTTTTGCCTAGCTTTAATTTCTTCTAAAGCCCAAATGTGTTCTAACTCCTTCTCTGTCAACCTAATCTCTTTTGTTTCCTCTACAGTAAGTTCTCTACTTTCAGCAAGGCTATCCAATCTACTAAACTTTTCCATAACGCTAGCTTTTGTTTTGTTTAGGGCAGCAACTTCATTTGCTACCCAACCTCTAACCATCCTTCTAAGAGTTCTTACCTTAAATTTCCATCTATCAATACTCTTCTCACTACTACAAGTTGAATTCCAAGCTTTTTCAACCATGCTTCTAAAAGAATCTTTTTCTAACCACCATTTTTCAAACCTAAATCTCTTTTTCCAAAAAAGGGTATTATCACTAGAATTTAAGACTAGTGGATTATGATCACTAGGTAGCCTTTCTAAGGCTTTAACACTAACTAAAGGGAAGGAAGACTCCCAAGCAGTTGAAACAAAAATTCTAACTATTTTAGCAAGGATAGGAGGAGTCTGATTATTAGTCCAAGTGAACCTCTTATTGCTAGCATTTAACTCTATCAAAGTCCACTTATCTATCCATTCATTAAAACTATTAGCCCATCGATGGTTTATTAGCCCATTACTTTTGTCGCTAGAAAACCTGACAAGATTAAAGTCTCCTCCAACAAGAAGAGGACCTTGCCAACTATTCATAACCTCTTCTAGTTCTTCCAGAAAGCTTGGTTTCTGTTCATCATAAGCTGGTCCATAGACTACTATAAATTTCCGAGAGAACCTAGTTTTCTTACAAGTCAACATGACACTAACAGTAAAATTCAGAACATCACCTACTGCCATATTAAATAAATCTGAATTTGCTCCAACCAAGATTCCTCCTGCAGAGCCTTTAGCACCTAAGTGGAACCTATTAAAAGGAACATTCCAAGTTAGAGATTTAAGCAAACCATCAGACAAATTACTCTTCTTGGTTTCCATAACACCTATAAAATCTACATGTTGATCCTTAATTCTGCCTCTCAAAGCAGGGATCCTATCAATTTTACCAAGGCCTCTAATATTCCAAAGCATCCCTATCATTTCCTATGTTTTTTATTCTTCTTCCTAGGCCCTACTTTAGACCAACCTACTTCCTGGTCAGTCTCTTGATTGTCAGCATTTCCATCCTGACAATAAGTGGTATTGATCCTCCTTACTACTAGAAGCAACATCAGCTAATCACTCCTTTCCTGGAGTCAAAGGTTCACTACAGCTTGTGTGTGTATAGTTCAGTTTACTATCAGCATTTTTACTACAGTCTAACTAGACCATACACTCTACTGTATCAGGATTTGCATCCAGAACATCTAAGCCAATATCCTTGGCAACAGAAAGTAAAAGAGGTTTGGAAACTTTGGATGTTTTTGTGGAAATACCTGTTCTGTCATCAAGGTTCCACTTTCTTTTAGCTTCTTGTGCCTTCTCCATCATGAGCTTTCCATTGTCAACATTCCTAGAGCTCCTTCTCAGTGGTATTACAGGCCCCCATTGTGGTTTCTTTCCACCTTTCTTTCCCTTCTGCCCATCAGCTTTCTGCTTTTGCCTCTCTAGAACTGTCTCCACAGTATTGGAAGAACTGAAGTTCATGTTATCTTCTGCTGTCATGACCTGTGAACTTGGCTCAGTATTTTCATTCCTTACAGGATTAAATTGACTAAGGTTCTTTTCAAGCTCCAGATTTGACATAGTAACCACTTGTGCCTCCTGTCTCTGCCCAATCAGATAAAAAACCCATTCCTCTGGTAGTTGATAGAACTCATCATCATCATGAATCTCAAAATGAAGAGTGAAATCCATCTCTTCTCCTACTTCATCCTCCTCATCCAATCCCATATCCTTTAGTAGCTTAGAACATTCCATGGTTTCAGCCTGATTACCAGATTCTAGATCATCAAACTGAAGTATCCTCTTCACACTTTTGCCTCCAGCCGGGGCACTTTTGCTCCCATGAGTTTTTGTAGTAGATTGGCCTTGAGTTTTGTCCTTCCCATTCTCTTTGGGTGTCACACCCATTTATCGACCAAATGGAATGCTTACCCTTATGTGCGCCCAGAGATTAATCACACATAAGTTCACAAATTATAACAGAAGTATCATGGCAAATGTTATTACATCACGATATTTAAACACTTAGTCTTTAACACAAATGTAGCGGAAGTATAAATAAAAATCTCTCGTGGTAGCTCCAGTCACAGGTACATTGACTGGTTGACGGCAAGACTAATAATCCTCAGGGAAATAGGCGTAGTAGTCGCTATTACCTCCATCTGTTACCCATCCGGCATTTTTATCCAATAAGAGAAATAAACAAGCGTAAGTACATCTCGTACTCAACAAGTGTAACATGGGGTTCATGAGGCTCAAAAAGGCATAATCGTTGGTTTATCAGCATGTAGCTTTTAGTTAACATGATTTTAGCATATCAATAGCATCAAAAAGGTCTCAATGTAAACAATAAACATATGATCCATGTGAAATGATTAATGAATAGCAAAAACATAAACATAAACAATTATTCAACTATTCCATAAGGGTCCAAGGCCACTCGTGACCGTGAGCACGGCTGTTATAACAGTTCTACACTCTGCAGAGGTTGTACACTTTCACTGTGAGTCGTGTTACCCAAATGCCCGGGTTAATTACTCCCAAAACACTACCAAGGTGAGTAGGCAGGGTAAACACTATGAAGTCTTTCGAAGGTTCGTCTAACAAGTTAGGGCCATTAGATTCACTCGGCAAACAGATGTAGAGCCCCCCTTCCAAATGGCACAATAACCCGCAGCCTATACACATAAGGACAGAGGCCGCACTATACCCGATTCGTCAAGCCATTCTTACGCCAAAAAGGTTACCTCTAACAAGCTAGAAAAGGTCCTTCTATATGACTAAAGCCAGAGCCATATAGCCCCCACAGTTGTACTGTAAATCCCGGATTGTCGCTTATAGATGAGTCCTTATGGAGAGCAATTAGAGCATCAAAAGCAACACACATGCTCTAATCCCCTTTATACAATAATCAAAATCATATTTTAATGTTTATTGCATACTCCTCTAATCAATTTACATGATCATAGTCCATGTTTAAGCACTAGCCATACTAATCAATGCATCATAATGGGTACCAAGGTATAGGATCAATCGCTAAGTCATCCTTAACAAGGAATAAATGCATAATGATATTAATTGCATAAGGTGAATAGGACAACAAGGACAATCCCATGCTATACTTACCTTGCTCAAACTGGTCCTGAAGATCTTGCTCGTAGTAAGGCTCTTGATCTCCAACGAATTGCTCACCGTCTATACTCGATCAACCATTATCAACAACACACATCCAGAAGCAATCATGCATAGACAAACAAGGCTAGAATTAGAACAATACACCAACAGTAAGAAAATAAGATAAAAAGTCTTTAAAACGAATCTACAACTCGCTAGGATCACACAGACGCGAAGATCACGAAAAACGGAGCTAAAACTACAAAGTTATGAATTTCCAAAGATTTCCTATAGAAAAATAAATACTTTAATTGAAACTCGAAAATAAATTAATCCAAACCTACTGTACAGTTGTATCATTAGATAGAGCTCGCAAATATGAATCTAACGCAATTTGAATGGATCAAATCGGAGTTAAAACGAAGATTCTACGGCTAAAACAATCTGAGTGGCAAAACTGTAAATATGAGAAAGCGTATTTTTCTTTTTCTGAAACGAATTACGTTTTTATTTAATCAAAACGTATTTTCCCGGTTTACGCTTTGGACCGCGGGTTAGATAATTGAAAACCCCAGGGGCTCTTTAACAAAAAATCCGCCGAACCGTTATCTTCTAATGTGATCCGTCCGTTTTAGATCGGACGGTCCAGATCGATCGGGGGAGGGGACGGGCGGCGCTCCGGCCGGGTTTGGTCCCGACGGCGACCCTCCGCGGTGGCGCCATGGCCGGAACATCGCCGGAGTTGGCTTCTCGGCGATTTTGACCACCAAACGACACGCAACCGGTACCAACAGAAAGAGGACCTCGACGCGAACTCACCCGCGTAGAAGATAGGACCGGAGGACGGGCTGAGGGCGGTGGTTAGCTCGGGATGGCGGCGGTGAAGCTCGAGCTCGCGGTGACACCTTCCCGAGACCTACCACTGCTTCGAAACGGCCGAGATGGAATCGACGAGGGTGCGGCTCGGCTTTTATAGCCCAAGGATGCACCGGGTTAGGAAAGGGAAAAGATTTGATGACGGATTTGAGCTCCCGTATCCGACGGGAAAGAGGAAGGCGGCGGTGTTTTGGTAAGCTCCGGAGGAAGAAGATGGAAAGGGGAGACGGACACTGACCGGTGGGACCCACACGTCAGCGACACAATGCGGGAAACAGGAAAGCGCTCGCGCGTTCTGGGCCGGCAGCCGCGGCTCGGCCCACGCGGGCGATCGGGAGGAGGAGGTGGGCCGCGCGCTGGGGGGAAAAGAAGCAGGCCGCCGCTAACAGGCCGAGACGAGCGCTGGGCCGAAAACCGAAAAGAACAAACTTTCTCTCTTTTTTTTTCAAATCCATTTTTTAAATGATTTTCAAATCAAATTTGAATTTGATTTAAACCACTCGATACAAAACTCCAAATGCAGCAGCATGAATGCTCAATCATGTTTCTACCCTTATATTTGATTTTAAATTTATAAAATTATTCTTATTCTAAAGTTGCATGCTTCACAAAAATAAATATAAAAATCACATTTTCCCTATTTTTCTTCTATTCAAATTTTAGGGTGTTACAATTCTACCCCCCTTAAAATGAATCTCGCCCCGAGATTCGACCGGTGCTTACTCAAACAGTTGCGGGTAGGTTTTTCTCAGATCCTCTTCTCGTTCCCAAGTAGCCTCTTCTGCGGTATACCGATTCCACTGTACTTTACACATTTTGATTGTTCTACTTCTTGTGACTCTGGCCGCAGTCTCCAAAATTTTAATCGGAAACTCCTCATATGTAAGATCCTCCTTAACAGTGAGTTCCTCTATCAGAATCTGTTCCTCTGGTATTCGTAAACATTTCTTCAATTGTGACACATGGAACACATCATGTACACCTGCCAGACTCTCGGGTAATTCCAATTGATATGCCACTTCACCACGTCTCTCTATAATCTTGAAAGGTCCAATATATCTTGGTGCTAATTTACCCTTCATGTTAAATCTCTTCACACTTCTCATGGGTGACACTTTCAAGTAGACATAATCTCCTACCTCAAAAATCAACTCTCTTCTGCGAGTACCAGCATAACTTTTCTGTCTGGACTGGGCTATTTTTAGATTATCTCTAATCATTCTCACTTTCTTTTCAGCATCCTTTAATACATCAGGTCCAAACACTTGACTCTCCCCTGTCTGATTCCAGAACAACGGGGTCCTACACTTTCGTCCATACAGAGCCTCAAACGGTGCCATTTGAAGACTCTTCTGATAACTATTGTTATAAGAGAACTCTGCGTATGGCAAACTCTTATCCCAGCTAGTACCATATTGTAGAGCACAAGCTCTCAACATATCTTCCAATATCTGATTAATTCTCTCTGTTTGACCATCTGTCTGGGGATGATAAGCTGTACTAAAATTTAGTTTGGTCCCCAATGATTCATGTATCTTTTGCCAATAATGAGATGTAAACTGAGTACCTCGATCAGACACAATCTTCTTAGGAACTCCATATAGACTCACTATTCTTTCCATATATAACTCTGCCAACTTCGCACTGCTATATGTAGTCTTCACAGGCAGAAAATGAGCAACCTTAGTCAGACGATCCACTATCACCCAAATTGAATCATATCCTCTTTGAGTCCGTGGTAACCCAACTATAAAGTCCATACCGACCTCTTCCCATTTCCACTCGGGTATCTGCATAGGTTGTAACAATCCTGCAGGTCTCTGATGTTCCGCTTTCACCCTTTGACAAGTGTCACACAAAGCAACATACTCAGCTACGTCTCTCTTTAAACCATACCACCAATATTTCTCTTTCAGATCTAAGTACATCTTAGTACTCCCCGGATGTATGGAATAAGCTGACTCATGAGCTTCACGCAGAATTGCCATTCGGATTTCCTTATCTTCGGGCACACACAGCCTTTTCCCAAATCATAGCGTACCATTTTCATCCTTACGAAATCCTGGAGATTTTCCTTTCGCTATGTTTTCCGCTATCTCTCTCAACTTTTCATCCTTCTGCTGACCTTTACGGATTTCTTGCTCCAAAGTAGGCTCTAATACTAGTTCCACTGCATTAGTAGTAAATCCTAAGTTCAGATGCTTGCACTCAGCACATAATTCCTTTGGCATAGGCATTACTTGTATTTCATTTGCATAACTTTTCCTACTAAGAGCATCAGCAACAACGTTGGCCTTTCCAGGATGATAATGCACCTCTAGATCATAGTCTTTTATCAACTCCAACCATCTACGCTGCCTCAAGTTCAGATCCGTTTGAGTGAAGATATACTTGAGACTCTTGTGATCAGTGTATATATCACTCTTGTGTCCAATCAAATAATGTCTCCATATCTTTAATGCATGAACTACTGCAGCTAATTCCAAATCATGAGTAGGGTAATTTAACTCATGCTTCCTTAACTGCCTCGATGCATATGCCACAACTCTACCTTCTTGCATCAGAACACATCCCAATCCCAATCGAGATGCATCACAATAGATAGAGAAAGATTTATTCAGATCTGGCAAAACTAAGACGGGTGCAGTAGTCAATCTTTTCTTTAATTTCTCAAAATTAGCCTGGCACTTCTCAGACCACACAAACTTGGCATTCTTCTCCAATAATGCAGTCATTGGTTTTGCAAGCTTTGACAATCCCTCTATAAATCTCCTATAATAACCAGCCAATCCCAAAAAGCTACGGATCTCACTTGTATTGATAGGTGGTTTCCAGTTCAATACATCTTTCACCTTGCCAGGATCTACTGATATTCCTCCATTTGAAACAATATGACCCAGAAAAGAAACTTCCTTCAGCCAAAACTCACATTTACTCCTTTTTGCATATAGTTGGTGTTCTCTGAGCTTCTGCAAGACCAACCTCAAATGTTCAGCATGTTCTTCCTCCATCTTGGAAAACACTAGTATATCATCAATGAATACCACTACAAACTTATCCAGATATTCCATGAACACCTTATTCATTAAGTACATGAAGTATGCAGGAGCATTAGTCAAACCAAAGGACATCACTGTATACTCATATAACCTATAACGTGTGGTAAATGCTGTCTTGGGTATATCCCTGGCACGAATCTTCAATTGATGATATCCAGAGCGAAGGAATACACAAGCTCCTCTCAACTGATCAAACAGGTCATCAATTCTAGGCAATAGGTACTTGTTCTTAATGGTAACCTCATTAAGAGACCGATAATCTACACACATCCTCTGAGTTCCATCTTTTTTATCCACAAAAATCACTGGTGCACCCCATGGTGAAGAACTAGGACGAATAAAACCCTTATCCTGCAACTCCTTAATTTGTTTCTTAAGTTCTTCTAATTCATTTACTCCCATTCTATATGGACGCTTAGCTATAGGTGCAGTTCCAGGTAATAATTCAATAATAAATTCAATGTCACGGTCTGGTGGCATACCTGGCAATTCCTCTGGAAACACATCTGGGAACTCCTCCACAACTGGATCTTCCTGGTTGGCACCATCATTGAGCTGGTTCACTGTAGCGGTCTCTTGTTTTTGCACTTTGACTTCAACCCTGATCCTATCACCCTTTGGTGTTGTCAGCACAACTGATTTGTCCTTACACTGAATCTCTGCTTGTTGTTGCATCATCCAATCCATTCCCAATATAAGATCAATCCCAGCTGTCCTCAATACTATAGGGCTAACTGTAAACTCTACCCCCCTTAAGTTGAGACTAATGGGAAGACAGCGATAAGATGCTGGCATGCTTCCACCAGGTGAGTTTACTAAGATAGGGTTCTTCATGGCACACAAATGGATTCTATGTATTCTAACAAATGATTGTGATATGAAAGAATGTGATGCTCCAGAATCAAAAAGAACAGTGGCGGGAGTAGAGTGGACATCGAACGTACCAAGCATAACTTCTGGCTCCTCCACTGCAGTTTCCTGGGACAAGTGATTCACCCTTCCCAAGTTAAGTGCGGGCTTCTGGTGGCTGCTCTGTCTCTAGGGAGTCTGCTGGTTAGGCTTCTCCGGGCAATTGTAAGACAAGTGACCTTCTTTTCCACAACGGAAACACCTGTTGGGAGTATTGGGAGCACTGGTCTTTGTAGGAGTGTTGTTGGAAGGACCCTGACGCTGCACTTGATTCCCATTCTGCTGTGGTGGACGTTGGTTGCTACTCTGTGGCTGAAATGAGGGACGTTGAGGGAACTGTCCACGGAATGGGGCCTGACCACGATTCCACTGTCCAGAAGGAGGTCTCTGCTGAGTATTCTGTTGAAAGCCAGTGCGTGGACGGGTGTTGCTATTGGAGGCTTGTCCTTGTAACCTCTTCCTCTTTGCATCCATTTCTTTGCGCTTGTTATCTACCACGATAGCGCGGTTCACAAGCGTCTAAAAGTTAGGATAGGTATTGGACATCAACTGCAACTGTAGTCCATCATATAATCCCTTCAAGAAGCGGCGCTGCTTATCATTGTCATTGGCCACCTCATGTGGAGCATATCGTGACAATTGAGCAAACTTGTCACGGTACTCAGCTACAGTCATTGACCCTTGTGTCAGGTTCCTGAATTCCTCCGCCTTCAATTCTATCATTCCTTCAGGTATATGGTAAGCCCTGAAGTTCTCTCTAAACTCTTGCCAGGTGACTGCAGGAGCATTGGCAGGACGACCATACTCATATGACTCCCACCAATCCTGAGCTTCTCCCTGAAGTTGCCCAGAAGCGAACAACACCTTCTGTCGGTCATCACATTGTGCAATGGTGAGTTGTTTCTCCACAGCACGAAGCCAATCATCGGCCTCCAAAGGATCAGCAGCATGTGTGAATACTGGGGGACGACCCTTCAAAAATTCACCACGCTTATCACGTGGTTGAGCCCCAGCAACTGGCTGATTCTGCTGATTCTGCACCAGTTGTTGCATCAACTGCGTCTGTACTGCCAGCAACTGCTCGATAGTTGGTGGCGGTGGTGGTGGTGGATTCAGGGGAATGTTTCCACGACCTCTGCCTCTTCCTCTTCCGGCCATCTGCCACCCATAAACATGCAAACTTTAAGAAATCCAGGTTATCAACCACTTATAAGATTAAGAATGAGATCTGAAAGTTTTCTGGACAAGTAGCAATATTGACAGTGCAGTATTTCAATCATATCTCGGGCTACAGAAGTCCAAAAGAGGCGTGCTTTATATGGTTGGAAAGCTTATGAAATTATCCACAATTTCTATTCAGACCTCAAGACCAGATTCTGTCGTTAAGTCTATGAAAAATAAGGCGTAACAGAAACTGTTCCAGATTCCAGACTGTGCAGAAACTTTTACTTGTGAAAATTATATCTCTCGAACCAGATTAGATAAAAAGGTGATTCCAGTGGCATTTGAAAGATGCTTGAGTCTAGTTTCTCATAAAAATTTCATAAATGTTGCACGAACCGTTTTTAAACTATAGCAGAAACATTAGAGACTGCTCCAGAAAACAGCAAGGATAGAAACGAGATAATATCAAACCCAACTATTATTCCTTGACTATTAAACTTATTATTCTTAATAATGGAACTTGTAGACATGCCTACAAGTCCAGACACTCAAACAAAGATCCAACTCACACATAAGCATAATAATAAAGCAACTAGCACACCAAGGTTCAAACCACACGACAGACTCGACTGACTCAACTGACGTTACTAAGAACGTTTTTATTACATAAAGGACTCCTACTTCCTAAGGAAGTGGCTCATGCTCTAATGTCTCGTAGATCTTGGGCATGCTTTGGTTTGCTCGTAGCTCATCAATGGTTGCTTGGCACCTCTTGATAGTCTTCCCTTGTGTCCTCACCATCTCTTCTAGTTGCAGCTTCCTGTCCATCATATCATAGACAAAGTTCACCATCACCCGAGGTAGTGGCTCTAGCTGCACTGGATCTGTCATAGCCCATCCAAGCTCGGGGTGTGCACGAGGAAGGAAGCGATGAATGTCATGCTTCATAAGGTTAAAGCGAAGATAGCGGAGACCCATACATGCTTCAAAAGCAGCATCTTCAATGCTATCCTCTATAGTAGCTCGATGTCCCACATGAGAGAACATCCTGTCCAGCTGATAGGCCCCCTTGTCTTGCTTGTGTGCAAAGATGCTTGCCCTTGCCTTCCAGTACGTGCTCTCTAGTGGATGAGTGTACTCCCAGCAGACGTACTCCACGGCTGGATGCCAATCCGCGAAGTAAGCAGTGAGCATCCCCACTAGGCGAATATGAGAGACATCATCCCCTCCATTCCTGTGGTAGATCCCCACAGTCCACCCCATTGGAGGAGGTGGCATATCTTCAGGAGCTTCATGTGGTGGAGACGGGGGTTGTACTCCTCCATTAGCTTCTTCCTCACCATCTTCAATCTCGACGATTTCTGGATCTTCTTCAGGCTCAGTCTCTTCCTGGGGAGGTGCTGGTGCTTGGACTGGTGCTACAGGGGTCTTCTCCTGTTCCTGAGGTTCTGGCTCTTGTGGCTCTTCAGTTGCAAGCAGGGCACGAGGTGGGTAGTATCCTCCAGAGCTGATGCGGGCAGTCTTACGGTCACGGGTCATCTACAGAATTTTTAGATGAAGTTAGAATAGAGGCAAAATTTCGTAATAGAATGAGACATAAGAAGCATAAAAATTTATCAAATAACAAGAGCAAGATAGTGAGCATAAAAATAGTGTAAAGATGACACTACTTCGACCATTGCTAGCTAGGCTTGCGTCCTACAGTCAACAAGAGCTCTGATACCAATTTGTCACATCCATTTATCGACCAAATGGAATGCTTACCCTTATGTGCGCCCAGAGATCAATCACACATAAGTTCACAAATTATAACAGAAGTATCATGGCAAATGTTATTACATCACGATATTTAAACACTTAGTCTTTAACACAAATGTAGCGGAAGTATAAATAAAAATCTCTCGTGGTAGCTCCAGTCACAGGTACATTGACTGGTTGACGGCAAGACTAGTAATCCTCAGGGAAATAGGCGTAGTAGTCGCTATTACCTCCATCTGTTACCCATCCGGGATTTTTATCCAAATAAGAGAAATAAACAAGCGTAAGTACATCTCGTACTCAACAAGTGTAACATGGGGTTCATGAGGCTCAAAAAGGCATAATCGTTGGTTTATCAGCATGTAGCTTTTAGTTAACATGATTTTAGCACATCAATAGCATCAAAAAGGTCTCAATGTAAACAATAAACATATGATCCATGTGAAATGACTAATGAATAGCAAAAACATAAACATAAACAATTATTCAACTATTCCATAAGGGTCCAAGGCCACTCGTGACCGTGAGCACGACTGTTATAACAGTTCTACACTCTGCAGAGGTTGTACACTTTCATTGTGAGTCGTGTTACCCAAATGCCCGGGTTAATTACTCCCAAAACACTACCAAGGTGAGTAGGCAGGGTAAACACTATGAAGTCTTTCGAAGGTTCGTCTAACAAGTTAGGGCCATTAGATTCACTCGGCAAACAGATGTAGAGCCCCCCTTCCAAATGGCACAATAACCCGCAGCCTATACACATAAGGACAGAGGCCGCACTATACCCGATTCGTCAAGCCATTCTTACGCCAAAAAGGTTACCTCTAACAAGCTAGAAAAGGTCCTTCTATATGACTAAAGCCAGAGCCATATAGCCCCCACAGTTGTACTATAAATCCCGGATTGTTGCTTATAGATGAGTCCTTATGGAGAGCAATTAGAGCATCAAAAGCAACACACATGCTCTAATCCCCTTTATACAATAATCAAAATCATATTTTAATGTTTATTGCATATTCCTCTAATCAATTTACATGATCATAGTCCATGTTTAAGCACTAGCCATACTAATCAATGCATCATAATGGGTACCAAGGTATAGGATCAATCGCTAAGTCATCCTTAACAAGGAATAAATGCATAATGATATTAATTGCATAAGGTGAATAGGAAAACAAGGACAATCCCATGCTATACTTGCCTTGCTCAAACTGGTCCTGAAGATCTTGCTCGTAGTAAGGCTCTTGATCTCCAACGAATTGCTCACCGTCTATACTCGATCAACCATTATCAACAACACACATCCAGAAGCAATCATGCATAGACAAACAAGACTAGAATTAGAACAATACACCAACAGTAAGAAAATAAGATAAAAAGTCTTTAAAACGAATCTACAACTCGCTTGGATCACACAGACGCGAAGATCACGAAAAACGGAGCTAAAACTACAAAGTTATGAATTTCCAAAGATTTCCTATAGAAAAATAAATACTTTAATTGAAACTCAAAAATAAATTAATCCAAACCTACTGTACAGTTGTATCATTAGATAGAGCTCGCAAATATGAATCTAACGCAATTTGAATGGATCAAATCGGAGTTAAAACGAAGATTCTACGGCTAAAACAATCTGAGTGGCAAAACTGTAAATATGAGAAAGCGTATTTTTCTTTTTCTGAAACGAATTACGTTTTTATTTAATCAAAACGTATTTTCCCGGTTTACGCTTTGGACCGCGGGTTAGATAATTGAAAACCCCAGGGGCTCTTTAACAAAAATTCTGCCGAACCGTTATCTTCTAATGTGATCCGTCCGTTTTAGATCGGACGGTCCAGATCGATCGGGGGAGGGGACGGGCGGCGCTCCGGCCGGGTTTGGTCCCGACGGCGACCCTCCGCGGTGGAGCCATGGCCGGAACATCGCCGGAGTTGGCTTCTCGGTGATTTTGACCACCAAACGACACGCAACCGGTACCAACAGAAAGAGGACCTCGACGCGAACTCACCCGCGTAGAAGATAGGACCGGAGGACGGGCTGAGGGCGGTGGTTAGCTTGGGATGGTGGCGGTGAAGCTCGAGCTCGCGGTGACACCTTCCCGAGACCTACCACTGCTTCGAAACGGCCGAGATGGAATCGACGAGGGTGCGGCTCGGCTTTTATAGCCCAAGGATGCACCGGGTTAGGAAAGGGAAAAGATTTGATGACGGATTTGAGCTCCCGTATCCGACGGGAAAGAGGAAGGCGGCGGCGTTTTGGTAAGCTCCGGAGGAAGAAGATGGAAAGGGGAGACGGACACTGACCGGTGGGACCCACGCGTCAGCGACACAATGCGGGAAACAGGAAAGCGCTCGCGTGTTCTGGGCCGGCAGCCGCGGCTCGGCCCACGCGGGCGATCGGGAGGAGGAGGTGGGCCGCGCGCTGGGGGGAAAAGAAGCAGGCCGCTGCTAACAGGCCGAGACGAGCGCTGGGCCGAAAACCGAAAAGAACAAACTTTCTCTCTTTTTTTTTCAAATCCATTTTTCAAATGATTTTCAAATCAAATTTGAATTTGATTTAAACCACTCAATACAAAACTCCAAATGCAGCAGCATGAATGCTCAATCATGTTTCTACCCTTATATTTGATTTTAAATTTATAAAATTATTCTTATTCTAAAGTTGCATGCTTCACAAAAATAAATATAAAAATCACATTTTCCCTATTTTTCTTCTATTCAAATTTTAGGGTGTTACATTGGGCCCTCATCATCACCTTTTTCAGTATCTGATAACTCTTCATCGCCAGAGGATCATCCTCCTTCTTCTCTTCACCACCCCCTTGCCAGAACCACCATCAGAAGTAGTATCGGCCTCATATCCTTCTGGGCTGAACACAATCAGATGCACCTTGTTCTTGAACACAAAGAGTCTCTCCTTGGGAATCTTAGCAGGATCTTTACATTGTATCTTGACTCTGACAGAGCTAAAGAAACTATTGAACATAACTTGCCAGTCAATCTCAACCATTCTGCCAATGATTGAAGATACTTTATATAGAGATTTCCTATCCACCCACTTTGGGGTATCCCAAGGATCTAAACCCAAACATCAACAGGACTCCCAATAGGTTCAATTTCACCATTCCAAACACTCAAGGAACCCACCACTCTAGGTCTGTTGAGATCTAACACTGATGCCTTTCGAATCACCAGTTTTTCTACTTTTCTGTCTGGTGGGAATCTCACTATGTACTTGTAGTCATCAGACCTCTTTAGTTGCCAAGCCCAGTCCTTATCAAAGAGCTCCCTCAGATTTTCCAAGATACCCTCCTCATCTATCTTTCCTTCCTCAATAGTGATCACACCAAAATTATCCATTCCAACCCAATGTTTGAATCTATCCTCAAACTCCTCAACATCAATGTAAAGGAAACCCAACCCCTTGTTAACACTACAAAAATATTGGGCTGTCGGCTGTGGTTTCTAAGCACACCTTGGGACTCTTTCAAGAAGAACTGAAGTGGCCTATTTGCCGACAATTGAAGCACACAACATGAAGATTACCTTCCTTAACAGGATCAGCAGTATCATCCGCAGCCACCACTTGTCGCTCTTCCACTGCAGCTAGGATCTCATCACGAACTGGCTCTTTGGGGGCTTGAGTTTAATTTGGGATCTGCACTGCCTTCCATGGCCCCTACCCTACATGTTTCCTCCTCTAGGCCTCGGCCCTCGAACTGCCTATTGAAGTTAGCTTGGTGCAGCCGAGGCATATGCAGCGGTGGTTGATTGGGGTAGAACCCGTATGGTGGCAGCGGTTGGTTGAAGAATTGCGGTGGCGGCAGCAGAGGTAGGAATTGGTACTAGTTCCAGCCTCCCCCACCCCATCCCTCCCAATCCACCTCTGCGGTTCGTGACCTCAGATCTCTTCCCCTTCCACGCCTAGCCATCACCTCCTTAACGACTTGAACAAAGCTTTTTTCTTCTCTTCTCCCCAGAATACCTCCACGAACAGTAGATTGGAAGGTGAATCAACCCACCAGACACTCTCGCCAACAGGGTAGCAATCAGAAGGGTCGAAGACCTTGGCACGCCATAGATCCTTCCTAATCTAGACCATGTTCTCCACCCCTCCCTCCTAACCCCAGAACGATGAGTGGGTGGCTTCAAATTGGGGATATACCAGAGTTGTCCCCAGAACTCTTCAATCTCATCTTCTCGCTCCACCGGGTTGGACGGTTTGGATCTTCCACTGATCTGATCCGAGGCCCGCCATTGATGAGAGGCTACCACTTGCCCGTCCCTTAGAGCTCCACGTCACTTCCCTCCCGATGTGTGTCTAACACATGGGCCCTAGTTGCAGGCGAGACTACGGGGCTGAGGTGGTGAGCCACGCTCACAGATGGGGGAGTCTGGGGCCCTAGTCGCCGGTGGTGAGGGGACTCCGCCCCATGTCACTCCAGGACCACCTACGCACTCGACTCTCATGTCCTTCCTCATGTGTACACGTCGAATTTCACCTGAGCTACAACAAGTTCTAGGTGGTACATATGTTTTTTTCGTGCACTGACTAATACACTAACATATCACAACGTTCGTAGTCATGATAGCATTAGCAACAGACAAACCTATCCAAATCCTTCGTACATCAACTACCTAGGTCCATGCAACATGCAGTTCACGTCCAATCCAGGGGTAGAGTTTACCCTAAGCCTAATCTATACATCCAATAGTACGAATGCATGCAATCAAACATCCCAAATCAACCTAATTTCATAACCCTCCTCATCTAGCCTAAGAACAAAGAAATCGCTAAATCCAGGGGAAGAAGTCATACCAGGACACATGAAGGAGGATGGCCTATGGCGAAGGACCCGGTGGGGCGGACGGCGCCGGTTAGTTGGTCGGGGCTCCACGGTGGCGGGCCCCCGGTATCGCCCATGACCTGCATGGGGAATAAAGGGACCTGTAGAGGAGGATGGCTGGCGCAGGCATCCCTGGTGAAACTAGCAGCGGGTAGCGCCAGCTCCTTCGGCGCTGTTTGGTGGTGGTGGCACCCTGGTATCGCCCACGACCTGGGTGGGGAAGAAAGTGGGCTGGGCCCGCAGTGTAAATGGCCTTGTCATGCCAGCCTGCCTAGCACGACAAGCCTGCTGTCACGCCCGAGTCGGTGGCACGATTGGGTGGGATCCACATCTACCATGGAGAATCAGGTCAACGAAGTATGCCATGGTGGATGCCCTTGTCGCACCAGCGCATGTGGCGCATCAACGTGATTTTGTCGCGCCACTCGCACTAGCGTGACCAAAAGGGTTAGTTTGTGCAATATCATTTTGGCAACGATTATTATTAAGATATTGATAAAAAGGATTAAAAATAAAAAATCCTCACATATAGTGGCTTGAGGTGATTCACGGATTCTTCTGGCTTATGGAACACACAACACTCTTAGTAGCAAAGTCTAACTGAGCTATCTTTGAATCATCTCGGAAGACAAATACACCACATTGACTTCCACCCTATCCGGTGTAGGCTCATAGTCCAACATCTCCTCATCTCGCTCTAGCATCAACAAAAGAGACTAAATCACCTGAAGATGGATCAACTGCCGGAGAACCCAAAGAAACTGGCCTGGACGGTTTGCATTGTGCTAAAAGAGGGGGGGCGAGGAAACTGGCCTAGCCAATTTTGTTTGTGCAGGTGGCTGCTTCGTCTTTCTTTGCTGTTTGAGGGAAGACACCGAGTCCAAGATTGCTTCCCTCATGTTTTCCAGCTTCTCCCTCTTTAGTTTGCTGCACCATGCACTTTTCAATTTGCGCTTCTTTGTCTTCGACAATCCCAGAGGACACCACTTGGGTTGCAAGTATTTGGGATGTCTCTTGGCGTTCTCATCTTTATCAACATCAACAACATCACTCACAAAGACATCTTTGGGTCATTACTAGTACCAGATCCTCAATTACAATCGGCCCATCATTGTTTGAGGGACCTCTGTAGAGCTAATTGTAATAGATGATGGAGGATTAGCATTTGGTTTGAGAGTAACAGGAACTTCTCCTTTCTTCTTAGGCACAAAAACCTACAGCACTGGTGCCTTTCCCAATTCTTGAGGGGTCAAAGTCCTCGATATATTCCTCAACCTTGCCTTGCACTACTGGTGCTTGGTTGGCCATAGCTCAATCAGTCGAATATGGAATGTTGTTTAATCATGACCAGCAGGCCCTCCCCACCTCTGTTGATGAATAGGTGCCACCAGAGGATAAGGCAACCACACTCCATAGGGCCCCCACACTGGTTGTATAGAAGGTTGAACCGGAGGACCCCAATGATACACACGTGGAGCAGCTTGTTGCTATAATGGATCCACCACTTGTGACACCACAATCTTCTTAGATGGCTCTTCTTGCTTTGGTTGGCATAGGCCCTCTTTCTTTAACGGCCAATTCATAGAATTGCTCTTTTCTTTCTTGTACTTGCTCATTAGCTTATGAAAGGTGGACTGGAATCTCAACACCTTTCCTGCATTCTCATGAGCTCACTAGATATCCATGTACCAATCTCAGGTCATCGCAGCACAAAATTGCTCCAAACATGCACACCAAGCCTGTTGGCCAAAACCGGCCTAGCCAATTTTTCTAGGTGAATAGGGCCAGAACCAGCCTGGGGGAGTTTCTGAAACCAGCCTGGCCAGCCTCTGCTATGGGGTCCACTCTTCATGGTACTGCTGCATGTTTAAAGTCTTTACTGACCCAACTATAATCTTGAGTATGTTCTTGCCATCTTCATCTGTCTCAAGCAAAACTTTGCGACCCAAAATCTTCTCAACTTTCAGCACTTCTCTAGGCTCGTAATAATAATCACGTTCTTACTAATGGTTGTATCATCTTGATCTGGGCAGATTAGGACGGCCGGCTCTCCCTTTTCAAGTATATTGACCTAGAAAGGAATTCTATCAACTTGCACCTCAGTAAGACTCAATCGTCCCTCATTGAGAGCTGATTAGACATGCCAAAGGAAAACATTGCAATCATTAGTTGCATGAGAAAATAATTATGCCATTTGCAAATAAGCTCTCCTTTTCAACTCTTCAAGTAATGGCGAAGCATGCGACAACTTAATGTAGCCATTTTTAGGTAACTCATAAAAAAGGCGATCCCATTTAGCAGTATCAACATTAAAATTCACATCCTCTAGCCGCTTCATGTGAATTGGCTTGAGAGATGGACAAGTGACTGATTTGCTTTGGATAGGCCAAATAAATTCATCAAAGTAGCATTCTTTCGTTTCATCATCCGAGCTATTCCGAATGATATTCGATGCCATGCATATTTGGATGATGTGACCTATGAAAATTATGAGAATGTTTTAAATGAGATTCAACTACAATGGCTTTTCACAACAATTGATTAACGGTAAGAAACTCATAATGCTTGAGCTTTTCTTTAATACTAGAGCACAAACCGTTAAGATCCAAATCAGTCAAATCTCCTTCTGTAATTTCCAAATGAAAGCATCATTACTTGACATCAAGCATTTCACAAAGTCAAGAATGGATTCATCACGCCCTTGTCAAACTGATGTTAGATGCAACAATTTCGTTTCATTAACTCCATTGCAAAAATGCTCATGAAATCTCTCTTCTAATTGAGCCCAAGAACCAATGGAGCAAGTAGGTAAAGATGTAAACCAAGAAAAAGCGGTATCAGTAAGAGATAAAGGAAAATGTCAAACATTGATAAAATCTAAGGTACTAGCATCACCCATTTGAGCAAGAAGCAAAGTAATGTGTTGAATAGTAGATTTACTATCTTCACCAACAAATTTGTAAAACTCTGGTACCCTCCTACTCAGCTTAGTTTCCACACCCAAGCTATTCTCAGTAGATTTAGACAATTCATCTCTAAAACGATTCAAAGTTTCATTAAAATCAGTAGTAGGAGCCACGGGCGTGCTACTAAGCATAGGGATTTGACTCGGTCACTTCTGCAAGTTAGGAAGAACTGTATTATGCCCACCGAAGACCGACTCACTAGTGGTCCGTGATCGGTTCATGTGTGACAAGCCGAATTCAAAGTAAAATGGACGATAGGCATAGTTATAGCAACCCCACCTAAACTGGCCCTATCAGTTTCAGTCGCTGAAGAGGCCAATTTGGCTTGGTTAGCCGCTGCATACATGCTTTGATTCTCATAAAATTTATAAGGCAAGCCACATTGAGGTTGTTTAGAATCTGATTCGTCAATGGGTGCATCAACGTTGTAGCCATCATACCCTCTAATCTATCAAAGCATGACATGATCATATTGACAACGATCATAATATTGTTACCAGTAAGGATCATATCTACCTCTTCAATAGTTTTTACCTCTAGTGCAGCGGACATAGATGTTGTTCACCGAAGGCAGGTTCATGGTATAGAGTAACCTTGCCCCACCAATCCTTAACGCAACTCACAAAAAGAAGCTTGTAGATCGGCAGTTGAAAGGTCCTAATATGGCTAGAGGGGGGTGAATAGCCTATTAAAAATTCTACAAACTCAATAGAGCAAAATGTTAGTATAACAAATGGTGAAATGCAATTTTGCTCTAGCTTTACAAGAGTTGCAAGCCACCTATCCAACAATTCTAGTAACTATGATCACTATAACAATCAATGGCTAAGTCACTACGAGCTCTCACAAGCTAGCTACACTAAAGAGCTCAACTAGGTGACAAGCTACACTAGCAAAGATAAAACAAGCTCTCAAAACTAATTACACTAAAGAGCTTGTTACAACTAGTTTGCGGAATGTAAAAGAGAGGTATGTGATCTTTATACCGCCGCGTCGAGGAATGAACCAATCACAATAATATGAAGACCAATCACCGGGAGAAATCCAAGGAATCAATCACAATGGAGACACACGATTTTTCTCCCAAGGTTCACGTGCTTGCAAACACACTACGTCCCCGTTGTATTGACCACCACTTCGTGGTTCGGCGGCTAATTGGCAATCCAAAGCCAAGCTCTCAAGAGCACCGCAAGAACCTACCGCAAGTGAGGTAACTCAATGACACGAGCAATTTACTAGAGTTGTCTTTGGTGCTCCACCGGAGAAGGCACGACACCCCTCACAAATCACCGGGAGGTGGCCAAGAACAAGCACCACTCTTGCCACAACTCCTCCGCTGCCTCCAAGCCATCTAGGTGGCGACAACCAGCAAGAGAAACAAGAATCCCGCAGCCAAAGATCACCCAAGTGCCAACTAGATGCAAACTCACAAGCAAATGCACTTGAGATCACTCAATCTCACTTTGATTTTCAATCAAGCAAGGGAGATGAGTGGGAAGGAGTATGCTCAGCTCAAGAGGATGTTAGGATGTCAAAATGTCCAAGAGAGTTGCCCTTGAGCCGTCCAAAAAGTATTTATAAGCCCCCTCAAAAGATAGAGCCGTTACAAACACGAAGGGGTACTCAGCGTACCAATCGGACGCGCAGGTCGATATGACCGGACGCGTTGCCCTGCGTCCGGTCAACCTGTGCCATCCATGTGTCGCCCACGTTCGACGTCAAACACCAGATCTCAACGGTCACCTGCCATGCGCCAAGGGTCAAGAGTGACTGGACGCGTAGGTGCAACGTACCTAACGCGTGGCCAGCGTCCGATCACTCACGCACACGCACTCGCGAAGCTTGACCGGACGCGCCGCTCGCTCGATGCACCGGACGCTACAGGAGCTGCGTTCGGTTGTTTCCAATAAGGGTCCAGAGAGCAAAATTAGCGACCAGACACGTCAGGTGGAGGGCAATCGGACGCACCTCAGCGTCCGGTCAACACTTCGAGTTTCACTGCTCTCGCGCGCTGCTGACGTCACTCGGACCGGATGCTGACGCACTGCGTCTGGTCGCTCACACCTGACGCGTAGGTGCGCGCGCTACAACTTCGCCCGTGGCTTGAATTGACCGGACGCGACCCTAGCATCCGGTCGATTCGACCACCGCGTCTGGTCAACAGAAAATGGGCATTTCACTTCCACGAATTCGCTGAAACTCCACCTCTTTCGCAAATGTGCTAACACCACCAAGTGTACATCACCATATGCATGTGTGTTAACATTTTTCGCAATCATTTTGAAGGAGTTAGGCGAGCTCTCCACTAGATCTAAATGCATATGCAAATGAATCCTCATCTAGTGGCACTTAAATGATCAATAGTTCCAGAAATTCCCCTCTTTATAGTACGGCTACCGATCCTAAATGTGATCACACCCTCTATGGTGTCTCGATCACTAAAAGCAAAACCCCTAGCAATATACCTTTGCCTTGAGCATCATAGGGTTGCTTGATCACCTCATCTTCATCTCCAAGTTAGGCTCCACTTCGTGATCACCATCAAGAGCACTTGACCACCTACACTTGGAGTGTACTACTCACCTTTGCTATGAACACTTAGGTACATGAGATTAGTATTAGGGTTTCATCAATTATCCAAAACCAAACTAGAGCTTTCAGCAATGAACTTGTCCTCAATCTTTTGACGAAGATCTTCAGGAATGTCTTCAATTGATGTTGGATTCTTGATATTCTCCACGTTGAAGGGATTAGTGTGATCACCCTTCCTCTTGAGCATACCGTCATCTGACATGTTGCTAGTGGATTGATTCTTGTTCTTGTTCTTGTTCTTCTTCCCTAGCAGAGTCACCAAAATGTGTGTTGACACCGATTTGGATCACACACCAGAAAGGGCTAGCATGCCTAGGGTCGCACACGACCTAGATCATATCAAGAAGGCAATAAATTAGCAAAGCCAACCAACAAGCTAGTTAGGCCGATTCAACACTCATTCTTCGCCTGGTAGACTTCTGAACACCTCCCGAGAAGATTCATTGGGGAGAAGCATAGCGAGCTTGTCCTAGGGTGGGCAAGGCTACCTAGAACGCTGCCAAATATCATTGAGAGACGTGATGAACAACAAGGATAAAGAGAGTTAGGGCAAAAGGGTAGATGTTTTTTTTATGATTGGAAGTTGGATTTCCTCAATCGACCATGATCCTCTTATTTATATAGAGAGGGTGGTCTTATCCTAGGAAACATGTCCAGTATGCAATCTCTAAGTTTTTCACATCGAAAATAGATCCAAAACCGATTTGGAAATAAATCAAACTCGGAATAGGCAGGAAAACCAGCCTAGCCGATTCCAAAACCAGCCTGGCCGGTTTTCACGGGGCCAGGCTCTCCGGCTAAGCCACAACACAGGTGAACTGACCTGACCGGTTTGGGCTGGGCAGAGCCTAAATTTCTCTTTTGTTTGCTTAGGATTCGATGCTTGTTGCGCCAAATATTTTCCTCCACCACATTAATGTCATGAACTTATTAGCAAAGCTCAATCTCCTCACTAGCACACTTATTGTCAACAATGCTGCAACTGCGCCTAGAACCATAGCTAATGTATCTCCCTTGAATAAGACCCCGCAAAAAGGATTTTCGTGTTTGTTTACTAAAAACTGAATTTTTCCTAGTGAGTTGTTTGACCAACAAATGGCTCAATCACCTATTAATGACGATGAGATTTGTTTCAGTCCGCCTTGTTTTGACCAATTATTGAATAAATCTTCAAACACATTGTTTTGACCAATTATTGAATTAATCTTTAAAATTGCGTGTCTGTTTTTGTCCACCTATTTTGATCAATTATTGGATAAATCTTAAAAATTGGCTGGTGTCCGAATACACAAAACTAAAAAAGTGGCATGCCAGAGAAATTTGGTATAATGACATTTAAAGAGTAAATGACGAATAGATTTCAACTCGTAGCAAAATTCATAATTTTTCCTACCTTGCTAATTCCACTTGGTTAGTTTGTCTTTTGTTAGAAAAGAATCTCTCTAATCGTCTTTGGGAGGACCTTAGAGGCGTCGAACCGTCAAAATTAAAAGTGAACCGAATGTTGCTCGTTCATTTGGACACCACACTGGAGCCGCCCTTATTAGTTGCCTTTTGACATCACCAGAAGCTTGTTGACATTTTCCCTTATTAGTCGTAGTAGTATCATGTCACTAAGAGTCATCCCATATATCATGCCTAAAAACGTCCTTAACTAGATGCCGATGTATATATAGATGCTTATAAAAAGTGCTTCTGTAGAATCGTCCATGCATGGCAATATTTCTTGTAATACTACTATGACTAGTACATTATGCGCTTCGACAACATGCGTCAGTTATGAATTTGATGAATTTGAATTGAGGAAATATTTTGGAAATATGGGCCAGAAAATGTTGTTGATGACCATGGTTTTGCAACAACCATTTGGATGGGACGTACTTGAGCTAAAACAAACTGTTAGATATTTAACATAAAATCCTGACTGACTGTGAAAATATATTCGTAGAAATAATTGCATTAAGCGTCTGTAATGTAAGAGAAACATGATTGTAAAATGATGTGGAAAGTTTGTGAATGTGATTATGAGATATCCTACTTATGGAAGAAGGGGTCTAATTTTATGGGGATAATTGTTCTCAAGTGCTCTATTATTTTTTGTAGCATGGGGAACGAACCAAATACGATTTGGAGCTCGATGGCCGATTCAAAGAGTTCTTTGGGCAGGGACTCCCTGTGAACATAATTGTGCTCGTGTGTGTCATATTGACATCCTTGTACAACCACAAAGCCGCCGTCATTTGGTCATGGTCGTTCAGCGGTATCTCCTTGGCGTGCCTCGTCGCGTCTTTTGTTCTCCACTTTGTGGCAATGGTTTTCTTCACCCAAAAGGTTACAGTGCGACGCTGGCTAGCCTACTTGTCGGTCATCCTGCGAGTAGTCGCTGCCACTTTCCTCCTGCTGTTATTGGACACTGTCCGCCACCTGGTGGTCATATTACCTCTCTCACTCCTGGTCCTTGTGTTACTGGGCTCCTTCTTCGTCGATCAGGAGACGGACGCCAACCAAGATAATATACACCCTGGGATATACTGGAAAGAACTCGAGGCAGAACTGAAGATCGGATTCGACGTGTCTTCCCAGGTCGTGACCTTTGCATTTGCAGGGATGCTTGGTAGTGTCCTGGGCTACGTGAAGGAGGGCTCCTCAAACCAGCCGCTGCTGAGCGGCCGTGGGTACATGGCACCTGATTGTTTCCTGCTGTACAGCCTTGTTCTAGGCCTCCTCGTGCAGCTTTTCAGCACCGTTGCACCTTATATACGGAATATGAACACCAGAAAGCGTATGGCCAAGGTGTACCTGCGCATCGTCACCTATGCCTCGCTGATGTTCCTCGTCCTTGGCAGCGTCATGGCAGCTGAGGAGATCTTGCACGAGTGGGTCTTCATCACATGCTTCATCATCGTCTTCATTCCAGTGATCTGCTTCTGGTTGGATAATAGAAACGGTCTGCTGCGTTGGTGCTACATGAAAATACCTACGATTAGAAGAGAAGAACAAGGCAACGACGACAAGGCCGACGACAAGGCCGACCAAATTATCCTTACTTGCTTGACGTCGTCGTTCGCAGCACTCATGGCCAGCAATTCCAGGTACAGCATTGAGAGAGGCACTGCAGTATCATTGAGCGGGTGGTTCAAATGCTCCGTGCTCTTGGAGTTGTATGGCGTCCTGAGCTGCGCGGTTCGCATGGTGGTCTTTTCCGAGAAGCCGCCAGAGATGAAACGCTTGGAGTTCCCTAAAATGGTCTGGAACTTGTCCGCGATTGCAACAATTATAATCACTATCATTCTGGTTGTCATTGTCGTACGTCTGCACCCAGATGAAATAAAAAATATCTTCTGAGAGCAATCCACCTTGCCGTTGGGGTTGGGCAAATTCAGTAATAAGATATGGACATGGATTTCGTTTCTGTACTGCACTCTTTGGACATATATATGCACGGAACTAAATTTGTAGTAATCAAATGTTTTCTTTAATATTATGGTTGTTGAATTTAGTAGCATAATCATTGCTTTTCCAGACTTGACAGTAATGTATGATACGTATGTACTCACTGCAGATGATGCACAATATTGTTTTAGTGCTATGCATGCTCTCAGGTCGATCTTGGAGGCAATCTTTTAAATGGTTATGAACCTTTGAATAAAATCGCTATTTTTCTTACACTACTAGGTACTAACCAGTGCATTTTGCCTGGGTTAGCTTTTTTTAGTTCGCCTTTACATTCTGCTCCCTCCCTCTAGTAAAAGTCTAAGATCAACTCCAACAGGGTTTCCAAATCCCTCTGCATAATCCGCTTTTGAGGATCATAGTCACGTTTTCCAAAGAGTAAAATGCACAACATGTCCATTAACTTTTGATGGAATGTCATCTGGATCCATCAACTTTCAAAGTACATTTTTAAGTCTCTAAACTTTCAAAGTACAACAGGTCCATGACGTCACGGAGTCATGGGGATGGATGCACTAAACTCCCGCGACGTGTAGATCATGATTGAGACCTTTAGTCGTGTAAGTTTCCAATAAAAGGAGAATAGAACATCAAAAAACACCGCGCTTTCAGGCAGCATCAAACACCGAGTCCAAGTGTTCGCATTGAGTTGAGTTCTTGTCTTCGTGCCTGCCGCCGTCGTGCTCGTGCTCTCGCCGCCAGAATGGTGATCCAAGGAAACAGCACTCGATTAGCTTGTGATCCAACGAAACAGCAAGACAACAAATCTGGCTGTCAGCTTGTGATCCAACACTACCTGAGCAGCAGAAATTCCTAATGGCCAGAAACAGACAGGAATGGACCAAAAACTGACATGAAATAGTTTCCTGATGGCTAGCAGTCAGGAAAAGGCTAATAGGAACAACTCGACAGGAAAGGTGTCATTTTCCTGACGTTTGGTCGATAGGAAACCTTTCCTGATGGCAGTTCCTGATGGCTTAGGATTGACCTGTCGAACCTGGTTCGTATCACATGAACCGTCAAGAACTGCCGTTAGGAAATAACCCTGCCAGGAGTTGCTTTATGCTTTCCTGGCCAAAAAAACCATCAAGATTCCCATGTGTACAGGAACATATACCAATCAGAATATAGTTCTACACACACCACACCATTTATACATCCACCTAGAAGTCAAAATATATGCACTAACACTACACCACAACACTAATATAGCGTCACATGTGTGTCGTTATAGATATACTAATACCATTGAACGGTTGGTCGGTATAGCTGGCCCACGGAGCAAGTGTTGGTAAATATATTTTTTGCGATAAACTATCGGTCGGTATAGATGTTTACCTATAGAGTCGAACCTTCGGTCGGGATAGATTAGTAAAGAGGACGAACCATCGGTCAGTATAGGGAAGTGCCTCTAGCGGGCTCTCGAAATGAAAAAAAGACAGGTCCGCGGGAAACTGAAAACCAAACTTGGCCCATTCGTGGCAAATTGTTAGGCCCAAATACTGCCATCTCCAAACCCTAACTCTTCATCGCCGCTCCTCTCCAGTTTCCCAGCACCCGCTGCCTCCATTCGCGAAGGGAAAAAAAACTACAGTCGCGCCTCGCCTAGTCTCGTGGCCACTAGAACCTCAACCACCGCCATACTCCGCCGTCACCTCCAAGCTCCGCCGCAGCCGCCCAACTCTCTCCCGTGATCTTGGTGTCCCACCCTCTGCCTCTCCCGGATCTCACTCCCTGCAGCTAGCGGCGCATCGCGGCTGCAGTGCGCTGCTTTACAGCCGGCGGCCCTGCCCAGTGGTTCGCACAGCCGGTGACGCTCCATGGGTAAGTCCTCCCAGTATTGGTTCCCCTCCTCCTCCCCTCCCAGATCCAGCACCAGGTCGTGGCGCTCGGTGTCTCACACGTGGCAACCGGAGCCCCCTCCCCAGCACCGACGCTGTCCCACCGCATCAACTCTCTAGGATGTGTATTCCCCATCGACGACCCAACCTTGTGTGGCAACGTGGATTCGTCTGCTGTGTAGCCGTTGTCCATCACCGAATGCTCGCATCCTACCCTGCCTCCAGATCCATTACCCCTGCCGGTGAGGTAGCTGTGGGTGTTAGGATTTGGCTCGATATGGGAAAGGTCCACCGGTGAGGTAACAACGGATGCTAGAGTTTGCCTCGACATGGGGAAGGCGAAGAGCGAGCGCCGCAAGTTCGTGTGGTGAATAATATTATCTCAAGGAAACTATAACAGGGAAGGCAACCATCTCCAGCTTTCTGTCCGCTCCTCTATGGTTAGGTTCTTGCTTCTGGGAATTCGAATTTTTGTGTATGATATTGGTAGGAGGAGGATGCGCAGAACCAAAAAAAAAGAGACACGGACAAGGAGAAGCTTGGCTGGAATATGTGAGTGCTTGTTTGTGCTCAGATTTTGGGGGCTCGGTTTGGTTTATGTGATTTGCAGGCTGCAGATTTTTTCGGCTTTGTTCTTCAGCTACAACACTGCAGGGTGCCATATGGGGACACCAACCTCATCAACTTCTCCATACAAAATAAGGTTGGTCGTTGAATTGTATGCTTCTCTGTTATTTTCACTGGTTAATTCCGTGAGACCAAGCTTATTTCCAATTGCACAATGATTTAGTTATTATGCACCAGAGGTTAATTCCATGAGACCAAGCTTACTTCTTCATACAATAATTTTTTAGAGCCTATGCAATAATTTTGTGTAGCAGGATCTTTTATGTAAGCACATACCACTATGCTAGAAAACCTTATTAGTGACGCGTCTAGAGGCTTATCAGTGACGCGTAAAAGACGCGTCACTGTTTTCGCGTCTGTGATAAGGGCAAATCAGTGACGCGTAAAAACGCGTCACTGATAACCCTCTATCAGCGACGCGTCTAGCCAATACGCGTCACTGATAACAATTTCAGAAAAACAAAAAAAATATAATGATCCTATATATATATATATATAGACACATCAGACATATTCTACCATTTCAACAATCAATTCTTTACAAGCTTTTTAGATACAAGTTATACTACAAAATGTGTTCAGTAACAGAATAATAACCCCACAGAACATTCTAATCATCCAACAAGTCAATTCTAATCACACTAGCTACTTAATTACATATCATTTGCTTCGAATCCCCAAAAGATGAACCAAAACACAAATTGTATGACACCTTTGTTGATTTTGCAGGAACAGGAACATATCTGTCACTGTCAACATACTGGTATTTTCCCCTAAAACAAGAAGAAACAGGTCTCAGACATTATAAACTCGGATTCATTGATCAGCGCACTAGAAATAAAAAAAATAAAAACCCAAAACACAACTATAAGAACTAACCGGAGCATATAACTAGGATTCATTGAGCTTGACAACCAAACTAGCACATGACATTGGATACAAAATATATGTAATTTGATACAGCTGCAGAAACATCCTGAGCTTTGGTCTGATGTTTGCTGTTCTCATTTGTAATTGCTTTATGTTCAGATTTAGTTTAAATGGCAGCTTATTATGATATATTTGGCTCAAGTAATTGAAGCACATATTTATAGTAAAAGCTACATGCTATGATTTAAACCACACAATGTCCTAATTCACATGTATATGAATTATGACAATTTTCAGATTTTCATGAACTGCTTTCATATCTTTAAGTTATGGATTTCCATCTTGACAGCCTCCAAATAAATAACAGTTGTGTTGTAGAAGCTTAAACTTGGCCAAGGCCCATGCATATTAACTTCCATCAAATAGCTATTTAAACTCAGTCTCCTCTATGTATTGCTGAACCAGCTGAATAAAAATCATTACTTCAAAAGTTTCATTCACTTAGTCAGAAATCAGAACAAACATTTTGAACTATGTTTGGCTGAAGTGAAAATCCACAATTGAAGCTTCTTGTCTACCAAATCTCTGTAGTGGAAATATTGACTTAGCATTTAGCAAACAAAGCTTAGCCTAACTGATACACTACAACCACTCTTCATTTATATATTTTTGGCATTAGTAACCTCGAAGGGATAATGGGATGTAGAATGAAGTATATATATGATACACTGAAAATTGAAAAAAATGAAACATCTATTTATGGGTTAGCAATTAATTAAAATAATATTATTGGTTGTCTTTCTCCAACTTTGGTAAAAGTTGTCGCTAATTGGAAATTCATACTACATTTTAGGTCGTCCTAATGGTGTCCACAAGTTAAAAGTGCTCATTGAAGCTGTGTTTTGTTTTGAACCTATTAGAGATATGCAGTGGCTTTAGATGCTAGTGAGCTAAGCTTTTGGTCACAAGTGGTGGATGTATGACTTGGTCACATGAGGTAGAGGTAGGGATGTTGATGGCTTGCTCATGCACGAACTTCATGTCTGTGAGCTTCTAATGTATTTTGTACTTGTATGATGTTGAATCTGAACAACCATACTTGGGCTAGCTCAAATATGAATGAATCAATGTCATTGTTTTATTCTCATATTAATCAATGTCCTTATATATATGGTTAATGTATATTGTACTGAATGATTGTGCATTGACAAAAGATTATTTGGGATTCGTTGTGTACTGTTGATTAGCAGCATATATATTGTCTCTATGTGAATCATTTGTGTTGGACAGTTAGTTGCTAAAAGTATTTATAGCCTCAAACTATGTCGGTATTTATAGCCCCTAAGGCATCAGACTATTGGTCGCTAAAAATATGTTAGTTGGCATAGGTGTTGATGGTCATTAAACTCTAAATTTAACCATCATTTATTGCATGAAAAAGATATGAAACGAATCACGAGCTATAGCTATAGGGTTTGATTCTGACAAGTTCCACGAGTTTTGGTGTTTCCACTCTCTTACAGGAATATTTAATTTTTCACCGAATAGAAGTGTCTCAAATGATGAATTAGAGTACACTATTGCGTAAAGCTCATTGCGCTGATCGAAACAGATATATTACTTCCTATACTTGGAGCCTGGAATAAAAAGATATGAATTTCGCAAATAAAAGAAAAATTGCACATCATCAGTTACGATATTAATTGGGCCCAAATCAGAATTAGGCCTATATGGACGGAATCACAGCAGAATATTCTTTCATGATCCCATGGCAGTTCCTTGACCTCTACTCTACCTCAGGCCTATATACGGCCCCCACCCCCACCCCCTTCAGGAGGCCATCTCTCATTCGGATCAAGACGCAACACCAAGATAATTAGGGTTAGAGTCTTCAATGTAGTAGATTAGCTCTAGTTCAGAGTTAGGGAGAGTCGAGCTACGCTCAGGTTCTGGAGAATTCTTCGGGGATCTGGTATATCTTTATATCTTATCTTTGCAAGACCTATGCTTTAATATATTTATCTTCTCTATTTACTTTTATGCCTTTCATGAGATTGGTTAGTATAGTTGTTATACCTTGGCATAGGATATCCACTCGCATCGAGTGCTTTAGTTATTAATTGTGACTAGAGTAGTAATCAATGGTGTAGACATGGTGTCTAGACTAGAGGTTACCTGAGATTGCACTCAACCTCACAGATAGTTGTGGTAGCCCGAGGCGGTGATAGCCCTGATGGCCGACGTATCCCACCATGTTCAGGTTAATGTTTGTAGGACTGTAGTTAGAGCTTCCTAGCCCCTTTCTCATCCCTTTCTGCGGCTAGTGTTCTGATGTCCCAAAGTGTTATTGTGTGATTGCTATATCTACCTATGCTTCAGTTATCATAGAACCAAAGTAATAGAAAAGTATATAGGAAACTTGAACTCACCCATTATCCTCTCAGTAGTGCTAAACTACTCATTTATTTTACCATGGAATTCTCCTATATGTGTGTCATTATGCACAACTCCTATCATTTATCATTTACCCCTACTTTAGTCTAGTTGGTGTATTGAGTTAGTAGATACATGATGGTGAATTATCAATCTCTTTAACCATTGCTTCCCTGTGGATAAATACAATACTCTAGAATACTTCTAGATAAAAGCTATAATGGTACCCTTGCACTTGCAGAATTTTCTGTGTACGTTAATAAATACCAGCAAGTTTTTTGGCACCGTTGCCAGGGAAGCAATTGGCATAAGGATTTTGATAGTGATCTTGATGCCTGCTAATTTAGTGTGCCATTAGTTTTAGTAGGATTACCCCTGTTCTGTTGAGTTGTGGAGTAAGACAGGACAGCAGAAGCCGTTTCGACCTTCCGGCGAACTTTCACAAGAAAAGAAGAAACATTGAAGAACCTAGGGTGCTTGATCATTCATGATTCATCAACACTAGAGCCCTGCCATCTCAGAGCTTTGTGTATACATATATATATTGTTCGAACCATGTGTGGTTTTGGAGAAAAGGTCGTCATCATAAGAATTCAAATCATATCTCAAGTGACGAAATCTTGTGAGTAATGGTAAGTGTGATCAAGAAAGATGAGATAGTCTTGCTCATGGACTTTAAACTTTTTGAGTAGTTATCTTTTTAATTCTTACATTCCACTACATGTTTACCTTGAATAATCCACGCATCTACTCTGTTTAGTTTAAGTTTTCTCACATCAAAATCCACAGCATATTAGTTCCTTGCATACATTCATGTCACTTGCATTTTATCTAAAAAAGAAAAAAATCTATAACTCACTATGATCATGCTCATTCATCTCTATTTGAATAAATCTCTGAAATGCTTTCATGCTACCTTTGTTTGCTATAGTATGTTTAAGGTTTGGAGTATGTTCATACATCTTTTAAATTAAGCATGGTGCTTAGTTTAGAAGTGTTGATCTTACTTTTAGAGGTTTTTTTAAATTAAGCGTGGTGCTTAGGTTAAAATGCTTTCCTAGAATAAATTAGACATGGTGTCTAATTTGATTTTTGAACCAAGAATATGTTATAGTAGATACTGGTTATTTTATTAGACTAACCCCTGTAGAAAACTCTCAGATTGAATATGGGTAAGTCCTGAGATGAATTGACATCAGAGATGAATCAAGGCACATGATGAATTTAAACAACTTTGCGCAAAAGGAGACACAACTCATTCTTCATGGAAGGAAGAAATGTAAGTATCAAAATTTGTCTATTCTGTGTTTTGTTGCAAGTTATCTTTGCCTTGAACCATGCTAGAATGCAGTAAACACAAAACATGACAAAACAAAATCTATGCTAAAGTAATCTAAAAAAATTCATTAGCATAGATGAAAAATCATGCAGATATGGACAACAACCCGTATTTCAAACTTGTTGTATTCCCTTGGGTATGTGTCCTTTAACATGTTGTAGGAAAGAATGAATCCACGCTGTGCCTGTTCATGGTTTGGCATGAACCTGCTAAACCACCACTTCAGTGATAGAATAAAGAAGAATGAGATGAGTGCCATAAAAAAGATCTACAACAGAAGCACTCACTCATAAGAAGTGGAAAAACAATTCGACAGGCTGTTAGCAACACCAAAGACAACCTAGCATTGAGCTTTGCCAAGATTCAAGCTAGGTTGCTGATGAGAAGCAAGGTGCAATATACTTTGTATTAGCCAATTTGATACCTACTTTCATCATCTTCGAAGACACCATCCTGCATGTCGGTAGCAAGGGCAAGGATGACGAGATGCCATTACACCATGACATGCATCCTTATGTTAGCAAACATTAATCAATGGTGGGCTGCTGACTGTGTCTCGTGAGATCATGAACAACCATGGTAGCAAGATGACATCCTTAAGTCATTGGAGATGAAGTTTTCACTCAAGTACTAATGAGGTTCCTTTCTTGACCATCAAGACAGCTAGCATATCACTAACAAACAAAGAAGAACAACTCTTCACCACACCGTTGGAGGACAAATATTATCAAGGAGGAACTTAAGTTTGCATCTCCAATGAACATCAATTCATCGACCAAGAATCAACAAAAATCAAGAAAGGTTGACAGAAGAAGAATATGCAACTGTCCACACCCTCATCTCCTAGAATGGATGGTACAAAGAAAAGCTAAATGCAAGGGAGAGGTCTTGCTTAACGGACCTAAAACCATGAGCTCTCGCCGACAGGTAAATCGGTATCTATCTCATACTTGATTTCCATGCAACTTTTGATTTTTGCATGTTTAGTTTTCAATTCAAACTCTTTTCCTTCATGCATAATAACTTGAAACAATCTTGTCTTAAGTTATGAAAAGAAAAAATATATAAATATATCTAAAAGAAATAAAAATTTGCTCATATTACTTCTTTGCATAATAAAATTTGAGTTAGCTTAGTTTCTCTAGAGCTTTGTCGTCAAGGCTTTTCACGCCCCACAAAACACCTCAGTGGAGTGTAACAACCCATGAGATGCTTAGTGTGGTGGCAATAAGGTCCCTAACAACTCATCTTGGAACAACTAAACTCTCACTTCCCTCTTTAAGAAAGTCTTCCATAAATAAAAAAGAATTAACAAGAACACGTTCCGAGGACAAGTTCCCTTTGGGTATTTTTGGTCACTAACCATTGTAGTTAAGACTTAAGATGAAGGATGAACAATGTCTGAGAACATGGGAGTTGCAATACACTCTGAGGAATGCTCCAACATTAGCACTTGACTTTAAGTGTCGAGTGACATAAAAGTCCAAGTGTGGGGGAGGAAGGCCGACTCTTCTACAACTGGTATGGCCATGCTCTTCGTCCTCTCAAGCTCCCATCGTTCTGACACGCTGGTTTGCAATCCCTCTACTCACTATTACTTTGTCTCTATAAGTTTGAATGATTTTACCAATTCCATACATGAAAATCAAACTTAAGATACAAAATAAAATCAACCCTCAAGAAAAGTAATGGTGAATAATAAATGTGCATTATTTAAAACATGGGATAATTGTTCTATGCTAATTAAAATGTTAAAACCAACTTTTCTATAGCATAGGAAATGACCTTTAGCTCTATGACAGCACTACCCTTGTTCCAAATTTCTTGTGCATTCCTTTGGGTATGTGTTGTCTACTAACCCTTTGCAGAAATGAAACAACAAGAGGAGCAAAAGGTCTGGACATAATGCCAAGATTCAAAAAAACACAGAGCAAAAAATATAACATGAGAAAGGAGTGCAATATAGAAGACAAGATGCTCATGAACAGCTCAAGATGCAAGGCAGTCAAGCAAGGAAAACTTCAGGCAGAAAGAAAGGACCACTACAAAAAGTCTACCCTTCATGTGGTGTCTTCACGCTCCAATGACAAAGGTAACATCTTAAGGTAAGTGGTAATTATTTAGAAAGCTTTACCTTGATCTTGAGTATGCACATAAACAAAGAAACAAAACATGTTTGAGTTATAGTTTCATTTGATTCAACCTAACTAATTCAACATGTCTTGTTCTTTAACTTTGTTCCTAGCACCACTTTCTTGATCTCATTGTCTTAACCAAATGAGCTAAAATGTTGCATATCTTATCTTTGGAAGATGATAGTCGCAATCATGTAAAGTTTGTTACATTATGTAAAGTTAGACAATCCTTTCATAGGTTAAGCAACTCAAGCTTTTGCCAGATGTACTCAAATATGACATTCATGCTCATCCTTCTGATCTTGTCATCCATGTTATAAGAATGAACAATGTACATAATATCAACCTTATCATGTTCAATGTGCCTAAGGTTAGAGAAGTATGAATAAATGTTTTGGTTCTATTGGTGTTTTTGCACCAACAGAGCCCATGTATTTGATCTCTACCTTGTCTTTATGAGAAGAACACACTTTGAGCAAGTGTGGGGGAATCAATCTCCCAATTCCTACAAGTGAAAGTTTTGCATCTGTAACAGTGATACACACTAAGCAAGATGTCACTAGTTTCGACTACTAATGCTTCACTTCAAAACGCTGGTTTGACATTACATCCCATCTTCTTGGTACATGTGTATTACTTTGACATGCTTTTTAGGCAATTTAAAATGAACCAAAACCACACTTCGATTAAAATATTGAAAAGTAACATGTCTATGACATTTTGAGATAGAAGCTTGCATAGAGATTATTCCATATACATATACTTATGCTTGTGGGAAAAATATCTTTATAGGACAATCATATTGACTAAGTTGTTATCGAGTGTGATATAGTTTTGGCTTAGAAATCCTACCGGTTTCTAGTTAAGGTGCTTGGAGAATTTGTTTTTGATAAAATATTATAAAACCATAGTGTCATGTACTCCTCAATGGTGATAAATTTCTACCAGAGCCATATGCATACTTATAGGACACAAACCTTTCATATAAGCTGCTTGCTTTGTGTTGAGTTTTATCAAATCTTTTTGATCCTTGTTGAGAGATTTATCATGCTCCCAAGATCAAGATCACGTACATGCCACATATATGTGCTGCTTCTGCACTAGAAGTACACAAAAGCATGCTTTCCATCCACCTCAAAATGTTTTACTCCTACACTGGGGGTGAACATAAAAATATGTTTGATAGGTTTATCCACCAAATAAATGCTCCAAGTTCTTGTGAATATCTCTCTTGAAAAGTTTTGTTGCGGAAAAGAGACAGGAGGCTATGTAAAAGAAAAAGTGAGAAAAAGGGGAAGAAAAAAAAGAGGGTTAAAAAATGGACACAAAGATGTCTGGAGTATTGAAAACAATGGGTAAAGATGCCCGCCATAAAAAAAAGAAAAGAGAGATAGCCCCTGCTCTTGCAAATATTTGAAGTTTCAACAAGAGAGATATGTCTCAAGGAGCAATGTAGAATTAGGTTAGCCACCAGACATTTCACACACATGCACATCTTGATCTAAGAGTATGACACTTCCCTCCTTGGATCTGGGATTTGACTTTACAATATATGCAATGCAAGTATGCCTTCATATTTTTCCCTACCTAAAGCTCCACATAAATCTTTTAGAAGTAGGATGACACAAAAGAAGGCAATGCTATGCCTTGGTGAGGAATCAAACACCATTAAGCAATTCAAGAGTACCATTTGAGGAGTATTAAGTGACCTATCCTTTCTTTGTGAAAATATTAAAAAAACTCCAAGTTGCTAAGATGTGAATTTGGGAAGATGACTTCGCTTCGAGAGTTGTTCCACTTTTCAACCGCCCAAGGATATATGTTAGACAATACCACATATCCTACCTGTATGAGGAATGTTTTAGAATCACCTTTATGTTAGCTATATATCTTAAGATGTTATGCTCATGTTTAGTCTTTAAACTTTACTCGGGATGAGCAAAGGACATGTGTGGGGGAACTTGTTGACGGTCAATAAACTCTAAATTTAACCATCATTTATTGCATGAAAAGACATGAAATGAATCACGAACTATAGCTATAGGGTTTGATTCTGACAAGTTCCACGAGTTTGGGTGTTTCCACTGTCTTGCAGGAATATTTAATTTTTCACCAAAAAGAAGTGTCTCAAATGATGAATTGGAGTAAACCATTACGTAAAGCTCATCGCGCTGATCGAAACAGATATATTACTTGCTATATTTGGAGCCCAGAATAAGAAAATATGAATTTCGCAAATAAAAGAAAAACTCCACATCATGAGCTTCGGGATTAATTGGGCCCAAATCAGAATTAGGCCTATATGGCCGGAATCACAGGAGAATATTCTTTCGTAATCCCATGGCAGTTTCTTGGCCTCTACTCTACCTCAGGCCTATCTAAGGCGCCCCCACCCTCTAGGAGGCCATCTCTCATTCAGATCAAGACATAACACCAAGATAATTAGGGTTGGACTCTCCAATGTAGTAGATTAGTTCTAGTTGAGAATTATTGGGAGTCGAGCTATGCTCAGGTTCTGGAGAATTCTTTAGAGACCTGGTATATTTTTGTATCTTATCATTGCAAGACCTATGCTTTAATATATTTATCTTCTCTATTTACTTTTATGCCTTTCATGAGATTGGTTAGTATAGTTGTTATACCTTGGCATGGGATCTCCACTCGCATCGAGTGCTTTAGTTATTAATTGTGACTAGAGTAGTAATCAATGGTGTAGACATCGTGTCTAGACTAGAGGTTAGCTGAGATTGCACTCAACCTCACGGATAGTTGCGGTAGCCCCGAGGTGGTGATAGCCCTGATGGCCGATGTATTCCACCAGGTTCAAGTTGATGTTTGTAGGACTGTAGTTAGAGCTTCCTAGCCCCTTTCTCATCCCTTTCTGTGGCTAGTGTTCTGATGTCCCAAATTGCTATTGTGTGATTGCTATATCTACCTATGCTTCAGTTATCATAGAATTAAAGTAATAGAGAAGTATATAGGAACCTTGAACTCACCCGTTATCCTCTTAGTAGTGCAAAACTGCTCATTTATTTTACCATGGAATTCTCCTATATCTGTGTCATTGTGCACAACTCCTATCATTTATCATTTACCCCTACTTTAGTCTAGTTGGTGTATTAAGTTAGTAGATACATGATGGTGAATTATCAGTCTCTTTAACCATTGCTTCCCAGTGGATAAATACGATACTCTGGAATACTCCCGGATAAAATTATAATGGTATCCGTGCGCTTGTGGAATTTTCTGTATGTTAATAAATACCTTCAATAGGCTATACCAACGCCACTTTCTGTTACTCTAAGTAAGTGTTGGCATAGATCTATACCGATTGATGGAACATTGCTATATTGACCTATACCGACCTACGGTACGTCACTATTATGGGGCTATGGTGTAGTGTAAATAAACATGTAATTGATCACTGTTTCGTATGCCTTCTAAATTCAAATGCCATTGATTGACCATCAAGTCTAGCACTTAAAAGACATGTCTAGCTAGGTTTACATCACATTTATATTAGTTCCTAAGTCGACTACAAAGCAAGTGTAGCTCCTAGTTATATTTGTGGTCAGAGGAGCTTGTCAGACAACACAAAAGGAGTCCTTTGCACTATCTAGATCACATATTACAACTTCCAAAAGGAGAGCCTTCCCAGAAGCGGTTTGTTGTACGTAAGCTACTGTCGGGCCCCTAGTTTAGGTTCCCTGTGCATCATGTATCGGTCCCTGGATTAGTAGCTGATACGCACAATTCAAACAAGATTGATATCAAAACCATACTTTCATTGCTAAAGGGGAATATGTTACATGGTTCGGGTTACATAGCTTATACTTTCATTGCTAAAGGGGAATATGTTACATGGTTCGGGTTACATAGCTTGGACCACTGGCCTTACATTATATATCAGAGTTCTAAGGCAGCGGTCCTATGACAACATGGCTCCATTCCTACAGGCAACTTGGAGTGCGGACGTAACCCTAGACTTATCTCCTAAGCGTATTCCTATATTCCAATCGTCGTAGTCCTAGCATAGTTCCTTTGTGTAGTCACACAACTCCATCTTCATGTGTCCTCCTGATGTCCTATTCTGGTGTAGTCCTTCATAGCTCCATCCTTGGATATACTCCTACGGCTTCATTCCTAAAAACATAGAGTGGAGGGGGTTGAGTACATACGTACTCAGCAAGCCGTAACTTTGAGTGAAGGGAAGTGGATGGAGGTTATATGTGGAGGTGGTTAGTGGTAAGGGTGAAGGTATAGGTAGTAGAATGAAGTAATCATAAATATAGGTTGGGCCCTGGCAGAGTATTACCATCCTCACCAGTTCCTGAATCAATTATAGGTTACCAAGTTCATAAATACGTCTTACCAGAGTATCACAGTTGTTGAAGTCTAATCATAGTTGCTCTCATCCCAGCATCTGCCCATTCCAAGGACGTGGCTATTCGAATAGATTCAAGAAACTCTACAGAGGTGTACAAATTTTCCCACATGATAGGCACTATCTCTTACCAGGGTCCTTATGGCAGAAACAGGCCTAACAAGATCTCGTACCCGCTAGGGTGCTACCCTAGATTTCTATATAACTCTACCACGGCTTCTCAGGGGTTGGAAAACGATGTGGAAGATCACTTAGCATCAACACCAACAACGTGGAAGATCACTTAGCATCCACGCCTGATCATCCAACTACATAATCCATATCATGGGCTCGAAAGCGGCCAAAACAATAATCGTGGGCGAGTACCCGGCCATTCATACCGTAACTTGGCTCGTACCCGGCCAATCATAACATGGCTCATACCTGGCCAATCATATAATAACATGGCTCATACCCGGCCATTCATACAATAACATGGGCTTGAACGCGGCCAAAATAATCCAAGGGCTTAACGTGGAAGATCACATAGCAACCACGCCAACCGGGCCACGGAAGATCACATAACATCCATGCCTGCTCCTGATATTCCGCTGCCAACACCGGCCTCTTAGTAGAAATTATACTTTAATCCAACGGGGTGTGAGATCAAGTCTACCTATATAGACATGTGGTTGTACGTAATATCTCACTAGGTGAGAGAGGCTATGAACCGGTCCTTATGTGACCGAGGCGAGTATCTCCCAAGGAACCCTCACCAAGTGTTCCTGCCAAAGTAATCTATCCCCACATAAATTACCCCCACTCGCCCCTGTCAGGGTTTAGTCCAGTTTTACCAGTTTAAGCTCCATAGTCATTATCATCAAGTTTATATCACATCAAGGTAACCATTACTTATCATTATCATAATCATACTCATAGTTATAGTTCCATTAATTCATAAGGGGTTTCAAGTAATATAGATTGGGTTTATTATTTAGTAGAGATGGATAGTGGAGGATTTAAGGTGGAGGCTAGCAAAATGTAGAAGTGGTGGAAGGGGAGTAGTTGCAGGAATGGTAATGTAGGGGATAGGTAGGAATTAGGACTTGCCTCCATTTGTTGACGATTATATTCTCGTTTAATTCCTGTGTCTCCTATTCTTGTCTTCTAGACTCCATCAAGTTCCATCAGGTTCTCCACGTCTTCTACCCTACGCGGTCTAGTGTCGACAAGCAAGAAGCACAAACAAGGAAAATAACAATCAAGGCATGTAAGACACGCATAGGCAATCAATCGATCCTAGACGGGTTAGTCCTAGCGGGGTGATGGGTCGTTAACTAGCCTATCATTATTATGTCAATTTGAAGTAAGATTTAGACAGAAGTATTCCATCCAACAAGGTGGCTCCTATGGGCTAGGTTATTATGGGTGGTTGGTTTGGCGAAAAATCAGACTTTATTATCATATATTCACTATTACGTGAACCTGAAAGAGAATGTCTGACCAAGTTATCATAGATGACCTAGTCGACTTCTATAGGTCCACGGGGTTAGCGACACATACGCACATGCATATGTATATGCCTCGGGTTTGTTGGGTCAAAGGAAGAGCGGAAAAGAGAGTTAGTCATACATAGGTGTATACCCGAGTATCGGGCATATCTATGTATGTATAGACATCCTATCATTTTAGGTGATTGAGTACAGACATATGTTCGAGTATGTGTCACAATACGCACACATACGCGAATATACGGGTTAACTACTACTACGGTAGAGGGCGCTAACTAACGGATGCAACTACGAATCGATATATAACTAAAGAAAATAAATGCAATCATATCTAGAATTTAAATGGGCACCAAAAATTAGGGAAAGTCATTTTAATATGTAGGATTTTATTTTAGAAAATTTATGGTGCAAGAATTACGGAATTCAGAATTAAAATGGAGAAGATATAAGTTATCAAAGTTTATCGACTAATCACGAATGATATGAGCATGGAAATTATTTCTATAATTTTATCTAATGAAAATGAGTGGAAAAAAATATAAGTACGATCTAGGGTGGCTCTAGTTTATTTAGAAATTTTCTAGCAATTTTTCTGTAATTAAAATGCTTACCTTTTACTCTACTGTGTACTATTCCTATGTACGCCTAGCAATTTACCTACGGCCTAGTGGCTGACGCGTGGGTCAGGGCTGACTGGGGAACTGTGCGCTCGTGGACCTAAACACCGAACGGTGGACTTGCCTTCTCCCTCTCTGTGGTCTTTGTAGACAGAAACCACAAAAGAGAAGGGAGAGGTGAAGTCACTTACAGGCGGGCCCCCACAAGTGAGGTGGCGCGCCCAGATTGGTGGCTGCGACGTGGGCGGGTGCCCCTCACTGGATGCCGTCGTCGGCCGTTCGTCTCCTCCGCTGCTTGGTCAACAGAAGAAAGAGAGGAGACGGAGGGAAAAGCAGAGAGAGGGAGAGACTGGGAGGGAGAGACCGAGGGACAGGAGAAGGTGAGAGGGAGAGCAGTGCCCGACGGTGCCCTGTGCTCGTATCCGGAGAGGTATCAGGGAGAGGGAAAAGTGCAGGGCAGGAGGAGGCGCGGGCTCGGCTCCGCCGTGCGCGGCGACGGCGGCGTCTGCACAGGCCGCGGCAACTGCGGCGAGCGGCGGCGAGGGTGTGGAAGGAGGAGGCAAGGGCAGCGGCGGTGCTCGGCATGCGGGGAGCGAGCTGCGGCAGCGCGGTGGCAGGCTGGAGCAGCACATCTCCGGTGGTAGCGGCTATAGAGAGTGCGGCTCTGGCGGCTAGCGAGTGCGGCGGTGGCCTCGACGCCGGCTTGCAGCGAACGTGGCTCCGGTGGGCTCGACTTTCGCAGCAAGGGCGGACGGAGTGTCAGCAGCCCGGCCCCACCTGCAGTGAGCCAGGATCCAGCGCTGGGCTCGCCTACAGCTTTGCCCGGGCCTAGGCCGAAGAGAAGCCGCCGACCCAACGCTCGATTCGTCGGCCCGTCATGGAACAGTCATGGAACAACTAGAAGAGAGGCTAGTATATGTAGGAGAGTGGAAGGATGAAGGGGCCAGGAACCCAGAAGTGTATCGTACCTATATTTTATTTCCTAAAGCACTTATCTACTATAATATTCCTTCCCTATTCTTCCTTTTCCCTTCTCCATGATATCGTTCCCCTTAAAATTGGTATCAGATTCAGATCGCACCCTGGCCTCCGATCCACCACACCACCACTTCACTCGCCTTAGGCACGCCCTCGGAGCCATGGATTTGAACATCAAGCTCATTTTCGAGGAGATTCAACGGTCGAAGGATGAGATGAGCCGCTGTTTCGACGACCATGAAGCCAAGTGGGAGCGCCGATTCGTCGATCTAGAATTCGGCCGCACCGTCCACGACGAGTCAGTCGACAAGCACCTCGCCTCCCTCGAGTCGGCCTGCGTTGTCCCCGACCCCGAGTTCAAGCGCCGCCTCTGCGAGTTGGAGGGCCTCTGCATCGACCCAAACCACAACTCTTCTTCCTAGGACCCCGAGGTGGAGCGCCACCTCGCGCGCGCTGGTGGCCATCCACGTCGACCTAAACCGCGACGCCCGCGTCTCCACGCTCGAGCAGGCGGTCAGCGACCTAGGACGTTGGCGGCCAGAGTTGGAGGGCCTCGTTGACGGCCTTCATCAATAGGTCTCCAAGCTTGCTTCAGATAGTGACCGCCAGGTGTTCAACACATCGTCGTTCACCGTAACCCATGACCACCAGGTGCTCGACACAACGTCGCACCACCAAGGTCACGGGGAGTCATCGGAGTCGGCGTCCGCGTGCTCAACTACTGGGCTTCATGTAACACCCCGGGTGTTATAGTTGCTAATTAATCTGCCATGTCATCATATTGCATCGCAAAGCATCCATGATTAGGTCAACCCTATTATGCATTAACTAAAATGAGTTTACCTTTCTAGATTGGATGTGCTTCTCAGTGGTGTGATCCGAACCGAAAACCCTAATTTTGAATGACACCGCAAATACTTAGTCCATGCCCTGCGTAATTTGAGGTGTGTGACTGTGCTACACACTAGTGTCAAGTGTAGGGTATGAACTCAAGTACAACACATAAAATGAAGCTCCAAGTTTGAGTTTGAGTTGGAATCCAAAAACTTGTCACGAGTTTTCCGATTCGAATTTAAATTCAAATTTGGGGAAATGTTAAAAAAGTTTCAAAAGCTAAATTGGTCAACCAAGAGTGGCACTTGGTCAACCATGTCATGCTTGTCCAAATGATGCCCTTGGATGATGGTTTGATCATTAAGTAATCACCAATTAAGGTAGCAACAAATTTCAATTGGAAATTCCTCTGAAAACCCTAAAAATCCAAAACCCTGTTTTACCCCTTTTGAAATAATTCAAAATATAAGCACAATTTGGGAAAAAGTTTAAAACCAAGTTTGTAGAACTTTTCAAGGGCTACAACTTTGGTTTTTTGAGTTTTCAAAGTTTTAGTGTAAAATGTGGAGCAATTTTGAAAATAAGCAAATTTCAGATTTGGCCCCTTTTTGTCCCCAAACTCAAATTTCAAAATGGAGGTAGAATTTGAAAATGTTTTGAATAGAAAAGTTGTAGGCCTTGGCTAGATGTACAACTTTGGTGTTTGGAGTTTTTGAAGTTTCAATATAAAATCCAAAGTAATTTCTAAATTACCAAATTCCCAAAAAGTGTCCCCTTTTGAATTTAAACTCAAATTTCAAAATCCAGTTCGAATTTGAAAAAGTGTTCAATACAAAACTTGTAGAGCTTGAAATTCTAAAGATTTCATATCTTGGGAATTTTTCAAGTTGTTACATGAATTTGAGAGTAATTTGAGAAAACAGTTTGATTTTCAAAGTTTGGTGGGGAAGAGCTACAGTGCACGGCGAATCAGAGCAGGGCACCGCGCGGCATGGGCGCCGGCCGACCGCCGTGGCCTTTGGCCAGCTTCCAGGCGTGCCTTCGACCGCTAGCGTGGGCTTCAGTGAGTTCGCGTCGAGCCACACGTCGCCTGGAGGCCGTTTTCGTTGCCCTATATAAGGAGATCACCGTCACCGGCGTGTTTCCTTTTTTCTCCGTTTCCACCGCCACCGCAACTCCGCCGCTCGCCGCTGCCGCCGTCAAGCCACCTCTGGCCATGCAAAATGCTTCATCACAACCGCCTTGCTCTCGCGCATCTCCCCGACCACTCACATCCACCTCTACCGCCCGTATCGCGCGGATAGCCGCCGTCTTCCTCGCGTCTGGTCGGAGCCCCGCCATCACAGCCCTCACGTGGCCAGACCACTCCGATCCCTCTCCGTCATCACCGAGAGCACCATCCTGACCGTTGTGAGCTCCTGAACGTTTTCCTCGCGTTAATTTAGTCGCTACTCCACTGGGGACGCGTTTCCACGGCTCACCGTCGACCGTGGTCTGCCATCGTCGTCGGTGAGGGGTCACCGGAGCTCGAGCTTAGCTGTAGAAGGGTGTAGTGGATTCGCAGGGTAGTGTAGATCGTTTTGGTCGAGTTAGTTGGTCGACCGACGCCATGATCACCGGCCGGCCGCCGTGCGGGCATGGCTGAGCGCGCGGGAGAGAGCGAGAGAACGGAGGAAGGCGATGACAGGTGGGGACCGCGTGTCAGAGAGAGAGAGAGGGAGAACGCGCGCGCGGGGGCGCGGGCGTTGCTGGGCTAGCCGCTGGGCTGCGTGCGCTGCTAGGCCGAGCGCGCGCGAGCAGGCCGCGCGGGTGCAAGCGAGAGCAGGCGGGCGCGGGCGCGGTGTAGCCGGGCCGTTCGGCTGGGCTGAACTGGAGGAAAGGAAGGGAGGCGGCCCGAAATGAAATTTTTTGTTTTTATTTTTCTAAAATGTGAATAGTACTGATATTTGTTTATTTCATTAAAAATTCTGTAGAGCTCCAAAAATAATGAAATATTTTGTGTAAGCTTTTCAAGGTGTAAACTACTTAGGAAAAATATTAAATGATAAATTTGATTACTTTTTGCAGGATATTTAATTAGTTCAATTAAATATTAAATGTAACTTCCATGAATTTTAATAATTAAATTATTAATCCAAAATTCATGAAATTTATTTTGACCCTGTTTTAGGTCATGTTTAATCCATAGAAAAAGTTTAAGCTTGTTTAGATGAAGTATGATCTAATATTAATTATGCCCTAATTAATTAAATATTAAATAAATGTTAAATTGATAACATTAAGTGTTGTGTGCCCTTTTGATTGAGTGATGTCCTTGGATCACTAATCCTTGGTGATCTTTGGCACCTTAATTTCATGATTGAGCTCGTTAGTAGCATGTTTGGTAAGAAACGTTAGTGTAGCTTAAGTTATCGCTATTAGTTAGTAGGTTTTACTATTTTGCGACTGTACCACGAAGGAAAGTTGTACCAAGACGTAAACCGTGGCATAGCATTATCAAGCATCATGTTTATCATTGAGCATCATGTTGAAGCATGTTCTATACTCATGTAGTTCCCGCTTTCGAAGAAGTTGAAGTTGGCAAGCAAGTCTCCGGAGAAGAGTTGTTGTCGGTGGGTTCAGGACCGGAAGTTGGAGTCCTCGAGTCAGAGTTAGTCGTCGCGTCAGAGCAAGGCAAGCCCCGGTGCATTTAAACCCTACCTTGAGTTTTACAAATCTTTATAATTATTACTATGGTTTACTGCATTAAGTAATTAGGAGTTGAGTGATAACCTAATTGCTGCATTGTCATCCTTGATTATTGCGATATCAACCTTGATACCTGTTTTACTAAAAATGCGTAGTATGCTTCGCTATGCTTATGAGTTAAGCTTTTAAATGAAATGTTTGCATGGCCATAACGGCATACTTAATGAAATAATACTGAAAGATGAGAATGAACTTGAAGATCGGGCGGGTGGTTTGTCCACTGCTAACATGCATTGGGAAAGGAGTCTCAATGTAGTGTTTCCGCCTTGTCGACTTAAGGACCGTTCGTTGTAAGCCCGCTTGTGTTTCGAGACTTTGTAACTAGCCTCATGCCTTGGGTAAGCCCAAAATGTTGGTGATTCCATTTCGAGAACGTCTAACCTCGCACTGGGAGTGGAGAGATGGCGGGAGTAGCGTGTACCCTCGGGGCTAGAATCGGGCCGGGTTCGAGGAGTACTGTACTCTCGGGTGGCGATGGACACGTTCTGGTTTTGGAAGATCTAAATGAGGGTTGGCATATGCAAGATTTGGTTCTACATATGCTGTGTGGTTAGAGATCCTCAGCTGGGTATAATCGGTTCGAATCGTCGTTGCTCCTCGGTTATGGAGACTCGATCGCCTGACTTACATCGTAGCTAAGAACTGGAATTGAAAGAGAATGAGAAAGGTCTTGATGAGAATTACTTTGATCTAGATTAAGATCACCTAGAATTGGTTAATAAACCATCAATGATAAAAGTAAAATATTGAAGGTAAGGACTTAGTTTAGTAAGCTTTTTTGCAAAAGAAAATTTGATTCTGGAATACCCATACCTTAATTCCCTAAAGCTAGCATGCCCTTGCAGTCTTTTTCTTAGTCGGGTAAGTCTTGTTGAGTACTCTCGTACTCAGGGTTTGTTGAACCCCTTGTTGCAGGTGCGGTTCATGAACAAGTCTGTTTTGAGCCTTGTTGCATGACCGTTGTGGCTGAAGAAAGTGACGACGAGTAGACTGTGTGGCCTCTGGGCAAGGCATCCCGTTTGTGTGATTGTAATAAAGTTACTACTGATACTTCTATACTACTGGTTTGTAATAATGCTACATAAGGTTTGAAGTTTGAAAACTATGGTTTGTAAACTTAAGTTATTGTAAGACTTCCGCTACTTTACTCTATTGATATTTTGAATAAACTGTTGTAATATTGCAATACTCCTGTGATTGGATCCTGTTCGGAGGAAAGCAGGCCTTTTAAGTTATGAGGAACATAAGTACGGCTGTCATAGGTCATTATGACAATGACAGGTATATGTGGGCCATCATAATTAGGAGGTTCTGTGACAGCTGGTACCAGAGCATAATTACTGGAGTTATTGTAGTATTACTTTGCAAAACTTTAAAATGATTTGGATCGAACAAATTTAATATTGATATTTTGGTCCAAATTGCTTTTGGCTTATCCCAATCTATTCTCTGTAGCTTCCTTAGATCATATTTGAAAGCTTTGTAGTGAAGTATCATGTTATAGTGCCCTATGTTACAAATGTTATTGCACGTGTTACTTAACATTTCTGTTAGATCGTAAGTACGATGCATGCATCATGTTTAATTAACCTGCTTAAGTTACCTTCCCTTTTAAAGTGGTTTGGGTTAAGTAAGGTTCAATCCTGTTCATGCTAACCTTCAGATCCCTCCCATCTGTTCTTATCGTTCTAATTCTGTTTTGCTTTAGGATGGCACGTGTGAAGACGACTCCTCGCAAGAAAAGTGGTCCGCAAGGGGTGCCACATCATCAGTTGGCAACCAGAGGTGATGGAGCAAGCAGTAGTCGCAATCCGAACCCAGATTCACAAGCAGAGGTTGCAAGGCTTACGTCAGAGATAGAGCGACTGAAGTCAATGTTTTCCAAAATGCTAAACAGTAAACAGTCGGTCACCCTTCGTTTAGCGTTTAGACCGTTTAATCACCGTTTAAATGGAATTAAACGGCCTAAACGGTTTTGTACAATAACAATAAAATATACATATTTATATAGGTAAAAATAAAATTTGCTAGAACCCATACATATTTACACATGTAAAAATCAAATATTCTACCAAATAATCTTGTTGGAAGAAATCTAAATCCCACAACACTTCATATAATTATAATGTTAATTAGTTTTATGTTGATTATGATAGACGTAGTCCTTTAATTCACTTAATTATGGATTAAATGGTTGTTTAGCTCATTTAATCACGTTTAATCTGATTTTGTTTAGACCTGAAAGGATCAAGATGCCCAAGAGGGGGGGTGAATTGGGCTTTTCTAAAAATTAATTGCAAGAATTAAATCCTACAAGCCGGAATTCACCCCTAGTGCCTACTTGTGTTCCTAGAGAGTCTACCGTTAAAAAGTTTTGCACCCTAGTTTCCAATCCTAGTCTAGCATGGCAATTCTAGGAATGTAAAACAAGCAATGAAAGTAAATACGAGAAAGTAATTGCTTGAATGTAAAAGGGGCAAGGAACACGGCGATGTTTTTCCGAGGTATCGGAGAGTCGCCACTCCCCACTAGTCCTCGTTGGAGCACCCGCGCAAGGGTGTCGCTCCCCCTTGATCCGCGCAAGGATCAAGTGCTCTCTACGGGTTGATTCTTCGACACTCCGTCGCGGCGAATCACCCAAAACCGCTCACAACTTGAGTTGGGTCATCCACAAGCTCCGCCGGATGATCACCAAACTCCCAATCACCACCAAGCCGTCTAGGTGATGGCGATAACCAAGAGTAACAAGCTAGAACTCTCACTTGACCACGACGAGCCCAAATGAGGAGGTGGATGCACACTTGCTACTCTCGAATCACTAGTGAGGAATCACAAACTTTGATTCTCAAATCTCTATCCTCACTAGAGCTCTTGCACTCCCTTGCACTCTAAAGGGTTTTCTCAGATGTTTGAATGAGCAAGAGACCTCTAAAAGAGGTGGAGGGGTTGTATTTAAACACCCCTCAAAGAAAACGAACCGTTACTTTCTGACACGGGGTCACCGGACGCGCCGGTGCAACACACCGGACGCGCCGGTCCCCCGTAATGGTCAAAACGCGATTTTGAAAACGAACTACCGGACGCGCTGGTCAGGGGTGACCGGACGCGTCCGACGTGCAAGGGCGCTTACTGTACTTGCACCGGACGCGAGGCCGCGTCCGATGCCTGAAGACTGGACGCGTCCGGTCCTCTCAGGACCTTACTGGACTCGCACCGGACTCGCCGATCAAGTCCAGTATCGCGTCCGACGGGTGTTCTCCAGGAGTGACACGTGTCAGCCACTGACCACTGCGTCCGGTCCTAGCGAGGACCACGTCCGGTGGTCAGGGTCCAAACCCTAGCGCGGTTAAGTACAGACCGGACGCGTCCGGTGCTCCCGAAGACCGCGTCCGGTGCCTGGAAAACAGCCCGAAACTCGTCGAAACGCGTCGCAACTTCAACCAAGTTGCTTCTAACTAAACTTTGAGCTATTCTAGGGTTGCCTAGCGCCAAGTTTAACAAGTGTGCACCACACCTAAACATAGAACTCGCCTAGGTCAAGCTACCCATTCATGCCCCCCTTTATAGTACGGCCAAAAGAGAAAAACGAAGATCCTAACGACTATTCCGAATGTGTCTCAACACTTCGTCATCCGGAACTAACCGTCCTTAATCTTGACGTCACTCTTTTGAAAACCGAAACGATTTCCATCAAGGGACACGAATACCACAGTGCTCAAAGCAGTTATCACCTCCATGACCTAACTTACCAAGTTTCTGCAAAACACACGTTAGTCATGGTAATAAAGTGTTGTCATTAATTACCGAAACCAAACCTTGGGGCCTAGATGCTTTCAAGACCGTTTAGATGGGATTGAACGATTTAAACGGGTTTAAACGGCCTAACCATTTAATTCACCGTTTAGGGCCTAAACAACACGGCTGACTTCTGTTTACCGTTTAAACGGTGTTTAAACGGACTAAACGGTCGTTTAGGCGAAAACTATGGTTTGTAAACTTAAGTTATTGTAAGACTTCCGCTACTTTACTCTGTTGATATTTTGAATAAACTGTTATAATATTGCAATACTCCTGTGATTGGATCCTGTTCGGAGGAAAGCAGGCCTTTTAAGTTATGAGGAACATAAGTACGGCTGTCATAGGTCATTATGACAATGATAGGTATATGTGGGCCATCATAATTAGGAGGTTCGTGACAGCTGGTACCAGAGCATAACTACTGGAGTTATTGTAGTATTACTTTGCAAAACTTCAAAATGATTTGGATCGAACAAATTTAATATTGATATTTTGGTCCAAATTGTTTTTGGCTTATCCCAATCTATTCTCTGTAGCTTCCTTAGATCATATTTGAAAGCTTTGTAGTGAAGTATCATGTTATAGTGCCCTATGTTACAAATGTTATTGCATGTGTTACTTAACCTTTCTGTTAGATCGTAAGTACGATGCATGCATCATGTTTAATTAACCTGCTTAAGTTACATTCCCTTTTAAAGTGGTTTGGGTTAAGTAAGGTTCAATCTTGTTCATGCTAACCTTCAGATCCCTCCCATCTGTTCTTATCGTTCTAATTCTGTTTTGCTTTAGGATGGCACGTGTGAAGACGACTCCTCGCAAGAAAAGTGGTCCGCAAGGGGTGCCACATCATCAGTTGGCAACCAGAGGTGATGGAGCAAGCAGTAGTCACAATCCGAACCCGGATTCACAAGCAGAGGTTGCAAGGCTTACGTCAGAGATAGAGTGACTGAAGCGCAACATGTATTTTTGGAAGCAGTGCCAGAACGAGTCTCTGGAAAAGGAGACAGAAGCCAGGGCTCGTGTTCAAGAGTTGGAGCTTTATGCGATGCACCTGGAGCAGTACAATACCATTCTGCATGAGGAAGTCCATAGGCTACATGATCTGATGAATCCCAATCATCAGCCCGAGGCGGTAGAAGATGATGTCGGTGCCATGGTCGTTCCTGGTGGAGAGGATAATGAGGAAGAGGATCCGGAAGAAAATGAACCCATGATGGAAAGTGGGGATGAGGTGAGTCATGTCACTGGTGCAAGTGCTCCGGAGAGTGAGGATGGAGTGATTGTGATCAGTGATGATGATGAAGAGTGAAGTATCGAAATGGATGGTTATGTAATATAGTAGTCTTTCCTGCTTTCTAAGAACCTTAGCGGGTAGTTGCTTGCTTGCGAGCAAGTTTATAAAAAATAATGTAAGATAAGTTTGATGTGTGTACTAGTACTGTACTAACTGCTTTTTAATTTAATAAAGCAATGTAAATAAACATGGTTTGTGTACAACAGATGGACGGTACTGGAACTTCTTAGGATGGGGACAATGCTCCAAATCCCCCACCGTTTCCACCTACTTTGGCAGAAGCTATTGCAACACTGGTCAATGCCACTACTCTGTTGGCCCAGAATCAGAATGGAAATCAGGGTCATCGAGGCCGAAACAATGGCGGATATTCCTGTGCAAATTTTAGTTGATTCAGGCAGTTCGTCTTCATTTGTGAATCAGTCATTGGTGCCCCCGCCTCACTCATATTCATTTTGATCAAGTGTCCAGCAATGTTCAGGTTGCCGGCAGCAGCCTGCTCGTGAGTCAAGGGGTTTTGCGGTCTGTGCCATGGACAGTCGATGGCTGCATGTTTACTTCTGACTTTCGCATTCTTCCACTGGCAAACTTTGATGTGGTAATCGGCATGGACTTCTTGGAGGCCTATAGCCCGATGCAAGTTGATTGGCGTCAGAAATGGTTGGCCGTTCCTTATGCCGAGGTAGTCCGTGTGCTTCAAGGTCTTGCGCCCTCCTCTCCTCAACACGTCTTGCTGCATATTGATTCCTTGCTGACAGTTGATAGTGATGCTACTCTGAAGCCAGAGGTTCCCCAGGCAGTTCAGCCCTTGCTGCAAGAGTTTCAGGACTTGTTTCAGCCGCCAACCTCTCTGCCTCCATTGCGTGCTTGCGACCATGAAATTCTGTTAATTCCAGGAGCGCAACCGGTTTTTATTCGGCCATACCGCTATCCACCCAAACTCAAGGATGAAATCGATCATCAGGATCAAGAGATGTTGAGTTAGGGGCTAATTCAACCCAGCGCCAGTGCTTACTCCTCCCAGGTACTACTCGTTAAGAAGAAAGGTGGCAGCTACCGCTTCTTTGTTGACTTCTGCCACCTTAATGCGCTCCCGCAGAAGTCCAAATTTCCTGTCCCCGTGTTTGATCAGCTCATGGATGAGCTCCACGGTGCACGCTGGTTTTCAACTCTAGACCCCCGAGCGGGCTTCCATCAAATTTTGCTTCGTGAAGGTGAAGAACACAAAACTGCATTTCAAACTCACATGGGTCAGTATGAGTTTCATGTGATGGCTTTTGGGTTGACAGGCGCCCCGGGGACATTCCAAGGTGCTATGAATGTAACATTGTCTCCCGGTTTACGCAAATTTGTCTTAGTGTTCTTCGATGATATCTTAGTCTACAGCAAGACCTTAGAAGAGCACATACATCATCTCCAGCTTGTATTTCAGTGGCTCAAGGACGATTAATGGAAACTCAAGCTCTCCAAGTGCAGCTTCGCCCACAAGTCCATCTCTAATCTCGGCCATGTGGTGTCAGCAGCAGGGCTGTCTACCGACCCGTCCAAGGTACAAGCGGTGGTTGAATGGCCAACACCTACAACGCTCAAAGAGTTACGCGGATTCCTCGGCCTTGCTGGCTATTACCGCAAATTTGTCAAAAATTTCGGTATCTTAGCTAAGCCATTAACAGAGCTGCTAAAAAAGGATAAGCCGTTTGTCTGGACTTAGTCTCAAGCGTTTGCTTTCAACCTCCTGAAGGAAGCCCTGTGCTCTGCCCCAGTATTGGCGCTACCTAATTTTTCCCAACCGTTTCATATTGATACTGATGCTTTTGGGACTAGAGTTGGCGCTGTACTGCACTAGAATGGCCACCCATTGGCTTTCATCAATAAGCCCCTCTGACCTCGCAACCAGGGCCTCACTATCTACGAAAAGGAACATTTGGCACTTCTTATGGCCGTCGATCAGTGGCGACACTATTTGTTGTAGGCGGAATTTGTTATCCATACTGACCATCAAAGCCTTACTCATTTGAATGAGCAGCGCCTCCATATAGTGTGGTAGCAGAAGGTGTTCGCACAACTTCAAGGGTTGCAGTACCGTATCCAGTACCGCAAGGGAGCTGAAAATGCTACAGCGGATGCACTTTCGCACCGGTCACACACTGAGGTCTTGGTAGCAGTATCTATGGTCCAACATCAGTGGCTGGAAGAACTCACTCTCTCTTACCAGTCACATCCCAAAGCTTGTGAACTGCTCACCCAATTGGCATCTCCGCTGATGCGGTGCCGCCGTACACTCTCTCACAAGGGCTAATTCATTACAAGGGAAGAATTTGGCTGGGTTCTAGTACACCAATTCAGCAGCGGGTCATTCAGGCTTTTCATTCAAGCCCAGTCGGTAGTCACTCTGGTGTTCCCATGTCTTACAGCCGCATTAGGCAACTCTTCTTTTGGCAAGGTATGCGCGTTGACATCTGAGCCTTTGTTCAGTCTTGCTCAATTTGCATTCAGGCCAAGCCCAACCGCGCCTGCTACCCCGGATTGCTTCAGCCATTGCCAGTCCCATCCACCTCGTGGGAAATCGTTACCATGGATTTCATCGAAGGTCTTCCACAATCTGGGGCCACCAATGCCATTCTTGTTGTGGTTGATAAGTTCTCTAAATTTGCTCATTTTCTTCCTTTGAAACATTCGTTTTCAGCCAAAGTGGTAGCCCAGCTCTTTCTGGACACTGTCTATCGTCTCCACGGTATGTCCAAGTCAATTATATTAGATCATGACAAAGTGTTTACCAGTCGATTTTGGCAGCTGCTGTTTCGGTCTATAGGCGCTCAACTTTGTCTCAGTTTCTCCTATCATCCGCAGACAGATGGGCAAACGGAGCGTGTAAACCAGTGCCTAGAAACTTATCTCCGTTGCTTCGTACATGCCTGCCCTTCCCACAGGAGTCGTTGGCTGTCACTCACAGAGTACTGGTATAACTCTTCTACTCACTTAGCTCTGGGGTGATCCCCTTTTGAGGTTCTTTATGGCTACCCAACCAGACATTTTGGCTTGGATGTTGATTCCTTAGCTTGTTCCAGACCTTCAAACATGGATGCAAAATCATGAACTCATGCAGGTCGTGGTCAAGCAACACCTCTATAGAGCTCAGTCCAGAATGAAGTGGCAGGCTGATAAAGGGCTCTCTGAGCGTGAGTTCTCAGTGGGCGACTGGGTCTTTCTAAAGCTACAACCATATGTGCAGTCCTCTCTGGCCAGTCGTTCTTGCAACAAGCTATCTTTCAAGGTTTTTGGACCATTCTAGATCACACAACGTGTTGGCGCTGTGGCTTATCGATTGCAGTTGCCACACTCAGCGTCCATCCATGATGTCTTCCACGTCTCCTAGTTGAAAGCTTCCAAAGGGAATCAGCAGGTTTCACCATCTCTTCCCTCTGACTTAATGGAGTTTCAGGTACCTGTTCACGTACTGCAGCGTTGCTGGACTGCTGGAGATCGACCTGTGGAGCAGGGTCTCATCCAGTGGCCTCAATCTCCTCCCGAGCTGGCAACTTGGGAGCCGCTGGTACCACTTCAGCAACAATTTCCAAGAGCACCAGCCTGGGGACATGCTGGTTCCAAAGGAGGAGGGAATGTCAGCAGCCCGGTCCCACCTGCAGTGGGCCAGGATCCAGCACTGGGCTCGCTTGTAGCTTCACCCGTGCCTAGGCCCAAGAGAAGCCGCCGACCCAATGCTCGCTTCGTCGGTGTTGGCATCTCTTAGCATCGTTTAAGTTAAGTTGTCATCCCTAACACGACACTAGAAATGTGGCTGTACTTATGATCATGACACTTACATAAAATATAGAATAAAGGTTATCCGCAAGCGCACAGATAAAAATACACCTGTTGTAGCATTTCACCCAGGAATGTTCCAGGTATCGTTATTTATACTTTGCCACTGGGAATGGACATGAAATATAAATGATATAGGCTATAACTTTTACACGCACATGTGATAAGAGAGTAACTAGATCACTATCTTTACTCAGAACAGGGATTCAATCATATGACAAAGATAATAAGATAAATAGTTCCAGATCATCCTATAAAGGTCCTAGAGCATTTCCACCCTATAACATTAGCGTTGATTAGAACAAGAGATTAGAGACTAATTCCTAGTTATTCTAATTATAAGTCATAGTATACAATGATTAGTGCTATTACATCTAGCAGTCATTGTATCAATTATATTATATCTTCACACAAGATACATTTCTAATGCGGATTAAGAATAGAGCGTAATCTAGCCTTGAAACTAGGTCTTACTAGGCCAATATTCAGGAAGTGACTACAAAGGACTCAACAGGAATATCACACCCATGATCTACCACTTGATGTCCCAGAATATAGGGTGCATCCGCAGGTAAACAACGTATAAGCACCACACTTACACAATATCGACCACTCACCCTCTGATCACAAGAATGAGCGCTATACGAACATGTGCTTGAACATAAATATAATCTAACTGTGCTAGATATATAATCAAAGTAGACAATGATCATTATAACTAAGAATATATAATCGATTAAGAATAAAGTCATATCAAGTAGAACAATATGATCAACTAGAACAAGAACCAGAAAAACAATAAGAACTAGATTAAGAACACGATGAATTAGATGAACAAATAGAACAAATAGATCAATAATGTTGATACAAGAGAGAAGTACAAGGCTTTACCAAGCCTCCTCGTGACACGATCCGAAATCCAAGCGAAGCTTGCCTCCTCTAATTCTATTCTATCTAGCTATGCCCTAGGTTTGGTGGAGCTCTAAGGTTATCCTTTCAAGGGACACCTCTTGCTATGATTATGATTGATTGAATATGGAGGGGGTTTGGGGTCTGGTTATATAGTCTGGACGGATGAACCGCAGCCCTCGGATCAAATCGACATTGATCAACAGTGGAGATGTGTAGTAGAGTTCGGTTAAAATGCGTTGCGTGAAAGAGAAAGTGATTGGTATCTCTGACAGGCCGGCCGGCCTAGGGGTGGGGCCGATCAGCCCCCCCTGGCTGCGTCTCGCCTCCCGCTTCGTTCTGGTGTCTTCTAGTGTCTTCCACATCATTCCCGTGCCAAGGTTCGGTCCGTTTACGCAATTAATCATATCATGATAGGTTTCTCCTTGTCCTAGATCCTGTTTTAATCCCTGAAATATAATAATTCACAGAGCTGTGGAATTCTATCAGTTTAGTCTCTGAAACTTATGGTGGTGATAGTTCTAGGATGTTCTAGAGACTTCCCAAGTTGTATTCCACCAAAGATGTGATATCTTTCTCTCCGGAACTCCAAATATAGCAAGTGCTACGTCCGTTTCGATCGTCTCAACGAGCTCTTCACTTGAGATACTTTTATATGGTGAAATATTGAATATCCTGCAAAACAAGTGAGAACACCAACACTCGTGGAACTCATTAGAATCAAACCCTACAACTATACTTTATAAGGTTTTATATCAAATCAGGCATTAGTTGATGGTCTATAATTGACATTAAGGACTGTCAATAGTCGGCCTGTCATGGAACAACTAGAAGAGAGGCTAGTATTTGTAGGAGACTGGAAGGATGAAGGGGCCAGAAACCCAGAATTGTATCATACCTGCATTTTATTTCCTAAAGCACTTATCGTACTGTAATATTCCTTCCCTGTTCTTCCTTTCCCCTTCTCGACGATATCGTTCCCCTTACACGGAGGGTGCGACCCTGGTGGTGTCGAGCTCCGGTGAGCGTGTCTCCGAGGCGGATCAAGGCGCCGGCGGCTGTGCTTGGCGAGCTCCACGGCTCCTAGCGCAGAGGAGGCTCTGGCAGACTCCATTTCATCGACGTGCTCAACCTCGGCTTCTTGGTCGATGCCCACCGCGAGGTCGCCGGCCTCCTCTTATAGGCGCGGCAAGGCGGTTCGGCCACAGATATTTCCCCGCAGCCATGGTGACATGTCGACGGAAATCCCAGACAGGATAGGAACGACGCCGGAAACTACAGCAGAGGAGGTCGGTTGCCATGGAAATATCTCCGGACATGTTTCACGTGCTCGCGGCGTAAGGCGGTTGAGCACAGTGTCGCTGATATTTTCGGCCGGGGGAAGACGACGACGTGGACACGAAGCCACGGACGCGGCGACGCTGCACGTCCTGGGCTGGGCCGAGAGATGACCGAGCTGGCCCAATCGGTAGGAGCAGGAGCGTACACAGTAGGAGCTTTTCTATGATGTAAATAAATGGATAATGTAACTATGCATGTATACGTGTATATATATAACTAAAGCATGTATGTATACCTATATGTATGTATGATTTAATTAATTCATAGATAATTAAGAAAGGAACAAGATGATGTATGTATATGATGTATATTCCAAGCAAAGGAATTAACTAGCTATAATTGGGAAGAGAAAGGATAATAAATTAACCATGTATAGTACATATGCGTTAATAAATAAGTAGATGAAGCATTTCTAGTACTAGGAAATTAAAGAATATAACCATGATATATACATCTAAATATTATATTCTACTATAGAAATTAAAGGCAAGGAATTCATATAGACTTTAACTAGATGTAAGCTAGTATTAGGAAAACAATAATCTAGCAATGCGATGGCCAATATAATTAAAGAAGTTGATGAAGCATTGTCTATAATTACGATGCATTATCTACTGCTATAACATAAAGGAAAAGTAAAGAATGCAAGTTATAATTAAGGAAGTTATTTTGGTGCCGCAAATAAATTCCAGAAGAACAAACAATCATGCAATCAAGCAATCGAGTATTTCAAGCAAGCAAGCATTCAAACAAACACTCAGGCATTCAAGCAATCAAGCAAACAATTCAAACATTCTATATTAAATGCATATGGTGAATTTTGATGCAAGGTTTTGGAAAAGCATTTTTAAAAGGGTTATGCCTAATTATTCTAATCAAGTTTTAATTGGTTGTAAAGTTTTAAAAAGTTCAAATTTTTAGTGGATTTTATCATGATGCAAAACATGGGTGTTACAGCTACCTTCACTGGCTCATTACAAATTAGTGTTGTCTTGGTGGCAATTTCTGCAATGAGAACCACAAGCTCCATTTCCAATATGCGTGGGATGACCAGGGTATCACACAAGGAGATATAACGAAAAAAAAGATTAATGGTTGAAAAGGCATTCTCAATTATTGGTAAAATCGTTCATATGTACATAACCAAAAACCAATCAGTTGCATCACACAAATGGTTCAGTATTATGACTATATATATATATGAGGGGCTAGGCTGATTAACATTACTTTGTAGAAAATGTCTAGGACATTAAAATTCAGGAAATTGACTTTATTGCATCTATATTTCTTATAAAGATAAACCCCACTAGCAATTTATCTTTGTTGACACCCAAAATTGTCCAGAGAGTATAATGGACATTATCATCAAGTTTTTGTCATCAAGGTGGCTAGAGAGCATGCTCGGATCATCACATTTGGTGCTTGGACAAGAAAAATGACATTTTGGGTGCTGAACCAGCCAGAGTCGGCTTAGCCGATTCTCTAAGTCAGCTAAGCCGACTTGACCAACTTTTTCAAATACAAGAACAGACTTCACCATTGCGTTTCTCTTGTCGAGCTAATCAAAAAACATATATGGAACATCCAATTTGGGGTCCAGATAAAGGAGTTATGCCCCTAAAAAGATGCTTCGTTATCAGGACTTCCAGCTCAAGCTGGAACTTCCGGCCCGCACCTGAGCCAAAACTTTCAGCTCAAGCTTAAACTTCCGGCCTGAGCCGGAACTTCCGGCAAACCTAATAAAAAGGACAGTTCGGATCTGGCCTTTTGAGTTTCGATCTGAACTGTTCTAAAATCGTGGGAAACTTGAAAAATAAGCCTTGAAGAGGTTTCCTACTGAGATAAGACCACCTCCCACCATATATATGGGAGGATCATGGCCGATTGAGTTCCTAACTATCCAATTATCAAAACACAACAAATCAATCTACTCCTACCTTTTTACCCTCTTCACCAACCTCCATGCTATTCATCCCTTGATCCACGACCAAGGATGGTGCCCTAGGCTTGCTGGCCAACCTAGGGCAACCTAGCGATGTCCTTGCCTTGACGGGGTCCCTCCCGGACGAGAACTTCGGCGGTTTCTTTGCTAGTTTGCCTGAAAACTAGCCAGTTCTTCATCACACAAGTACGTTGGTTATCCTTTGGTGGTTTGCTTGTAAACCTCTCCGTTCTTCACCACGAAAGAGTGACATCCTCACTGCATTCTTCGGTCCGTGTGTAACACCCTAAATTTTGGTCCTTTCGAAATAGATGAAAATTGATTTAATTTTGAATTTTGGTGCTCATGAAAACATAAGAAATCATTTTTTTCTTCTAATAAATTAAGATTTATCATAGGGTTTAGCAACATTGTTGTGTAATGCATGCTGGTGCATATGGTTTTATGTGATGCTCGCTTGTTGCTCCTTTGTGTGTTGAGAGTGAGCAAAATCTTTAAAATGCATTTAGTAGGTCGACCATCCTTCTCTGGTATGTCTTCGTCTTTTTCTGAGGTCAAATTTCTTGTTCCTCAACTTAAGACTTTGTTTGGGGCTTCCCAAACTCTTTCCTTTGTAATCCAAATCACTCTATCAATATCATCATCCATAACCTACCGCCACAAACCTCCCAGAAATTTTTAAGATAAAGAAAAGTGGTTGGTGCTCTATTGGTCAAGTGCTGACACGTGGATGGAGGCAACAACAGATTATTAGCATTGATGAAGGATTACTACATGGTCCTGTTGTCTAATCGGAGAAACAAGTGGAAGCATGCTATTTAATTTAGATTTATGCGTGAGTGTGCATGGTGGATTTGAAGTAAGGAATCAAGAGGTCAACAAAGTTAATTGAGCCGAATCAATTTTGGCAAGGGAGAAATACATGCTTGCATGTTAATTTTGGGTGGATAATTATGGAATAAGATTATTTTGGTCAGGTACTTGATCTTTGATTCACGAGTGAAAGAAAAGGAAATCATCAGAGAAAATACTTGACGGACAAGTCGACGCTGCCCAGTTTCATATATATATCATCATTAATCATCAAGCATTTCATGTCAAACTCAATCACAATGCTTGCCATATATGACCATGTGTTGTATATATATATATATATATATATATATATATATATATATATATATATATATATATATATATATATATATATATATATATATATATATATATATATATATATACAGCAAGCCTGAGCTCTCCCCTTGCTTTTTCTATGGAGTTTGTTACATGTTCGTGGGCAAGCTCCTGCTGGGTATCCATCTGCTATCGATTCGGCTCTTTTGCTTTTATTTACTCCCAAGTATTTGTTTCCTTAATGTAATGATACAATATAATATAAAATATCTTTTGAAGAAAGCAAATAAATGTTTTTCTTGTTCTTTTATTTTTTTTCCTTATCTAGACGTAGTTTCCCTTTACTCGGATCATCTATCCCTCAATGTCTAAGTTGTATGCTGTGCACGCCAAGGAGATCGTGTTCATCTATCCCTCAATAGCTAGCGGGACGTATCCTCGTCGTGTTTCTTTTTCTCAACAGAACAGATCGAATCCTATATTCCTGCCCTAGATAGCATATGTTGCCGCCGGCGCTGGACGTCTCATCTCGAGCCGCACGTCGTCCCCAGCCTGTCATTGCTTCAATCTTCGCCTTAGCGAGCTCGACGATACCCGCCGCCGCCGTAAATCGTCGCTATCGCAGTCGTTCGTCTGTTCACTTGTCCGTAGCACCGTCGCCTCCCGGCGCCCGTACGTGGCCGCGCCACCTCGCGTGATCGGACCGGTCGTGCTCCACCGCGCCGTCCGGCCTGCTCCATTGTTGTCGTGCTTTGGTAAGAAACACCCGCATCGCTCTTGCCTATCTTGTCTATTAGCTTCTCCGGTTGCTGAAGTTATTGCTTCTGATCACGTACACTAACAATGGATCCTGCGTACCATGCAAGCTCTCTGTCCACGTACTTGATTTACATGCTAAATATCTGCCAACGCCAATTTGCTGATCTCCATTCTCTTGACTGCCGTTGCCGCAGCCATGCAGCGTCGTCGACAGTTGGAGGAGCCCGCATGTGAAACCTTATATCGCCGCTCTCTGCTCCAATGCTGACATCGTTGTTCCTTGTCCGACAGTGGTGAGGACTTCAGCACGCCTCCTATTAGTTTCTCCTCCCTGATCTGCATCCCGCCTCCCAGTATGCACGCACGCAAACGAGCGGAGCCAGCAGAGCAGCTTTGCGTGCCCACTTATTTTGCTAGCTTGATGACATCGTCATGATATCACCCATGCTTTATGGCCGTTTTGCTTTAGAAAAATAAATCCATAAATATCATAGAAATACACCACCTATCCTAAGCAATAGATCCTCACAGTTTCTTCGTTATAATTCCGTTTGGCTCAGTTTAAGTTGCGTTAGATTCGTGTTAACATGCTCTACACAGTAGTAACATTGTTTTTTTTTGTGTCACATATTTTTGAATATATAGTTGAATATTTAATTAATTAATATATATGCACATAATTTTTATTGTTAAAAGCAACCTAGAGTTATAATCTCGTTATCGTTGCGACGCGACCGTGTCGATGTAACCTACATGCTAGCGGCAATATTTACCATATCATTTGTTTATAAAATTGATCCTATTAATTCGATTAATGATTACACAAATTTGTTTCTAAATAAAAGCAATAAAGGACAATATCGATCTTTTATGATTATCTTTCAACTTAAATATGTATTTATTAACTATATGTTGCATAGTTAAACATGATTCATATAAATTCAATTTAGATGCACTTTTATTAATATGTATTCAATGCCTTTTTGAATTAAAGTTAATTTAGGTTTATCTTCGGTATTAATAAAATGATAACTTGGTAAATAACAACTTAAATATTTCTTTGTTAATTATAATTTTTTTAGTTAAATATGAAACATATAATTAAGTTGATTAATGTTTATCTAATGACTATTAATTTATTCAAAACAACTTAGGTTTATAACTCTGGTATCCTATAAATAGATGTTAATATGATCAATATCAACTTAAACGACTTTTTTAATTATGACTTCTCAGCTTAAACATGAAACGTAAATGCTTACATTTAGCTTGTCACATGTTCTTCCTACTGTTATACATGTTTATCACTTTTAAAATTTGTGGTTAGATTTAAGTTATTATTTTATTAAAGAAAATATGGTTTAATTCATAAGTTTTGTGTTTCAAATCCGATTTCGGTGAAATTCATGTTTGTGTGATCGTAGTGACGTGTAGAATATTTTTATAGACTTTTAAACATGTTTTCTTGATGTTGGTGTATTGTTCGAATTATTATTCATTGTTTGCTTCGTGTATGATTGCTCGATGCGTGTGTGGTGATTTATTGATCAAGTCCAGTCGGTGAGATTTACGTGGAAATTCAAGAAGCTATTAATTGAAGATTTGGATTAGAGAAAGGATCTTGATTTAAGGCAAGTATAGCATGAAATCTTCCTTATTACCTATTCACATTAATGTCATAATAATCTTATAGCATGTGTCTTCCTTGTTACCTCTAAGGATATCCTAGCTTTTACATCTTATACCTTGACACCGTGGGACATTGTATTGGGTAGTATTTATGCTAGTGCTCAAGATAAATAACCATGATCTGTAACTTGACTAACGGTATATGCAATAAACGTTTAAAAGATGCTTTATAGCAACATGGCTCAAGGGGGCTAGAGCATTGGGCTATTTTTATGGTGCTCTAGTTTCTCTCCATAAGGACTCATCTATAAGCGAACATCCGGGACTTACAGTACAACTGTGAGGGCTATATGGCTCTGGCTTTAGTCAAGTATGAGGACCTTTTCTAGCTTGTTAGTGGTTACCTTTTGGCGTAAGAATGGCTTGACGAATCAGGTATAGTGCGGCCTCTGTCCTTATGTGTATAGGCTATGCGTCATTGTGCCATTTGGAAGGGGGGCTCTACATCGGTTTGCCGAGTGAATCTAATGGCCCTAACTTGTTAGATGAACCTTTGAAAGACTTCATAGTGAACCCTGCCGACCTTCCTTGAAAGTGGGTCAAGAGATTAGCTACCTCGGGCGAAAGGGTAAATCACGACTCACAGTGAAAGTGTACAACCTCTACAAAGTGTAAAACAGTTATAACAGCCGTGCTCACGGACACGAGCGGCCTTGGACCCTTACAGAATAAATGATGAACACTGATGATAATGATAATACTGATGATATTGATGCTCACTAATGATTATTGTTTCTTGCTATACTTTATTCACGTTTACATGATCATGGGGTTATTTGGGCTTATGGTGACTTGTTGCTACTCAAATGCTAAAAAGATGACTCACTAAAAGCTATTGCAGTAAACTGTAACACTTCGGTGTTACGCAAGGCATTTGTGCATAGCAATCATATTGCACCGCATTCATAACATCATGATCATGTGTGACAATTTGTAATTTGATTTAAACAAAAGCTTGAAATTAACGTATGTGATAAATTGTATTAACATGATAATCACATTGGTACCAAAACCTTGCAACTATAAATTCTACATCACTTGGAACCCTAGTTCAAATTTTGGAGCTCAAAATTTGTCAAAACTTGCTCAAAAATAATTATGGAAAATATTCAAAACTATCCCCTATTTTAGCTTTTATTTTGTCATTCAAAATCTATCAAGAATTTTGAGATGGCCCCTTAATCAAAGTTGTAGAGAATTTAATTTTGAGCAACTTTTATTTTTGGGCCAAATCCATAAAATGCCTTCTTCTTGTTCAAAATATGGTTTGAAGTTTGAAATACATTTAAAATTGAAAATTTAAAAATCAAAAATTCATTTTTCCCCTCGCGGGCCGCCGCCTCCGGTTCGGCCCACGGCCACATGCGGCCCGCGCCACCCGCGCCCGCGTCGCCCCGCCTCGGCCCAGGCCCAGCCGGCCTCCTTCTCCCTCCGCTCGCCCGCACCCGCGCGCTGTCGCCGCGCCACGCCGCGACCGCGGCAGAGGAGCACCGCCGCGTGGCGGCCCCGCGCCTGCATCGCCCGCCGCGCGTCAGCCGCGGCCTGCCACCTCGCCCACGCGCCCGCCTACACCTGCTGCGGCCCGCGCACTCGCTCGCTCGCGCTCGCACTCCCTCCTCCTCCCCTCCCGAGCCGAGAGCTCGAGCTCCGCCCTCGCCGCGACCGCCGCTCCGCCGGCGTGAAGCGCCCACACCGCCGCGCCATTTCTCAATTGCCCGCGCCCGCAGCTCCGCCTCGCCTTCCCTCGATTCACGCTCGCGTTTGCGCCGCCTTCCGAGCTCTAGGTGAGCTTCTCCACGCCTCGCCACCGACGGCCATGGCGCCACCGCGCGCGGCCTCCCGTCGAGGCGGCTCCCCGCTACCCCCTTCGCCCCCCTTTCTCCAAAAATGGATTCGCCACTTCACCGCGGTTCGCGTGCGCTCGTTGCCCCGCCTGCTCGCGACCGGAGACGGTCGGTCGGCCGCAGCCGCCGCCGCGACGTCGAGCGCGCGGACGCCGGCGACGCGCTCTGCTCCTCGCGGGGGCAAAACCGTGCCCCTGGGCCGCGCCCCGAGCGGGCCGGCTCGGTGGTCCTCCCGCGCGCGCGAGACAGGCCGGAAACGGCCACGGGCCGACTGTTGATCTCGGGCCGGCCCAATTCCTTTTTCAGAAAAACAAATTTCGATTTCTTTTATTATTTTTGATGAAAAACACTTGGAAAATGATTTCTTGGTCATTTTAGCTCCAAAATTGGTGAAATAAATTTTTATGTACTCATTTGAATCAGAGCTACAATATAAAAATGTTGCACGTCAATATTTCATTTCTTTTCTGTAGTGTTTTATTTAATCCTTGAAATTGGTGTTTTCTTGAAAAATTGATAAGAAAATGTAGAAAAATCAGAAAAATGTGGTTCTAAGTTTATTAATCCTGTTATGCCATGTACTTGCTAGGGTAATTTTATTTCATGGTTGTTCTGTAGAAAAATGTATAGTTGCAGTTCAAATGCTTTATATTACCAATATTTGTTATTTTTGTTATTTCAATAAATTTGAATAAAACATGCAAGTGATAATTTTTCTATAGTGTTTGATTAGGTAATAGTTAGTAGAAAAATTCCTAAATCTGTTGTTTGATACTTTTCATAATGTAAAGTATTTTTAAATATCTATTTTAGGCCTTAGTTTGTTATTTTTGTATAGGAAGTTCTAATTATCCAAATGCAGTAAAATTTTTGTGTCAAGCTATTCTTGATATTTGTAATCCACTGTAATTTTATAAGATTTTTCTGAGCTACAAAAATATGTGTTGCTGTTCAACCATAGGACTAATTAGGATTTCTATTTATTCTTAATGCAAAGTTAGTTAGAAAAATATACTTTGGTGTATCTTTGAAGCATCTTAATTGTTTAATACTCTCGCATGGTAGAAACTAGTGTTGGTAGTTTCCGAGTACATGTTCTTGGATGACGTAGACTACCTTGTAGAAGAGTCATAAGTTCCACATAATCCGATAACGTAACATATTTATTACATCGCATGCATTCCTCATCATCATCATCACATGTCACCTCTGCAATGCACCTATGCATGTTGCACTCATACTTCTGCATCATACAGGATCGCAGGAAGTGGTTTCGACAGTTGTTCCCGAGGACGCAGAGGAGCAGCTCGAAGTGACGGAGCCGGAGCCAGCAGAAGCAGACGAGGAGTCCGGTGAAGAGCTTCCGGAGTGCCCTGACCATCGTCCCAGTACCTTCGAGCGAGGCAAGCCCCGGAGCATTTCTCCCCCGGTTTGCAAATAATTATTTATTAATTTTACTTAATCTGATGCATTAAGTTTAGGAGTTGTTTGCAAACGTTGCTGCATTATACCTTGTTTCACCTTGTTTTACCCGATCCTTGTTACCCTGGTGTCCACGGTTAATACTTGCTTAGCTTGCTTAGACCGGTAGAAGCCGGGTGATTGCCTGTCATCCGCGAGCTATAGGGGATTACCTGGTTTTATGTGAAAGAATGTCTTGTGAGAATAACTAAGTGTGGAAATGAATGTGAGACCGGGCGGAAGCTTGCAGGGTTCTGGACGGTAGTGTCTTCCGTCTGTGTCGATTAAGGACCGTCCGATGTCGGGCCTCGGGTCATGTTGAACGCATGCCTCACATTTAGCTGGCCGAATAAAGTACCTTTCGACCGCGAAGCCGGGAGATTATTCGGGCCGAGTGGATTGCCCGCAACGCACTGTACCGGAGCAGTAGTGGCAGGAAACGGGGGCGCGATGATAAGGCCAAAGAGCAGTCGGGCGGCCCCCGGGTACATGTGGTTCCTGGCAAGCTCGCGACTTTACCTGAATGGTTGACTCGGTGACCAATACCTCACTTTAGCGGGTGAGTGAGGTTTGTGTGAGGAATAAATTACCAGCTGGTCAATAATCGATTCGAATCGCCATCGTTCACTGGATAGTGAACACTTGACTTGAGTTACTTCATCGTAGTAATACTGATGAAACACTTGGATAGTTATGAGGAAATGACATGGTAACTATTGCTAATTATCAATGGTAATCCTTGCTTGCTTAATTATATGGTTACTTTAGCATAAGTGCAAACATAGTTGACAGGAGGATAAAGAATTAAAAGATGACATGCTTTTGTAAATGTTTTGATAAGCTAAAAGTGCTTTCTTGCAAATGAGTCAGCTACCCCACCCAAAAAGCCTATCATGATCCTTGGAGTCATTTTGTTTTGGTTCTGTCGGGTAAGTCTAGCTGAGTACCTTCTCGTACTCAGGGCTTTGTTCCCACTTGTTGCAGATGGACAGATGTATTATGGTTATTGTATCAACTGTCTCTACCCTGCGATGGGCGAAGCCTAGGACCATGGGCAATGGTCACTCACTACTCCTCGCCTGATGCTTTTGTGGGAGATGATCGCGAGCTGGCACTGTATTTTGGAAAGATGTGTGTGTGTGTGCGCGCGCTTTGAACTAATGCTTCCGCTACTTTATTCGAAACGGGTTTGTAATAACTATGTTTTAAACTCCGATGTATTTTGTGCCGCAAACTACTGTGTAACTTATGAAGGTAATCGCTAAACTTATTACGATCTTGGCTGTGATGTGAAATGGTTTGAAATCCGTCGAGATTTCACGGACTACCGGGTTATACGGGCTTAAGTTTGGTAAATTGTCCGTCCGTTGGATGATTTTCTTACTTAATCTCGTATAATTGGGCGGTTCTGTTACAGCTGGTATCGGAGCATGGTTTAGCGTAATTACTGTTCATAAGTGTATTTAAACCAAAACCCTGTTTAAAAAGTGTGATTTTGAAACTAAAAAGTGTGCCAGTGGTCATATCCTGTATGCCCAGTTAAGGACTCTAGGTGGCTATTTAAGTACTAACTTGGGGTTCTGCACCATATTTCTTTTTCATTGCTCATATGGCGTGCTATTGTATGAGTGCCACTTAATTGAGTGGTAATGTATGGATCAGTTACCTCTACGCTTCGGTAAGTGTGAGCTGTGAGAGCATGATCGGATACACCGCCGATCTAGGGAAGTGCTTATATGATACTTGGATAATTACATGTTTTACACATGTTTTTATAAAAGTGTCGCATGTGTGGGTGTTCCGTCCGTTGAGGCGATGCCGTCAATAGGACGATGTGTTTGGGTAGTTACTACCGTTGTACACGCATCTGGGGATTCGTGTAAAGCGTGTAGGTAGATTTACTGCTTTCATGCATTCATGGGGAATGGGCTGAAATGAGTTTTCTGCAGGTACATAACAGCGTATCGTGTAGACCGAATTAGTTACGTATATGAGAGATCGTTGTATGCCACCGAATTCACCGTTAGATGTTTTTATTTTATAAGTTTGTGAGAACGTAAGACTCGTGCATGCATCATATTGTTGTGCATTCCATTCATGGCATGCATTCCTCCCCTTATAAAAGGATTATCCCATTTTGATAAAAGTGACCTCAACTAAAATATGTTCTCACCGGGTAATTAAAACTTGTGCTACAGATGGCCCGCACGAAGCAGACTGCCCGCAAGTCCACTGGCGGAAGAGCACCCCGTCGTCAGCTAGCCCCGCGGGAGCACCGCAACACGGACACTTTTCTAAGCGAGTTTGGCATGCCCACCTTGCTTTGGAGAGTGCTCCATGATGTGGGGTACCCGGAGGGACAAGAGCCAGTTTACTCATGGAGCGAGAGCCAGTTAGCTGAAGATGGGCTTGCTGTTGTAGAGATCACCGTCCCTGCTCTTGGTGATGCGCCAGAATGGGATGGTTGGCATTTGGAGTTCGAAGGACGCACTCCAGTCGAGGGTGCAGAGGGCGCAGCTTTTCGTGTCATCCGAGACATCATGAGCAGATTTCCCAATGAGTTAGCAGCAGCTTTGGCCGGTACCTTCCCGAGAGATGATCCTCGCGATGCCATTTGGGTACAGCCGCAAGGAAGTGCCCTAGTTAGAGGCCCCAGTGAAGGACGGGCTAGCGACAACCACACCATGAGTGCCATGTATGCAGCCATCAGAGCATATCAAGGTCTGGAGAATACCTATTGGACCTTGACTGGCCTACGCGGTGATGATCGGCTTGAAGCAAGAAAACAGAAGAAGAAGCAAGCACGTGCCATAGCTAGCTTGCAGGAGCAGTTGGCTGACATGAGCTTGCAGCGGGACCGAGCTCTCGAGAGAGGCGAGAGTTCCATACAGCAGGTACAGCGGTTGACTCAGGCCAACAGAAATGCAGATCGCCTGATGGAACAGCTAGTACAAGAAAGGAATGAAGCCTGAAACGAGAGGGACCTTCTGAGGCAGAGGGTCGAGGAGTTAGAAGAGTACAATGCCAACTTGCATGAAGAGTTCCATGCCCTCTACAACGGGATGGGCCCGTATGCTCCTCCACACGCCGCTCAGATGGACATCGACGACGACGCCGCTGCTGAAGGTAGCGATGGCGACGCCTCCGACATCGACGATGGCCCCGAGGAGTAGGATAGTGTCCTGCGTTAGTAGCTAGGCTTGACGCGATGGCCTTCTTTTGGTTTCCATGTATCATGTTGTATCCTGTTCGACCTTGAGACTGACGATCTTTGGAGTTTGGTTGTGTATGCGATACCCGAACGCATAAAAGTCCAGTGTGTGTATGCTGGCAACGTGGTTGTATGGAACGTGATGTTGCATTTGAAGTAACTTAATTGGTGCTGTTGTTTAATTGGAATGAAATTATTGCGCCTCTGTTTTCTTGTATGACTTGTTCTCTCCAATGAATTCAGTATGGCATAATTGTTCATTCGGACACAATTTTACAACTTCACTCAATTGTGCTTGTTGCTGAAATGTGCAGATGGCCAACACTCGTCGTGCTACGTATGAAGCCGCTGAGACTGGTGGCAATGGTGCAGGAGCTGGTGGAAGTGGTGCCAACAATGTCAACCACCAGGAACCACGTCCAGAACCACATTTGCCCCCTCCTCCGCCGCTCACCGCAGAAATGTTCTTCACACAGTTTCTTGGAAGTCAACGCAGTACTGAACAGTCCCAGAGGAATATGGAAGACTTTCTGCGTACCATCGCGGAAAATGTTCAAAGAGGAAATAACCCAGGTGGTGGCCATGGAGTGAACCAGTACAGCAGTTTCAAGGATTTCATGGATACTAGGCCACCTATTTTCAAGGAAGCAGCAGAGCCACTTGATGCCGAAGAATGGATCAACACTATGGAAGATAAGTTCCGTGTGTTGAGGCTGACAGAAGTTCTGAAAACAGAGTATGCTGCCCATCAGTTACAAGGACCAGCAGGAATGTGGTGGAAGCATCACCGCACCACTTTTCCTCCTAATGCCCAGATTTCTTGGAGGGATTTCACTGAAGCTTTTAAGGGAGTTTATATTCCCCCAGGCTTGGTTGAGATGAAGCTTGGAGAGTTCTTAGCCTTGAATCAGGGTACCAAGACGGTGACCCAGTATCTGCATGCCTTTAATAACTTGTGCCGCTATGCTCCAGACATGGTTGACACAGATGCAAAGAAGATTGCTAGTTTCAAGAGAGGGTTAAGTCCGAAGATGATGAAGCATGTGGGTACCAATACCCGCAACAGATTCAACGACTTTATCAGTGACTGTTTGAAGCAAGAGAAGAACAATAACGCTTACACCGCATCCAAGAATCGCAAGAGAGTGTTTGAGTCAGGACCATCCCAGTCCAGAGTTGTCACTGCAAATCGTTCATCTTATCGTCCGTCCGCACCTGGTGCGACGTTCAGGCCGCCGCAGCATAAAACCCAGAACTACAAGGGGCCACAGAAACCGTACAAGATGGCAGTGCCGCCAACAAAGACCAACGCAGCTGCAGAACAGAGCAACTCCAAGGGAGCTATAGGGTCTGCTGGTACAGTGAAAGGGCCCTGCTACAACTGTGGTCAGCCAGGCCACTTTTCAAAGTTCTGCCCTTATCCGCCTAAAAAGAAGCAACAGACTTACAATGCTCGTGTGCACCACACCACCATTGATGAAGTTCCTGAGGGAGAGCCTGTAACTGCTGGTAAGTTTCTTGTGAACCATCACCCTGTAGTTGTTCTTTTTGATTCTGGATCCTCGCATTCTTTTATGAGTCAAGCATTTGCACGGAAGCATGAACAACTATGCACAGAATTGAGTTATGGTTATCGCATAAGTTCAGCAGGAGCTGATGTGTTAACCAATAAGATGGTTAGAGGGGCAACCCTTGAGTTAGGTAGTCGGAAGTTTCGAGTGAACCTGGTAGTTATGCCTGGACTAGTTTTGGATGTGATAATAGGAATGAACTGGATGAAAGACTGGGAAGCAGTCATAGATACAAGCAGTAGGATGCTTACCCTTAAAGATCCCCAGGCAGAGGGTACTTTCCAGGTACCATTGCCTAAAAGAACAGATCTTGTGAGTGTGACCTGTGCCATGGAAGTTGCTCCTATCCATCAGATCCCAGTAGTATGTGAGTTCCCGGATGTGTTTCCAGACGAGTTACCTGGCCTTCCTCCAGATAGAGATGTTGAGTTTGGAATCGAGTTGATCCCTGGGACAGCTCCAATTTCGAGGAGACCTTATCGGATGCCTCCGGATGAGTTAGCTGAGTTGAAGAAACAGTTGGAAGAGTTATTAAAGAAGGGGTTTATTCGCCCAAGTAAGTCTGAATGGGGATGTCCTGCCTTGTTTGTAAAGAAAAAGAAAGAGGGTACTCTCAGGATGTGTGTGGATTATCGACCTCTTAATGCTGTAACCATCAAGAATAAATATCCCTTGCCTCATATTGATGTTCTGTTTGATCAGTTAGCTAAAGCTAGAGTGTTCTCCAAGATAGACTTAAGGTCTGGGTATGATCAGATAAAGATTAGACCTCAAGATGTTCCAAAAACCGCCTTTTCTACCAGATACGGGTTGTACGAGTATCTTGTTATGTCATTTGGACTAACAAATGCTCCTGCATATTTTATGTATCTGATGAATACGGTTTTCATGCCAGAGTTGGACAAGTTTGTAGTTGTCTTCATTGATGACATTCTAGTATACTCTGAAAACGAGAAAGATCATGAAGAGCATCTGAGAATTGTCTTGACCAGGCTGAGAGATCATAAGTTATATGCTAAGTTCAGCAAATGTGAATTTTGGTTAAAGAAAGTTCCTTTCCTCGGTCATATCCTATCTGAGAATGGAGTTTCTGTAGATCCGAGTAAGGTGCAAGAGGTTATGGATTGGAAGACTCCAACCACAGTGTCAGAAGTCAGGAGTTTCCTAAGGTTAGCGGGTTACTATCGCCGTTTTATCCCAGACTTCTCAAAGATTGCCAAGCCAATGACAAGTCTGTTACAGAAAGATCACAAGTTTGTGTGGACAGAGGAGTGTGAGACAGCTTTCCATACCTTGCGGAAACTGTTGACCACTGCTCTAGTTCTTGCACAGCCCGACATCGAGAAACCTTTTGATGTGTTCTGTGACGCATCAAAAACAGGATTAGGGTGTGTGCTAATGCAAGAAGGAAGAGTCATTGCTTATGCCTCCCGGCAGTTGAGAAAACATGAAATCAATTATCCGACACATGATCTTGAGCTTGCCGCTGTAGTGCATGCCTTAAAGATTTGGAGACACTATCTACTGGGTAATGTGTGCAATATTTTCACCGATCATAAGAGTCTCAAGTACATTTTCACCCAACCAGAATTGAACATGAGACAGCGAAGATGGTTAGAGCTGATCAAAGACTACAACTTGAATGTACAGTATCACCCTGGGAAAGCCAATGTGGTAGCTGATGCTTTAAGCAGAAAGTCACATTGTCTGAACGTGCAACCCTTGCTAGAAGATGGTTTCGATCTAATGCACCCTGCCGTGCTACATAGTATTCAGGTCAGTTGTTCCTTGGAGAGTAAGATTATAGAAGGTCAGAAAGCAGACAAAGGGATATTCCACATCAAAAAGAAGATTCAAGAAGAACCCTCGAAACACTTCAGGGTGGATGAGCAAGATGTGTTGTGGTTCGACAACCGTCTTGTTGTCCCAAAGGATAGAGAGCTTAAGAATAAAATTATGGATGAAGCTCATCTCTCTAAGTTGTCTATTCATCCTGGCAGCAGTAAAATGTATCAAGAACTAAGACCTCGTTATTGGTGGACCAAGATGAAGAAGGAAATTGCAGCGTATGTAGCCAGATGTGACACCTGTTGTAGAGTAAAAGCAATTCACATGAAGCCTGTCGGAATGTTACAACCTTTGTCAGTACCAAGTTGGAAGTGGGATGACATAAGTATGGATTTTATCACGGGTCTACCCACTACTCAAAAAGGTCACGATTCCATTTGGGTAATTGTGGATCGTCTTACTAAGACAGCCCACTTTTTGCCTGTCAAAACGGAATATAGACCACCTCAATATGCTGAGAAGTATATTGCAGAGATTGTGAGGTTGCATGGCATACCAAAGACTATAGTGTCTGACAGAGGGTCACAGTTCACTGCTCACTTTTGGGAGCATTTGCACAAAGGTTTGGGGACGAGTCTGATTCGTAGCACTGCCTATCATCCTCAAATAGATGGTCAAACTGAGAGAGTTAATGCTGTTCTAGAGGATATGTTAAGAGCTTGTGTGTTGTCTTCCAGAGGTTCATGGGAGTCATGGTTACCATTAGCAGAGTTCTCATACAATAACAGCTATCAAGAGAGTATCAAGATGGCACCTTTTGAGGCTCTGTATGGCCGAAAGTGTAGAACACCGTTAAACTGGATTGAGCCAGGAGAAAGAAGGTATTATGGTATTGACTTCGTAGAGGAAGCCGAAAGGAAAGTTCATATCATCCAGCAGAATATGAGAGCAGCTCAGTCACGACAGAAAAGTTATGCAGATAAGAGAAGGAGACCGCTTGTGTTCGAAGTAGGTGACTATGTCTATCTAAAAGTTACGCCAATGAAAAAGAAAAGGTTTGGTGTGCGCAGAAAGCTGGCCGCCAGATTTGTGGGACCTTACAAAATCCTGGAACGGAAGGGTCCTGTGGCTTACAAATTGGAGTTACCAGAGTCAATGGGTGCTATATTCCCCGTTTTTCATGTATCACATCTCAAGAAATGTTTGCGCGTTCCAGAGGAAAGGATTGAACCTCGAGGCATAAAACTGAAGTCAGATCTGGTATATCGTGAGCAGCCAGTTCGAGTATTGGATACCAAGGAAAGGGCTACTCGAAACAGTGTGGTGAAAACATATAAGATACAATGGAGTCATCACGATGAAGGGGATGCATCTTGGGAAACGGGTGAATACTTAAAGAATGCCTACGAAGATTTTTATAATAAATGGTTCGTAACCCAAATCTCGGGACGAGATTTTTATAAGGGGGGAAGGCTGTAACACTTCGGTGTTACGCAAGGCATTTGTGCATAGCAATCATATTGCACCGCATTCATAACATCATGATCATGTGTGACAATTTGTAATTTGATTTAAACAAAAGCTTGAAATTAACGTATGTGATAAATTGTATTAACATGATAATCACATTGGTACCAAAACCTTGCAACTATAAATTCTACATCACTTGGAACCCTAGTTCAAATTTTGGAGCTCAAAATTTGTCAAAACTTGCTCAAAAATAATTATGGAAAATATTCAAAACTATCCCCTATTTTAGCTTTTATTTTGTCATTCAAAATCTATCAAGAATTTTGAGATGGCCCCTTAATCAAAGTTGTAGAGAATTTAATTTTGAGCAACTTTTATTTTTGGGCCAAATCCATAAAATGCCTTCTTCTTGTTCAAAATATGGTTTGAAGTTTGAAATACATTTAAAATTGAAAATTTAAAAATCAAAAATTCATTTTTCCCCTCGCGGGCCGCCGCCTCCGGTTCGGCCCACGGCCACATGCGGCCCGCGCCACCCGCGCGCGCGCGCCCGCGTCGCCCCGCCTCGGCCCAGGCCCAGCCGGCCTCCTTCTCCCTCCGCTCGCCCGCACCCGCGCGCTGTCGCCGCGCCACGCCGCGACCGCGGCAGAGGAGCATCGCCGCGTGGCGGCCCCGCGCCTGCATCGCCCGCCGCGCGTCAGCCGTGGCCTGCCACCTCGCCCACGCGCCCGCCTACACCTGCTGCGGCCCGCGCACTCGCTCGCTCGCGCTCGCACTCCCTCCTCCTCCCCTCCCGAGCCGAGAGCTCGAGCTCCGCCCTCGCCGCGACCGCCGCTCCGCCGGCGTGAAGCGCCCACACCGCCGCGCCATTTCTCAATTGCCCGTGCCCGCAGCTCCGCCTCGCCTTCCCTCGATTCACGCTCGCGTTTGCGCCGCCTTCCGAGCTCTAGGTGAGCTTCTCCATGCCTCGCCACCGACGGCCATGGCGCCACCGCGCGCGGCCTCCCGTCGAGGCGGCTCCCCGCTACCCCCCTCGCCCCCCTTTCTCCAAAAATGGATTCGCCACTTCACCGCGGTTCGCGTGCGCTCGTTGCCCTGCCTGCTCGCGACCGGAGACGGCCGGTCGGCCGCAGCCGCCGCCGCGACGTCGAGCGCGCGGACGCCGGCGACGCGCTCTGCTCCTCGCGGGGGCAAAACCGTGCCCCTGGGCCGCGCCCCGAGCGGGCCGGCTCGGTGGTCCTCCCGCGCGCGCGAGACAGGCCGGAAACGGCCACGGGCCGACTGTTGATCTCGGGCCGGCCCAATTCCTTTTTCAGAAAAACAAATTTCGATTTCTTTTATTATTTTTGATGAAAAACACTTGGAAAATGATTTCTTGGTCATTTTAGCTCCAAAATTGGTGAAATAAATTTTTATGTACTCATTTGAATCAGAGCTACAATATAAAAATGTTGCATGTCAATATTTCATTTCTTTTCTGTAGTGTTTTATTTAATCCTTGAAATTGGTGTTTTCTTGAAAAATTGATAAGAAAATGTAGAAAAATCAGAAAAATGTGGTTCCAAGTTTATTAATCCTGTTATGCCATGTACTTGCTAGGGTAATTTTATTTCATGGTTGTTCTGTAGAAAAATGTATAGTTGCAGTTCAAATGCTTTATATTACCAATATTTGTTATTTTTGTTATTTCAATAAATTTGAATAAAACATGCAAGTGATAATTTTTCTATAGTGTTTGATTAGGTAATAGTTAGTAGAAAAATTCCTAAATCTATTGTTTGATACTTTTCATAATGTAAAGTATTTTTAAATATCTATTTTAGGTCTTAGTTTGTTATTTTTGTATAGGAAGTTCTAATTATCCAAATGCAGTAAAATTTTTGTGTCAAGCTATTCTTGATATTAGTAATCCACTGTAATTTTATAAGATTTTTCTGAGCTACAAAAATATGTGTTGCTGTTCAACCATAGGACTAATTAGGATTTCTATTTATTCTTAATGCAAAGTTAGTTAGAAAAATATACTTTGGTGTATCTTTGAAGCATCTTAATTGTTTAATACTCTCGCATGGTAGAAACTAGTGTTGGTAGTTTCCGAGTACATGTTCTTGGATGACGTAGACTACCTTGTAGAAGAGTCATAAGTTCCACATAATCCGATAACGTAACATATTTATTACATCGCATGCATTCCTCATCATCATCATCACATGTCACCTCTGCAATGCACCTATGCATGTTGCACTCATACTTCTGCATCATACAGGATCGCAGGAAGTGGTTCCGACAGTTGTTCCCGAGGACGCAGAGGAGCAGCTCGAAGTGACGGAGCCGGAGCCAGCAGAAGCAGACGAGGAGTCCGGTGAAGAGCTTCCGGAGTGCCCTGACCATCGTCCCAGTACCGTTTGCAAATAATTATTTATTAATTTTACTTAATCTGATGCATTAAGTTTAGGAGTTGTTTGCAAACGTTGCTGCATTATACCTTGTTTCACCTTGTTTTACCCGATCCTTGTTACCCTGGTGTCCACGGTTAATACTTGCTTAGCTTGCTTAGACCGGTAGAAGCCGGGTGATTGCCTGTCATCCGCGAGCTATAGGGGATTACCTGGTTTTATGTGAAAGAATGTCTTGTGAGAATAACTAAGTGTGGAAATGAATGTGAGACCGGGCGGAAGCTTGCAGGGTTCTGGACTGTAGTGTCTTCCGTCTGTGTCGATTAAGGACCGTCCGATGTCGGGCCTCGGGTCATGTTGAATGCATGCCTCACATTTAGCTGGCCGAATAAAGTACCTTTCGACCGCGAAGCCGGGAGATTATTCGGGCCGAGTGGATTGCCCGCAACGCACTGTACCGGAGCAGTAGTGGCAGGAAACGGGGGCGCAATGATAACCGGAGCAGTAGTGGCAGGAAACGGGGGCGCAATGATAAGGCCAAAGAGCAGTCGGGCGGCCCCCGGGTACATGTGGTTCCTGGCAAGCTCGCGACTTTACCTGAATGGTTGACTCGGTGACCAATACCTCACTTTAGCGGGTGAGTGAGGTTTGTGTGAGGAATAAATTACCAGCTGGTCAATAATCGATTCGAATCGCCATCGTTCACTGGATAGTGAACACTTGACTTGAGTTACTTCATCGTAGTAATACTGATGAAACACTTGGATAGTTATGAGGAAATGACATGGTAACTATTGCTAATTATCAATGGTAATCCTTGCTTGCTTAATTATATGGTTACTTTAGCATAAGTGCAAACATAGTTGACAGGAGGATAAAGAATTAAAAGATGACATGCTTTTGTAAATGTTTTGATAAGCTAAAAGTGCTTTCTTGCAAATGAGTCAGCTACCCCACCCAAAAAGCCTATCATGATCCTTGGAGTCATTTATCATGATCCTTGGAGTCATTTTGTTTTGGTTCTGTCGGGTAAGTCTAGCTGAGTACCTTCTCGTACTCAGGGCTTTGTTCCCACTTGTTGCAGATGGACAGATGTACTATGGTTATTGTATCAACTGTCTCTACCCTGCGATGGGCGAAGCCTAGGACCATGGGCAATGGTCACTCACTACTCCTCGCCTGATGCTTTTGTGGGAGATGATCGCGAGCTGGCACTGTATTTTGGAAAGATGTGTGTGTGTGTGTGTGCGCGCTTTGAACTAATGCTTCCGCTACTTTATTCGAAACGGGTTTGTAATAACTATGTTTTAAACTCCGATGTATTTTGTGCCGCAAACTACTGTGTAACTTATGAAGGTAATCGCTAAACTTATTACGATCTTGGCTGTGATGTGAAATGGTTTGAAATCCGTCGAGATTTCACGGACTACCGGGTTATACGGGCTTAAGTTTGGTAAATTGTTCGTCCGTTGGATGATTTTCTTACTTAATCTCGTATAATTGGGCGGTTCTGTTACATAAACCGTGTCAAACCTTTTGAGCTTCATGAACCCCATGATATATTTGCTGAGTTCGACATAGACTCTGCAATTTCCCACACCTCAAGATAGTGTCTGGAGTTTTCAGGCTTGTGATCAACTAGTCAGTTTGTTCCTGGAGTGAAGTCTACACCTGGTGTTCGGAGTTGTCTTTCCGCTATGTTGCTCTCTAAGGTATATTTTATACTATTGCGTTATGTTTATTAAGCATTTGTCTCTTGATATTACACTTATCTGCGGCTATATGTGAGATTTGACTTCTTTATTTCACATATGGTATATGTCTGGTTTTGTCCTTAAAACCGGGTGTGACACCGTGGTGGCCCTGGCATCCAATGCCCTTGTTGGTGTGTGATTTGAACAACATCCAACGTTAACACACTTTTTGGCGACTCCGCTGGAAAAGAATTTGCTTCGGCTATACTTTGTAGCCGATTCTTCTTGCCCTAGCCCTACTCCTCGCTGATCTATATTCTTGATCTCACCATTATCATTGCATCTAGCCCAAAATGCCAATCGCATCTGGTTTGACCCCTTGTGATCTTGCTTGTAATTTTGCAACGTGTTGCGCTTGATATTGAAAAATTCAGTAAGACGGTCAAGTTCTAAATCATGGAGTACCAAGGTGGTTCATCACAAAACTACTACAATTACCCCGAGGTACAACTTGCAAATGCATCTCATAATCCTAATGGTTATTTTGTAAGTCATATAAGCTCTCATGTTGGTGTTGCTAGCTGTAGTGATACTAGATATGTTGCATCGGCTGATACTTTTGATAATGCTTCTCATCATGCACATAATAATTATGGATATCATGGTCAAGAGCCAATGCATGTTGTAAATTCTTCGAGTTTTGATGCTACTAGCAACATACAACATGTAAATCCTTATTCATTGGCTATATGTTCACAATATGTGGTTTCACCACATGACATGCCAATGAATGAGAGAATTGGCTTTAATAATACTAATTATTTAGCCAATTGCTCTCAAAATTCAGCACCATATGCCAATGCTCCTATTCATAATTCAGCTTCACATGTTACTCCCAACTCAAGTCGAATTAATGAAATTTCAACAAGGTATTTAAGTGCTAATACTCATGATTCGACTTCACGTGTTACTAGTAACCATAGCCAAATCAATGGAAATTCAGCACCATATACAAAGATCAATGCCCACAATTCAGCGTCGTATTTTGCTCATGATCATAGCAGAATTAGTGAAATTTCAGCAAGGTATTAGAGCGCTAAGACTCGTGATTCGGCTTTATATATTGATCTCAAATCAAGCCGAATCGAGGAAGATTTAGCCCATACTAGAATTCCATATGGCTCCTCTAAATGGAAGGTGCCCACTTATCATAGACCATACTTATTATGCTATGATTACTTGAAAACTCCTGATGGTTGGTGGATACCTGATTTTTATGAATTTAGTGGTGAAGATGATAAGACCGCTGTGGAACATATTTGTATATATCTCACAGCTGGGTTTTGCCGGTAAAAAAGACTATATGAGAGAGCGAAATTTTCCTTTACCTCTTACTGGTATTGCCTTTACATGGTTTACATCTTTGTCCTGGTGCACTGTTGGTTCATGGTCTCAATTAGAGGAGCAATTCTATGAATATTTTAGAAAGACCAATGAGAAAAGGCCGATTATAATTGAGTCATCGGCTAAAAGAGGATTGCTAGTGGGCTTGAAAGAAAGAATTGATTTGGATATAAGTAAAGGTTCGGCTACAAAAGCCAAACAACACAATATCCTTTCCGAATCAATCACATATCAAAAAATAAGTCTTGCTATAGAAAAGTATGGAAAACGCTAGAAACCAGCTAGACTTGATTTTTCAGGAGCTAAAGGGGTTATACATTTATCTTGTGATTACCGCATCATTGACAGAGATCAAGCCCCTACAAGCAACAAAGAAGGGTTGCCTACCTACTTAGAATTGGCTAAGCTGACTTTGAAGTTAGCTAAGCCGACTCCTATTTGCTCTAAGTTGGCTAGGCCGACTGTCCAGTTGGCTAGGCCAACTACCTCTGCCGCTTGCCCTGAGTCGGCTAGGCCGGCCAAGCTGACTGCCCCTACTACTATTGTGCCTGCCAGTGCCCAAGTCGGCCTAGCCGACTTTCCCAGTTCTGGCAGCTGTTGATGCGTCTTCGGGTGATTTGACCCCTCTAATTGATTGGTTTTTGGATAAGAAGAGCAACATCATGCAAATCAAGGATATGCACTTCTCCAACATGATCAATAAGGTAGAAAACACAAATATTTTGCTCAAATTCCAATCCGGTCATACTATTTCAATTTCAGCATCTATTAAAGATATCCTCGCTAATAGTTATCATAGACTGATTGATAATAGCAATTTATATGTTGATGATAAAACATATTCTGATTCTATCGGTCAACACATTGTACCATATGGCAAGGCCGATAGTGCTAGTTTGTCAAAGCTAAGGCTTCTCAAAAGCAGCTACAAAGGTGTGGCCAAATGGGTTGATGTCAAATATGATCCCTTTGTTTGTCTAGCTTTAAAGCCGACTCCATAAAAGCATCGGCTAAGGAAATCAAAGTACACCTTTAACTTTACTTTTGTGATCATGTCTTTGATATCTTGCTCAAAAATAATTTTATTAGAATCATTGATCAAAATGCTTTGCCATATATTCAAAACTTAGAAGAGCTTACATATTGCAAGTGGCATAACTCATTTGATCATAATATTTCTAATTGCAATGTGTTTCGTCGAGTGATCCAATCGGCCATTGATAATGGATGATTGAGATTTTCTGAAGCTCAACAAAGGACCAATTGGATTCAATTGGTCTTGATGGTAAAAAGGTTTCAAATCGGCTTGCATTAGCCGATTCACTCAAAGCTCAAGGCTCAAATGCCCAAGGGAGAGATGTGGAACTCTCAAGCGGAGATAAGGTTGTTGTTCATGAATTGTAAATTGAAGATACTCAAGAGGACAACAATGTTATCATAATTCCAGAAGACATTGGGAGGCAGGTGAAATCTCTCCAACTAGAACAAAAGCCGATTGATCCCATTGAGCAAGGGGAATCAGCTAAGGATCCTCCTCTAGAGCATATCTATCAAGATGGGGAGAAGAAGGAGAATGCTCATAAAGCTGATGGAGGAAAAGGTCGTGACAAGCTAAAGAATAGAAGGCCGAAGCTTAGCTTCAAGGAACTTCTAACTAAATATGAGAAGATAGCAGAAGAAAATGTCAACAATCAGAGAAAAAAGTCCAATCATCAAAATCACCTCCAAAGCACAAGTTTCAAGAGTGGAATTGGTAAGGAGATAGATCTCATGCAGCAGCAACATTTTCTCATTTTGAGCAGCCAATTCCCATGTCATATGGACCACCACCCGCATATTTTCATCCTTATTCATCTTGGGGCTGGTTTGATCAAGAGGCATATTTTCCATCATATTTTAGGCCACAATATGTAGAGTATGCAGCTCCTAGACATTCAGAGAGATCATCATCTTGTAAAGACCGTTTTGATCAAAATCGGTCCGGAGCTCAACCAAAGAAGAAAGTTGTAAAGCAAGTTTACCGTGTGAAGTATGATGGCTGAAAGAAGAAGAGTTCATATATGAATTTAACTATTGAAAATCCGATTACATTGCTGAAAAATCCGGCTATTGATGGCAAAGAAGTGGAGAAATCGTCTATTGATATTATAGGTGCCAAATCTGAACAAAAGAAGGTGAGAGTACCCAAAATCAAAAAAGATTTGCCACTGTCCAAAACAGAAATAAAACCGATATGCTCAATCGGTTTACCAAAGTGGCAAGAAAAGAAGTTACAAAAGTTTATTGTAGAGAAGTTGAAAGAAAAGGGCTTGGCATGGGTTTCTAAACGAAGAATTCAAGCCTAGAAGGATGATGCTCAAGCAAGTGGTGCAACAAAGGCAAAGGAGAGAAGAAGATTCAAGAAACAATTGCCAAGTTGGAGGTTTGCACCAAATCATCAAAATCATTGGTCATGGCATAATCCATACTCTCTGCCTATGCCTACGTGGAATTCATCCCCCGGTATGCATGGTTATCCCTCAGCTCTTATTTTGATCCTTGGTATCGATCTGTATGTTTCGGAGGGTTGCCAAATTATTTTGCTTATCAATGATCAAGAGCCAAAATATTTATTTTGGTTATGCATGCTTTTGTGGACATATGGCCGATATTTTGATATCGCCCTTAGTGTGAAAATATAGCCGATGGGTGCTTGTGTAACACCCTAAAATTTGAAGAGAAGAAAAATAGGGAAATGTGATTTTTATATTTATTTTTGTGAAGCATGCAACTTTAGAATAAGAATAATTTTATAAATTTAAAATCAAATATAAGGGTAGAAACATGATTGAGCATTCATGCTTTTGCATTTGGAGTTTTGTATTGAGTGGTTAAAATCAAATTTAAATTTGATTTGAAAATCATTTGGAAAATGGATTTGAAAAATTAGAAAAAAAAGAAAATGAAAAGGAATTTACCTTTTTACCGGGCCGCATTCCTCCCGCAGCCCATCTTCCCGGCCTGCTTCGGCGGCCCGTCCCTCCTTCTCCATTTCCCCCCCCCCCCCCCCGCGCGCCCGCATTTCTTCTGGGCCGAGCCCGGCCAGCGGATGCGAAGCCCGACTCGCACGCGCGCGCCCGTTTTCTGCACTGTGTCGCTGACGCGTGGGTCCCACTGGTCAGTGACCCGTTTTCGCCTTCCTTTCTTCTTCCTCCGGCCGACACCGCCTTCCCTCTCTCTCGATCCGATTTGATCTTCAAATCTTCCCTTTTCCTTCTATAGCGGTGCCTCCGGACTATAAAAATGGAACCGTAGTCCCTCCCCGCTCCACATCCAACCCTAAACCGCAGCTATATCGCCTCGGGGCGGCTACACCCGAAGCACCGCCTCCACCATCTGCCCCTTCGAGCCGTGCGAGCTCATTGCTTCATCTCCGGCCACGAGTTTGCCCTAGGTAAGATCGCGTTGAAGTTATCTACCGACCGGTACTCTTGCTTCGCGATTTCGTGCACCGTGGCGAGTTTTGGCATGATCCGGCCATGGCGCCGCCGCGGAGGGTCGCCGTCGGGCCCTATTCCGGCCGGAGCGCCGCCCGTCCCCTCCCCCGATCGATCTGGTCCGTTCGTTTTGAATCGGACGGCTCATATTAGAAGATAACGGTTCGCTGGTGATTTTGTTAAAGAGCCCCTGGGGTTTTCAATTATCTAACCCGCGGTCCAAAGCGTAAACCGGGAAAATACGTTTTGATTTAAATAAAAACGTAATTCGTTTCGGAAAAAGAAAAATACGCTTTCTCATATTTACAGTTTTGCCACTCAGTTTGTTTTAGCCGTAGAATCTTCGTTTTAACTCCGATTTGATCCATTCAAATTGCGTTAGATTCATATTTGCAAGCTCTATCTAATGATGCAATTGTACAGTAGGTTTGGATTAATTTATTTTCGAGTTTCAATTAAAGTATTTATTTTTCTATAGGAAATCTTTGGAAATTCATAACTTTGTCGTTTTAGCTCCGTTTTTCGTGATCTTCGCGTCTGTGTGATCCTAGCGAGTTGTAGATTCGTTTTAAAGACTTTTTATCTTATTTTCTTACTGTTGGTGTATTGTTCTAATTATAGCCTTGTTTGTCTATGCATGATTGCCTCTGGATGTGTGTTGTTGATAATGGTTGATCGAGTATAGACGGTGAGCAATTCGTTGGAGATCAAGAGCCTTACTACGAGCAAGATCTTCAGGACCAGTTTGAGCAAGGCAAGTATAGCATGGGATTGTCCTTGTTGTCCTATTCACCTTATGCAATTAATATCATTATGCATTTATTCCTTGTTAAGGATGACTTAGCGATTGATCCTATATCTTGGTACCCATTATGATGCATTGATTAGTATGGCTAGTGCTTAAACATGGACTATGATCATGTAAATTGATTAGAGGAATATGCAATAAACATTAAAATATGATTTTGATTATTGTTTAAAGGGGATTAGAGCATGTGTGTTGCTTTTGATGCTCTAATTGCTCTCCATAAGGACTCATCTATAAGCGACAATCCGGGATTTACAGTACAACTGTGGGGGCTATATGGCTCTGGCTTTAGTCATATAGAAGGACCTTTTCTAGCTTGTCAGAGGTAACCTTTTTGGCGTAAGAATGGCTTGACGAATCGGGTATAGTGCGGCCTCTGTCCTTATGTGTATAGGCTGCGGGTTATTGTGCCATTTGGAAGGGGGGCTCTACATCTATTTGCCGAGTGAATCTAATGGCCCTAACTTGTTAGACGAACCTTCGAAAGACTTCATAGTGTTTACCCTGCCTACTCACCTTGGTAGTGTTTTGGGAGTAATTATCCCGGGCATTTGGGTAACACGACTCACAGTGAAAGTGTACAACCTCTACAGAGTGTAGAACTGTTATAACAGCCGTGCTCACGGTCACGAGTGGCCTTGGACCCTTATGGAATAGTTGAATAATTGTTTATGTTTATGTTTATGCTATTCATTAATCATTTCACATGGATCATATGTTTATTGTTTACATTGAGACCTTTTGATGCTATTGATATGCTAAAATCATGTTAACTAAAAGCTACATGCTGATAAACCAATGATTATGCCTTTTTGAGCCTCATGAACCCCATGTTACACTTGTTGAGTACGAGATGTACTTACGCTTGTTTATTCCTCTTATTTGGATAAAAATCCCGGATGGGTAACAGATGGAGGTAATAGCGACTACTATGCCTACTTCCCTGAGGATTACTAGTCTTGCTGTCAACCAGTCAATGTACCTGTGACTGGAGCTACCACGAGAGATTTTTATTTATACTTCCGCTACTTTTGTGTTAAGACTAAGTGTCTAAATATCGTGATGTAATAACATTTGCCATGATACTTCTGTTATAATTTGTGAACTTATGTGTGATTGATCTCTGGGCGCACATAAGGGTAAGCATTCCATTTGGTCGATAAATGGGTGTGACAAATTGGTATCAAAGCTCTTGTTGACTGTAGGACGCAAGCCTAGCTAGCAATGGTCGATTTAGTGTCATCTTTACACTATTTTTATGCTCACTATCTTGCTCTTGTTATTTGATAAATTTTTATGCTTCTTATGTCTCATTCTATTATGAAATTTTGCCTCTATTTTAACTTCATCTAAAAATTCTGTAGATGACCCGTGACCGTAAGACTGCCCGCATCAGCTCTGGAGGATACTACCCACCTCGTGCGCTGCTTACAACTGAAGAGCCACAAGAGCCAGAACCTCAGGAACAGGAGAAGACCCCTGTAGCACCAGTCCAAGCACCAGCACCTCCCCAGGAAGAGACTGAGCCTGAAGAAGATCCAGAAATCGTCGAGATTGAAGATGGTGAGGAGGAAGCTAATGGAGGAGTACAACCCCCGTCTCAACCTCATGAAGCTCCTGAAGATATGCCACCTCCTCCAATGGGGTGGACTGTAAGGATCTACCACAGGAATGGAGGGGATGCTGTCTCTCATATTCGCCTAGTGGGGATGCTCACTGCTTACTTCACTGATTGGCATCCAGCCGTGGAGTACGTCTGCTGGGAGTACACTCATCCACTGGAGAACACGTACTGGAAGGCAAGGGCAAGCATCTTTGCACACAAGCAAGACAAGGGGGCATATCAGCTGGACAGGATGTTCTCTCATGTGGAACATCGAGCTACTATAGAGGATAGCATTGAAGATGCTGCTTTTGAAGCATGTATGGGTCTCCGCTATCTTCGCTTTAACCTTATGAAGCATGACATTCATCGCTTCCTTCCTCGTGCACACCCCGAGCTTGGATGGGCTATGACAGATCCAGTGCAGCTAGAGCCACTACCTCGGGTGATGGTGAACTTTGTCTATGATATGATGGACAGGAAGCTGCAACTAGAAGAGATGGTGAGGGCACAAGGGAAGACTATCAAGAGGTGCCAAGCAACCATTGATGAGCTCCGAGCAAACCAAGGCATGCCCAAGATCTACGAGACATTAGAGCATGAGCCACTTCCTTAGGAAGTAGGAGTCCTTTATGTAATAAGAACGTTCTTCGTAACGTCAGTTGAGTCAGTCGAGTCTGTCGTGTGGTTTGAACCTTGGTGTGCTAGTTGCTTTATTATTATGCTTATGTGTGAGTTGGATCTTTGTTTGAGTGTCTGGACTTGTAGGCATGTCTACAAGTTCCATTCTTAAGAATAATAAGTTTAATAGTCAGGGAATAATAGTTGGGTTTGATATTATCTCGTTTCTGTCCTTGCTGTTTTCTGGAGCAGTCTCTAATGTTTCTGCTATAGTTTAAAAACGGTTCGTGCAACATTTATGAAATTTTTATGAGAGAAACTAGACTCAAGCATCTTTCAAATGCCACTGGAATCACTTTTTTATCTAATCTGGTTCGAGAGATATAATTTTCACAAGTTAAAGTTCTGCACAGTCTGGAATCTGGAACAGTTTCTGTTACGCCTTATTTTTCATAGACTTAACAACAGAATCTGGCTTTGAGGTCTGAATAGAAATTGTGGATAATTTCATAAGCTTTCCAACCATATAAAGTACGCCTCTTTTGGACTTCTGTAGCCTGAGATATGATTGAAATACTAAACTGTCAATATTGCTACTCGTCCAGAAAACTTTCAGATCTCATTCTTAATCTTATAAGTGGATGATAACCTGGATTTCTTAAAGTTTGCATGTTTATGGGTGGCAGATGGCCGGAAGAGGAAGAGGCAGAGGTCATGGAAACATTCCCCCAAATCCACCACCACCACCGCCACCAACTATCGAGCAATTGCTGGCAGTACAGACGCAGTTGATGCAACAACTGGTGCAGAATCAGCAGAATCAGCCAGTTGCTGGGGTTCAACCCCGTGATAAGCGTGGTGAATTTTTGAAGGGTCGTCCCCCAGTGTTCACACATGCTGCTGATCCTTTGGAGGCCGATGATTGGCTTCGTGCTGTGGAGAAACAACTCACCATTGCACAATGTGATGACCGACAGAAGGTGTTGTTCGCTTCTGGGCAACTTCAGGGAGAAGCTCAGGATTGGTGGGAATCATATGAGTATGGTCGTCCTGCCAATGCTCCTGCAGTCACCTGGCAGGAGTTTAGAGAGAACTTCAGGGCTTACCATATACCTGAAGGAATGATAGAATTGAAGGCGGAGGAATTCAGGAACCTGACCCAAGGGTCAATGACTGTAGCTGAGTACCGTGACAAGTTTGCTCAATTGTCACGATATGCTCCACATGAGGTGGCCAATGACAATGATAAGCAGCGCCGCTTCTTGAAGGGATTATATGATGGACTACAGTTGCAGTTGATGTCCAATACCTATCCTAACTTTCAGACGCTTGTGAACCGCGCTATCGTGGTAGATAACAAGCGTAAAGAAATGGATGCAAAGAGGAAAAGGTTACAGGGACAAGCCTCCAATAGCAACACCCGTCCACGTACTGATTTTCAACAGAATACTCAGCAGAGACCTCCTTCTGGACAGTGGAATCGTGGTCAGGCCCCATTCCGTGGACAGTTCCCTCAACGTCCCCCATTTCAGCCACAGAGTAGCAACCAACGTCCACCACAGCAGAATGGGAATCAAGTGCAGCGTTAGGGTCCTTCCAACAACACTCCTACAAAGACCAGTGCTCCCAATACTCCCAACAGGTGTTTCCGTTGTGGAAAAGAAGGTCACTTGTCTTACAACTGCCCGGAGAAGCCTAACCAGCAGACTCCCCAGAGACAGAGCAGCCACCAGAAGCCCGCACTTAACTCGGGAAGGGTGAATCACTTGTCCTAGGAAACTGCAGTGGAGGAGCCAGAAGTTATGCTTGGTACGTTCGATGTCCACTCTACTCCCGCCACTGTTCTTTTTGATTCTGGAGCATCACATTCTTTCATATCACAATCATTTGTTAGAATACATAGAATCCATTTGTGTACCATGAAGAACCCTATCTTAGTAAACTCACCTGGTGGAAGCATGCCAGCATCTTATCGCTGTCTTCCCATTAGTCTCAACTTAAGGGGGGTAGAGTTTATAGTTAGCCCTATAGTATTGAGAACAGCGGGGATTGATCTTATATTGGGAATGGATTGGATGATGCAACAACAAGCAGAGATTCAGTGTAAGGACAAATCAGTTGTGCTGACAACACCAAAGGGGGATAGGATCAGGGTTGAAGTCAAAGTGCAAAAACAAGAGACCGCTACAGTGAACCAGCTCAATGATGGTGCCAACCAGGAGGATTCAGTTGTGGAGGAGTTCCCAGATGTGTTTCCGGAGGAATTGCCAGGTATGCCACCAGACCGTGACATTGAATTTATTATTGAATTATTACCTGGAACTGCACCTATAGCTAAGCGTCCATATAGAATGGGAGTAAATAAATTAGAAGAACTTAAGAAACAAATTAAGGAGTTGCAGGATAAGGGTTTTATTTGTCCTAGTTCTTCACCATAGGGTGCACCAGTGATTTTTGTGGATAAGAAAGATGGAACTCAGAGGATGTGTGTAGATTATCGGTCTCTTAATGAGGTTACTATTAAGAACAAGTATCCATTGCCTAGAATTGATGACCTGTTTGATCAGTTGAGAGGAGCTTGTGTATTCTCCAAGATTGATCTTCGCTCTGGATATCACCAATTGAAGATTCGTGCCAGGGATATACCCAAGACAGCATTTACCACACGTTATGGGTTATATGAGTATATAGTGATGTCCTTTGGTTTGACTAATGCTCCTGCATACTTCATGTACTTAATGAATAAGGTGTTCATGGAATATCTGGACAAGTTTGTAGTGGTATTCATTGATGATATACTAGTGTTTTCCAAGACGAAGGAAGAACATGCTGAACATTTGAGGTTGGTCTTGCAGAAGCTCAGAGAACACCAACTATATGCAAAAAGGAGTAAATGTGAGTTTTGGCTGAAGGAAGTTTCTTTTCTGGGTCACATCGTTTCAAATGGAGGAATATCAGTAGATCCTGGCAAGGTGAAAGATGTATTGAACTGGAAACCACCTATCAATGCAAGTGAGATCCGTAGCTTTTTGGGATTGGCTGGTTATTATAGGAGATTTATAGAGGGATTTTCCAAGCTTGCGAAACCAATGACTGCATTGTTGGAGAAGAATGCCAAGTTTGTGTGGTCCGAGAAGTGTCAGGCTAATTTTGAGGAATTAAAGAAAAGATTGACTACTGCACCCGTCTTAGTTTTGTCAGATCTGAATAAACCTTTCTCTATCTATTGTGATGCATCTCGATTGGGATTGGGATGTGTTCTGATGCAAGAAGGTAGAGTTGTGGCATATGGATCGAGGCAGTTAAGGAAGCATGAGTTAAATTACCCTAGTCATGATTTGGAATTAGCTGCAGTAGTTCATGCATTAAAGATATGGAGACATTATTTGATTGGACACAAGAGTGATATATACACTGATCACAAGAGTCTAAAGTATATCTTCACTCAAACGGATCTGAACTTGAGGTAGCGTAGATGGTTGGAGTTGATAAAAGACTATGATCTAGAGGTGCATTATCATCCTGGAAAGGCCAACGTTGTTGCTGATGCTCTTAGTAGGAAAAGTTATGCAAATGAAATACAAGTAATGCCTATGCCAAAGGAATTGTGTGCTGAGTGCAAGCATCTGAACTTAGGATTTACTACTAATGCAGTGGAACTAGTATTAGAACATACTCTGGAGCAAGAAATTCGTAAAGGTCAGCAGAAGGATGAAAAAGTTGAGAGAGATAGCTGAAAACATAGCGAAAGGTAAATCTCCAGGATTCCGTAAGGATGAAAATGGTACGCTATGGTTTGGGAAAAGGTTGTGTGTGCCCGAAGATAAGGATATCCGAATGGCAATTCTGCGTGAAGCTCATGAGTCAGCTTATTCCATACATCCGGGGAGTACTAAGATGTACTTAGATCTGAAAGAGAAATATTGGTGGTATGGTTTAAAGAGAGACGTAGCTGAGTATGTTGCCCTGTGTGACACTTGTCAAAGGGTGAAAGCAGAACATCAGAGGCCTGCAGGATTGTTACAACCTATGCAGATACCCGAGTGGAAATGGGAAGAGGTTGGTATGGACTTTATAGTTGGGTTACCACGGACTCAAAGAGGATATGATTCAATTTGGGTGATAGTGGATCGTCTGACTAAGGTTGCTCATTTTCTGCCTATGAAGACTACATATAGCAGTGCGAAACTGGTAGAGTTGTATATGGAAAGAATAGTGAGTCTACATGGAGTTCCTAAGAAGATTGTGTCTGATCGAGGTACTCAGTTTACATCTCATTATTGGCAAAAGATACATGAATCATTGGGGACCAAACTAAATTTTAGTACAGCTTATCATCCCCAGACAGATGGTCAAACCGAGAGAATTAATCAGATATTGGAAGATATGTTGAGAGCTTGTGCTCTACAATATGGTACTAGCTGGGATAAGAGTTTGCCATACGCAGAGTTCTCTTATAACAATAGTTATCAGAAGAGTCTTCAAATGGCACCGTTTGAGGCTCTGTATGGACGAAAGTGTAGGACCCCGTTGTTCTGGAATCAGACAGGGGAGAGTCAAGTGTTTGGGCCTGATGTATTAAAGGATGCTGAAAAGAAAGTAAGAATGATTAGAGATAATCTAAAAATAGCCCAGTCCAGACAGAAAAGTTATGCTGATACTCGCAGAAGGGAGTTGATTTTTGAGGTAGGGGATTATGTCTACTTGAAAGTGTCACCCATGAGAAGTGTGAAGAGATTTAACATGAAGGGTAAATTGGCACCAAGATATATTGGACCTTTCAAGATTATAGAGAGACGTGGTGAAGTGGCATATCAATTGGAATTACCCGAGAGTCTGGCAGGTGTACATGATGTGTTCCATGTGTCTCAATTAAAGAAATGTTTATGAGTACCAGAAGAACAGATTCCGATAGAGGAACTCACTGTTAAGGAGGATCTTACATATGAGGAGTTTCCGATTAGAATTTTGGAGACTGCGGACAGAGTCACGAGAAGTAGAACCATCAAAATGTGTAAAGTGCAGTGGAATCGGTATACCGCAGAAGAGGCTACTTGGGAACGAGAAGAGGATCTGAGAAAAACTTACCCGCAACTGTTTGAGTAAGCACCGGTCGAATCTCGGGGCGAGATTTATTTTAAGGAGGGTAGAATTGTAACACCCTAAAATTTGAAGAGAAGAAAAATAGGGAAAATGTGATTTTTATATTTATTTTTGTGAAGCATGCAACTTTAGAATAAGAATAATTTTATAAATTTAAAATCAAATATAAGGGTAGAAACATGATTGAGCATTCATGCTGCTGCATTTGGAGTTTTGTATTGAGTGGTTAAAATTAAATTTAAATTTGATTTGAAAATCATTTGAAAAATGGATTTGAAAAATTAGAAAAAAAGAAAAAGAAAAGGAATTTACCTTTTTACCGGGCCGCATTCCTCCCGCAGCCCATCTTCCCGGCCTGCTTCGGCGGCCCGTCCCTCCTTCTCCATTTCCCCCCCCCCCCCCCGCGCGCCCGCATTTCTTCTGGGCCGAGCCCGGCCAGCGGCCTGCTAAGCCCGACTCGCACGCGCGCGGCCGTTTTCCACACTGTGTCGCTGACGCGTGGGTCCCACTGGTCAGTGACCCATTTTCGCCTTCCTTTCTTCTTCCTCCGGCCGACACCGCCTTCCCTCTCTCCCGATCCGATTTGATCTTCAAATCTTCCCTTTTCCTTCTATAGCGGTGCCTCCGGACTATAAAAACGGAACCGTAGTCCCTCCCCGCTCCACATCCAACCCTAAACCGCAGCTATATCACCTCGGGGCGGCTACACCCAAAGCACCGCCTCCACCATCCGCCCCTTCGAGCCGTGCGAGCTCATTGCTTCATCTCCGGCCACGAGTTTGCCCTAGGTAAGATCGCGTTGAAGTTATCTACCGACCGGTACTCTTGCTTCGTGATTTCGTGCACCGTGGCGAGTTTTGGCATGATCCGGCCATGGCGCCGCCGCGGAGGGTCGCCGTCGGGCCCTATTCCGGCCGGAGCGCCGCCCGTCCCCTCCCCCGATCGATCTGGTCCGTTCGTTTTGAATCGGACGGCTCATATTAGAAGATAACGGTTCGCTGGTGATTTTGTTAAAGAGCCCCTGGGGTTTTCAATTATCTAACCCGCGGTCCAAAGCGTAAACCGGGAAAATACGTTTTGATTTAAATAAAAACGTAATTCGTTTCGGAAAAAGAAAAATACGCTTTCTCATATTTACAGTTTTGCCACTCAGTTTGTTTTAGCCGTAGAATCTTCGTTTTAACTCCGATTTGATCCATTCAAATTGCGTTAGATTCATATTTGCGAGCTCTATCTAATGATGCAACTGTACAGTAGGTTTGGATTAATTTATTTTTGAGTTTCAATTAAAGTATTTATTTTTCTATAGGAAATCTTTGGAAATTCATAACTTTGTCGTTTTAGCTCCGTTTTTCGTGATCTTCGCGTCTGTGTGATCCTAGCGAGTTGTAGATTCGTTTTAAAGACTTTTTATCTTATTTTCTTACTGTTGGTGTATTGTTCTAATTATAGCCTTGTTTGTCTATGCATGATTGCCTTTGGATGTGTGTTGTTGATAATGGTTGATCGAGTATAGACGGTGAGCAATTCGTTGGAGATCAAGAGCCTTACTACGAGCAAGATCTTCAGGACCAGTTTGAGCAAGGCAAGTATAGCATGGGATTGTCCTTGTTGTCCTATTCACCTTATGCAATTAATATCATTATGCATTTATTCCTTGTTAAGGATGACTTAGCGATTGATCCTATATCTTGGTACCCATTATGATGCATTGATTAGTATGGCTAGTGCTTAAACATGGACTATGATCATGTAAATTGATTAGAGGAATATGCAATAAATATTAAAATATGATTTTGATTATTGTTTAAAGGGGATTAGAGCATGTGTGTTGCTTTTGATGCTCTAATTGCTCTCCATAAGGACTCATCTATAAGCGACAATCCGGGATTTACAGTACAACTGTGGGGGCTATATGGCTCTGGCTTTAGTCATATAGAAGGACCTTTTCTAGCTTGTTAGAGGTAACCTTTTTGGCGTAAGAATGGCTTGACGAATCGGGTATAGTGCGGCCTCTGTCCTTATGTGTATAGGCTGCGGGTTATTGTGCCATTTGGAAGGGGGGCTCTACATCTGTTTGCCGAGTGAATCTAATGGCCCTAACTTGTTAGACGAACATTCGAAAGACTTCATAGTGTTTACCCTGCCTACTCACCTTGGTAGTGTTTTGGGAGTAATTAACCCGGGCATTTGGGTAACGCGACTCACAGTGAAAGTGTACAACCTCTGCAGAGTGTAGAACTGTTATAACAGCCGTGCTCACGGTCACGAGTGGCCTTGGACCCTTATGGAATAGTTGAATAATTGTTTATGTTTATGTTTATGCTATTCATTAATCATTTCACATGGATCATATGTTTATTGTTTACATTGAGACCTTTTGATGCTATTGATATGCTAAAATTATGTTAACTAAAAGCTACATGCTGATAAACCAATGATTATGCCTTTTTGAGCCTCATGAACCCCATGTTACACTTGTTGAGTACGAGATGTACTTACGCTTGTTTATTCCTCTTATTTGGATAAAAATCCCGGATGGGTAACAGATGGAGGTAATAGCGACTACTATGCCTACTTCCCTGAGGATTACTAGTCTTGCTGTCAACCAGTCAATGTACCTGTGACTGGAGCTACCACGAGAGATTTTTATTTATACTTCCGCTACTTTTGTGTTAAGACTAAGTGTCTAAATATCGTGATGTAATAACATTTGCCATGATACTTCTGTTATAATTTGTGAACTTATGTGTGATTGATCTCTGGGCGCACATAAGGGTAAGCATTCCATTTGGTCGATAAATGGGTGTGACAGCTTGCGACCATCGTGCTATTAGAAAGCCCCTAGGAAATTTACATTGATGGCTTTCAGGCCTGGGGGGCATGATATATATATTTTGGATTTACTTCATGGATGTGACAATATGATTAATTGGCTTGCAAATAAGGCCAAGGTGTTGGCATAATCATTATTTCTTACAATGGTGCTGTTTGAGACATCAAGCCGATTAAAAGTACATTGACACCAAAATTGAAGCCGAATGTGAAGTTTTCTTATTCAGCTTGGCCGTATTACAATCTATGGAGTATGATATGTTGATGCTGTGGTGATTCTTTACTAATGGTGCAACAAGTCGCTGGTATGTTTCGGTGTTTTAAAGAATCACATAATGCATATCTTGATGAGTGCCTTGACATTGTTAATACTTTTGTCGAATTTTGAATTCGGCATATTCCAAGGCATGAGAGTTTTAAGGTCAACATGTTAGCACAAAAAACATCTGGCTATGACGTCGGTGGGCGTAATTTTCATATTCAAGAAAAACCGACGCATGAAGATTTATAATTTTCCCGTGCAGGTACAGACGAGTCAGCTAAGCCGATTGCTCTAGTCGGCTTAGCCAACCCCCTGATGGATGCTAGCCAGTCGGCTTTCCGACTGGACTAGTTGGCCTAGTCGACCTCCCCTCTGCAGCAGCCCAGTCGGCTTAGCCGACTCACTTGTGGCCAACCCGACCAATCTGCCCGAGAAGCTTTCAAATCGGCCCAATGAAACTTCCAGTGATGTTGGGGCCGATTTATATGATTGGAGGACTCCTTTGTTGGCATATTTACGTGATCCAAGTGCAAAAGTTGACAAGAGTGTTCGGCGGAGTGCTTTCAAATTTGTGCTGCATAATGATGAGCTCTATCGGAGAACCACCGAGGACTTGCTATTAAAGTGTTTGGGTCCTGATCAGGCAAGAGTAGCCATGGGAGAAGTCCATGAAGGCATTTGTGGTCCGCATCAATCGGCCCTGAAGATGAAGTGGTTATTGTGAAGGGCTGGTTTCTATTGGCCTATTATGATGGTCGATTGTTTTTGATACTACAAAGGTTGTGAAGAGTGCCAAAGGTTTGGGAATATTCAGTTGGTGCCTGCTTCTATGCTTCATCCTATCATCAAGCTATGGCCTTTTTGCGGTTGGGGGCTAGACTTCATTGGCTAAATTCATCCCCCATCTTCCAAGGGATACCGCTTTGTGTTGGTTGCTACAGATTACTTCACTAAGTAGACCGAGGCAGTTCCTTTGAAGAATATGACACATAAGGAGGTTATTGAGTTTATTACTGAGCATATTATTCATAGATTCGGCATCCCTCAAACATTGACTATAGATCAAGGGACATCATTTGTATCTAAAGAAGTGAGGGACTTTGACGAATTATATAAGATCAAATTGCTCAAATCATCTGCATACTATGCTCAAGCTAATGGCCAGGCTGAGTCTAGTAATAAAACTTTGATTAAGCTTATCAAAAAGAAGATTGAGGAAAATCCAAGGAGGTGCCATGAAGGTTTGTCTGAAGCACTATGGGCACATCGCATTTCAAGGCATGGTGCCACGAAAGTTACTCCTTTTGAGTTAGTATATGGTCAAAAAGCTGTGTTACCCATCGAAGTGAATTTGGATACATATAGGCTTGCCAAACAAAATGATTTATCAGCTGTTGTGTATCATGATTTGATGATGGATAACATCGATGAGGTGACTGATGTAAGACTAAAAGCTCTCAAAGAAATAGAGAAAGATAAGGCTCGGGTTGCCAAGGCATACAACAAGAAATTCAAGAGCAAATTCTTCCAAGTGGGAGAATTAGTGTGAAAAACCATACTTCCTATTGGATCGAAGAGCAATCAATTTGGTAAGTTGTCACCAAATTGGGAGGGTCCTTACAAAGTGATCAAAGTCATACACGGTAATTCTTATTTGCTAGAGACATTGCAAGGTGATAGTCTTCCAAGAGCAATTAACGGGAGGTGCTTGAAAAGGTACTTTCCAAGTGTTTGGCAAGAAGCCTAGAGCGCTCTCCAAACAATGGCCGATACATGTATCATCCTTAGAACAAATATGGCCGATGTATATATCGTCCTTAGATACTAGATAGCCGATGAGTTGGGTATCACTACTATTTAGTGCTTTAATTATGCATATATGAGAAGATGATGGAAAAGCTGAGGATATTACTTTGGATAAGTTTAAGATAGCAAAATAAAAAGTATTGATGAATTTTTTTGCACAAGACTGCAGCAATGGACTAATTTTTGCTTTGAAGATGCTTTTTAGTACGCAAGCTTTACTAAAAAGCAGGGGGCATATGTTGACACCCAAAATTGTCTAGAGAGTATAATGGACATTATCATCAAGTTTCTATCATCAAGGTGGCCAGAGAGCATGCTCGGATCATTACATTTGGTGCTTGGCAAGAAAAACGACATTTTGGGTGCTGAACCAGCCAGAGTTGGCTTAGCCAATTCTCTAAATCGGCTAAGCCGACTTGACCAACTTTTTCAAATGCAAGAACGGACTTTACCATTGTGTTTCTCTCATTGAGTTGATAAAAAAACATATATGGAACGTCTAATTTGGGGTCCGAATGAAGGAGTTATGCCTCTAGAAAGATGCTTCGTTGTCGGGACTTCCGGCCCAAGCTGGAACTTCCGGTCCAAGCCGGAACTTTCGGTAAACCTAATAAAAAGGACTGTACGGGTCTGGTCTTTTGGGTTCTAATCCGAACTGTTCCAAACTCGTAGGAAACTTAAAAAATAAGACTTGGAGAGGTTTTCTACTGGGATAAAATCATCCCCCTTCATATATATGGGAGGATCATGGCCGATTGAGTTCCTAACTATCCAATCGTCAAAACACAACAAACCAATTTACTCCTACCCTTTTACCCTCTTCTTCAACCTCTATTGTTTATTTCTTGATCCACGACCAAGGATGGCATCATAGACTTGCCGGCCAACTTAAGGCAACTTGGCGACATCCTTGCCCTGACGGGGTCCCTTCCGGGCGAGAGCTTTGGCGGTTTCTTTGGTAGTTTGCCTAAAAACTAGCCGGTTCTTCGTCACGCAAGTAATTTGGTTATCCTTTGGTGGTTTGCTTGTAAACCTGTCTATTCTTTACCACGAAAGAGTGACATCCTCACTGCGTTCTTCGGTCCGTAGCGGCCTGGGCGTCCAATGCCTTTGCTAGTATGTGATTTAGATAATATCCAACGTCAACAATCTTGTCATGCAAAGTGTCCACATCAGCATCCACTAGAACATCCCACTAGCACACTCAACTATCTTGCCATATAAATGTCCACATCAGCGTCCACTAACACATCCAACTAACATATGTCATTATGTCTTCATTCAAGCTATTCACATTAACAAACCACATCATTTACTAATATGTATTTAGTTATCGACATTAGAATGCTAAAAATCGTCCATTAACATATATTATGATATTTATTCAATCATATTAGTAAATATAAGTAGTATAATTTCATCAACAATTCCCGCAGCAATACGCGGGCGTTCTTCTAGTTATAACTATATATAAGATAGTTATGCTGCTATAATGCAATAGCCATTTATATTACCATAGTTCTTGATGCAAGTCTTTAACCAAATTCTAATCTAGGCTCCATTCACTTTCCATACAAACTCAAAATATTTTCTCTTCCATCCATTACATCAAATATTTGGACGCATGCATAGAGTATTAAATATAGATAAAAAATAACTAATTGCTAAGTTTGTTTGATTTTTGCGAGACGAATCTTTTAAGCTTAGTTACTCATGATTAGATAATATTTGTCAAATAAAAATAAAAAATGATACAATAATTTTTCACCCACTTTTCACCGACTAAACACACCGCTCCAAGATACTCCGCCCCCGTACTCAGATCAGTGTTCCCAGCACAGTAATGCACGTAGGCCGTCCGATTGCTTCCCCACCCATCGGATGTCTGACGCGTCGTTCCTTCAGGCCCTTCTACTCCCTTCCATGGAAAAAAAAACCGCTGCCTCCTCTACCTCCCTCGGCACGTTCTCCTCGGAAGCATCCCTTCCCCACGCTCCCTCTCCCTCTCCCTCTCCCTCTCCGCCGCAACCGGCGCCGACCCCCGCCCTACCCGTCCTCCTCGCGCCGCCGCACCTTCCCTTTCCTTCCTGATCTGCGACGGCATGGATAGCCGCCTCCTGCGGTACCCGGCGGCGGCACGTACCTCGGCCGCGGCACGGCACCCCTGCGCGGGCGCCGCCCAGCGCGCCCGCCTCCGCCGTACCAGCCTGGGCGCGGCCACAGCAGCCTTCTCCAATCGCCGCGCCGCAGCTTTCCCCGCGCTTCATCTCTGTGCCCCCGCCGCCCGCTGGTGTGCTGCCGCCCGTCCTTTCGCTCCTGCGTCGTCTCCGCCACAGCGCCGCTCCCGGCCCGAGCGACCGTGCCACCTACCCCGACGCTGGCCTCTCCGCCCTTCCCCACACCCCAGCGCTGCGCGGTAGGCCGCGCCGCCGGGCCCCGACGGCTCGCGGCATCGCTGGCCTGGACCTAGGTCGCATGGTGTGCTACATCAGTAAGTTCTCTGTCATGTGGCTATGTTCTTGCCGGTCCACCCCCCGGCGCTAATTTCGTTCAGTAACTCTGCTTTTTACTACCTAATTACGGTTGGCTGTCAAAATTGTTTTCCTTATTTAAGACTTCTTTACTTCTGCTGTCGACAGCTACTAACAAAGCCTTATTAATCTTGCCTTCCTTATGTCATTATTATTGATTTCTAGACATGTGAAATAGAGAGGCCAAATTAAATTAACACATTTACTTCCTTTATTTCGCAAACAATATGCATTTCCACTCAGCAAGTAAAAACAATACTGTTCTTTCCGCCTCATTCAGCAGGCCTGTATTCTTTTTCCGAAATAGTCAGTGCTATAATTTACTTCTCTCTTTCTGCCCTCGTGTCATTATTCAACTGATTGCCTGCAACGCAGTTCTAAAATGAAGTAAGCTGCCACCAGATAGTTCTGTAAAAAGCAGAGTCCTGTTTTTGCCTTTGTTGATGGTTTTTTGCCCCCATGTCATTATTGAATTGATTGCCTACAACGCAGTTCTAAAATGAAGTGAGCTCGCAGAAGATAGTTCTATAAAAAGCAGAGTGCTGTTCCTGCCTTTGTTGATGGTCCCATTTGCAGGTATGCAGAAAACATGCCATCTTAAAAGAGTTCTTCATTACATTGTTCAAAATTAAGTTCCATACAGACTACATATGCTCCGTTACCATTTCAGCTATATGACTAGATTTGTACATATGCTCCTTCAACACTTTGTTGATACTCCCCAACCCTAGATCCATTACAGACAAAGAAGTTCCCACCACAATTTTGCCTCATCCATGTCTGCAATCTGCATAAATTACTCGAAACAACCACTAGGCTTACAAAGTCTAGAGACAATACACCTCGCACTGTGAATAATAATGTATTCAGCTCCGTGAATATACTTCAAAACCTGCGAGTATTCTCAGCTTACACACACATATATATACTCCATTCCAAGATTTGGTCATTACTGTGATAAGTTATGATTGCTGCATTTTTGCAATGGATAGTCCGTCTAATTTGAATTTGTTCTGCAGAAAATGCTGCTTGCTCCATCTCATTGCCCAAAATATGAGGTACCATTAGGGGACTCATTCATGGGGGACATGCCTGCAGAAATCAATCTGCTTGGCATTAGCCATCTGTTTTGTTTTCTAAGGTTATTACTTAAAAGGAACTACCGTTTCGTCGGTACATGGCCACTCAAAGCAGGTACCATCTTTTTTTTGAACCCTATTGCCGTATCACTATTCATGTGCTCATTCTTTGCTGATTGCCATTTAACCTATGTCTTATTTTTATTCCCATAGTTTTGCTTACAAAATACCGCACCTCGGCTGAGCACAGGCAACGATTACAGAGTTCTTTTCCCAGTTCAAACAACCACTTTGTATTTTAGGATGACAACAGGTCGCACGATATAATTAAATCCCCAGCTGACATTATTTAAGAATTCTGATATATACTTGATGTATTATACTGTTTTTACGCCCGCAGCTACATATAGGGTCGCTGGCCTACGCAACTGCACGGGGATTCCTGCTAGTACTGACTGTAATATGCCTCTTCGTAGTACTTCGTTCCATTGCATCTAGTGAACAAAAAACAATGATACCTTGTGTCCGGGTGGGGCCCATATCGCTCTAGACACTACACCACAACCCTTAAATACCATCTAACGTCTGTTGCTAAAAGTTAACAATTACCTTGAACTGTTAGTCACTAAAGATTTCCCTCGGACCGTCGGTTGCTAATATTGAATTTTTCGATGGATGGTCCGTCGCTATAAATATTTTGCTTTTGCATTGGATCATCAGTCGCTATATAACACTAACGGAGTCGAACCGTCCGTTGCTGAATACAAGTATCTATTGGTGCAATGTTTTCGGCCTGTTGTAGCAAAATTTTGGCCCAAAACTCATATCAAAACCCTAAGTCCCACTCACCACCCAGCCTACCAAAAGGAAATTCACGCACGCGGCACGCACCTCTATTCCCGCTCCCCTCCACACCATGCAGCCCGTCCGCCTGACACCTGCCGCCACCGCCCGGCAGGACGCCCGGCGCCCGTGGGACGTCCCTCGCCAGCCCACCGCCTGTTCGCCAGAAATCCGCCGCCTGCACCCCGATGCACGGGCCAGACCCCCGCCGCCGCCACCTCGGCTCCCGGCGCCTGGGCTGGACGGCCGCCACCACCACCCACCACGCTTGGCCCGGACGGCCGCCGCCGCCACCCTGCCAGTCCGCCACCCAGGCGCCCAGGCCGGACGGTCGCTGACGCCACTACACCAGACAAGGATGAAAACGGACGGGATGAATCCCGTTTCGTCCGCAACCGTATACTGTTTTTTCCCGTCCGTTTTCATTTTTTCCGGGATAAACAGAAACAGGACTGAAAACGGGACGGAGTAAACGGAAACGGGACCGAAAACGGTAGAGCATTTGTCTGTCCGTATTTGCGGTATCCCGTTTTTAACTGGGATATCCTGTTTTTCGTCCCGTTTTTCTTCAATATGGGATGGGCCTGTTGGGCCTGTTTTTTTTTTTGAGATGTTGGGCCAGTTGGGCCATGAAAGTACATGCCTGAGTTGCTTTTATTTTTCTTTTCATCTGTGTGGACATGTCACATATATATTCAAGTCATCATCTTTTTGTTTTGGTAGAGTGCACAGCAGTGTGCCAGTATCCGCCCTTTCATCTTCTGATAATTCATTCATCTACGAGCGTATTTATGTGTGGGCACTGGGCAATATATATTTTATATGCGGCATACATGTTCCGGCTTAAGTTTCCGCTTACCGTTAGTTTCCGTCTATTTTCCGACCGTATTTACCCGTTTTCGTATTACCGTTTATCCCGCTACCGTTTTCGTTCCCGGCTGTCCGGCACCCTCTCCCGTTTCCGTTTAAAAATATGAAAATAAAAACAGTAGAGCGATTTTCCGTTCGTTTCTGTCCGCTTTCATCACTAACGCCAGAAGCCACCCCGCCCGAATCTGACGGTAAGCTTCAGGCTTCTTCATCTCCTTCCCCCTCCATTCTCGACGGTGGAGCTCGAGCCAAAATCAGGGGTCTTTCTTATTTGCAATATCATCGTGCACAGATCCTCACTCAGCTAAGTACAGGTGAATTTCTAAAGACAAATCTTACTGGATCAGCTAGGAATACGTGTCAACTTGCTGAAAATTTTAAACTTGAAAAAATAGTGACGAAATACTGAATCAAGTGCAGTGCCTACTTCCTAGTTCTTGCTCCCTTGTAGGTTCAGGTATAGCTGCCATGTAATGTACCTAATAAAAATCTTTGCAGTCACCCTGTTTGACTAGGGATGTACTTACTAAGTTTTATTTGAGCAAAGGCAGAAATCTAGTAGTGGGTTTAGGATATGTGTGTTGTTTCAACATATCCATGTTGCCAGTAGATAATTCTTCATTCACTTCAAATCAATTAGTCCAGCAATACGACCTTTATATTCTGTAACCTGTAAACAGTTGACATTAATATATGACAATATGGTTGGTCATATGCTAAGATTTCTATTATCTGTTTGCAATGCTGAACATTTACATTGCCCCATTTATAAGCTTTTCAATGAACCTGCGTATATTAGAAACCATAAATTCAAGTTGAGGCTTGTATTTTGCACACCCTCTGTCGCACTTGAGAAGTTACAAATGGCTAGGTAGTCATCATGATACAATAGGTCCTAATGGCTCCAATAGGTAGTGTCTGATGCTTCAAGTGCGCAGAGCTCAACTGAATCTATGACACACTCAACTATTTCATTAAAAATTGTGATTTTTTTAAGAATTGAGAAGATTCATGGAACTGTAACTGCAGGTTTAGACTAATTCTTGACGTCATTGGCACTGCAGATTCAGACTCACTTACCAACTGCAGATCGATACCCTTTCTTCAGAAAAACTTTTGGAGCAATGTTGTGTTCCAAAAATTATCTAAGCCTGCAATCCACTTGTCAAATTTTGGAAGTACATCTTTTTAATGTGTTGCCGAATAGAGAGAATGAATACCTATCGGTAAAATATAATTCATAGTCACAACAGACGATGTAATATTGTGTTAGTTACTGTCTAGTTTTTCTAGCCTTTTTTTCTGTGTCAAGCTGCATCATACATGGCTGCTATGTTCTAGCATTTAAAAAACTGCTACCCAAAAAGTAGTTAAAAGATGGTATGAGGATGCCCCAAAATGAATATATTGATATGTGCTTCACAAATATTTGTGTTGAACCTGGTACAGCAGGAAGGGAGGTGAGCACCAATTTAATGAGCTGGAGTTCACTGCATCCTAGTGAAAAAAAAATAGAGTTCATTTGGCCCCAATCTATTTTGTTTACAACTGGCAGGTGTGGGATTACACTGGACTTGGATGGTATAATGCAAATACCTTGGGTATGATTTAATAAAAGCTTCCATTATTTTTTATCTACTTTTTTATTTGTCAGTGGCCATATCTTTCTGTATTTGCGTTGCTTAGACGTGTGGTGGAGAACAAGGTGTTTTGCAACTCGGTGCTTTTTCATTTACAGGTCTATCTTATCTTTAACCCTTGAACATCATAGTGAATTTGTATTGCCATGTTGTTTTTGTAGTCCAGCCACCACACACTGTTTTTAGGTGCTTCTTTCAGTTATGGTGTATTTGTGAACCTGCTTGTCTTCTAGATTACTGACCCCACTAATTTCTTACACTTTTTTCTGGTACAACTGAAACACTAAATGTGTTTTCCCTGTTCATGCTAGAGTGTTCCGACTTTGAAATTTTATTGTTTGGTATGTTCTTGCATAAACTATCACTATATTTGTAGAGTTCCATAAATCTGACTTTATTTCTTTAAAAATGTGGATAGCTCATGTAGTTTTGACGTGGAGCATTATTTTCTTGCCAAAATGTATGTAGAACACTGTGTTTATTCATCTCTTTAAGCTCGACTTCTGCTACTAGATAAGTTTGTCAACCATTAACAAACAGCGCCCTAAAAGTTTCTGTTTCTGTTTTAAATTTTTATATTTATCGTATGCTGATTAATATATGTTGCCAACTGCAGGTTCAGATATGTCGTGCACTGTTCAAGCTGTTGATATCCTGGAGTTTCTAACTAATGATATTTGTGACAGCTGAAGGTTTGTAGCAGGCAATCAAGATCTTCTCATGGTATTCCTAGATCTTCTCAGAGGCGATCTTCTCAAGGTGTTGCAGAATCTTATCGGATGGAATCTTCTCAAGGTGTTAGGATCTTTTGAGATGCTAAGCAGCAAGCTTGTAGCAAAGTTGTGGACATGAAGATAGCTAGAGTAAAGATGGTTGTGTATTTTGAGCTTTAACCAAATGTTTTGTTCATCTGTTATATATATATATATATATATATATATATATATATATATATATATATATATATATATATATATAGTATGGTTAATGTGATCATTTGTGTATGATGTCCTAAATCTGTGTACATAATTTCAATATTGCATTGGTCTTGAATGTTTGATCCAATGTATACGAGTTTTAGATATATAGGGTTTTATTTTTTAATCTTGTTTAGTTGAGCTTGATGGATTGTTAGTTGCTAAAAGGTCTGTATTGCAATGAACTGTCGGTCGCTAAAAGCTCTAACATGTTGTTGGTTGCTAAAAGTAGGACCGTTGAACTATCGGTCGCTAAAGACCATGTCCGTCGATATTTACTTATAGCGACGCCTTCATTAGCAACTGTAGGGGTCCGCCGCTATAACCTTTAGTAATTGACTGTCCATCGCTGTATACTCCTTTTAGTAACTCCAAATCAGTCGTTGTTTTAAGGTTGTGGTGTAGTGAGCACGAGACAAACACAGGTTATAGGCTCATGTCGGTTCAACATTGACGGGAAACGTATTTAACTTCGATTTTTCTCCAACTGACAAGATCTCATATTCAGTTCCCGTCGGTTTCTGGATGTCCTAATGGTTATTTCACTACCAACAGGAATAATATATGTCTTTCTCGTCGGTTTTGTCTGGAGTTTTTAGGAAACCGACAACAAAGATCAGAAGTGATAGGAACACTCCTGAGTCTGGTTGTGCAATATATGGAAATCCATGTGATTGATACTCGTGGAACACTCGATTTTTGTACTACCTTAGGCAGTTTTGCTGTTGCTCAACGGCGGGTTGTTTGCTCCCAACAAAACAACCTCATGTCAGGTAGACAATGCAACCCCAAAATGTTTCATGACTGTGATTCTATCCGACAGGAGAAGGTTAAGGGCCTGTTCGGTTCCAGGGATTAGTGGCCTGGAACTATTCCTAGCTGGATTCCTTATGTAATTTATATAACCTTTATTTGATGAGTTGGAATGGTTCCTGATGAAATCCTGGATAACCAAACAAGGCGTAAATCGTCATTGTCCAACGGGGATTGCTTAAATCATCCCTGATGGTTGACTAGCCAACCAAAAACTTTTCATGACAGTAGCCCCTGTAGCTATCATGACAGACCTTTGCTTAGAACCATCAGGCCTTATTTAAATGCATGTGTATTCACTTTAATACACATGTGTTGGAGTGGATTGGAATAAAATTTAATATAATTCAACTCCAATTCACTTCAACATATGTGGATTGAGATAAATACATGTGCATCTAAACAAGTCCCGAGGGAACAATTCGTGATGGTTATCTGTCAGGAAAGATCTAACCTGACAGTATATCCCTGTTGTACCGGGGAACCTTGAAGGATGGTCTTCCCCCTCGGGCCATGAGAGGGGAAAAAATGCGTAGGGGTGGTGCATTATATTCCCAACATTCTTCAGTGTTTGCATTTGTCAATCCTAATATTTGCTGGCCCGGCCAGTATCACGAAAGTTGACATATATCGGTACATAGCCTTGTTCAAAGGAGTAAGCGTACACGTACGTCTACCAGCTGTACAGTGTTTCGACTTTCGAAAGAAGTACACAATGCTTCGTGAGGCGCCATGCTCCGCACGGTATGCACGCCGGCCGATGGGCCCGTCGGACGCCAAAAGCACTCGTATTTGTCGCGGACGACCACCCAACGCCCTGGAGTCCGGCCGCTGCGCGCACCCAGCCTTGTTCATCGTTCGCGTGCAGCCAATGTCCCTACCGAGGCCCCTGGTATACCAGCCCGCACTTTAGCGCGTGTCTCCCCCGCTGGCGACAAGCCTGCCCTGTCAGCGACATGCCTCTGCCGGACGCTTTGCGACACTACTACAGCAGGACGCTTTGCGCACGTCTGGCCTCCATGATGAGAGGGCGGGCGGCCGGGCGTGCAGCGCGTGCGGCCTCCCACCGGCACCGAGTGTCCCCCACTTTCCAGGCCGGCTATTTTCCAGCGAGTGACCTATCGTATCAGAAGGGCAAGTACAACACGTCTATATCCCAGCCTCATCTGTAAGCTGTGCATTTTGCGATAAACACCAAGCGTCTGTTAGCAGAGAGCTATGAAGTAGAAGAACAGAGGTAGGAGGAAGTAGCACGGAAGCCAAATTGGGATTGGCGATATCAGGATTAAGAGTTCAGAATACAGTGTACAATCTTCGTGTCCGGCAAGAATGCCCCAACTCTAGCTTAAGTTTTTTTTTGAGCAAAATGAGTCATCCTTTGTATCAACGAAACCTTTGGATTGTCTTCAATTGGATGGGGGAATCCAATTGACAGCCTCGACTCGTGTCCTACCTCATTTGAGAGCTAGCTTCGCTTCAACCAATTCTTTCGTACCCTCAGCTTTACTCAAGTTAGCTTCGGCTATTTCAAGTGCCTGTTGAGCTTCTTCTGGATCAATGTCACTACCCAGTTCTGCATCATTTCCTAAAATGATGATCTCATTATTAACTATTCTCGCAAAACCACTCCACAGAACCGCCGTTAACCATTGGTCGTTGAGGAGGCGTATTCTCAAAGGACCCATATCTACAGCTGTGTTAATGGGGGCGTGGTTTGGTAATACACCAATTTGGCCACTATTAGTAGATAAAATGATTTCTTTCACTTCACAATCCCAAATAATTCGTTTAGGAGTCAGTACATAAAGATTTAATTTCATTTCTTCAATTTGCTCTCACTACTGCAATCAACAAGGGCCCCGTTTAGTTGCAAATTTTTTGGCAAAATGGGCACTGTAGCATTTTCGTTGTTATTTGGTAAATAATGTCCAATTATAGTCTAATTAGGCTTAAAAGATTTATCTCGTAGATTTCGTTTAAACTGTGTAATTAGTTTTATTTTTTATTTATATTTAATGCTTCATGCATGCGTCCAAAGATTCGATGTGACGGGAATGTGAAAAATTTTGCAAAATTTTTTGCAAACTAAACTGGGCCAAGTTTTCCTAGAGTTTTTTTTTGTTTTCTCAGGAAAACTACAGAAACCTAGGGATAGTATCTTTCCTTAGGATAGTTTTGAACGCCGTAGAGAAACCTTGTCTCGGGAGAAAAGTACCATGTCAGGAGAAGTTAAATGGTTCCTAGGAAAACTTGAAAACCGTAGGGACATTTCTACGGGAGCGAAGCGAAAAATCTGAACTCTCTCTCACTCTTCCTGTGCATGGTGGAGCCCACCACAACCTTATCACCCCAGTTCTCATCTCCACCGCACTCTGTTTCAAAACTTTCCCCACCTCGCTTACTGTTGTCTCTCTTCTTCCTTGATTTCTCTCAGATTCAAAGCAACTATGGAGGAGCAGGTAGGAGCCACGAGCGGGGGCGGCACTGACGCAGCTGCAGCGCATCGTTGCTGTCGTCGTCCTGTGGCGGGGAGGCGGTGGCGTGCGGCCCTTCCGCTGCCGTGACGAGTCGCCGTCGGCAGCCTACGGCGAGGAGGCGTGGATCGGAGCCTACGCGCAGGGGCGGCCCTGGCGCTCACCCTCCTCCTGTTGAAGGACGTGCTGGGCTCATCTTCAAGAACGTTGCTGCGGAGGCAGCAAGATCCCTAGGATGCGATGCGACAAGAACAAGTGAGTTCGATGGGTTAGGATTTTTTCCCCTCTCGTTGTCTCTTCCTTGCTTCTTGTTTGCTTCCGCATTTGATTTGGTCTACTGATCTGCATTAATCTAAAGTCTTTTCTTCAAAAAATCTGAATAAAAACTGATTTTTCATCATGATAACATGATTTTGTTTTGGTGCAGGTGACAATAACTTGGGCCTTGTTTAGATTGGTGAAGTGGGGAGAAAAACACTGTATCAGAATTCCTGTAGCATTTCGTTTGTATTTGGTAAAAATTATCCAAATTTTGACTAACTAGGCTTAAAATGTTCGTCTCGCAAAGTATAATAAAACTGTGCAATTAGTTTTTGATTTTATCAACATTTAGTATTCCATGCATTTGCCGACATTTTGATGTGACGGGGAATCTTCTTTTTGCATAGTGGAATTAGGGGAGAGAATTGGGGAACTGAACAAGGGCTTGGTATGGATGTATGCTCCGATTCACAGGATAGAGCTAGAGCATCCATTTTCTGTAAATAAAGATATGAAAGACGCACTTGTAACAAAAATACTGGGCGTTTCAGTAAAAAATTACTTCTGATTGTGATTCGTTTGCATTGTGAATTAATGGAGATCCGAGAGAAATGAACCAATAATCACTACCGGAAAATAGATCTTCGCTGAGTGTTAAACTCTTTGTCGAGTGTTTTTTTCGGGCACTCGGTAAAGAAGCTCTTTGCCGAGTGCTAGAGAGTCAACACTCGGTAAAGAAAAAATACTCGGCAAAGACTGCTTTGCCGAGTGCCAAATCTGACACTCGGCAAAATGCTGAGTGTCAGATTTGGCACTCGGCAAAGCAGTCTTTGCCGAGTGTTTTTTTGTTGACACTCGGCAAAGAGAATTTTCAAAATACATTTTGAGGTAGTAAATTAACTCAAATGAAAAGGTTTTGAACTATAAAGTTGTTGAACTCATCAAGGTGTATAATATTTATTTTGGTCATTTGTTCATTTGACAAATTGAACGTAAATTTGTTCACAAATCTTATATGTCTCTCATAAGTTTCACGAAACTATAAGAAAGATATATAAGATTTGTGAAGAATATTAGAATCACCATGTCGGATGAACAAATGACCAAACTCTCAAAATAAAGTTTGTAGATCTCGAAAAGTTATGAAATATTGTAGTAGAAAACTTTTTCATTTGAGTTCATCTTGTCATGCTAAACTGCGTTTGAATTTCAAAAATTTAAAATTCAAATTTTTTTGGACGACCTCGGATGAAAAAACTCTCAAAATAAAGTTTGTAGATCTTGAAAAGTTATGAATTATTGTAGTAGAAAACTTTTTCATTTGAGTTCATCTTGTCATGCTAAACTGCATCTGAATTTTTTAAAATTAAAATTCGATTTTTTTAAAAGAACTCGGATGGTAAAACAACCTAAATGAAAGTTGTAGATTTCAAAAAGTTCTGAAACTTTATAGTAGACAACTTTTTGATTTGAGATCGTTTAATGTATCAAATAACCACTTTAGTATCAGAGATAGATAACATAACATACACAAATATCATCTCTTCCCACAAACATATGACAGGTCAAGTGGTTAGAGCGTGGTGGTGCTAAGTCTAGGGTGCAGGTCGCAGGTTTGAGTCCTACATGACGCATGTTTCGCGATTTTCAAGCAATAAAATTGAGGTGTTGGCGCAGGGACTTCTGTCTAGTAGGGCGGTTGTCCTCCTGTTCAAAAAAAATTTTGCTATTTTTTTGGGGTCTTTTTGGGTTCGGACTTTGCCGAGTGTCTGGCACTCGGCAAAGCCTTTGCCGAGTGTCCGACAAAAGACACTCGGCAAAGACAGTTTTGCCAACAACTTTTTTACCGAGTGTCCTTTGCCGAGTGCACACTCGGCGGGCCTTTGCCGAGTGCAAATGGGGCTTTGCCGAGTGTCCCATGCACTCGGCAAAGAACGCGTATCCAGTAGTGAATAGATTCAAACTTATATAAAAATAAATATTGAATTAGCACAAAAATATATTGGTATATTCAAATTTATATAAGAAAAGTAGAAAACTGAGTTTCCCTAGGGCAATGAATCCTAGGGAAAACTACTTTACAAGCTGGATGTGCTGGCAGCTAGACAAGTTCCCTACGACTCAAAATCTCTAGGGAAAGCTTGGTTTTCTAGGGTTTTTGTTAGGAACCTAGGGCACTAATTCTTTCCCGACGAAATCCTCCCTAGGAATCTTTCCTTACCAAAATTCCTAGGGAACGAAGTTTCCCTACGGTTTGAGAGCATTTCCCTAGGGTTTTAACTCTAGGGAAACCTGCCGATTGTAGTAGTGTCTCCTCTTCTAAGTTTATAGCTTTCGTGCTAGTTTCATCGATGTTCCCCACTAAATAAAAAGCCTGTTCGGGTAGGCCGTCTAATTCTCCGAAAAGGATTAGTTGAAATCCCCTAATTATTTCTGCAGGACCAACAAACTTTCCTGGAGAATCAGTAAAAACTTCTGCCACAAAGAACAATTGTGATAAGAACTGCTCAATTTTTCATGCTCTTGCTACAGTTAAATGATCCTCCTCCGATAATTCATCCAATCCAAGAATTTCGATAATGTCCTGAAGTTCTTTGTAATGTTGTAAAGTTTCCTTAACTCTTTGCGCAGTTTAATAATGTTCGTTGCCAACGATCTGAGGCTGTAACATAGTTGAGGTTGAATCTAAAGGATCTACCGTAGGATAAATGCCCTTGGAAGCTAATCCTCTAGAAAGTACGGTAGTAGCGTCCAAATGTGCAAATGTTGTGGCAGGAGCAGGGTCGGTCAAATCATTTGCAAGTACATAAACTGCTTGGATCGAAGTTATAGATCCCTTTTTGGTAGAGGTAACTCTTTCTTGCAAAGAACCCATTTCTGTACTAAGGGTAGGTTGATAATCCGCTGCAGAGGGCATTCTGCCTAATAAGGCAGATACTTCCAATCCTGCTTGAACAAAATGAAAGATATTATCGATGAATAAAAGCACACCTTATTAACATCTTGGAAATATTCTGCCATAGTTAGGGCAGTTAAACCAACTTTCATACGAGCTCCCGGCGGTTCATTCATTTGGCCGTAGACTAGAGCTACCTTTGATTCCTCAAATTTTTTTCATTAATTACTCTGGATTCCTTCATTTTCATATAAAGATCATTTCCTTCACGAGTCTGTTCCCCTATTTTGCCAAATATGGATACGCCTCCATGAGCTTTAGCAATGTTATTGATTAATTCCATGATGAGTACTATTTTACCTACTCCTGCCACCCCCCTCCAAACAGTCTGATTTTTCCTCCACGTCGATAGGGAGCAAAAAGATCGACCACCTTAATACCTATTTCAAAGATAGATAATTTCGTATCTAACTCGATAAAGGCAGGCGCAGATCTATGAATAGGGAATATTGCACTAATATTCACAGGACCCAAATTGTCAATAGGCTCCCCAAGTACGTTAAAAATCCGTCCGAGAGTAGCTCCACCGACTGGAACACTGAGAGGAGTTCCCGTGTCAATCACTTTCATTCCTCTCATCAACCCGTCTGTAGCACTCATAGCCACAACTCTAACTCGATTATTTCCTAATAATTGTTGTACCTCACAAGTTACATTGATTTGCTTATCGGCAATGTCTCGGCTCTTGACTATCAAAGCACTATAAATATTAGGCAACTTGCCCAGGGGAAAAGTGGCGGACTGAACGAAACATATCTTCATACAAAACAATTAACATAGCTCCTAGTTAAACAATAAGCGTCAAAATTGGAGCTTTTTCCTTCATGGATGAACTTGGCTCCGGTGAATCCATCCTTCATGCTCTTGATCACCAGAATTGTAGGAACATGCGCCCAAGGTGATGGTGTGTATACAATACTAAGGATGATGCATTAAGCACCAAAGTTTTTATTAGAGTCAAATGGCATAAGCCCTGGGCCGATCTCTATATATTCCATAAAAGATGATCTAGAGTATTTGCGCACAAGAGTGATCATGCTTCTCTGGACATGGTGGAATGAAAGAAATGCTGTCAGGGAAGGTGAACGGAAGAAAACAGCTGATTACTTAGTATATGGAGTCGATAGTCTTGTCTTTTTTTTTTGCGACTAGTCAATAGTCTTGTCTCTGAAATTAATAAAAACACTTGGAAAAGAACAAACCACTAGAGTACATAGAATAGTAGGCGGTGGACAACCAGGTACATGAGCCTTGAAAGTGAACTGTGATGGAGCTTTGATCATCATATATACAGGCATGGGTAGATGGGACTTTGCATGTAGAGGGCGATTTGGTTTTGGCAGGAAGAGATCGGATCATTCACACCTACTAATAGATCTGTTCCAACTTCCAAGCTGAACTCATAGCTTGCCTAAATAAAGGGAGTGCAGGCAGTTGCTGATTTGGGGATCGGAACATTAATTTTGGAGACTGACTCCTTGGTGATAATATATACTATATAACAGAGTAGCTCATGCTTTGGCCGAGCTAGGCTGGATGTGTCACGACGATGTTAGTCCAAATGTAATCATCCCTGACTGTATCTCTCGGTTTGTCACACATGCATAAGAGGCATATCATGTTATCAGCCTCTCATTACAGTTGCAAAGTACTCTCTCCATTTCACAATGTAGTCACTTTTCTAGATACATAAAATTTTTACTATGGGGCATAGTAAAAATCATGTACCTAGAAATGCCAGAATGACACGGGGTGTAGAAATGAGGCCACAAATTACTCATAAAGAGACTGCCGTAGTGACTAACTTAGCAAAGAAATTAATGCTTCCACGCATAATAAGGTAGTAGGTGGACATTATGGAACCAGGCTCAGGCGTTGAGCACAAACCAACCTGTGAACAAACTCATGGGCACACACAGAACACACGTACGACAAGAACTCAAATGACACAGTAACAAATAACACCAGAGATGGCGGAGGCACTCTTGCAGAGCAATAAGAGTGCATGAGCCTGAGCCTGAGCCTTCGGTTACTACTATTTTTTGTTTTTGGTCTTGCTGGAGTTCGAAGGCTCAGGCTCGTCGCGTGAGGTTGGTAACGGTGCCGGTAACGGTGCCGATGCTGCCATGGGTGGTGCCGGTGCTGGTGCTGCCGGTGCCGGTGCCGCTGCGGCGGCGGTAGGGGGGGCTGGCTCATCCGTGGACAACGCTGCTGCAGCTGGGGGAGTGCGTGCTGACCCTTGGGGCGATGGCGCCACGTCCATGGGCGGCATGGCAAGAGTGAGCACATTATTCCTGGTAGAGGAATCTACATTTGCGAGCACGATAGAACATCCTTTTGACTCCAACCTATTAACTGGCGTCCTACAAAAACGAAAAATAGAATTAGAAGGTTGTTCCAGAGCTTGGTTAGCTCGCTCGCTAGCACGCTCGCGAACAACAATAATATTGTATGTTCAGCGGCAGGCAACGTCGTACCTTTGCGGGTCATCCGACCATGGCAGGACTAGTGTGTCGAGGCCCTCTGTCTGCAACTTATTGATAGCGTCTTGCAGGGTTCGCTCAAAATTCTCTCCTTTGTATTCCATGCCCCAAATATGCTGTTCTCAAACAAGTACGCATATAGACGGTTAATAATTAGGTTTTCTCCGATCCACAGATTTTCAGTATGTGTAGTTGTGTATCCAAGTTTGCGCACCTTCATAACATCCTTCTTCACCTTCCGAACATCCTTATTTTTGAAGGCTCTCACAACATCGTCTATACTATCTTGAAGGTCCCCAATGTCGCTATCTGGATAGCCGGCCTCTCGAAGCATTGCCTCCACTCTATGGTATTTGTTATATCGTCGAGCTGTACAAATTATGATATATGTGAATACTCCCACCGTTAAAGTTGACATTGTAATACACAGGTTTTATATTTTCAGGAATAATAATATAATCCTCCAGGCGTTCAAGGGTAATCAGTTTGAAATGCTTTCTCCCTACAATAGTAAAAACTAGAAACAATAGCATGTTAGGCTCGATATAAAACGTAACACTGATCTGGTAAATCAAGTATTAAATAAGACATTCTAAAAAAAAGTATTAAATAAGAAAAATAGAAAAAAAAGTATATATGAATACATATGGCATATATAAAATCAGATGAAAAAGAGGGGAATAAAGGAATGACCAAGACGTACGCTCTGCTGGTGGATTTGTGTTGTTCAGCTCAGTGACGTGAATAATACACAGCCTGTAGTCAGCAGACACAGACAAATTTTTACATGCCCACTTAACTACCTTCAGGTCTTCTGGTGACTGGCCGAAAAGGACCACGCCTGCAAATGCTTTAGTTTCAGCCATCGGTTGAGTCAAGGATCTACAGTGCTAAATCCTTAGAACAGCCTGGTAGCTAACAAACAATATAGTATAGGTAAGAACACTGGAATGCTCAGTGGTAAGAACACTGGAATGCTCAGTGCTATTTGGAACATGAACAACTGTCGTTCAGCGTGGACGCAGAAATTTATAGCGGGGGAAAAAGGCTTTTCAATGATGTTAGTCCTCCTGGAACGCCACAAAAGCTAATTAAAGAGAGCTGCCTGCGCATGCGTGCGTGGGGCTAGTGCACCTTTAGCACACTATGTTCTGTCGGTATTTTCTTGCGTGACATGCTTTTTTAGAAAAGAATTCACTATTAAAAAAGTGGTTTTTGTTCCAACGCCCATTTATACTGCACAGGTTTTTTTCTTTTCTTAAGGTGATATATACTGCACAGGTGATCCGTAATGCCTACCACTTGTGCAGTCGGCTAGAGGGCTCGATGACGGTCAATGACTGCCTTTAGAAATGCTCATATTTCCAGATGCGGTGAGGTGTTTGTCAGGTGCCTCTAGAAATTCGGTTTGAAAGATACAGTGTGTACCACAATCAATAATCCACAACTCTGTATGGCCCTGTTTGAAACCAGTTAAAATCAGATTCTTGACAGTTCCATCGTGAGAATTGAAAAATGTACCACCAAATGTCTCGTGACATTGATTATTATTTTTTCACCGTGTAAGATACTCGCGATATTATTAATGATGCTTTTTCACCGTGTAAGATTCACCCACCGTGAGAATCAACGGGGAGTCTGATTTCTCGTACCGCGGCTCTCCTACCACAGTTCCTCTACCGCAACACACGGTCTGAGAAAGCATACCCACCGTAGTAACACACTAGTGACACACTTCAGACGTATGTGTTTAGTCGGTGTAAGTTGTATCTGCCATAGCTGACTGAAATAATTAATTAGTCGGTGTAAGTAGTCGGTATATGTATATGCCAGCTGCCATATTTTTCCCGACAGATCATCTGCATTTATATCTGTTATAGTTTTTACCTACTGACAGTCGAAGGCCATATACACCTTAGTCATCAATATTTCATCGCGAATCATTCATGTGGAATCAATATATAGTATTCCTAAATGATGTTATCAGTGCATGGGCAGTCATCACAAGATTTATTAACCAAACAAGCATTGACATTGATTTATTCTGTATGAGCACTTAAGGTTGTGTACGAAAGATTTCATCATCATCTTTTTCCCAACAGATCATCTCCATATATATCTGTTACAATTTTTACCTACTAACAGTCGGAGGCCATATACACCTTAGTGACCAATATTTCATCGTGAATCATTCATCTGGAGTTAGTATATAGTATTCCTAAGTGATGTTTCCTAATTGATGTCATAATTAGAGGCCTCAATAGGGCATCCACATTAATTCTCGCCGGATACACTAGAAAAGAATAATAAATACAAAATTCTCACAATAATCGGAAAAATCCAACCACCAAATCAAAAACTCTAGCCATCCATCACTATTGGATATATTTCATTTTCTAGAAAATTATCCATATCTGCCATTATAGATAATAAAAATCATTTTTTAGGAGAAAAAAACTTTGATCGTTTGGAGAAAATCTTGATCAGTAGTACTAACGCTAACAGTTAGTTAGTACAAAATATTAGACGAGTTTATTAATCACGTCACTTGCTAAAGCATTATTAAAATATCATATCTGCATTACTGACGTTCATAGTTAATAAAATATCCGTATTAATAAAATGAAATATATGTATTAATAAAATATCACACTATCGACATTCACCATTAGTTAGAAAAACGTTAGATAATAAGTTGGATCTTATTAATCACGTCACTTGATAATAAATTATTAAAATACCATATCTGTAACGATTGCAGTTAGTTAATAGAATATCTGTATTATTAATACAACAATATATATATGTATTATTAAAATATCACATTACCGACATTTACAATTATAGTTAATAAAATATTAGATGAGTCCTACTAATCACGTTCATTTGGTAGTGTGTTAATAAATTACCATATACTCCATATGTAGTACACACCAGATCCAAGGTTAGTTGATCGATCTATTAATAGAAAATCAGATATATAGAAGGTTAATATGTTAACAAAATATGAGAGGCAAACAAACAAGATTTTACATGTGCTGCCAAACTGTATTTTATATATATATATATATATATATATATATATATATATATATATATATATATATATATATATATATATATATATATATATATATATATATAAAGAGGAGGCAATTTTCGTCAACCACATGCAAACAAAAATTAACTCTCTAAATGTATATCTGAATTATCCACCTCAGCCATTTATATGAACTATAATTCAAAATAACCCAAAAATTTGTATTCAAATTGCTCACATGGCACTAATAAAGATAATATAAAGTAAAACTTTTGGTTATCTAGCCAAATTATCCACCTTCACTATTATAAAAGTAAACAAAAATATCTCTAAGTCTATGTGTAAATAGTATTTCATGTTATTATGACAAATAAACTAATAACCATTGTCATTTTAAATAAGTTTATTATATGTTGACTAAATATTATGCCATATAGTAATCTATTTTAAAAATAAATAAAAAATAACTCTAAATCTACGAGTAAATAATATAAGTTATTACCACAAATAAATTAGTAACCATCTTATTTAATTAAATAAGTGTTTTATATATTGATTAAAACATTAGGTCATATCAATACTAGTAATCTAATTTTAAGCATGCTATGTTTTTATAAAGCAATAGTACTACGCAATATTTAGTTATTTCATATAGCAAATTTAACATCTTGATTGTCACTGTCCAGGCTGTAATGACGTTTTATGCTATTGTAGTAGCTATGACGAGTATAGCATAAAATCTATACTGTTTTTTCAGAAAAAGATAGATATTATACTAACATATATTGAAACCTCCAGCCAATCGGATCTTAAAGAATCAACCAATATTCATCGAGAGGACATGCAACTAATAAACATGAACCACAGCATCTCACACTTTTTTTTTAAAAAAAACACTACCACCAGCCAAAAAGAAAAATTCTCACTCACTGCTACACTATAAAGCTATGTAGGGGCAGCTAATAAGGGTTTGTATGGGCGGCTCGGCCAGCCGCCCATACGAAACCGTTGCTACAAATCATGGATTTGTAGGGGCGGTTCCCAAGCCACCCCTACAAATCTGATTTGTAGGTGCGGCTTATAACACCAACCGCCCCTATAATTTCTTTTTGTAGGGGTGGTTAACTCTATAATTGCTCCTACAATCCATTTTCCCGCCAAAAAAAATTAAAATTTGGAAATTCAGATGTGACCATAACATATATACATGTATAATTCAAAACATTGTATCTACAAGTCCAGAATGTGACCATAACATTATATCCATTATATAATGCATATTGTAACAGCCCAGGTGTTTAGCTCCATAATTGCACTGCATTTGCATAAGCATGGACATTCATCATTTCATTATGTTTACTTTATTTGCATCAAATGTGGGTGTTTTAGGGTTTTGAATTGTTCCAATCTTGTGACACTAGGAAGTTGGGGTTGCAAAAGGGTAGAGTGGCTAATTGGATCCTACAATACCTTAATCTCACTTAGAGTAACTAATGGAGCAAGGTTTATGTTGACCAAAATTACCAAAATGACCTCCAAGGTGTGGTTGACCAGCATTTGGCCCTAGGATGCCTTAGTTTGACCAATTAAAAAGTCTAGCTTAGAGACCTTGCATGGAGGAGCACCCTTAATCAAAGTTGTAGGGAATTTTATGGGGAACAAAAGTCTCAATATGACCATCTCATGAAACTGACCAGAACATGCTCAAAATTGGCCCACAAGTCAGCTAGAGGGGCTGTCTCAGCACTTAGAATTTTTCTAAGTCTCAAAAGTGTCCCTCCAGTTTGATAGTGACCTAATTTGGAAGCTTGTAGTTTGCAAACCAGACCAAACCAGCCCCAACTCATGTTGACACTTTTGTAGTACTCACTAAGCTCTACAACATTGTCAACATCACCATCACCTAGTTCTAAATGGTTTAGGAGATATGGTGTCTAGAAAATCGGGTTTCAGTCGGCATAGTGACTGAAACTAAGTTTCAGTTTTCGGGTGACCCACTTTGGAGCTCTGTAGTTTCAAATCTAGGCCGAACCAGTCCAAGTTCCAATTGACAATTTTATAGCCCTTATATAGCTCTACAACTTTGATGTTAACATCTACCACTAACTCAAACTGAATCGGGAGTTAATCACGGTCAAAGTCGCCCTATCAGTCACCGGTTTCAGGCTGCCATTCAGCTTCGACAGTCAAGCCACGGCCGACCGATGCCAGGGTTCAGTCGCCGCGTGTCGCACCCGAGCGCGTGTAGGGCGCCACGGCATCGTGTTTGCATGCCTGTGGAGGTTAAGTGTCGCCCCCTCATCGGTGTTCCCAGTCACTTTCCCCTCTTGCTCCCTCTGTCCTCGCCCGGGGCGAAGAACCGAGCACCACTGCTCCGTCCGGCCGCCGAGCCCTCGCCGTTGCGTCGCAGCCTCTGCCACCTTGACCGGAGCTCCGCCCGGACCTTGCTGACCTCGTCAACCCCCTAGCAGCGCTGGTCAAGCCCGAGGTGAGCCGCATTGCCGCCTCCGCCCGTCCCAAGTGCCACCGGAGCTCCGCCGTGTTTAGGGTCACCGTGGCCAGCACCACACCGTAGTCCTCCGCCTTCCCTCGCTCACGTCCCCTCCTCCCTATCACACGTAGATGCTCGGGTGAAGACGCTACCGCCATCATCGGTCCGGTCGGGCTAGAACACGGCCGCGCACTGCCGCGCCATGGCTGCCGGCCAGGTGTTCACGCGGTCAAGCGGCTCCACCCCATTCCCATCTAATTGCGTAGCCTCGGGAGGTCCGCTAGGGTTCCAGGAAGCTGGTGCACCCCTCGGCCGGCCGTCTAGCGGCCAGAACTCGCTGGCATGCCGCCAGGCGTCACTGCCGTCCGCCCTCACCGTCGGCATGGGTGCTACGGTGCGGTAGTTTTGGGGAAAAGGGTTGGCCTTGGTGCGGTTTGGTCTAGGGAAGCCAGCGGTGTGCTCGGGTTGGACGGGGGAGTCGCCGGCGGCGCGAAATCGCTCGCCGGAGCTTTCAGCCATCGCTCCTCTGTCCCTCGGCCACTGACAGAGAGGGCCCGCCTGGCGGTCGCGCTCGCGCGGGCGGGAGCCGCAGCAGGCCGCGCGCAGAAGCGGGCCGCGCCGCGTGGATTGGGCCGCGTGGTTCGCCCAGGCCGGCCCGGTAGCAGGGTTTTGATTTAGTTTTTATATTTGCCCCAGAATTTAGATAAGATTTGGGAAATGTATATCTAGGGTTTTACTTGCTCAAAAATTATGAGGTAAATTTTGTTAGGCTCTGCATGATGTTTAGTAATTTAGAAAAATATAAATTTGATATGTGATGTTTAGTTTCTGGGAGATTTAAATAGGTCTTTGAAATGTGTTTTAAAAGGAAGGTAAATTTGTTAAATGAATAACTTGAGTTATAGTGTTCCAAAAATTATGAAATTTGTGAGTAGGTTAACTTATACCTGTATTAGCTCTGCTAAAAATTTGGGCATTAGTGCTTAAGTACTTTTCAAGTTATAATGCTATCATGTTGTTTTAGGGAATACTTGAATGAATTTTAGTAATTTTTCTACATGTGCAATGTTCTTATAAATTTTTGGAGAATGTCCTGGTAGCCTAAAGTGTCTAAGAAAAATATGAAATCTGTTGTTTGATACCTTTCAATGTGATTTGTTAATTATACAAAAATCAGCCTTTTTGGCTTGTGAATTTTGTGTTGGGAGTTTCTATGAATAATTTTAGTTCAAATTTTTACAGTAGCCTCTTTTTGGATCAGAGAGTCTCCTGTAATGTGTTTAGAATTTTATGAGCATTTTAAATATATGATTAAAATTACACTTAATTAATTAAGTAAATTAAGAAAGGGGTGTAAATAAATATTCTAGGTGGGCACATCTTACTTTCTGGTGTTTTTGTGACCAATGTGAACTTTTGGTAACATTAGTTTAGTCTTAAGGGAAATTTGCCACATAAATAAATATTTAATCTTTGCAATTCTAGGTTTTCTGGACAGCTGGTAGTATCTTTGGATTTGGCCATTCATAGAAGGGTTTGCTAGAAAACTTGTGAATACCAAAGTTGTAGTAAACTTGATAAACTAGCTTGTGTCAAAATTTGGGAGCATTTGGCTTAGTAGTGTAGGAGTTATTGCTGTTTTAAGTAACAGTCCAGAATTGGCTGCTCTCTATTTTAGAGAAGACAGATTTCTGGAACTTAGGAAATTCGACATGAAAAACTTAGGAATTAAGGGTTGAGGTCTGAAAATAATTTGTAGGGCATTTCATAAGCTTTCCAGATTGTCTTAGATCATATCTTTTGGAGTTGGGAATCTCCAGTTATGTTAGAAATAATTAGCTGTTGTCCAGAATGTCTTGCTGTGATATTTTGGTGTTGGATGTAGTAACCTAAGTAATGTTACTCTTGTGATTGTTAGGTGTTATGGCCTTAACCGAAGAAGAACAGCTATAACTTAGATTGAGTAGATTAGGTGAGTACTTCTCTACCGGAGAGGAAATTTGCACTTAATAATTGAAGTGATTTGAATAGAGCTTAAGAGTGTTGTAATGCATTTCATTCCGAGTATGTTGCATCTTTTATTATGCATCCATGAGATTTATTATGCACTCATGCAATAGGTGTTCCGGAGGGGATAACTCTCCTCGAGTTCGAGCAAGTGATACTGGAGGAAATCCAAGAGCAGCCGGAGCAGCCAGAGGAACCAGCCGGCGACGAAGTTCTTGCAGGAGATCTGCCCGAATGTCCTGATCACCGGCCATCTACCTTTCTAAAAGGCAAGCCGCGGTGCATGCTGAACCTATTGTTTTATAAATCTATCTTGAGTACTTTTAATTGTTTATTGCATTAAGTTGTAGGAGTTGTATGAAAACACTTGTTGCATTATACCTGTCCTTGTCCAGATATCGTACTTAAATCCTAAATTAGGTTTAGGCACGTGTCAATGCTTAGCCCTACTTAGTCTCGTAGAAGTCGGGTGATTTCCGGTCATCCGCGAGATGTAGGAATGAGTCACGAGTGGCTTTATGGCTATCGTGGATGGAACCATGCCTTAAAATGAATTTGAGACCGGGCAGGAATTCGATAGTACAGCCGCAAGAAACTTCACATCTTGGGTGTGGAGCTATGCCCGTCTGAGTCGTTTAAGAACCGATTCGCTGTACGTCCTTGAGTCATGTTGAACGCAGTCTAACACTTAGTTGGCCGGATAAGTCATTCCGACCGCGAAGCCGAGTAATATGATTCAGGCTGGGAATCGAATGGTAGGTTGCTTCTTGGAGGAGAGAAATGATGTGCTTGGGGACATTGGCGTGAGACCAAGGGGGGGTTAGAGTCCCTATCACCTGGCAGAGTGTCGCCCTTGGGGTCGTGACATTATTCGGACCCACGATTCCTGAATCATATGAACAGGTGGCCTGTGCGACCCTGGCAGGGGTCTGCACGGTGAGTGTTAGAAATACCCCTCCAGCTGGATAGGAATTCGATTCGAATCGCCGTCGCTCCCGGTTAGTGAGCACTTGACTTGAGCAGCGGCAACGTAGATCTCATTAATTGAACAAATGGTTAAGTGAATGATACAATGTTGCCATAATTTATATCTGCTATGGATATAATGTTAATAATTGTTTGATGATAATCAAGTGCATGTTTAGTACAGGTGCTAAGATAGATGACAGGTAAATGCTAAAAATAACTGCTAGTACATGTTATAAGAGTTTTAATTACTTATGCCTTTCTGCAAAATGTGATGTCAGCTAGCCTCTTGTGTAAGCCTTGCATAATCCTTGGTGTCATCTTATTTCTGGTTTTCGACGGGTAAGTCTAGCTGAGTACATTCCAGTACTCAGGGTTTATTCCCTCCTGTTGCAGATGATATGCTCTATTAAGGCTTCTGCAAAACTTGTCTCCACCCTACGGGTGACGAAGACTAGATCACTAGGGCGTGATCATCTTTTATGTACTTTCCCTAATGCTTTTGCGGGTTGTGATCAGTAAGACTGGCAGTAGTTAAACAACTGGTGTGTGTTATGCTTCCGCTACTTTATGAACTTGGTTTGTAATAATTTGCAACTCCATTTGTGTAAGTGTATTTCGGAACTACTTGTGAAATGTAACGTATAGTGTGTATGTTGAATGATGCGATCTTGGTTGTAAGCAAGTTGGTTTGAAAAATCCTTCGTGGTTTCGATTAACTACCGGGATTATATGGGCTCAAGTTCGAAAATTTGAGCGCTTCGGTGCTTGTTTTTGTACTTGTGCTCTTATAATTTGGTTGGTTCTGTTACAGCTGGTATCGGAGCATAATTCAACATTAAACACATCATACGAGTATTTAAAAACAAAAGTATTTGTTTATGAAAAGGGTTAAAACTCTAAAAAATTATTTTTATAGGTATGCCAGTGATCACATCCCTTAGCCCAAATAAGGACTCTTAGGTGGCTTATTATAAATACTAACTTGGGGGTCTTGGTTGTTTTTGTTTCATCGTCCATATGGCGTGATATTGTATGGATGCCATTCACTTGGGTGGTAATGTATGGATCAATTGCCTCGACGCTCTGGTAAGTGTGAGTTGTGAGAGCATGATCGTCCAACCGGCGATCTAGGGGAGAGTAGCTTTGGTGACTTGCATACTTACATGTTTAAACCGTGTAATTATGTAAGCACTTAATTGTGGGAATCTATAAATCGGGTAGCTTTGATACTGAAGTATATACATCAGGGGATGTGTATATGGAAAGTATTTAGTTTACTGCTTTCTTGTGTGTTTATATTGGGAAACTGTTGGGCTGAAATGAGATTTTCTGCAGGTACACTAATAGCGTAACGAGTAGACCGATAGTTTCGTTTATATGAGAGAACGTATGTATGCCACCGCCTAGCGTTAGAACTTTAGGTTTCTACTAAGGTGAGAGGGCGTACGGAACGTGCATGCATCATGTTTAATTATATCATACATGTCATTTTACTCCCTCCTTAAAATATCAATAGTCTCGACTAAATTAAATTTCATATCCTCTAAATTATCCTCACCTTAAGTCGTATCTTGTTGATACAGATGGCACGCACTAAGAGGACCGCTCGTAAGTCGACTGGAGGAAGGGCCCCTCGCCACCAGCTAGCTCCATGTGAGCCTCGCCCCGAGCCCACTGAGGTGGAAAGGTTGAGGGCTGAGTTGGCCGAAGTGACTGCTGCTAGGAATGCAGCGCGTCAGCAACTGGAGCAAGTGATCCATGACCGTGATCAGGAAACACTTGCGGTCCAGAGGTTGACAGTAGCCAATTGCAACTGTCAACGCATGCTGGTCCATGTCATGAACCAGAGGGATGAAGCCTGGCATGAGGAGAACGTCCTGAGAGCTCGTCAGGTGGAGCTCGAGCAACAGTTAGAGAATGCTGAAGAATATAATGACAATCTTCATGAAGAAGTGCACCGTCTGAACAACCAGCTCAATCCTCTACTGCCTCGGGACAATAACGCAGATGAAGAGATGGGTTCAGGAATCTTCATGGCTGAAGAGGATGATGAAGTGGAGGTCAATGGGCCACCGGATGCCCCACCAGAAGAAGAACCAGAAGAAGAAGAAGAAGATGATGAGTTAGAGCCTGTTAGCGATGAGGATGGCGGGGAGACCTTGACACCGACTCTGAGGACGATGCTTAGAGTAGTCATCACATAGCTACGATGTTAGGATTATCTTTTGTGCCCTCCCTGTGTTGGAGTGAGGCTTTGTAATAACTTGGCTTTTGGGATGTAAGGTCGAACCCTATGTTTCCTGGATGTTTAGTTTGAACCTATTAATTTCGATCACAACTGGATGTCTTATTGTGTTGCGTTCGGTGATGGTATCACGATTAGCATCCTTCGGTGCCGCGACGAAACCGAGGGCCTCCTGTGGCGCGCGACATAAGGCTGTGCTGCTTGGCACGCGCTGGTATCGAGGTGGCTAGTCATGATCCACCATGGAACTCTACCGTTGAGAAGTCTCTTTGTGGTCAGTTTGAAGTAGCCTTTCTTAGTCGATTAGAAATTTTGGGATCGAATCTGAGTACCCGTACGAAAGGTCAAAAATCACGTAGATATTAACGTAAACGGTTCAGTCACTGCTGTGCTCCCTGTGAGTGAGTCTTTTATCAAAATACATCTGGTTGGATACCCATGCATGATTGCGTCAATTGATGCGCTTGAATGGATTGTGCGGTTGTGATGAATTATTGTGCCTTGATTCCTTGCAAAGTCATTTTCATGAAGTCAGTTTGACCTATTTACAATAATTCATCTACCAATTTCCCACATCGTCAGTGCTCATTGGCTATGCATTTTGCAGATGTCATACAACCTCCATCGGGGTCGTGGCAATGAGGATGAGGAACAACCACCCCCTCCGCCACCACCTACCCCGGCTGAGCTGATGCAGACCGTGGTAGAAGGGCAGCGCATGCTGGCAGATGCTATGCGCCAGCTTGCCAACCGGGAGACTCGTCATGGCCGCCAAGGCCCGGAACCCAATCAATATAGTGATTTCAAGGACTTTCTTGACACTAAGCCCCCGCTCTTTAAGGAGCCCCCACTCTTTAAGGAGGCGGAGGAACCACTGCAAGCCGACGAGTGGTTGAACACTATTGAGCAGAAGTTTCGTCTGCTTTGCTTGACCGATGAGCTAAAGACTGAATATGCTTCTCATCAACTGCATGGTCCAGCGGGTATTTGGTGGAGTCACTATCGTTCCACTTTGCCTGCAAATGTCCCGGTTGCTTGGGACCAGTTCAAAGCAGCATTTCGTGGGAACTATATTCCTCCAAGTCTTATGGCTATCAAACACACAGAATTCATGAGGCCGTCGCAGGGTAATAAAAGTTTGACTGAATACCTGCAAGCTTTCAACAATCTGGCAAGGTATGCAACAGAGTTTGTGGATACCGATGCCAAGAAAATTGCTAGCTTTAAAAGAGGCCTCGGCCCAAAACTGATGAAGACCATGGGCACTAGCAAGTGTACTACCTTCAATGATTTTATCAGTGATGCTTTGACTTAGGAAAACAATAATGCTATTTATTCTGCCTCTAAGAGCCGTAAAAGGGCCCTTGAGGCGAGTGCTTCGCAGTCTCGGACCTCAGCTGCACCTAGGGCTTCCCCTCGCCCGCCTGCCCAGAATCCCAAGTTCTGTCCACCACAGAAGAAGCCTGCTGCCAAGACTAGGTTCCGCAAGGCATATACAGTCGCTCTGCCCTAGGAAAATTCTGGTCAGAGCAGCTCCAGTGTTCCTCTCAGCAACATGCCTTGCTGGAACTGCAACAAGCCAGACCATTGGTCTAGGAACTGTCCTTATCCTAAGAAGAATGTCAACCAAGGTGGCCGCCAGGGGCATGCTCATTATAACAGTATTGAGGAAATCCCATCTGGTGAGATTGTCACTGCTGGTAAGTTCCTAGTTGACCAACATCCTGCAGTGGTACTTTTTGATTCAGGTGCTTCGCATTCCTTTATCAGTCCTAAGTTTGCATCAAAATTTGCACACAAATTACATACTGTTGAAGGTGGGGGTTATTGCATTAGTGCGGCAAGTGGGAATATTTCCACAAATAAAGAAGTGGGGAATCTTGAGTTTGAGATAGTAGGGCGAAAGTACTCGCTTGCCTTAGTGGTGTTGCTGGGATTAGGCATAGATGTTATTTTGGGCATGAATTGGATGAGTTAGAATGGGGTACTCATTGATACATCCACTCGGGTAGTTATGCTCAGAGATCCTACAAATCAAAAGGGTTTTCTAGTACAACTTCCTAGAAAAATTGATTTGTCCGGTAAAGTTTATGCTGTGCAAGCAAAAGCGTTGGCTGAAATTCCAGTAGTGAGTTTCCTAATGTTTTTCCCAATGATTTGCCGGGACTCCCTCCGGATCGGGATATGGAATTTAAAATCGAGTTGTTGCCTGGCACGGCACCCATCTCTAGGAGACCTTATAGGATGCCTCCGAATGAGTTAGCTAAACTTAAGGTGCAGTTGAATGAACTTTTGAAGAAGGGGTTGATTCGTCCTAGTTCGTCTCCATGGAGATGCCCTGCTATCTTTGTGAATAAGAAGGACTAGTCTTTGCGGATGTGTGTAGATTATAGACCTCTAAATGCAGTCACTGTCAAAAATAAGTATCCTCTGCCACGTATCGATATCTTGTTCGATCAGTTGTCTAAAGCTAAAGTCTTTTCCAAGATTGATCTGAGGTCTGGTTACCATCAGATTAAAATCCATCCTGAAGATATTCCAAAAACAGCTTTCTCGACTAGATACGGCCTTTATGAGTATCTTGTTATGTCTTTCGGCCTGACGAATGCCCCTGCACACTTCATGTGCTTGATGAATTCAGTGTTTATGCCCGAATTGGACAAGTTTGTTGTGGTGTTTATTGATGACATCTTGATATATTCTGAAAATGAAGAAGAACACGCTGAACACCTACGTATTGTCCTCACCAGACTGCGTGAACATCAACTGTATGCGAAGTTCAGTAAGTGTGAATTCTGGCTTTGTGAAGTACCTTTCCTTGGGCATGTGTTGTTCGATGGGGGAATTATGGTGGATCCCACCAAGGTACAGGAAGTATTGAATTAGAAGGCTCCTACTTCGGTTCATGAGGTCCGGAGTTTTCTTGGGTTGGCTGGCTATTATCGTCGCTTCATCCCGGATTTCTCAAAAATAGCCAAACCCATGACTCGGTTGCTGCAAAAAGACACCAGGTTTGTCTAGACTCCTGAGTGTGATGCGACTTTTCACCAACTGCGAACCCTCCTAACATCGGCTCCAGTTTTGGCACAACCGGATATCGAGAAACCATTTGATGTTTATTGTGATGCCTCAGGCATAGGTTTGGGAGGTGTTTTGATGCAGGAAGGCCGAGTAATTGCATATACCTCTCGACAACTTCGGAAACATGAGGTGGATTATCCAATGCATGACTTAGAACTGGCTGCAGTTGTTCATGCTTTGAAAGTGTGGCGGCATTATCTGCTGGGCAATGTCTGCAATATCTACACAGACCACAAAAGCCTTAAATACATCTTCACCCAACCTGAGTTAAATATGCGTCAAAGGAGATGGCTCGAGTTGATTAAAGATTATAATCTTCAAGTACACTATCATCCTGGCAAGGTAAATGTAGTTGCGGATGCTTTAAGCCGTAAGTCTCATTGCCATTCCTTAGTCGAAACTGATTTTCATCGATCTCGCCTTCTACATCCAGCAGTCTTGTACAACATCACTATCAGTTGTACTCTCAAAAGCAGAATTATTGAGCTCCAAAAGACTGATCCTGGTGTATTCCACATAAAATGTAAGATGAAAGAGGAAGAAACTAAGCACTTCAGGGTAGATGAAGAAGGTGTGCTGTGGTTTAAGGATAGATTAGTGGTACCTAAGGACCGAGAGCTTAGAGATCAGATCCTGTCCGAAGCACATTCTTCCAAGTTGTCCATCCATCCTGGTAGTAATAAGATGTATTATGATTTGAAGCCACTTTATTGGTGGACCAAGATGCGGAAAGAAATAGCTGCATATGTTGCTAGGTGTGACACCTGCTGTAGAGTTAAAGCTGTGCACATGAAAGCTGGGTTACTTCAACCACTTTCTATCCTAGGTTGGAAATGGGAAGAGATAAGTATGGATTTCATTGTCGGACTTCCTCCTACTGTCAAAAATCATAACTCCATCTGGGTAATTGTGGATCATTTAACCAAATCAGCTCACTTCATTCCTGTTAGAGTGGACTATCGTCCCACTGACTATGTTGAGTTGTACTTCAATCAGATAGTTCGGCTCCATGGGGTACCTCATACTATCGTTTCTGACCGTGGTCCCCAGTTCACTGCTCGCTTTTGGGAGCACTTGCATCACCTTCTGGGAACCAAGTTAGTGAGAAGCTCTGCTTATCACCTCTAGACGTCAGGTCAGACGAAACGAGTTAACCAAATCTTGGAAGATCTGTTGCGGGCATGTGTAATTTCATCCAAGGGTTCTTGGAAAAAATGGTTACCTCTAGCCGAGTTTTCGTACAATAATAGTTACCAAGAGAGTATTAAGATGGCCCCGTTCGAAGCCTTGTACGGTCGTAAGTGTAGAACTCCACTAAATTGGGTAGAAGCTGGTGAAAGGAGGTATTATGGTATTGATTTTGTCAAGGAAGCCGAGGAACAAGTCCGTACTATCCAAAAACACATGGCTGCAGCCCAAGCTAGACAGAAAAGTTATGCTGATCGTCGTAGAAAGCCACTCGAATTTGAAGTTGGAGACTTCGTTTATTTGAAAGTTTCTCCAATGAAGAGTGTCCAACGTTTTGGTGTCAAGCGGAAACTTGCACTGAGATACGTGGGTCCTTTCCAGATAATCGGCAAGAGTGGAGCTGTTGCGTACAAGATCCAGTTACCTCCTGAAATGAGTGCCATATTCAATGTCTTCCATGTATCTTAGCTCAAGAAGTGTCTTCGAGTTCCTGAGGAAAGAGTTCCTTTAGGAGATATCAGGCTTGAATCTGATTTAACTTACGAAGAAAAGCCAGTCTGAGTGATCGATACTCAAGAACGAGTAACTAGAAGCCGAGTGGTTAAATGGTATAAAGTGATGTGGAGTAATCATGGTAGTGAAAGTGACGCTACGTGGGAACGGGAGGACTATTTGCGGGATGGTTATAAGGAATTCTATGAAAAATGGTACGCTTTCCAAATCTCGGGACGAGTTTTTTATAAGGGGGGAGGGCTGTAACACCCCAGGTGTTTAGCTCCATAATTGCACTGCATTTGCATTAGCATGGACATTCATCATTTCATTATGTTTACTTTATTTGCATCAAATGTGGGTGGTTTAGGGTTTTGAATTGTTCCAATCTTGTGGCACTAGGAAGTTGGGGTAGCAAAAGGGTAGAGTGGCTAATTGGATCCTACAATACCTTAATCTCACTTAGAGTAACTAATGGAGCAAGGTTCATGTTGACCAAAATTACCAAAATGACCTCCAAGGTGTGGTTGACCAGCATTTGGCCCTAGGATGCCTTAGTTTGACCAATTAAAAAGTCTAGCTTAGGGACCTTGCATGGAGGAGCACCCTTAATCAAAGTTGTAGGGAATTTTATGGGGAACAAAAGTCTCAATATGACAATCTCATGAAACTGACCAGAGCATGCTCAAAATTGGCCCACAAGTCAGCTAGAGGGGCTGTCTCAGCACTTAGAATTTTTCTAAGTCTCAAAAGTGTCCCTCCAGTTTGATAGTGACCTACTTTGGAAGCTTGTAGTTTGCAAACCAGACCAAACCAGCCCCAACTCATGTTGACACTTTTGTAGTACTCACTAAGCTCTACAACAATGTCAACATCACCATCACCTAGTTCTAAATGGTTTAGGAGATATGGTGTCTAGAAAATCGGGTTTCAGTCGGCATAGTGACTGAAACTAAGTTTCAGTTTTCGGGTGACCCACTTTGGAGCTCTGTAGTTTCAAATCTAGGCCGAACTAGTCCAAGTTCCAATTGACAATTTTATAGCCCTTATATAGCTCTACAACTTTGATGTTAACATCTACCACTAACTCAAACTGAATCGGGAGTTAATCACTGTCAAAGTCGCCGTGTTAGTCACCGGTTTCAGGCTGCCATTCAGCTTCGACAGTCAAGCCGCGGCCGACCGATGCCAGGGTTCAGTCACCGCGTGTCGCACCCGAGCGCGCGTAGGGCACCACAACGTCGTGTTTGCATGCCCGTGGAGGTTAAGTGTCGCCCCCTCGTCGGTTTTCCTAGTCACTTTCCCCTCTTGCTCCCTCTGTCCTCGCCCGGGGCGGAGAACCGAGCACCACTGCTCCGTCCGGCCGCCGAGCCCTCGCCGTTGCGTCGCAGCCTCTGCCACCTTGACCGGAGCTCCGCCCGGACCTTGTTGACCTCGTCAAACCCCTAGCAGCACCGATCAAGCCCGAGGTGAGCCGCATTGCCGCCTCCGCCCATCCCAAGTGCCACCGGAGCTCCGCCGTGTTTAGGGTCACCGTGGCCAGCACCACACCGTAGTCCTCCACCTTCCCTCGCTCACGTCCCCTCCTCCCTATCACACGTAGATGCTCGGGTGAAGACGCTACCGCCATCATCGGTCCGGTCGGGCCGGAACACGGCCGCGCACTGCCGCACCATGGCTGCCAGCCAGGTGTTCACGCAGTCAAGCGGCTCCGCCCCATTCCCATCTAATTGCGTAGCCTCGGGAGGTCCGCTAGGGTTCCAGGAAGCTGGTGCACCCCTCGCCCGGCCGTCTAGCGGCCAGAACTCACCGGCGTGCCGCCAGGCGTCACTGCCGTCCGCCCTCACCATCGGTATGGGTGCTCTGGTGTGGTAGTTTTGGGGAAAAGGGTTGGCCTCGGTGCGATTTGGTCTGGGAAGCCAGCGGTGTGCTCGGGTTGGACGGGGGAGTCGCCGGCGGCGCGAAATCGCTCGCCGGAGCTTTCGGCCATCGCTCCTCTGTCCCTCGGCCGCTGACAGAGAGGGCCCGCCTGGCAGGCGCGCGTGCGCGGAAGCGGGCCGCACCGCGCGGATTGGGCCGCGTGGTTCGCCCAGGCCGGCCCGGTTGCAGGGTTTTGATTTAGTTTTTATATTTGCCGCAGAATTTAGATAAGATTTGGGAAATGTATATCTAGGGTTTTACTTGCTCAAAAATTATGAGGTAAATTTTGTTAGGGTCTGCATGATGTGTAGTATTTTAGAAAAATATAAATTTGATATGTGATGTTTAGTTTCTGGGAGATTTAAATAGGTCTTTGAAATGTGTTTTAAAAGGAAGGTAAATTTGTTAAATGAATAACTTGAGTTGTAATGTTCCAAAAATTATGAAATTTGGTGAGTAGGTTAACTTATACCTGTATTAGCTCTGGTAAAAATTTGGGCATTAGTGCTTAAGTACTTTTCAAGTTATAATGCTATCATGTTGTTTTAGGGAATACTTGAATGAATTTTAGTAATTTATCTACATGTGCAATGTTCTTATAAAGTTTTGGAGAATGTCCTGGTACCCTAAAGTGTCTAAGAAAAATATGAAATCTGTTGTTTGATACTTTTCAATGTGATTTGTTAATTATACAAAAATCAGCCTTTTTGGCTTGTGAATTTTGTGTAGGGAGTTTCTGTGAATAATTTTAGTTCAAAGTTTTACAGTAGCCTCTTTTTGGATCAGAGAGTCTCCTGTAATTTTTTTAGAATTTTATGAGCAGTTTACATATATGATTAAAATTACACTTAATTAATTAAGTAAATTAAGAAAGGGGTGTAAATAAATATTCTAGGTGGGCACATCTTACTTTCTAGTGTTTTTGTGACCAATGTGAACTTTTGGTAACATTAGTTTGGTCTTAAGGGAAATTTGTCACATAAATAAATATTTAATCTTTGCAATTCTAGGTTTTCTGGACAGCTGGTAGTATCTTTGGATTTGGCCATTCATAGAAGGGTTTGCTGGAAAACTTGTGAATACCAAAGTTGTAGTAAACTTGATAAACTAGCTTGTGTCAAAATTTATGAGCATTTGGCTTAGTAGTGTAGGAGTTATTGCTGTTTTAAATAACAGTCCAGAATTGGCTGCTCTCTGTTTTAGAGAAGACAGATTTCTGGAACTTGGGAAATTCGACATGGAAAAATTAGGAATTAAGGGTTGAGGTCTGAAAATGATTTGTAGGGCATTTCATAAGCTTTCCAGATTGTATTAGATCATATCTTTTGGAGTTGGGAATCTCCAGTTATGTTAGAAACAATTAGCTGCTGTCCAGAATGTCTTCCTGTGATATTTTGGTGTTGGATGTGGTAACCTAAGTAATGTTACTCTTGTGATTGTTAGGTGTTAGGGCCTTAACCGAAGAAGAACAGCTATACCTTAGATTGAGTAGATTAGGTGAGTACTTCTCTACCGGAGAGGAAATTTGCACTTAATAATTGAAGTGATTTGAATAGAGCTTAAGAGTGTTGTAATGCATTTCATTCCGAGCATGTTGCATCTTTCATTATGCATCCATGAGATTTATTATGAACTCATGCAATAGGTGTTCTAGAGGGGATAACTCTCCTCGAGTTCGAGCAAGTGATACCGGAGGAAATCCAAGAGCAGCCGGAGTAGCCAGAGGAATCAGCCGGCGACGAAGTTCCTGCAGGAGATCTGCCCGAGTGTCCTGATCACCGGCCATCTACCTTTCTAAAAGGCAAGCCGCGGTGCATGCTGAACCTATTGTTTTATAAATCTATCTTGAGTACTTTTAATTGTTTATTGCATTAAGTTGTAGGAGTTGTATGAAAACACTTGTTGCATTATACCTGTCCTTGTCCAGATATCGTACTTAAATCCTAAATTAGGTTTAGGCACGTGTCAATGCTTAGCCCTACTTAGTCTCGTAGAAGTCGGGTGATTTCCGGTCATCCGTGAGATGTAGGAATGAGTCACGAGTGGCTTTATGGCTATCGTGGATGGAACCATGCCTTAAAATGAATTTGAGACCGGGCGGGAATTCGATAGTACAGCCGCAAGACACTTCACGTCTTGGGTGTGGAGCTATGCCCGTCTGAGTCGTTTAAGGACCGATTCGCTGTACGTCCTTGAGTCATGTTGAACGCAGTCTAACACTTAGTTGGCCGGATAAGTCATTCCGACCGCGAAGCCGAGTAATGTGATTCAGGCCGGGAATCGAATGGTAGGTTGCTTCTTGGAGGAGAGAAAGGATGTTCTTGGGGACATTGGCGTGAGACCAAGGGGGGGTTAGAGTCCCTATGACCTGGCAGAGTGTCGCCCTTGGGGTCACAACATCATTCGGACCCGCGATTCTTGAATCATATGAACAGGTGGCCTGTGCGACCCTGGCAGGGGTCTGCACGGTGAGTGTTAGAAATACCCCTCCAGCTGGATAGAAATTCGATTCGAATCGCTGTCGCTCCCGGTTAGTGAGCACTTGACTTGAGCAGCGGCAACGTAGATCTCATTAATTGAACAGATGGTTAAGTGAATGATACAATGTTGCCACAATTTAAACCTGCTATGGATATAATGTTAATAATTGTTTGATGATAATCAAGTGCATGTTTAGTACAGGTGCTAAGATAGATGACAGGTAAATGCTAAAAATAACTGCTAGTACAGGTTGTAAGAGTTTCAATTACTTATGCCTTTCTGTAAAATGTGATGTCAGCTAGCCTCTTGTGTAAGCCTTGCATAATCCTTGGTGTCATCTTATTTCTAGTTTTCGACGGGTAAGTCTAGCTGAGTACATTCCAGTACTCAGGGTTTATTCCCTCCTGTTGCAGATGATATGCTCTATCAAGGCTTCTGCAAAACTTGTCTCCACCCTGCGGGTGACGAAGACTATATCACTAGGGCGTGATCATCTTTTATGTACTTTCCCTAATGCTTTTGCGGGTTGTGATCAGTAAGACTGGCAGTAGTTAAACAACTGGTGTGTGTTATGCTTCCGCTACTTTATGAACTTGGTTTTGTAATAATTTGCAACTCCGTTTATGTAAGTGTATTTCGGAACTACTTGTGAAATGTAATGTATGGTGTGTATGTTGAATGATGCAATCTTGGTTGTAAGCAAGTTGGTTTGAAATCCTTCGTGGTTTCGATTGACTATCGGGATTATATGGGCTCAAGTTCGAAAATTTGAGCGCTTCGGTGCTTGTTTTTGTACTTGTGCTCTTATAATTTGGTCGGTTCTGTTACACATATAATTCATCATAACATACATATAATTCACAAGTCTGATATCTGTTCCACATCTGATAACATTACAAGCTAACGCTAATGTCACATTCCATATACATTGTTATCATTGGTCTAAGCTTAGCCTTTCCCACTCATGAAGATGTTGGTGATGAGCATGCCTTCCTATGTTGGACGTTCAGTCATGGTAAAGGCCTCTGACGTGTACAATCTGGTCCATTATGAAGTTGCAAAGGTCACTGACGAGCTCCAAGGGGTTGTCATCTTTGAGTGGTGTAGGTCTCATTCCTTTCTCTTCTTGCCACTATAAGAAAACAAGTTTAGGTTTAGTATTTCATAACATATGCATGTGTTTTGTACCAAGTTTTTATACTATGAGTGAAGTGGTTCAAACTTACCCTATAGGGGTGTCTCCTGTAGACACCGGTGTTACTCATGAAAGTGCATACGTAATATCCATAGTGTATACTCCCGGGCTTCTGCTCGTGGCACTGTGTGTTTCGCATATAAAAATGGTAAGTAATGCTTTTGACAGCAACATAATGGAAGTACTAAAGTAAGTTACACTTACCGGCCATTTTGTTTTGACATACAGGTTACCCTTCCTTTTTGGATCATGCCTCCCTTTGTTCGTTAACGTAGTACCTATACGCCCTGTTCGAATGAGTTTAACAAATGCAACATGTTAATATCCAAAAGTGAACATTACAATTATATGTACAAACATATAAGCAAATGAGGATTGTCGATATGCATACATCTTGAGAATGGCAATGAAGTCTTTGTATTTCGCCTCATCCATATCTAATGAATCATAGACCCATGCCATGCCTAGCCCGACATTGACGCCTATATAAATCCAGTGGTTGCTACATGAATTTAATCATAGAAACAAATAATCTCTTTTGCATCGAACAGAATAATGTGTATTCTTAAAGCTTTAAGGATATAGTTGAACTTACTCAAAGTTGTATGGTAGCCATATATAGGTGTTAGTTTGGAGATTTTTAAAAGCTATGGAAATGTATGCCGCAACCCTAAGGGATGCTTCCATTATTTCCTTTCACCAGATCTTCCCTTTTTCCTCAATGGTCTTTCTAGCGTCTAGCTCTTTGTCATCCAGTTTCCACTTGCTAGCGTAATTAAACCTTGTCTGTGCTATTAATTGAGGGTCTAAGTACCCCGATCACACACTTAGCATTTGTTTTGAAAGGTGCACCTGCATTCTAAAAATCACGGCACGGGTTAGTTATAACAAAATCAAAATATTACAATCATATCATATCAAGAGGGCAACGACTTGCAGGCACCACGTGTGAATTAGATTCGTTTTCATCTCTCCGAGGTGAAAGGTTGTCTGGACATCATAAAAGTCAAAGGCAATTTTTCCTTTTGGGCCACCAAATGTATTGCTAGGGAAGAGTACTTCTATGAGTTCTATGGTCTTCGGAAGAGCACGCAAGTACCAATCATGGAACCTTTTCATTCCAGGTGCTAGGCACTAGATGTCCCAATTTGGTAGGAAGGGCTTGCCTCTTTCGTATCTTTTCAGGCAATCATTTGACCATGTGATGGCATCAACATTTGGATACTTGCAAGCCTGTTGCCGTTTGTTGGTGATGGCCTTATTAGATCCTGCGACTTCTTCGACTCGGTTCACTTCTTTGACTCGGTTCTCAAGCTTGAACTGGTCATGGGCATACCACTTGTGCATCAACATGACGTCTGTCATCACCACATAAGCTGGCCTTATGTGGATTGGATGCTTTTTTTAATTTCTTGCTCCTTGCGGGCACCTTCTTGTGCATGAACTTCTTTTGGAGGTGCTTGTTGCTCATGTATCAGCTCCACTTGTAGAGAAAGATTGTGGCATCTCATCAGGCCCTTGCTCTTTACGAGGCGGAGAAGATTGTGCCATCTCATTAAGCCCTAGCTCCTTACGAGGCGGAGAAGCCTGTGGCATCTCAAGCACATGCTCGCTAGGAGGTGTGGAAGGTTGTGGCATCTCAAGCAAGTGGTGGTCACGAGATGGTGAATGTATCTCCCCGTCCTCAAGAACTCTCTCAACTTTGAACAGGCGACGAACAAATAGTCAATATAATGTCCTATTTGTGCCAGAGGATGAACTGGTTCATTACTTCTCCGAGTAACAATAGTCCCTCACGGAAGTTGGGTGGTTTATCTTCCATTGGCTGAACTCGGGCTTCACGGTATGCACCTCGACCCCAGTGTAATTTGGCGAGATCATATTATTGTGATGCAAGCCACCTAGAAGATGTGCCACAACTGTTGCCACCTCAATCATATTTGATTTCCCACCGATGAGAACGACCAAGCTTCAACTAGTTGGTTCCCGTATGCGATCGACGGGGGTTGTGGCTATAGTGGAACCTTGGCTACTAGGAACTTCCGGAGGATTGCCAACTAATGCTAGTTGTCTCGGCAGTGCCATTACTATCCGTGGTTGCCGATGAGACAGTCCTTGCTCCTCTAGCGCCTTCGCAACTAGAGCCTTCACTTGGAGCTTAAGATTAGCCTCTCGGTCTTTGCCATGTTTCTTGTACATGTCTCTATCCTCTTCGAATCTATGCTTCCAGATGTTCTTTTCCCTAGCCCCCCTAACGCTATCTGTGTGCTCGGGGTTTCCCAAGTAAAGGATAAGCTTGTTCCTCTCTCTAGAAGGCTTGAATGAGCCCTTCTGTTTCTCTTCACCATATTTCAATATCTTTGGTACTGCCTGTTTGGTCTTCGACTTATCAAACTTAAGCACACTGGATGCTTCTTTATTCTTCGAAAGGGTCCAGTTCCTTGTGCACTTCATAAACCCGTACAAGTTGTATGCTCCGAATGCGGCGACCTCTTCCTCCATCTTCCTAAACTCCACTTCCTTCCCATAGTAGCCACCAGACCTAGACGATGGTGGTGGATGTTCTTCTTCACCGGCTCGATGTTACGGGCACTGAGGTCCAATGCTTCTGGTGTAGTCTTCTGAGCCACAAGCTCAGCCCATTGTCTAGGAGTTATGTAGCCGAACTCATGAAAGGGAGTTAACCCCTTTTGGATATATTTGGTATGTTGAGTTGCGACTTCCAACGTCAGAATGACTCTCCCATTTGCTTACGAGCTTGACGTTTTACTAGTTCATGGGTTCCTTCGAGAAATCTAAAATTGACCAATAGCTTCTTCTCCCAAAGGTATCTCTTTGTCTCCTTTGTTATGTCCTTCCAAGTTGGGAGTTCAACTCATCTCTTACTAGCGCCCTGATTGCATTACGGAATCATCCTCTGAGATCCATTGGCTGAAGGATCTCCCCTGCTAGCTTGACCTCTGTTACCACATAGAGTGCCTTATCTGGATATTGGTTCACTTTTCTATCCCCTCATTTTCTCTTCGGCTTTTCACCCAATTTTGTGGCTTCAGGCTATGGAGCAGAGGCCTCAATGTCCAACTCTATGGTTGTTGCCTCTGGTCCTCCTTCCTCTGTTCTATCTTGTACGGCGAGATGTCGCCAATGTTGTCTTTTTCGAGTTTGAGGAGGGGCCTATTCAGGAGGTCAAAGTGTTAGTAATTATAACACAATCAAAGCGTTACCAAAATTTAGAAACTACAACTTTATTCCTACCTCCTCATTCGGGTCAAAATCCTTGTCCAACTCCTCCGTTGGCCTCCGTCTAGTTTCAGGTGGGAAAGGATCCATGTGACTTTCATATCCCTCTTCTTCATCCTCGTCATTGTCATCTTCATCATCATCATCTTCTTCGTCACCTTCAGCAGCCTCTCCTGCTCTTCCCTTTGCTCCCCTTCCTCTCTTTGTCTCTCATTAGCCTCCTCGTCGAATGGCTCCTAAGCATCACTGCTATATTCTTTTCTACCTCCTCATCGAACTGCTCCTAAGCAAGCACATCTAGTTTTGCCACTTCAAAGGTTGGCCCGTGCCCAGGGCTTCGGGTTGCATCGTCTATTGTTCGCGTCATTTTGTGTTTTGTTCTAATACATGCAAGAAATTTGATTTTAGAGACGCGAGAAAGGCTACTAAATCATATAGGTATTCATATATAGCTCTCAAATGAGCGGGTTGCAACACTATACAGCCGTCCACCGCCTGTTGGTGATCACTAGTCACACCCGGTTTTAAGGACAAAACCAGATATACACTAAATGTGAAATAAAGAGGTCAAATCTCACATATAGATGCAGATAAGTGTAATATCAAAAGACAAATGCTTATTAAACATAACGCAATAGTATAAGATATAACCTTAGAGAGCACACAGCGAAAAGACAACTCCGAACACTAGGTGTAGACTTCACTCCAGGAACAAACTGACTGGTTGATCATAAACCTAAAAACTCCAGAGACTATCCTAAGGTGTGGGAAATAGCAAGAGTGAGTCCATGTCGAACTCAACAAATATATCATGGGGTTCATGAGGCTCAAAAGTTGACACTGGTTTACTGCAATAGCTTTTAGTGAGTCATCTTTTAGCAATTGAGTAGCAACAAGTTTAACATAAGCCCAAATAACCTCATGATCATGTAAACGAGAATAATGTATAGCAAGAAACAATAATCATTAGTGAGCATCAATATTATCAGTATTATCATTATCATCAGTGTTCATCATTTATTCTGTAAGGGTCCAAGGCCACTCGTGACCGTGAGCACGGCTGTTATAACAGTTTTACACTCTACAGAGGTTGTACACTTTCACTATGAGTCGTGATTTACCCTTTCGCCCGAGGTAGCTAATCTCTTGACCCACTTCCGAGGAAGGTCGGCAGGGTTCACAATGAAGTCTTTCAAAGGTTCGTCTAACAGGTTAGGGCCGCTAGGTTTCATCAGTCAGTCTGTGTGATACAACCACGCAGGGATCCACAGTCTGCTTTTCCCCATTTGCGCCACAAGGGTAACCTCTAACAAGCTAGAAAAGGTCCTTCTATATGACTAAAGTCAGAGCCATATAGCCCTCACAGTTGTACTGTAAGTCTCTGATGTTCGCTTACAGATGAGTCCTTATAGAGAGAAACTAGAGTACCATAAAAACAACCCAATATGCTCTAGCCCTCATGAGACATGTTGCTTTAAAGGATCTTTTAAATGTTTATTGCATATACCATTAGTCAAGTTACAGATCATGGTTATTTATCTTGAGCACTAGCATAAATACTACCCAAAACAATATCCCATGGGTGTCAAGGTACAAGATACAAAAGCTAGGATATCCCTAGTGGTAACAAGGTAGACACATGCACATGAATTAAGTATATTAAAGGTGAATAGGAAACAAGGATGATCTCATGCTATACTTGCCTTAAATTGAGATCCTTCTTTCTGTAGATTTGTAACCTCCAAAGAACTGCTTCTTGATCACCACGTAAAGCTCACCGACTGGACATGATTATAAAGCACCACACAAGTGTCCATACAATCATACATGAAGCAAACAATAGATCTAAATTAGAATAGTACACCAAACATATGAAACAACGTGTGAAAAGGTTTTAAAGATGTTATACGCGTTGCTACGAACACATAGGCGCGAAAAGCACGCTAATCGAAGCTATGGTTGAAAAGATACATCTACCGAAAGATTTTGTTGTATAAAATGAAAAATTATAGGTCTCATTTGTTTTAACTATATAAAATCATATATATAGGATAAAATACTTTTTATAGATATTCAAAAGTGACTTAGGCTAAATTACATTTAAATTTAGAAAACTAAAGGAGAAATCAATAATATTTTATTTATAAATCTAGTTGCACAGTTATTAATCAAGTTAGATCTAAACTATGAAATTCTAGAGATTTTGATAAAGAAAACATTAATACTAATACGTAGTTCATGTTGTTATAAATCCATTGCAATTTGAACGGACTAATTCGGAATTAAAACAAATAAGTTATGAATTAAACGAGATTTTCTTTAGGAAAATAATAGATTAAATCTAACATCGAATCTTAAAGGTAGAAAACCTAACCAACAGTAGCACTAATAGTATAAAAAGTTTGTAAAACTCTTCTACACGTTACTACGATCACACAGACATAAAGATCACGAAATTCGGATTTAAAACGTGAAAGTTATGAATTTTCTAAGATTTCCTATAGATAAATAATTACTTTAATATAAACTCAAAAATTAAATTTTCCAAACCTACTGTACAGTACTACCAACATGTAGAGCTCGCAAATACGAATCTAACGCAATTTGAACGGGTCAAATCGGAGTTAAAACGTAGAAGATATGGCCTAAACAAGATAGTGGCAGTTTTGTAAATACCTAGAATTTTAATTTTGAAAATAAATCAAAATCTGGTTTTTAATGTGATAGACATCGGAATTCAAGTAAATACATCTTCTTCTTCTTGGAGTAGAATGTATGCTCACGAGAAAGCAGCCTGGTGGCTTCGTTGGACGGCGGCAAGAGAAGGAGGAGAAAATATAATTTACTACACGAGAGATTTCTCAAACTAGGGGCTACTCTTACGGTAGTTTTTGGTGTGTTTTGCCCATGAGGTAGGTACATATATATATAGGGAGAAAAACTCTCCACCTCCATGTCAACTAGCGATATGGTGCTAATTGACGTTGCACAATCCACCTCTGCTAATGGGCCTAAGTAATCATTTAAGCCCATTAGTAAATAAATGTATGGGCCTTTGAGATTTATTAGGATTATTACACATGGGCTTTGAGCGTTGGAAAAAAAATGAGAGATTTATTATTTTCAGAATTAATTATTTTCATGGATAAAATAATTTCAGAAAAGTCCAGAATTATTATTTAAGCCGCGAAAAATACTCCGAAAGCTCCAAAAATTTAGAGAAATTTTCCAGAGATATTATGGAACATGAGGAACCCAAATAAAGTATTTGGAGCTCACTAAAAGGTAATTTTAGAGCATCTAAAAATTAGATTATGCTCACAGACAAGTGGAAACAAGCTACAAAAAAAGTCAGAAAAATTCTCAAGAAGTTTGTAGAGGTTGATTGACGGATGAGAAACAAGGAATTTGATTGTATAAAAATAATATATGTATATCGGAGAAGGAAAATCGACCTAAACGCATTTTAAAAGAACAACTTAAATTCATTTTGATCTTTGGTCAAAACCAAGCAATACAAAAATACAAATGCATCAGCATGTATGGACAACAATGTTGCTAAACCTTCTGATAGATTTTAATTTAATGAAAAATATTATTTTTCCTATGTTTCCATGAGCACTGGAATACAAAATTAAATTACTTTGCATCTATTTTGAAAAGAGCAAATTTTAGGGTGTTACAATTCTAACCCCCTTAAGATGAATCTCGTCCTCGAGATTCGGAAGATGATGATCAAAGAGATAGGGCTACTTCGTCATTAAATCTTCTTCTCTTCCTCAAGTAGTTCCATCCTCTTGATAGGGATTCCGCTTTACTTTGCACACTTTAATAATCTTTCTCCAAGTAACTCGCTCAACCATCTCCAAGATGTTGATAGGGACTCCGAACAAACCTTCAGGTAGCCCTATTTATTAAGCCACTTCTCTTTTTATATTAAGAACCATAAATAAACCAATGTTTCAAACTGCGAACTTGTCCTTCATATCGTAACTCCTAGTCCTTCTCCTAAGGGCCACCTTGAGATGCACAATCTCCAACTGGAAAGCCTAATCTATTCTTCATGTGCCAATATATATCCTCTTCTGACAAATCACTTTAGGTTATCCTTACTAGTCCATATTGCCAAATCCACAACATTGGAGTCTATACTCAGGTTAAGTTGCCCAACTCTTAAAAACAACTCTTAGTCCATGGTGTCATCCGAATCTTTTAGCATAACTCTCCTTTGCTAAGGGCATCGGCAATGACTTTTGTTTTCTAGGCTACACACTTCCTAGTCGTAATCCTTGACCAATATTAATCCAATGATTTGCATCAAAAAAAAATTAATCCAATGATGATGAGCCACAAGCTCAAAACCAACTTTGTGAAGATGTCCTTTAGATTCTTACGATCCACATAGATGTCACTCTTATGTCCAGGATTATAAGGCCTCCAATGACCCTCTAATAGAATCTCACTACTCCAGGGTAACTCCGAGTCACACCTGCATCCTTGGGTGGGTTCCAATTCAACACATCACAACCTTCTTGAGTTCTCCATAATTCCACCATTAGCGATAAACTAACCAAGAAGAGAACTTCCCTCAGTCAAAACTTACTCATCATGCTTGGTGTAACATTGAGGTTTTCTGAGTCTCTGTAGAACCAACTGTAGATGTCCAATATCTCCTTCCTATGTCATCACTGCCAACTCGTCCTGGGTATGGTGAAGATTGAATTCCCTACTGATGATAGCTCGAATCAAAGATCCATCTTAACCAAAATACGAGCTCCTTGTAGATGATCCAACAAGTCACCAATTGTAAGCAAAGGGTACACACGCTTGATGAGGATCTCGCAACAATTGGGTTAACTGATACTTCCAAGTGAAGCACTCGAACATATGAAACCTTGGTCTCGCATCTTCATTAACTTGGCTACCCCCTTAAGAAAAGATCAACCAGGGGATGCCAAGGGTAACTTGCATCATCTTTAGTATAAGTTAACTACCATCATGTCCTAATTCTTTAGAGGCTTGTGTATAGAAGTAGAAGCAAATAGCCTGAAGTTTCCTCGCGAGAGGAAAAAACAGTGCAGTAAAACAACAATAACTCTCATTCCATTTATCCAATGTAGTTGCAGCTTATACCGTTGGAAAGCTGATCAAATTCTCCACAACTTTCATGTAAAACACTTTTCCAAATTCTGTAGTTAAGTTTGTCAAAAACAGTACACAACCGAAACTGTTCCAGGTTGCTGACAGCATAGTTATATCATCTTGTGATTTTCATAACTCCCAATCCAAAATAGCCATGAGGGTGGTTTTTGCGGCTAGATAAAGATGTCGAAGCCTAATGTTGTCTAGAATTTTCTCATGATTTATGGTCATCCAAAGACAGATGTATAAGCCAAATGACATAGACTGCTCTAAAAGGGTAGGATGTAGAGAGTCAAAATAAACCAACCCATCTACCTATTCAATAATCCTTATATCTTAAGCCGATATCTAAATGAAATTGTGGGATCCACAAATTCATTGCAATCATTACAAAGATCCAAATCAAGCATAAACATAATGACAACAAACGGAACACTGAAGGTTCACACTTCAAACATTGAGTCAACTGGCGATACTATTGTTCTCTTCATAACAAGGGTAAGGATCCTAAAGCTCATCTTTCAATTTCGCAAGAAGGGGAGGTGAGGAATGGTTCTAAAAAGCATATCAAATCAAGGAGTGTAGATAAGATTCAAAGGCTTAAAACAAGCCTCATGGAGAAGATGAATATCAAGGGTGGAGATATAGTGGACAAAAAAATAGCAAGGTTTATACAACAAGGATTTCATAGCAGATTATAAACCTTAAAATGACCATTTTCTAACTAGGCTTGGGTCCTACAGTCAGCATTACTCTGATACCACTCTGTCACACCCGGTTTTAAGGACAAAACCAGATATACACTAAATGTGAAATAATGAGGTCAAATCTCACATATAGCTGCAGATAAGTGTAATACCAAAAGACAAACGCTTATTAAACATAACGCAATAGTATAAGATATAACCTTAGAGAGTACACAGCGGAAAGACAACTCCGAGCACCGGGTGTAGACTTCACTCTAGAAACAAACTGACTGGTTGATCACAAACCTAAAAACTCTAGAGACTATCCTAAGGTGTGGGAAATAGCAAGAGTGAGTCCATGTCGAACTCAACAAATATATCATGGGGTTCATGAGGCTCAAAAGTTGACACTGGTTTACTGCAATAGCTTTTAGTGAGTCAACTTTTAGCAATTGAGTAGCAACAAGTTTAACATAAGCCCAAATAACCTCATGATCATGTAAACGAGAATAATGTATAGCAAGAAACAATAATCATTAGTGAGCATCAATATCATTAGTATTATCATTATCATCAGTGTTCATCATTTATTCTGTAAGGGTCCAAGGCCACTCGTGACCGTGAGCACGGTTGTTATAATAGTTTTACACTCTACAGAGGTTGTATACTTTTACTATGAGTCGTGATTTACCCTTTCGCCCGAGGTAGCTAATCTCTTGACCCACTTCCAAGGAAGGTCGGCAGGGTTCACTATGAAGTCTTTCAAAGGTTCGTCTAACAGGTTAGGGCCACTAGGTTTCATCAGTCAGTCTGTGTGATACAATCACGCAGGGATCCATAGTCTGCTTTTCCCCATTTGCGCCACAAGGGTAACCTCTAACAAGCTAGAAAAGGTCCTTCTATATGACTAAAGCCAGAGCCATATAGCCCTCACAGTTGTACTGTAAGTCTCGGATGTTCGCTTACAGATGAGTCCTTATGGAGAGAAACTAGAGCACCATAAAAACAACCCAATATGCTCTAGCCCTCTTAAGACATGTTGCTTTAAAGTATCTTTTAAATGTTTATTGCATATACCATTAGTCAAGTTACAGATCATGGTTATTTATCTTGAGCACTAGCATAAATACTACCCAAAACAATATCCCATGGGTTTCAAGGTATAAGATACAAAAGCTAGGATATCCCTAGTGGTAACAGGGTAGACACATGCACATGAATTAAGTATATTAAAGGTGAATAGGAAACAAGGATGATCCCATGCTATACTTGCCTTAAATTGAGATCCTTCTTTCTGTAGATTTGTAACCTCCAAAGAACTGCTTCTTGATCACCACGTAAAGCTCACCGACTAGACATGATTATAAAGCACCACACAAGTGTCCATACAATCATACATGAAGCAAACAATAGATCTAAATTAGAATAGTACACCAAACATATGAAACAATGTGTGAAAAGGTTTTCAAGATGTTATACGCGTTGCTACGAACACACAGGCGCGAAAAGCACGCTAATCGAAGCTATGGTTGAAAAGATACATCTACCGAAAGATTTTATTGTATAAAACAGAAAATTATAGGTCTCATTTGTTTTAACTATATAAAATCATATATATAGGATAAAATACTTTTTATAGATATTCAAAAGTGACTTAGGCTAAATTACATTTAAATTTAGAAAACTAAAGGAGAAATCAATAATATTTTATTTATAAATCTAGTTACACAGTTATTAATCAAGTTAGATCTAAACTATGAAATTCTAGAGATTTTGATAAAGAAAACATTAATACTAATACGTAGTTCATGTTGTTATAAATCTATTGCAATTTGAACGGACTAATTCGGAATTAAAACAAATAAGTTATGAATTAAACGAGATTTTCTTTAGTAAATTAATAGATTAAATCTAACATCAAATCTTAAAGGTAGAAAACCTAACCAACAGTAGCACTAACAGTATAAAAAGTTTGTAAAACTTTTCTACACGTTACTACGATCATACAGACGTAAAGATCACGAAATTCGGATTTAAAACGTGAAAGTTTTGAATTTTCTAAGATTTCCTATAGATAAATAATTACTTTAATATAAACTCAAAAATTAAATTTTCCAAACCTACTGTACAGTACTTCAACATGTAGAGCTCGCAAATACGAACCTAACGCAATTTGAACAGGTCAAATCGGAGTTAAAACGTAGAAGATATGGCCTAAACAAGATAGTGGCAGTTTGGTAAATACCTAGAATTTTAATTTCGAAAATAAATCAAAATCTGATTTTTAATGTGATCTAGACAGTGGAATTCAAGTAAATACCTCTTCTTATTCTTAGAGTAGAACATATGCTCACGAGCAAGCAGCCTGGTGGCTTCGTCGGACTGCGACAAGAGAAGGAGGAGAAAATATAATTTACTACATGAGAGATTTCCTAAATTAGGGGCTCCTCTTATGGTAGTTTTTGGTGGGCTTTGCCCATGGGGTAGGTACATATATATAGGGAGGAAAACTCTCCACCTCCATATCAACTAGCGATATGTGCTAATTGACGTTGCACCATCCACCTCCGCTAATAGGCCTAAGTAATCATTTAAGCCCATTAGTAAATAAATGTATGGGCCTTTGAGATTTATTAGGATTATTGCACATGGGCTTTGAGGGTTGGAAAAAAATGAGAGATTTATTATTTTCGGAATTAATTATTTTCATGGATAAAATAATTCCAGAAAAGTCTAGAATTATTATTTAAGCCACGAAAAATACTCCGAAAGCTCCGAAAATTCAGGGAAATTTTCTAGAGACATTATGGAACATGAGGAACCCAAATAAAGTATTTGGAGCTCACTAAAAGGTAATTTTGGAGCATCTAAAAATTAGATTATGCTCACAGACAAGTGGAAACAAGCTATAGAAAAAGTCAGAAAAATTTCTGAGAAGTTTGTAGAGGTTGATTGACGGATGAGAAACATGGAATTTGATTGTATAAAAATAATATATGTATATCAGAGAAGGAAAATCGACCTAAACGCATTTTGAAAGAACAACTTGAATTTATTTTGATCTTTGGTCAAAACCAAGCAATGCAAAAACACAAATGCATCAGCATGTATGCACAACAATGTTGCTAAACGTTCTGATAGATTTTAATTTAATGAAAAATATTATTTTTCTATGTTTCCATGAGCACTAGAATATAAAATTAAATTATTTTGCATCTATTTTGAAAAGAGCAAATTTTAGGGTGTTACATCACTGATCATAGACAAACATGACAGTCATTAATAGGAGAGGAGAAAACAAAAGTCATTAATAGGAGAGGAGAAAAGAAAAGAAAACCCAATGGCACTACAAGACCATAAACTCCTGGAGGAGACTAATATCCAATGGCACTCCATTCGAGACAAGTTTCCTCCAGAAGCTTATGGTCTAGGAGAAGCGTAGGGTCAAATTCAAATTTCAGAAAATACTTGACTGTCATGCTATCTCACTACACCCTTTTTTATCATCAAGCAATAGATCGTCATGCCAAGTTCCTCACAATTTCATCAAAGGCAAAAGAGAGCAGAGGAGAGGAGAGTTGGCAAAAAAAAAAGCAAAAGCTGCTTGCCAAAAAAAATAGAGCAGCTACTACCAAACATAGAGTAAAGGAGAGTAGTAGCAGTAGCAGTAGCAGCAGCAGCAGCAGCAGTAGGACAGCAGCACTAGTATTAATAGTAGGACATCAGCAGTAGTACTAGTACTAGGATAGTAGCAGTAGTATTAGTAGTAGGGAAGCAGTAGTAGTAGGAAAGAGAGAAGAGAGTAGTAGAAGTAGCACTAGTAGGACAGCAATACTAGTAGTAGAAGTATTTGGAGTAGTAGAAGTACTTGGAGTAGTAGTAGAACAGTAGTAGTAGTACAAGTAGTTGGAGTAGTAGGACAGCAGTAGGAGGGATGAGAGAAGAGAGTAGTAAAAATAAAATTCATGTTCTGGACAGTAATGGTTAAGCTAACAGACTAGTGATCATATATAAAGTTCAACATTAGGACAACACACACATGTTGCTAGTGGATGATATCAACAGTATGTTACTATGTTAACATCAAAACTATACCAACAGACTAGTGATCATATATAACCAAAAGGACAAAGCAGCTAAGATAACAACTAGTGAGCACAAGGAAGCATTGCTGCAGTAGAAACATGTCAATAATCGAGCCATAAATTAATCCGATAAAACAGCAATAGAAGAAGTAGGTCAAGCCTCATAAACATGTCAATCATCATTTGATCATGAACTTGGAGAATCAAGCATCATAACAGAGAAGTGCGTAAAGGTAAGGTAGGGGTAGCTGGTAATGATGTCAAGTTCCTCACAAATTCTTAATCATCAGCTCATATTCCAGAAAATGTATGGAGTTGGACAATTTCATCATAGGCAAAAGAGAGGAGAGAAGAGGAGAATTGGCCAAAGAAGCAGCAGCTGCTGCCATATATAATCACAGAAACAACGACAGTTGTTGCAAAGGATCTGAGAGCAACAGATAAGAGAGGAGAGGAGAGGAGATGAGAGGAGTAGGAGTAGGAGAAGTAGAAGTAGTAGCAAAGGAGAGGAGAGGAGCAATTGAAGTAGTAGAAGTAGTAGGAGTAGGAGAATGCCATTTATAATACAAAATTATTATCCCAACAAAAACTGCACAGGCTGCAATTTTAAGCATACAATACAAAAATGTTTCCCAACAAAAACAATGCCGTGGATGGCTGGATGACTGGATGCAATGATAAATAGATAGAGAGGGAAGTGAAAAGAGTAATAGAGGTCTGCATATCACTTCAAAACAGGAGAGTAGAAGAAAAGAGGAGAGGAGAGTAGGCCAAAACAGCGGCAGCTATTGCAAAGGATATGAGAGCAAAGGAGAGGAAAGAAACAGCAATTTAACTAAAGATATAACACATAGTAATGTATAGTACCAGGGATATAAAACAAAGGGATCAGGTTAACACTTAACTGAAAATTCAGACTATGGTTAAACCAGGGAGCAAGAATAAATCATAGCCGGAGTTCTAGACTATAGAAAATTATGTTTTTTAACAATTTGGAAAGCTTAAGAAAAGCACTACAACTTCCTAGTTATTGAAAGGAGCTAGTTTTGATGTTAACATGGTCGAAATACACAAAAGTCCAGAACTGTACAGCACACAGTCAAAACCTGACAACGAACTGCAAAAATTCATATCTCCCAAACCTAAGGAGATAAAATTATGAAATTTTTGGACAGCACAAATGAATAAATCCCCTCCAAGTTTTTTATCAACAAGTTTCCTAGGGAATGCCATTTATAATATGAAATTATTATCCCAACAACAACTGCACAGGTTGTAGTTTTCAGCATACAATGCAAAAATGTTTCCCAACAAAAACAATGCCATGGATGGCTGGATGGCTGGATGCACCAATAAATAGAGAGAGAGCGGGAGATGGAACCACTGCCACCACAACACGATATACAGAAAACAACTCACCATAACTAGCCCCACACACACTTTATACTTTTCGTTGTACTAATCTGGACCGGCATATAATCAAGATCCAAATCAAACAAAAAACATATAGCTAGTTGGGTTGCTAGACTTGTTATTAATTCCTGTTATATATCAAAGTAGCATTGCTAGACATTAGCATCCAATCCCTATCAGATCAAAAAGATATTCCAAAGTTCAGTTATCTTATCTCAATTTCACTCTTACACATACACATTAGCATCCAATGGCTATCAGCTCAACTTCACAAAGGCTCAAATTCAGTATCATTATTAATCACAAAGCTTAATTCGACATTAGCGTCAGCAAGCACAGCATGAACTCAAAATCCCTCGGCATCAGCAAGCACAGCATGAACTCAGAATATTTATACATAAACAATTTGCTGATATATATTATATCTTTATTTTCTTTTTAAAAAAACCAAAAAAAATTCAAAAATTGAAAATTCAAATTTCAAAAACACGAATAGAAATTTAGGACAGTAAATGAACTCAAATGAAAATGTTGTAAACACCAAAGTTGTATAACTCATCAAGATGTTCAACTTTTATCTTAGTCATCTTTTCATGCGACTTTGTTTGAACAAATGAAAATTTGAATTTCAAAAAATGGCAACTTCAGACAACATTTTGAAAGAGCAAATGATTTTAGCTAAAAAATTATGAATATAAAAGTTGTAGAACTCATCAAGATCTACAACTTTTATTTTGTGAATAATATTTACTACAACATTGTCGGATGAAGAAATGACCAAAATAAAAGTTATAGATCTTGATGAGTTCTACAACTTTTATGTCGATAACTTTTTCAACTGAAATCATTTGCTCTTTCAAAATGTTGTCTGAAGTTGCCATTTTTGAAATTCAAAATTTGAATTGTTCAAACAAAGTCACATGAAAAGATGACTAAAATGATAGCTGTAAGAACACAACAAATTGATAGAGCATGATTTTAGAAAATTATAGGAAAAAATCATCAAATTTAAAGTTAGAATGGAAGAGAAAGACTAGTTACAAGTTTTAGCCAGAGATTAAAAAAATAAATCAGACCTCTTCAATAATTTAAAAATTGAATTTCAAACATCATATTTAAACAGTTAATGATTTCAAATAGAAAAGTTGTAAACAGCAAGTTATAGAACCCATCGGGATCTACAACTTTCATTTTTGGCATTTCTTCAACTAACTTTGTTTCAATAATTCAAAATTTGAATTTCAAAAAATAACAACTTAAAAAAATATTTTCAAACTGTAATTGATTTCAACTGAAAAAGTCATAAAAATAAAAGTTGTAGATGTCATCAAGATCTATAACTTTTATTTGGTCATTTCTTCATCCGACTTCATTTGAACAATTTAAGATTTGAATTTAAAAACATGACACTTCAAACACCATTTTAAAATAGTAAATGATTTCAAATGAAAAAAATGAGTCAGAACACAATAAATTGATAAAACATTAATATTTAGAGACTTTGAGGGAAAAATCATCCAATTTGATGTCAGTACGAGGGAGAAAGACTAGATACAATTTTTAGGCAAAGATTAAAAAGAGAAACCACACTTATTTAACAGGTCAAATTTTGAATTTCAATATATAATAACTTCGAATAGAATTTTGGGATATTAAATGACCTTAAATGAAAAAGTTACAAATATAAAAGTTGTAGAGGTCATCAAGATCTACAACTTTGTTTTGGTCATTTCTCCATCCCACTTTGTTTGAACAATTTTAAAGTTAAATTCAAAATTTGAGAACTCCTGGTCAAGTAAGTGATTTCAAATACCACATTCATCAACAGACATACATAGATAGTCTCACACACATACAAAGATAGTCTCACACACATATAGATAGTCTCACACATCACATACATAAATATAGTCTCAGTCACATACATAAATATAGTCTCACACACAGACACAAAACACTACGGGGTCACTCCAACCTCCCACCCTCGCTAGAGGCCAGGGGGGAGGCCGAGGGTTTCCCACAGTAATATGGACGAAGGTAAACGGAGGTATCCCTAAGGGAGAGCGTGGAAATAAATGCGGATTAACTACCCATTAAATTGCCAAATTAACTCTGAACACCAACGGTCCTGGATATTTATAGGCCATTCCTAGGGGCACTGGTGAAATTACAAAAGGGTTGTTCAATGGCTCACAACGCCAACACATTGCCTGAGGGCACAAAGGTAACTCTCCGTACTCCTGGCCAACTACTCCAAACACTAACAGCGCGGCCGCTGGCCTCATGATCAGCTCCGCCCTCCACCTTGGCCACGCTTGTCGAGGGTTCTTTTGTTCCTCCGCCAGACTTGGACTTCCTTCACCACCCATTACCTTCGACTCGGTCTCCGCCGTAGAGCGTTGCTCGCAAAAAAAAGAAAACAGAGCACACTTGAATTGCACGTGAACTTGTTTGATTTTGAAGAGGTTAAAAAACGAACATTTTTCTTTCTCCTTCCTTTTCTCTTTCTCGCTTATGGCCCGCCATCATTCTTGGCTTATTAGGCCAAGATGCACTGCCTGCCCGATCTGGCCATCCTAGCATACACCATGTGTGGCCTGGCCCTTTTCTCCCATGCGTCGGCCCATGCTAACGGGCCACCATATGATGTCATTGGGCCCTGCACCTGCCACTCCAAGTGTTGCACCACATGAGGAGCTGCTCTATTGTCGTGCCACCATGCACATGACATGACCACATAGAGAAACTCACACTTTCCATAACCACATACAAGTTTGGGGTCGTAGCTAATATTGCTATGTATCACCTAGCACCACTAAGCACCACTTGAACGAGAAGTACGAATAGAGTAGATATGGGAGAACCCATCCGTGATTTGGAGTCATGCTCATATGATTTAGAATAATAACTGTCTTGCAATGATATGCAGTTTCCATGTCCTACATGCGACTTGTACGTACAACACATGCTTATATGAATTAGAACAACACGCGTCCAATGATAATAGTGTCTGACTACAAGATGCGTCCAACAGTGCACAACTTCAGACTCCAACATGTATTGGGATAGATGACGCGATTTTGATCTTAAACAAATCTACAAGCTGCAAGTTGTTTACATAACTACACCATAAGTTGTAGGTTCCGTTGTAATGCACGGACGGTTACTATAAATATACTTGAAGGACCGGAAACGGCGACCAGAGGCGGGTGAATGGGAGCATCAAATTTCTTTTGAAACTTTGGTCCTTAGCTTGACAAACAACCTCAAAAGCCAACTCACACGAAAGCCGTGAGATACACGTGCTAACACGTAGCAAGATACCTCATGCGAAGTCTTGGGCACTTAGAAAAACCCTCAAGAGATGATGGAAACAAACACACGAAGCAACGGAGGAAAACAACACTTTCTGTGCACTCCCAGACTATCCGGACTGAGGCGGCGGACTGTCCGCAGGTTAGTCCTCGGACTGTCTGGGGTCACCTCTCACACTGTCCGACGGCAACAGCAGGACCAACAACAGAAACTGACCTGGGTACTGCTAACAGTGGCGAATTGTCCGGCTCACCGGAGCGGACTGTTCGCAGTTCAAGCTCTAGAAAACAAACAGAATCGAACAAGTTCTGGACACAGCTCGACGAACATTGGCGGACTGTCCGTGACCTAGGCCGGATTGTCCGTAGGCAAAACTTCTGAAAACACACCGAACTGAACAAGTTCTGGACACTGCTCAGTGGTGAACGTCGGACTGTCCGCAGCCTGGAGCCGGACTGTCCGCTGGTTAAACTAAAAAAACACGACGAGAAAACTTGGCTCTAGACTGGGCAAACCCGATCTCCGAACTGTCCATGGGTAGAACGGCGGACTGTCCGCGAATTGCGAACCAGAACAGAACAGGAGTGCCCCAAAATCGCCTCTCACTTCGAGCTCACGATTTGCACCCAAATCTTCACCAACTGCCACGAAACTTGGTAAGCATGATCACAAGGCAGTAGGGGAGCTATCACTAAGAGGTCATCGCCCAATTTGAAGCCAATGAACAAAAAATTGAGGGGGAACAAAAACACCGGTTCTTGAGACCTAGACCAAGAAATCACCCGATCTATGAGCTCGTGAGGCATTGGTTGATTTTCTTTGGTGGAAAGGCTCAACTCACGTCATAGCTCAAATCAATGCAAAAAGAACAGATCAAAATGGTCTAGAAACGACGAATTAACTCAAGAACAATAGGGGGAAGGAGAAGAACGCGAAGAACACATCAAGAACACAAAGAGTGATTCTTCTGTCGAATCCTAGAGCACACAAGGAGGATTTGGGACCTCCTTTCTCACTTGAAATCTTGGTTCTTACACAAATCACAAGGATTAGTGGACCTCTCTCTCACAAGCACCTAAGGGAGGGGAAACCCTAACAAGGATGAAAGAAAAATAAAAATGGAGGAGGTGAGGGAGATGGGGGCTTCCTCATCCTATTTAACAGGGCTATTACACAATTCCAGTTTTGCCCCCAGATACAATTGAGTCAAACCAATTAGCCCAAGTGCATTATGGTCTAACCCGGTGTCATCTTCATTCGACAGCCACCGCGCCTCCTCATCAGTAGCTTCGCCTCGATGCGAACTCCCCAATGCCACCACGTGCCGTCCGTTCCTCCTCGGAACCTCCGCCCGGGTTTTAAGGCCCAAACTTGTAAACCCACCACCGATGATTTTGAGGCCCAAACCACCAAACTCGCTCGTGAGTAGCGTACTCCATATGCGTCCCCCGCCACTCGACAAGCGTCACCGTCGTCCTCGACCGGCCGGCCGTAAAGTCCTCTGAGCCCCGCTCGACTTGCACGTCCTCCGTCTTGACTCAGACAACACGGTCACTCCCATGTACACTTGCGTTTATCGATGTCCCAGATGTCAGCCACCATAGTTGGTCATCTGGCCTCCTGGTCCCTCGGTCCAAGCCTCACGTCCGCCCTGCACCACTCCTGGTCCATCGGCATGACACATCTCCACTTGACCTTCACCCCGCCGTCGACCACCGCCTTCAAGCTCCACACCTACACAACACAAGCCAAGAGACATGTCACACGCATAGCTTTCGCCATGGTAGGGTTAGTCATCACTCAACCTTCTTCATGGATCATGTTGACAATCACTCATCACAAAACGAAACACAAGGGCACATTTCAACCTTGTGTTTGCAATCTCCCCCTTGATGAGTGTATTGGCAACACGAACAGACGAATAGCTTGGGCAAAAGAAGAAGAAGAAGAAGAGAAAACAAAGAGCTGAACCAAATGACCAAAAGCCAATGAAAAGCCAAAACGGGGTCATTTGAAATGAGAAAAACTTGGTCCCCAAAGACATGGGCAACGGCTCGACGTAACCAAGTAAAACAAAGTTATCCCTTAAGAAGAGGCAACAGGCTCAACACCACTAGCAAAGCTCGAAAAACCAAAAAACTGCTAGACCCTCCAGAAGAGGCAAAAGCTCAACACAGGCAAAAGCAACTCAAGTGCGACTCCCCCTGAACAAATGCAATCTCCCAGATGAATGCACACTCAACATGTGTCTCTCCCCCTTGGAGTGTGATCTCTCTCTCTTGGATTCGTGTGTGCTATCTCTCCCCCTTGTTGACACATGCACTTATAAGCTAAATCCAAAGACTGCAACTCCCCCTCAAAATATGCTATGAATGCACAGAATGCAGAAATGCAGAAGCTTCAAGATTATAGCAAGGAGATTGACAAGATGCTCTCATGGATATATAGCAACACATACAAGTGCTAGCAAATGCTCAAGGCGACCAAATGAGACAAAATATGTCATTTAAGCAAGTGTGGTCAAGTTAGAGCAATTTTAAAAGAGGGTTCACCACCAAAGGTGCACATAGCAAAGATAGATAGGAGACCGACCTTGTGCTACACATGTATACAAAGTGAACTACCCCAAACAAAGTTCACACATCATGTCATGAGACAAACTTGTGGTTCGATCAAATTTTAAATACCAATTGAAATTTATCAGAGTTATGCAGCTTATCACCAAAGTTTGTCAGACAAGTGTGTGCGGAAGGTTATCTGTGCCATCAAAACCTGACTTAGCGACCATGTCAAGCCTATGCCAAAGGCAATCAGAAGCTTAAAACAATGATCTTGGTATCCATTACGGAGCTCAAGTTCACCAATAAGTGCAATTTGGAGTTGTCTCGATACTCTAACATAGGATAGCACAGAGCCATCCCCGATCTTTTCAAATCACTTAGCTTGTTTTTTTAAGTTTTAGCACAAATTAAAGTTTATCAAGCAAGTGTATAACTCAAGGTATGAGTTGTAGCAACTAAGCATATATATGAAGCAAAAGAGATCTCGACACATTCTACACATGCTAGTTGCCACAAGTAGTGGTGAACACATTTCATGTTTCAACAAGTTTTAATCAAGTTCATAGTTTGGAAAACAAGCTTACCTCATAACATGCATCAATTGATCAAAAGGAGCCTAAGCCAAAAGCACATCATGTATATCCATAACATCCCCAACAAGAGCATAGTGTCAATCTAGCTACTATAAGGATGAAGCTTAGGATGCAATATGATACATGATAATATGATATGTAAGTATGATACAAAAAAACAAAGGCTAAACTACAAAGAAAAGCAAAACTAGAGTACATCAACCAAAGTTCCCGTCCTTTAAAAAGGAAAACAAACTCCAAGCTCCCCTCGCAAGCGAACAAACTGGGCTTGGTCAAGTGGTTTGGTGAAGATATCTGCGAGCTGGTTTTGGGTATCAATGTGGTGCAGATCAATATCACCTTTCTCATAGTGGTCACGCAAGAAGTGAAAGCGGACTTCTATGTGCTTTGTCTTTGAGTGGAGGACTGGGTTTTTGGCTACGCTTATGGCACTAGTGCTATCACAAAACAAAGGCACTCGCCTAAACTCTAACCCAAAGTCTCTCAGAGTAGCTATCATCCAAAGCAACTAGGAACAACAAGCAGCAGCAGCAACATATTCAGCTTCTGTAGTAGATTGGGCGACACTAGACTGCTTGCGAGAAGACCAAGACATAAGAGAAGATCCAAGAAACTGACAAGTCCCGGAAGTGGACTTCCTCTCAACACGACAACCAGCATAATCCGCATCAGAATACCTGCAAAGAAAAAGAGAGGAGGAGGCCAAAAACCAAAGACCAAACTCGGGTGAGAAACGAAAGTACCTGAGGATCTGCTTGATGGCTTGACGATGAGATGTGCGCGGCAAAGACTGAAAGTGCATGCACAAATAGACCGTGAACTGGATGTCCGGTCTCGTCGCCGTCAGGTAGCCAGGACCCTATCATGCTTCGGTATTCCTTCTGGTCCACGTCTTCTCCTTCCTTGTGTTCGTCCAGGGCCATCGTGGTCGACATGGGTGTCGAAAGAGGCTTGGCATCACCCATATCGAATTTCTTGAGTACATCCTTGGTGTACTTGCCTTGGTGCATGAATATCCCCTCACGAGTTTGCTTGATTTGCAGCCCGAGGAAGAAAGTCAATTCTCCTATGATGCTCATCTCAAATTCCCTACTCATAGTATTTGAAAACTTGGCAACAAGAGCATAAGAGGAGCCACCGAAGATTATATCACCCACGTATATCTGAACCAAAAGGATGTCAGTGCCTTGCTTGAGGAGGAACAAAGTTTTATCTATGAAACCCATTCTAAAACCCTTCTCAAGCAAGAAAGCTTTCAAGCACTCATACCAAGCTCGCGAGGCTTGTTTCAAACCATACAAGGTTTTGTGGAGTTTAAAAACATGGTTGGGGAACTTAGGATTTTCAAAGCCAGGGGGTTGCCTCACATAAACCTCTTCCTCTATGTACCCATTCAAGAAGGCACTCTTCACATCCATCTGATACAGCTTGAACCCTTTCGAAGCTGCAAATGCTAAAAGGATTCTAATGGCTTCTAGATGGGCAACAGGAGCAAAGGTTTCTTCATAGTCTATTCCCTCTTTTTGGCAAAAACCCTAAGCCACCAATCTCACCTTGTTTCTCACTACCACCCCATCCTCACTCTGTTTGTTCTCATAAACCCACTTTGTACCTATGGGGTGACACTCTAGTGGAGGTGGAACTAAAACCCACATTTGGTTCCGCTCAAAGTTCTCTAACTCCTCATGCATAGCATTGACCCAATCGGCATTAGATAGAGCGTATCCAATATCTTGAGGCTCAAAAGAAGCTACGAAAGTAGAGTGAGCACAGTGTGAGATTTGATGTGACCTGGACCGCGTGACCCGCTGGTCGATGTCACCGATCATGGTCTAAGGTGGGTGGTGACGCTGAATGTGCTGAGGTACTTCTCTCAAAGAAGTCACCACCCCCTCAACAGTAGCTGGGGCCTCCTCAGGTGTAGCCAGCGTAGGCTGAGGAGGCGGCTCGTGCAGACCCCAAGTAGTGGAAGAAGATGGATTGGGGCCGTGAGCTGAAGTAGTCATCGCAGACTCGACTGGAGCATTCGAAGAGGTTAGCTCGGTATCTCCCCAATCAGCATCTTCCTCATTCTCCTCAACAAAGATGTTCTCACCGATCTTCTGATCACTTGCACATTCAAAGACAGGAACCGAACAAGACATGGTCTCGTTGAAGGTAACCTCACAGGTCTCTATAACTCGGTTAGTTTAAAGGTTAAGTACATGATAAGCATGGGAATGTGAATCATAACCGAGAAAGATACCATTGGAGGATCAAGACTCAAATTTGTCCAAATTACCTTGTTTTAGAATGAAACACTTGCATTCAAACACTCTAAAGTGGCTTACCTTGGGTGGTCATCCAAATCGCAACTCACAAGAAGTCTTCTTCATGAAGGCTCAAAGGAAAATACAATTTGAAATGTGATACGCGGTGTTGATTGATTTGGCCCAATATCTCCTAGGAGTCCTATGCTCATCAAGCATCGTCCTGGCCACCTCAACAAGGGTCCGATTCTTGCACTCAACAACGCCATTTTGCTAAGGGACATAGGGAGAGGAAAATTGATGCTCGAGGCCTAAAGAAGTACAAAAGGTTTTAAAATGAGTATTCTTGAATTCTGTGCCATTATCACTGCGAATCGCTCTCATGGCATTCTTAGGGAACTCATTGTGCAACCAAAGAATCAAATCCCAAGCATGTGAAAAAGCCTCTGTTGACGGTAGTTATCACCTATCACAAACCATCAACTTTGTGCAAGAAAATGATCACCAATAGAAATATAGGAGGTTATTACTGATAATTTCCATGAGTTTTGGTGAATTACTATTTTCTGTAGGGATTATTCAGAGAGAAAGAAAACAATGATTAAATTAACAAAACACCACGAAACTTGATCACGATGAAAGGACACACCAGAAGACTCTAGAAGGCAAGAGAAGGCACGGGACCGAGGCGGAGACCGAGAGGCTACCAGAGGAGGCCGCCCGGCCCGCCCTCAGGCCGACCAGCCTAGCCCAGAGGCCAACTGCCTTCCCCTTTGCGTGACGCAATCCAACCGACCTCTACGTCATATTTTGACCCTTGATTGAAGTCGATTTGATCCGAGGGCTGCGGTTCATCCTACCAGACTATACAACCAGACCTAGACCCCACCCTGAGGCATCCATCATCATAAGGTCAAGACAAGATTAGAATTAGGGTTTCCAGAGAGAGATTAGAGCTCTACTTCAAGTTTAGGGTTTAGATCTAGCTAGATATAAGAAGAGTTGGGCGTTGCTCAAGATTCCGAATCGCCATTGGGAGATTTGGTAATTATATTGTAATCTCATTATTTGACTTTGTGCTACTTCAATAATATCATTATGTTTCTATTTATTTCATTCTTAGTTTATTCTAGTTGTATATTTGATATAGTCATGATTAGTAATGATTTTATGCATATGTTCGCAAAGCACTTAGTTCAATTCTGGATTGGATTAGGTGGTAGATATGATGTAAGCATGGTGCTTATATTAAATTTACTTACAAATGCACCCTATATTCCGGGACATCAAGTGGTAGATCGTGGGTGTGATATTCCTGTTGAGTCCTATGGAGCCCACTCCCCGAATATAGGCCAAGTAGAACCTGGTTACAAGGAAAGGATTGCTCTGTTCTTAATATTCCTTAGTAATGTTCCTAATGCATAGATGAAGGATTGATTATGCTATAAATGATAGTGTATATACTAGAATGAACAAAAGACTTGGTAAATATGAAATAACTTAGAATTCTTACCTCTTAACTTATCTCCTGATTAACTCTACTTGATTTATGAGTCTTTCTCTCATTCTAGAAAACCCATTGTTATCTTATTTTATATCTATCATTTATCTATTGTCTTACCCCTGTAAAGATAAGAGTGGCTATTTGATCTTTATCATGAGTATGTATATTTGATATTCTTTCTAGCCATAACATTCTTTCATTTTAAACCCTGTTAAGCTCCCAGTGGTAAAGTATAAATAACGATACCTGGAACATTCCTGGGTGAAATGCTACAACGGGTGTATTTTATTTGTGCGCTTGCAGATAACCTTTATTCTATATTTTGTGTAAGTGTCATGATTATAAGTACAACCATATTTCTAGTATCATGTTAGGGATGACAACTTAACTCAAGTGTTGCAAAGAAATGTCAACAGCCTCATCCTTACCCTCCATGAAAAACACCCAAGAGTAGCAACAAAAATCATCCACGATCACTAGAACGTACCACTTCCCACCATCTGACCGAACCCGAGCTGGACCAATTGTGTCCATGTGAAGTAGCTCGCCGGGTTTCTTGGTCATGACTTGGTTCATAGGTGGGTGAAAAGCGGTAACCATCTTCCCATGACGACACGGGTGGTAGATCAAATCCTTCTCAAATTTCAACTTGGGCAATCCTCGGATTAAGTCAAGTGAGCTCAACCTAGATACGAAGTCAAAGCTCAAGTGATCCAGTCTCTGCCACTTCCAAATCTCAGAGGAGGATCCGGCCACCAAACATCGAGAAGAGCCAAAGGAGTGAGAAAAATTAGCTCAAAAGACATGGCCAAAAGGGACAATCTGGCAGACAAGATTTCCCAGAGAATCAAGAACTTGAGACAAACCTGTCTTAAAGTGCACTTCAAAGCCATCTTAAAGGAGTTGCGATACTAAAAGCAAATTGAAATGCAAATTTGAAACCAAAGCAATATCCTTCAAGACAAAACTCTCGTTGACCCGAATGGTCCCATGAGAAAGCACCTTACCTTTGCAATTGTCCCCGAATGTGATGTACTCCCTACATTGCACGGGGTCGAGGCTGGAGAACCATTTTGAACTTCCAGTCATGTGGCACGAATAGCCGGAATCAATGAGCCACGTGTTCTCCAAGCCTCCGTCCTACATCAATAGAAAGACATGGGATAAGCAAATGGTGCAACACTGGGGTTAGTAAACTATGAAGGATACCAGTGTTGACTCATTTGCCTTGGAAAAGTGATAGGAAAAGCACCAAACATGCCATGTCCCATTTGAGGAAAACGGGCACTATGTGGGGAAAAACGTGGTCCGCTAGAACCAATGTTTTCCTAAACGCTAAACAGTAAACAGTCGGTCACCCTTTGTTTAGCGTTTAGACCATTTAAACTGTGTTTAAACGGAGTTAAACGACCTAAACGGTTTTGTATAATAACAATAAAATATACATATTTATGTAGGTAAAAATAAAATTTGCTAGAACCCATACATATTTACACATGTAAAAAAAAATTCTACCAAATAATCTTGTTGGAAGAAATCTAAATCCCACAACACTTCATATAATTACAATGTTAATTATTTTTATGTTGATTGTGATAGACGTAGTCCTTTAATTCACTTAATTATGGATTAAATAGTTGTTTAGCTCATTTAATCACGTTTAATCTGATTTTGTTTAGACCGTTTAGACAGGATTGAACGGTTTAAACGGGTTTAAACGGCCCAACCATTTAATTCACCGTTTAGGGCCTAAACAACACGTCTGACTTCTGTTTACCATTTAAACGGTGTTTAAACGGACTAAACGGCCGTTTAGGCGAATAGTGGCTAGAACTATAGGACTAAAAGCCACTGCCATGAGGTCCAAAGTCATATTGATCATGACCTGAACTACGCCGAGCACGACCACCACGACCACTGTGTGGTTTCACAACCTAAGGCCTAGCACCTTGAGGCATTGCCCCTCTTGGCCTAGCATTATGCCTCTGAACAGGCGGCACATGTACGCCATGGGGCGGGCAGTACATGTTCCGGTTGTTCAACTCGTACTCTCGCCGCTCATCTCTCTTCCTCCTAAAGCAAAACTCAACAAGGTGACCATCCCTATGGCAATAGTCACAGTGATACCTCACCTCTCTCTTGGGTGGTTGTTGGCTCACTTTCTTGTGGGTATGTGTCACTCTTGGTAGCTTTTTGGCTTTAGGAAGGGGATCCTCAGAGATGTTCGGTAGAGTATCAAGTGGGTTCTTGAGATGGTTCGGTTTTGGAACTCAAACTTGTTTCTGGGGTGGAGCTCTTGGAGGTTCTTCAAACACTCCACTTTCACAGTGGGTTCGGTAGGCTTAGGTGGATTGATCTTGATCCATTTGGGAGTAGTGGAAGGTCTCTCACTTGGGCTCAAACCACCGAACTCACCAACTTTGCCATAGACATGTTCATCCTTCCCACCTAGAGCAAAGCCTACTCCCGATGTCCCAGTTCTCCGCCTGAACTGGCTCATCATCATGCCTAACTGTGGCTCACTACAAGACACCTAATTCAAGATGGACCGAAGGTATGTGTTGTCTTCCTTGGATCTCATCTTGTCATGCCTGCAAGACTCAAGCTCCAACACCAAGCTCTCACAACGTACACACTCTACAACCGTGCTATCTAAACTAGCCTTCTCAAGAGCAAGGATCTTGGCATTCTTCTCTGCTAGCTCAGATTGCAAGCCCGAACAAGACTTGCACGCACCCAACAAGCTAGACCTAGCCTTCATCTCATCGTTCACATCTAACAAGGTAGCATACTTAGATTACAACTCTGAAAAGTTGGTCATATGAACAGCACATTCATCGCACTCAACCTCATCAGACACATGAACGACAAGCTTCTTAGCTTCCTCAAGCTCCTTCTCCACAACTTCTAGCTTGTCCTTAAACGCTTTCCTCTCTTGAGCAGCACATTTTAGCAGCTTATCTTGACTCATCAAAGTATCAGTCACAATATCAAGCTTGGCAATAAGAGCATCGACGATGGGTTTTACCTCGGTAGCGTCGTCGTCACCGGGAAGCACGTCCTTATTGGGCTTCACCCCTTCATCCACGGCCATGGTGCAGTAGCCTCCGTGGATGGACTTGGCGATGAAACAAAGCCTGGTCAACTTGTCCTCACGCCTCTTCTTGGACTCATCATCGCTCGAGGAAGAAGAACGGTTGTCGTCGGTGTCATTGTCGAGGTCGCTCAGGGAGGCGAGGAACGCACACTCTTAAGCCTTGGCCTTCTTGAAGTACTTCTTCTTGAGCGCCTCCTTGTTGAATCCTCCCTTCGACTTGTGCTTGGAGGTGTACTCGCGCTTGTCCTTGCGCTTGCTAGAGTCGTGCTTGTCGGAGGAGTGCTTGTTCTTCTTGGGGTAGTGGGCGACGAAGTGGTCTGGGTCTCCACAGCCGTAGCATCCTTCCTTCGGACCACCATCACACCGGCGATTCAACCGATTGTTGTAAAACCGCGAGAATCGGCTGATGATCAACGTCAGCTCATCATCCTCAAGGGCCTCCAATTGCTCCTCTGTGACAGACACCAAAGAAGACAAGGCAAATGACATCTATGAGGGGTTAGCTAAAGAACTTGAGCCATTACCTGAGACCAATGCCATAGTTGGTGCAGAGGGATTCTTGAACTTGGCTTGGGTCTGGTAGTTGATCTCGGTGGACTTGAGCTTACTGAAAAGCTCATCCACGGTGATGGTCTCATACCCTGAAGACTCAACGATGGCGGTCACCTTCACATTCCATACCTTCCGATCTAGGGCATATAGAAGCTTGAGTGCCCTCTCATGATCGTCATAAGGTAACTGTGCCTTGTTTGCTCGTATCTTGTTGACGATGGTCTGAAAGCGAGAAAATATGGCATTGATGGACTCGCCATCAAGCTGGGTGAAGTTCTTGTACTCCCTCTTGTACGTCTCATAGAGTCTGGTTTTGACCTATGCGGTCCCCTCGTGATAGCTCTAAAGCTTCACCTAGATCTCCCGAGCAATAGTACAATCGGAGATTCTCTCAAACTCCTAAAGCGAAAGACTCAAGAAAAGAAATGCGCAAGCTCTACTATTAACGTTGTGCTGATCTTTTTGATCTTGCATGGCATGAGCACGGGGTTCAAGCACAACATAGGTAGCATCTTCGCAAATCTCTCAAACAAGCCAATCAATTCCCAGGAGATGCGCGCACATGTGGATCTTCCAATAGGGGTAGTTTGTTCCATCGAAAAATGGTGCTTTGCTAGAACCACGCTCCATGTCGTCTTTGTAGATCACGGACCGATTAAGGTGGAATGATCCTTAACTGGCTCCGATACCAATTGAAGGACCAAAAACGACGACCAAAGGAGGGGTGAATGGGAGCCTCAAATTTCTTTTAAAACTTTGGTCCTTGGCTCGACAAACAACCTCAAAAGCCAACTCACACGAAAGTCATGAGATACACGTACTAACACGTAGCAAGATACCTCATGCGAAGTCTTGGGCACTTAGAAGAACCCTCGAGAGATGATGAAAACAAACACACGAAGCAACGAAGGAAAACAACACTTTCTGTGCACTCTTGGACTGTCTGGACTGAGGCGGCGTCAGTCCTCGGACTATCCAGGGGATGTTTGATGGTTTTGAGGCACAACCACCAAACCCGCTCGCGAGTAGCATACTCCATATGCGTCCCCCGTCGCTCAACACGTGTCACCGCCATCCTCGACCGGCCGGCCGCCAAGTCCTCTGAGCCCCGCTAGACTTGCATGTCCTCCGTCTTGACTCGGTCAACATGGTCACTCCCATGTACACTTGCGTTTGTCGATGTCCCAGATGTCAGCCACCGCAGCTAGTCACCCGGTCTCCTGGTCCCTCGGTCCAAGCCTCACATCCGCCCTTCACCACTCCCGGTCCATCGGCACGGCACGTCTCTACTTGACCTTCACCCCGCCATCAATCATCGCCTCCGAGCTCCACACCTACACAACACAAGCCAAGAGACATATCGCATAAATAGCTTTCGCCATGGTAGGATTAGGATTAGTCACCACTCAACCTTCTTCGTGGATCACGTTGACAATTACTCATCATAAAACGAAACACAAGGGCACATTTCAACCATGTGTTCGCAATACTATTATGACTCTTTGAACCTTGACCTTTCTCTAATAAACAAATATTATGTATAGATATTTTCATGTGTTCTTAATAAAGAAAATCGTGAAACTTGATATTTAACTCTACGGCCACGTGGATAGTGTGGAAAATAAAGTTATGTTATATTCGTGAGTAAATATTTATGTCTTTACCACGAGAGAAAATCCAAAACTCTATTTCAATTTGATATGGATTTAATTGAGCATTTTCATATTATTACCAATATTAATTTATATTATGGTTGTCATGGACATAATAAAATAAATTATAAAATAAAAATCTATCCGTACACATATTTTTTTGTTAGCTTTTTTCATTCATTACAATGTGCGGATATATTTGTTAGTATAAAAAAAAAGACATGGCAGAGTAGACCGTGACTGATTGGGACGGGGGAAATATTTTGGAACCAAAATTCCGACGCCTATTGTGAGAGACCGTGACTGACACGACGAGAGAGAAAAAAAAGAGACCTGTCGGACCGGGACAGAAAAGGAAACGGTGGCTTCCTTCGTTCGCCGAGCAAGGAAACACCGGCGTCCGCTGCAACATGACAAAACCCTAATCACCTCGACCTGCGCCGTCCCAAAACAAATGGGCAATCCTAGCGCCTGCACATCCAGCGCGCGAGACGCGTCCGAACGCCAGGCCTTCGTACAGCGCCCTGCCCCCCACCGCGCGCACAGAATCACGCCCGCCCCTCTCACGGAACAGAATAGAAATCGAAACCTGCCCTTCCTCCGCTCCTCAACACGCTCCTGTCCCCCATTCCTCAACGCACCCTGTTCCCCCACCACGCCCCTATCCCAAAAAGAGCATGTAATACTTCAACTGCAGCATTGCAAAAACATGTGGAAAAACTATATACTGCAACATCGGGTTGTAAAATACTGCAACATCGAAAAAATATGTATTGCAACATTGAAAAACATGCACTGCAACATAAAAAAATATCTACTGCAACAACGAAAAATATGTACTACAACATCGAAAAAATATGTACTACAACATTAAAAAACATGTACTGCAACATTGAAAGAACATGTACTGCAACATCAAAAATGTGTATTGCAACATCAAAAATTATGTGTTGTAACATCGAAAATTATGTACTGCAACATCTAAAGTAGTAGTACTGCAATATCGCAAAAACATCTGTTGCAACGACCGAAAAAATCTCATTGCAACATTCGAAAATCATCTGTTGCAACATCCCACAACACCCATTGTAACGCGGGAGGAGTAATAGGGACCTAGAGCTCGCCGGAACCCTAGCCACCACCGCGTCCCTTAGATCTAGAGGAGGAGGAGAAGGAGGAGGAAGGCTCAGATCCAGAGGAGGAGGAGGAGCGCTCAGATCCAAAGGAGGAAGAGGAGGAGGAGGACGAGAGCTCAGATCTAGAGAAAGATCCACCTACCTCGCCGGAGCCGCCGCCGTCACCCTCGTCTCCGGTGGCATGGAGGTTGAGGAGGGAGGGAGAGGCGGTGGCATGGAGGTTGAGGAGGGAGGGAGAGGCGGCAATGACCTGGTGCGTGGGCGCAGCGGCCCCGAGAATGGCGCATGACACAACATCGGAGTGGGTGCGGAGGAGCGAGGAGGAGGAGCAGGCAAGCGGAGCGAGCGAGTGGGTGCGGGGGTCACGGGACGGGATGGGAGTGAGTGGGCGAGTCAAGCGGAGAGCGACGAATAAGGCGCTGAGACACGCGGCAGTCGGTCGAGTCGTGTGGGGTCCGTCCGGACAGGATGGATGCCCACACGGTATCATTATCGCAAAACAAATCCAAAACCCAGATCCACCGTCTCGTCTGATCTACCACCCGCCGCCGGGTCGCTCGCCATGCCGGAACCCATGGCAGCCGCCTCCGGATTTGCGGGCTTTCCTGCGTGGGTTCTCCTCAACCCGTTTGCAACTTTCGGCGAGTGCAGGAACCACACCACCGCTTACAGCCTGACGAGCGCCAACCGCGTCGTAGAGGTGTCTTTCGAACTCGCAGATCCGCCAAAGGTCTCTCGTTGGTTCGTCAACCGCATTGGCCGCACTGGTCGGAAGAAGAAGCTGAAGCGCGGCTTCCATGGGCCGCCGTACATCCTCAATGCCTCCGGCTCCTTCGTGATCATGTGCATGGGCTTCTATCGCGACGCGGTGAGCGCAACTTCGATTACTTCGTCTACAAGGCCGGCCCTGGTAAGCGGTAAGCCGTCGCTCGACCTTATCCCAGGGCCATGTCCAACGGTCCACTACGACAAACTGATTGGAATCCTGCCCAGCGACGACGGCGACGGCGAGCACTACTCCGTCATCTTCCCTGTCCCGCGAATGACCCCTCCCCCATGTACGAGGCTCACTGGCATGGATTGATCTATGGCGGGGTGTTCTTCTGTGCGACGGACTCGATGGGGACGACCCAGTGCTGCGGCTGATCAAATGGCCGGATGAGGACGTGGTGGATCTGTACTCTTCCGAGCCAAGCCAGGATGCTACATTGATGAGCGACGGCACAATCAGATTTGTTGAGATGAAGTTTCATTACAGTGGTTGTAGCTGCCGTTCAAGGGATGCCGCCGTTCCCATTGGTTGGACAGCCAACATGTGGAAGATGAGGTGCAGCAGTTCAGAGGAATGCTGGGAAACGTGTTTCGAGGTTGACATTGCTAAAATCTTGAGAGGCTGTAGTTTAAAACTGCTAAAATGCCATTCAAGTTCTTCTGATTTACCTTTACTGCGAAAGGTCTGGGACACTAAATCGAACAAGCTAGACTTGAACAAGGTGTCCAGTGCTCTGCCCACGCTAAGCTTGACCAACGAGGCTGTAGTTTACTTCATGACGAATCTTGTCTCAAACGAAGCACTTGTAATTGGTGTTAACGCGAGAAACAAGAGGCTGGAAGCTGTTGAACAAGCCTCTTTTGAGTTGCCTTGCCCCCTTCCTTCTCCAGCAGGTCACTTGATGCTAGTTCAGGGACTGATGACACGGTGGCCAATCAATCGGATGAGTGCAACAATAGAGATAACGTGGACTGCTTAGTGACCCATCTTCAGGCTGCTCTAGATGAGCTCAAGGATACTGAGGAACACTTGGAACTTAGGATGCCTTGGTACAGTGGAATTGCACCGCTCTGCTCTGATGGTTCATCATCGTCCTCTATATATGATGTGATTGAAGCAGTGGCACCTTTTTTTTCTGTTAATGTGCACAACAACTATACGCCCTGGTGCTGTGGATTTACTGGTTGAATGCTTCCGAGAATTAGGAGAACTCAAGTCACGGATACTGGCACCTGTTGAAGAAATGAAGGATTAAGGCAGCCTTGCCCTTGCGGCTTAGACACGTTGCAAAATGGCCACAATGAGTATCGATGGAAAGGGTGCAGATGCTGAACATAGTTTTAAATAGAAAGCTTCCAGAACCAGAATGAAGACCAACCTCCAAGGTTGCATAGTGTATTCAACTGGCTCTTGCGAAAATTTCTTGGCACCCATCTAGGATTAGGCTCTATAGTGTGCAAAAGATGCACCCATGAAAATTTTAACATAGGCCGTCTTTCCATTAGTTTGGACCCTATTGTTTTCATCTATGGGGGCTCTTTGTAACTAAACATCGTCATTTATTTTCTACAATCAAACCATCTACTTTTAGAATATCCATCCATAGTGTGAATGTGTGATTATTACCATATATCACTTCATGACAATTTTGTTTTAGTAACATTTATTATAAAATGAGTTAACTTCAATTATTGTCATGAAGTCTGTGGCAAGCTAATTTTTATTACCAATATATCTCACAATTAGTTGTATTACTTCTAAATTATACTCAGCTTACATTCAAACATCGAACGTTTATATGAAAACTATTATAATAATGAAACTGTCAGAGGAAAAACTAAGTTTTTTTGCTTATAGTGTACTAAAGACAGTAATTGAAGGAACTGTTTCTCGAGAAGTGAAGAGTCGCTAGCAACTCATTTCTATTACTTGACGAAGCAGCTAACTGTTCCAAGGTAGGAGGCCCTCATGCTATGATTCATGGTGACTGTCAAGAACGTGGTTTCCAGTTACTCTCGTTTGGTCTCAAGAACGTGGATCAGTCTTGCCATTTTGAGGTGAGACCGTGAAACACACTGGTTAGGTAAAGATTATAAACTTTACCGTGGCCATGGTAAAATAGTGAGTTGGAACGAAGCCCCCAAGTTCCCAAGCTATAGAAAGCGTCAACCCAATGTTACTTTGTTTATTGAGATAATTGTAACTTCGAGTTTCCATACCTTTTTTAGGTTGCATGTCCATAGTGTTAGAATTTTAGGCAATTTCAGTATCAATTTAATCCAATAAAATTTTAATAAAATGTTTGTGACATCAGACATGTGCATGTGTGATCTAACCGCAGAGAACATAAACATGATAATAATAATCATAGATTTTAATCATAGAAAATAAAGGACGGGTTGCACGAGCATATATACCTAGCGGCGCCAGAGCCCATGCTAGTTGACATAGCAGTTGTCGATGTAGTCGTCCCACTCGATGCCATGTAGATGATCGAGTTGCAATGACAATCACCACGCAAGTCGCCGCTGCTAGGAAGTAGAGGAAGTTGTGGATCGATCGAGCAGTCGTGTAGAAGATGCTCCCTAAAAACCTGATTGTTGATCTTCACCAAAGCCGATGAACTCACGAACGGCGCCGGTTTTGGAGGCCTAATCTCCCTATTTCTATGTGTATAGGACCGGGACAGGAATGACAGAGAGCAGCCCAACAACAACGAGTTGGTGTTCTTGCTATGTGGTCTCTTCTCTCTCACGAACAAGACAAATAGTGTCCCTTTTATGCAACAACAAAGGAAGACGATGCCAAAGAGCCAGGCACATGAAGAGATAGTATCCATCGTATCTTTGTTCGTTACCAGTAACTTATGAAACTGACAAATGAATTGTCTATTAGTAGTAACAGAAACCACTAAGACACAATGAAACACTAAACCATGATCCACCAACACATAATGGTCATCATGCACATAACCCTCATCAAACAGTAAGTTACACCACATGAAGGATCCAACAAAGTACACCTAGCATTAACTTTGATATTAGAATTTCATTTGATTTAATTGCTGAATAAAAATTGGACAAACCCAATTAAATCCAACACATAGTTCACTAGTGCAAAACTGAGCATCAATCCCTATTGGGAAACTCCTTTTAGTCCCGGTTTTCCAACCGAGATTGCGAATCCGGGACTAAAGGCCACCCTTAGTCCCGGTTCCAGGAACCGGGACTGAAAGTGGACCTTTAGTCCCGGTTGTTACTACCAATGGGGACTAAATGTGCCCCCGACATTGCACCGGGGTTTGGTTTCTTTTTAATTCAATTCTTTTTGGTTTTAATTAGCTTTTCATATACAAATTCTACACTGCTAATATATGTACATATAAGGTTTCATTCAAGCATTATACATAAATAACTCACTAAAATGTATGAAACTAAATGTATACAAATATTTTAAAGAGGTTGTGCATGCATGCATGGAATATGTACATAATAAAGTCACAAAAACCTTGTACTACTCATGTCCTTTGGGATTTCTTGTAACCCTAATCTTCCGTCGTCGTTTGGCTACTAGGAATGTATTCTTAAGGGTCATAGTAGTACGCGCCCTTGACATTTATGACCTGCTCTATAAGAAATCTTGACAATGCCTCTTGAATTGCTTTGGTCTGGTCACATCGCAGACCTTTTGCTTCCTCCGCTCAATCTTCATTTCGAATGAAAGCAAAAGTACGAATATATATGATTATATATATCAACATAGTAGTAATAAGTAAATTGTGTATATTTTTTGTGTACTTCGAGGATCTCTTCAGCTGTTCTCATTAAGTACGCCATGAGGAACTTGCACACGTAGTATCCACATAAGTTGTTTTCCCGGTCCCTGCTGCAAACACCACTTTACGAGAAAAAGATTCATCATCAACCAATGAAGCATGATAATAACGAATTGAACTAAATAAAGATGCGGTGATCGAGCTAGTACTTAATGGGTATTGGATTATACGCAGAGGTATTTTTCAATTACCATAATGGTGTTTCTTGATGAACATTTCCAAGCACAGCTCAACAAAATAAATAAATAGAGTTATATCATTAAAATGGCATAAGAGAGTATACAATGTGTGCGAAACCGAAATTACCACTCGAGTATATCGAGGATTTCTTGGTAATCTGCTCAGGGTTTTGTTGCTAAGTCAAAGATTTTTATAGTACTCCTAGTCATATCGATGACCAGCAGTATCAATGAAAGCTACATGTTTATACGCAGGCATAACTCATTAACTCTATTTGAAGTCGCCATTTATTATATGGAGTAACCCTTTCAGGCACCTTGAATATGCGATTCGGATCAATGAAACCAACATCAGTCATCGCTTTGTTCTTTAGTTTTAGCATCTCATATATGCATATATATAGTACAAAAGAATATATATAGTGTGAGGATAACTATATATGAACAACGAACTAACATGCAAGTTACTTCAATTCAATTGTAGAAAGAATCACTTATAGACACCAATAGGTAATGAGAGATTTGTTGAGAGCGTCCTAGTTTAATAGTTGGCGTAATTCATTGAACTCAATATGTACACCGTCATAGCTCAAGTAATGCTCTGGTCTCACTCTGGCAATAAGCCATGCTGCTTCGTCATTGGCGGTCACTCCTAAGTACCACTTGTTTAATAAAAACATTTGCATACCCAGCTTTGAGTAGTACTTCGGGTTGACAAGACTCTAGCCATACACATAGGTTCGGTATTTATCATAGTCACCTATTGGTATCGCTGCTCCCTCCATGAGTTGCTCACGTGTGAGACCTGTGATGGCCATGAAGTCTTCCAATGCCTCCTTATCTATTGCACCGCCTTGACCACTTGTGAAATCACCCTCAACATCTTTCCTTGCTCTCTTCACTTTCGCCGACTCCTTGTGTGACTTGTGTAGAGAGCGTTCATAGTCTGATAATGGTGGGGGCTTATATGCCTCATGCTGCTTTTGCTTTGCCTCATTGATTTTTTCCCTTAGATCTCGTTGAGCTATGTAGTGCGGCTTTGGTGGGTTTTCCTTAGTTCCTCCCTCTTTGCTTTGTCTTCTGCTAAACATTGCTTCTAGTTATCCAAATCCTTTTGTGCCGTCACTTTTGATTCCTCTTTAGACTTCTTATAAGGCAGCTTCTCCAGAGAGGCCTTTTTTCTACCATGGGTATTTTTCTTCTTCACCGGGGACTTCGTCGGGGGCGGTGGGCGCCTCTTCTAGCTCTTTGGCGTAGGAGGTGGAGGACGGGGAGGCCACCTTGGAGGAGATAGAGATGGAGATGGAGATGCAGCCATGCAATGGAACGCCTCTTCTGGCTCTTCATTCAGAGCACTCTGATGATCATCATGGGCTGGAAGAACTGGACTCTGGTTGGAAGACCTGTGAGTACAAAAATGTTTGGGAGTAAATGGTTATTATGCGAGAAGCCAATAATTGAGAATGGTTAATTATTGAAAAAATTGTTTTGTTCACGTTCATCCGCACCTATCATGAGGTAGTTGAGGAGGAGGCGACGGTACGTGTTGACACTTCTTAGCATAGCTACTAGGTCTGTATTCCCAGCAACTATGCCAGAAGTGCTTGTTGGTAGATCTTTGACAGTTCCTTAGCAATTTTAGATATTTATCCGTAAGCACACAGAGCTATCATTGTAGCATTTCACCCCGAAGTATTCAGGGTATCATTCATTTATATTTTTTCAAAGGAAGACATTTGATTAAGAGTCTAGTATGTATATGAACTTGAATAATAATCCTTGCAAGTACACCTATTGTTTATAACAGGGGTAAGAATGATATATTCAAGATAGTGGATACACACTTGGCATACTTCGAAGGATAAAATAAAGAGAAAGAACAAAAGAAGAAATCTAAGTCGAGCAGGCATTAGTCTAGTATAGTCATACAAAGATTAGTTGATAATTATACAAGTTATATAATTAGTACTAGAGCTAAGTGTGAAGCAGGTCGGGAGGCCACCGAGTACTAGCCTGCTAGCATCCTCATGTGACAATTTAGAATCTTACACCCCAGTCAAATGTGGGGAAATACAAGGCACGGACAGGGCTATCATCACCTGCCGCCTACCCCTCAACCATGGAAAGGAACAATACAATCACCTGTCTCTCCATACCCAAACACTACGCTTGCAGATACAGAAACTACCCAAATTCCCCTAGGTCCCCGACTCTACGGATCAACAGGTAAAGAACTTAGACAGACCTGATGGCACGATGAACCACCACCTCAACTTTACTCTAATTCCGATTATATAAGTTATATGATGGGTTAAGCATAAAGTTAAGTGCGCTATTCTCATGACACATAAACTTTTCACTAGTTCATATATCATGATCATAACACAATAACCATACTCTAGTTCATAAGTGTGACTATAAATGTAATATGAGAGCATAGCTTTGGAAGAACTCATAATTCTATTCATACCCAAAGATCTCTTCTTCCAAGGAGCCAAGCTCTCCAATGTAGCTTTGCCTCGCTTTATAACTACTACAAAAGTAAAACTACAAACTAGAGAGTGAGGTGTGTGAGTGTTGAAGGCAATTAACTCCTATTATAAACCAATAATAAAACATGAAAAAGGGTATAAATGTAATCACCACCATAGAATAGGGACTCAACTAACAGAATTCCATGAGTTTTAGTGAATTATGATTTTTCAGGGATTAAACAGGAAAAACAGGAATTCTGGAGAAGAGTTGGGCCTAAGGAACCAGACCAAATCGTGTCAAACGGATCGGACCCTAAAACTAAAAGACTCCAGAAGACATGAGAAGACACGAGACTGAGACGAGGACCGAGAGGACTCCAGAGGAGGCCGCCTGGTATCCCTTAGGCCGGCCGGCCTGGCCCAGAGGCCAACCGCCTTCTCCTTCACACAACGTGTTACAACACATCTCTATGTCGCATCTTGATAGTCATTTCAAGTCGGTTTGATCCGAGGGCCGCAGTTTATCCTACCGGACTATAAAACCAAACCCCAGACCCCCTGAGGCCGAGCATCTTGAAACCCTAATTCATTATCTTCAGATGGGATTAGAGAGAGGTGTCCTCAAAAGGAAAACCTCTCTAGAGCCAGCTTTCAAGAAGAAGACTAGTTCTTCTCTAGTTTAGGTTTAGAATCTAGTCTTGAATTAGAATTAGAAGAGAGAGAGGGGGGAAGGGATTTGGAGGGAGTACCGGCCTGTCGGTGCTGCTTCTACGCCTTGTACCTGTGGATTCAAGTTCTTCAAAGGCTTGCATCTGAGATTTCTTCGGTGATCAACTTTCATTTGTCAGTAAGTTTTAATGTTATTATTATTCTTCTAGTCTACGACATATTTTTTGTTTTCCTAGAGCTCAATTTGATATTTGAATTTTCTAGAGATAATTTACATGCTCAAATTATTTGTTGGTGTCTCTCTTATCCTAATATATCTACAATTTTGTTTCTTGGATTTTTTGGAGGCCTCAAGACATTTTTGTGTGGTTTGAAATCGGTGGAAACAGAGATATGGTTCATAGTTGTTTCATAAAAAAATATAGAGAGGGTGATACGTTTCATAATTTTTTCAACCAAACAATTTATATTTTCCCAAAGTGCATGCTCCCTCCTACTCTCTTTATCAATCATTCTCGCTTCTCGAGAAATCAAACGCATTCAACTTTGATCAAATAGATACAAGAAAATATTAGTACTTATGGTACATAATTAATATCATTAGATAGATCGTTAAATCTATTTTTAAAATATACTTATTTGACATACAAATATTGTTAATATTTTCTATAAACCTTGACTAGCAAAAATACCATAGTGATAGATAAATGGACAGAGAAAGTAGCTCACAACAGTTTTTTCATATTCCACTGCTGAAACAAATAGATCTCCTCAAAAACTTTTCCATAATTTATCAAGTTTTTAAAGTTTAAGGACATAATATTTTTTTTTATTTTTTATGAGTTGAGGATTTTTTTTCCAGACTCCACGACAAATTGAGGGGATCAAATAAATAATGGACTTCACTAGCTCTTACTCACTAGAGTCCATCCACGTATGCTCACTCTTGTGCGTTGTATGACAGGTCGCCGCTGCTATTTATGTGTTTGTCAAGTCGTGGCCCAAAACCAACGTGGGAGCTGCAACGCAGCATTTCCATGGAAGGGGAAGACTACAGCAGGAGCCATCCGGCAGCGGCGGCGGCGGCGGGGGCGACGACGACGACACTTGTAAAGTAGAGGAAATCTGGAAGCCCTACAACCTATGCGTAGACCTCGCACCCGCCTACTCTGGTCGGCTGAGCTGCCTGAAACACCTGGTGCGTGGCAACCCGGACACAGCCCATCGCCTGGTGAAATCCAACCTCTCCGCGACGTTCCATCAGCTCTACACCAAGGAATCGCTGAAGCTGCACGACGTCTCGCACCTGGTGTTCACGAACAACGCCGCCCTGAACCGCTGGAGGCTGCTCACCTGGGCTCGAGGCCTACGGGCGGTGGCCGCGGCCACCCTGCTGGGGGCAATCGCGGTGTTCCACTACGGCGGCGGCGGCACTGACCAGGACCCGACCGACGTCACCATCACGTATGCCCTGCTATGGTCTGCTCTCGTGATGGAGTACTGTTGACAACCAAAAATGTCTATTTTGTGAAGTTGTCAAAATGTGTAACGGACTTTACCATTGCGTTCCTCTCATCGAGATGGTCAAAAAACATATATGGAATGTCTAATTCGGAGTCCGGATGAATGAGTTACGCCTCTGGAAAGATACTCCGCTGTCGGGACTTCCGACCCGAGTCGGGACTTCCGACGGCCGGGACTGCTGACCCGAGTTGGGACTTCTGACCCATGTCGGGACTTCCGACATATGTCGGGACTTCCGACGGCCGGGACTGCTGACCCGAATCAGGACTTCCGACATATGTCGGGACTTCCGACATATGTCGGGACTTCCGACGATCGGGACTGCTGACCCGAGTCGGGACTTCCGGCTGTCGGTGTTCGGATCCCGGGGGGTCCTAACCCAACCAGTAAAATGCTGCGTGTCCCTTCCCTGGATGGTGATGCAAGGAAAAACACACGGGGGTTTATCCTGGTTCGGGCAAAAGAAGGCCCTACGTCCAGCGGGGGTGAGAGAGGTTTGTATTTCCTTGCACCGGGGTGCTTGCGTAGGGGTTACAAGCTTGCGAGAGAGGGCGACGAGCCCAAGTCTCAAAGGAGAAAAAGAAAGAGTACAAGATGATTGCTTGAGGTGTTGATCGCTATGTCGTGTGTGACTGGTTGTCCTTCGTCTTCTCTAGGGCCCTGGCCTACCCTTTTATAGGACGGGGTGAGGCCAGGACGATAGGAACCTTGAGATGATGTTTTGTCGATCCTGTTGAGTCGACTGTAGCGACGTGCCTCAGGAATGGGAGGCCATCTTCTGGAACGTGATGTCGTAGGCGTCGAAGTGACCCGGAGCGTCACGCCATACCGTCCTTTCTTCCCTGTTGCGCCGTGTCGGTGGTCGAGGTCGGGTCGAAGTAGGGTCGAGGCCGAACGGATAAGTCCGAATCCCTGGAATCCCGTTGTACGGGCCTTGTCGTATCCTCCCTCGAGGGTTAATAGTGACACACAGGATAAGGCATGGCGGGCATAGTGACGTTTTTCACCTCCCATCACGGAATGGGCGGTTGAACAGTGAGAACTGACGCTGGTATTGTTCCCACGTCGACTGTACGTGCGGCCATGCCGGTAGTTGGTAGTAGGTAATTGCATTAAATGCTTTGACTTTTCGTCCCGTGGTAGGTGGGGACTGAGGGGGTCGTGCGCCTTGACCCGGGCTTACGCGAGTCGGAACGCCCGGGGCGGTCGAGCCCCGTGCGGATTGGAACACGGTCGAGGCCTCCCGTCGAGGGGGGTTCGTACGAGTCGGAGACGGGGCGCGGTCGAGGCGCTTCGTCGAGCCG